>OW285242.1:28413371-29143480 GCA_935421215.2 Melolontha melolontha
TAAACAAACGGGTCTTCTCCGCCGCTTCAACATATGAAAGTTAAAATTAAAATATAAGGACAACTTCGCAAAACAACCACGAGGAATGCCCAAGTTAAATGCATACAAACAAAAAATTAAAAACAAAAGGAAGCTGTTAGGTAATGATCTGGTTCTAGAACTGTATGTGTGATATATATAAAAACTTGTATATTTTACTAATCTGTATTTTATATTTTTCATTTCGTCACATCTTTTTTCATATTCAAAGTATTCAGTTGTGCAAACGTATTGAAAAATTTTTGGAATAATTTTTGTGAAATGCACGGTGTTAAAAAATAAATAAAATACAGCATAGTATGATAATGTGTAATAATAATTTTTAGACATTGAATTTTTATATATATATTTGTTTCCCTTTAGACGAGAAATAATCCATTTATATATATATAATTTTTTTTTAATTGTAAATATGTTAATTTTATATTTGTGCAATTTTTAGCAATAATTAATTTTAAATAATAAAATTATAATCATATTTTATATATACACATCTATATAAATACATATATTCATTATATTGATTAAAGCGATATCAGCTTATTTAATAATATTTATATATTTTCTTTTTATTCGTATATACACTGTGAATTTTTTAATAACCTAGGAATTCATATATATATAAAGCGAGAAGTGTTTCGACTTGAATGTGAATAATTCGCAAAGCAAATTAGATGAATGGCAGCGAACATCAAATAAAATTGATTAAACCTAGCAAATTTATCTGTAAAACCAAAATTTAAACTTATTCGACTGTACATTACTTATAAATCAAAAAAGCAATATTTGAACTCCATGTATGTACTTATATATACAGGCTGTTCCCTGAGGTAACCGACAAACTTACACAATGTGTTCTAGAGATGATTCTGAATAAGAAAGTTCATATACACTTTAGTTTAATTTTTTTTGTTTATTAGATTTCAACAAAAGAAGAAAATTTGTTTCGGTAATGTATTTAACCATGAAATTACATAACAAACTAATATTATAACAATTGCTCAAAATGCTCGCTTCTTCTTTCTAACCACGTTACTAGTCTTTGGGCCATATTCTGTCTTCAGTTAATATCTGTAAGTTCATTTAGTAAGCAATCTATTCTTTCGATCAATTCTTCTCGAGTGTTTGGCTTACCGGTATAGTGGAGTTTTTAGACAACTCCAAAAAAGTCCAATGGCGAAATGTCAGCAGAACGCGCAGACCATAATACAGCCCCCCCCCCCCCCAACCTATCCACCGTCCAGGAAAATTTTGATTTGGAAAGTCTAATAGCTTGCCTACTAAAATGCGGTGGAGCGCCGTCATATTAATAAAACATGTTGACGCTCATGATATATTTGTCATTTTATGAAATGACTGGCAACATGTTTAGAAAGAAGAGGCGAACATTTCGAGCAACTGTTATAATAATAGTTTAATAGTTTGTTATTTAATTTCATGATTAAAGACATTACTGAAACAGTTCAGAATAACATGTAGAAGTGTGTAAATTTGTCGGTTACCTCAGGGAACACCCTGTATATATTAACAAATAAAAGCATTTAATGTGTTAGCAAGTATATTTAGACGTATCAATTCTTGAAGTAATTTCTATCATGCAATGTACCAAATGATTAAAGTAAATATTTAATTTGGCAACTCTGAGAAATTGATTTGCCTGATCATTTGGTTTAGATTTATCTTTTCTGTATAAATATGGATGACATGGTTAGAATTACTTGTTTGACATTTACATTGACAAATTTGAATTTAACAATCAGGCATGTCAACATAAATGCGCAAAATTGTTGCTATCTTAATAACAAGAGTTCCAATCATTAGTGCCGGACATACGCACTGCAGAAAATGCGTTCCAACTTCATCTTGGACCGTACATATATTGATATCAAAAGTGTTCCAACCAAATTTTAATCATACACAAATCAGTTCCTTGACGTCAAAACAGTTTCCAGATTAGAGGCAGGTACATGCGCATTTCATACTTGATCCTATGAGAACTACAGTTGGCAATAGCATTATCACAGTATCATAGAACAGAACAAAATTTATTATTATAATGATCACTGTTGGTATTACTACACAATAGATTGATAACCAAACGATAAGAAATACGTTCCAACTATAATTTATCACTGGTCCACAAGCAGTGCAAAAATAACGCATGCGCACAAAATGATCACTAAACAATACGCCAACCGTTACTAAACCGGTAGTCACTTGTTTTATATAAATATATAAGGTTTGTTCTAGCACAGAATTTGTGATAGTTTGATGTACTTTTGTAGTGCGCATGTGCAAACAAATGATTAATTCGATATTAGTTTGCAATTGCGTATGCTAGCACAAGCGAAACATTCTGGGCGACATCTGCCCCAAATGTGTGATACTAAATAGCAAAAGTATATAATTCCTATTCCCAATTGTTAGGTATTCTGGCACCATGACCAATTATATATGGCTAGGTTATAAATATTATCATAATTTTTGTTTTAAATTCTTAATTAATTTAAACCACTATTCCCGTTAAAAAGAAAGTGATATCGATACACTCGAATTGACCTGAAATACACCTAACCTGTTACAACGTTATGCGCATGTCCCAAATTTCAAATTTTAGTAAAATCCAGGAATTGTTTGGATGATCCACAATCAATCCGTAATTACAATTTTCGCCTGCTAGAACGGCTTGCTATTAGCAAGAAATCAGTAGTTTCACATGCCAGAACACAATATTAATATTACGCATGCGCTATACAATACTTAATAGTTTCTTACTGCTGGTACAACAAACCTATAATAAGTTCTCATCTAGATATTTTAGAGTGTAAAGGTGTAACAAACTTGTACATCCACATCTGTCCTGGTCTAGTATTTCACATGCCCTACAACATCTCCCCCTTCAAATTTTATTTCTTGAATATATTTTGTTAACTATAGTCTTCCATATTGGACGTGTTCTTATTAGATGATCTATGTACCCTAGTTGACCCTCTCCAATTCTACTTTCTATATTCTGTAGTGTCTACTTAAACAATCTGGTTACTTCAGCTCCTTACTCTTAGATATGTCAATTCGCTTGTTTGCATTCTGTTTTTCATTATGTCATTTAATGACATTTGATACTGTTGAACATTGAATGTTATTCAAAGGATTAAAAAATTCCCGAATAGATCATATATACAAATAATACAACATATGTATGATAAAGCAATATTTATGAATAAACTACATCAAAACACCAACAAAATTAATATTAGCAAAGGAATACACCAGAGGAGACAATATATCGCCAGAACTTTTACATTAGTGCCTGAAGAAGTGCTTGAATACCTAAAATTGTATGACCAAGGCATATTAATTAGTAGAAAGGGATTTAAACATTTATGATTTACGGATGATGTATTTCCTATTATACTGCAGACGAATTAAATACAGACGCAAGTAAAATAGGATTAGGAACAAATTTAACAAATATTAAGACTATGTGCAGGACAAACCCACAATTGAATATTAAAAATACAAATATAGAAAATGTAATTAACCATTTATATATTTGCGCCATCAGATTGAACAACATAGATCTACCAAAGAAGATAACGAAGAAAAAGACTAAAATATGTCCTCAAAAGCAAAGATATTTTGCTAAAATTAAGATGATTTTAAAAGTGTATAATTGCTATGCTGAACTATGAATATTAAAAATAACTACCAACAAAACAATCAATAATGAAACTGGACATAACCTAGAGAAAAATTGGAAAGAAAAGTGCTTGAAATTATCCTAAAAAATTAGAGTCATAAGTGGATTCAAAGAACAAGATCAACTACTTGATTAAGATCACTATGGAACTATACCAGTCACATACTTAGAATGACAGACCACACATATACTAACAAGATTATACACTGGAGTTTGTGCACCAACAGACATTGAATATGTCCTTAAACGCAAAGACATTTTGCTAAAATTAAGATGAATATTCTAGAAATCTATAATTCCAATGCTCAACTATGAATATTAAATATGAACATCAACAAAACAATGAAACTAGAAATAACCTAAAGAGAAATTGAAAGGTACGTGCTTGAAATGATCCTAAAAAATAAAAGTCATAAATGAATTACAAGAATAAGATAAAAGACTTGATTAAGATTATTCTATGGAACTATACTAGTAACATAGCTAGAATGACAGACAACATACATACTAACAAGATTATACACTGGAGTTTGTGCACCAATAGACGATGATCACCGTCTTTTGCAGATGATATAAAATTAACAGTAGGATTTGATTGGACACAAGTAGCACAGAAAGGGCATTGAAAAAGTATAGAATATCCAGATATTGACGATAAATATAGATGTTTGAAATTGAGACACGTGGAAAAAATATCATAATATATTATATTTCCTGTTGTTTGTATGATCTTATTATTTTTTAAGAAGATACGCTAATATCAGGTTAATGTAAACCAAAACAATTATATTATATCTAACATAGTGAATGTTATAAAGTTATAAATATCAGTATCTATCAGTCTATCTGGAGATTATAAAATCGAGTATGGTTTCAAACAAATTTGGAGGTTATTCCACACATACTTTTTACGGATGAGACCCAACTTACAAGGAACGGTATAAACAACACACGTAGTTCTCATATCTGGGCGGATCAAAACCCACACGAAACAATCGTAGTTAACCATCAATATAGTTTTTCCGTCAACGTGTGGTGCGGCTTGTTAAATAATCATCTAATTGGGCCTCATTGTATTGAAGAACGTCTTAATGCAGAAACTTACCCTCAATTTTTGGAGGAAGAATTGCCGAATTCCTTTGGAAGCTAGTCGTAGCATGTGGTGACAGTATTTCATAATGAAAACTTTCCGGAAAGGTGGATAGGACGAGGTGGTTTGTACATTCGCCAGCTCGGTCACCTGATTTGTCGCCTTTAGATTTTTTTTTGTGGAATTGCCTCAAATCTCGTGGTAAACCAGATACACGCGAAGAGTTGACTGACCGTATAGTTGAAGCTACTAATTCTCTAAAGAATGAATTGGCATCAATTAACTGGCAACATTCTATGACACGAAGAATAGCTGCTTGTTTAGAAAATGGCGGTTCTAATTTTGATCAGTTACTGTAATTTTGTGTTAATTATCTATCAATTTATGAATAAAATTTCCTTTCCCATTTTTTTTAATTTAAATTCCATTGATAACTACGAAGCAAAGAGGAAATCACCTATAGGTCATATAACATTTTTTGATCGTAATGACTGTCAAGAGTATATGGTATAAATTTGTCGGTCGAGTCGCGGAACAGCCTGTATATTAAATATTACCATTCTTTATGGAATGAAAAATATCGAAGACAAAACATATGCAATTTTGTATAAAGTCTTCTTATATTTTATAGCAAATCAAAAATGAATAAAACTATATTTCGTGTATTTAAGTTACATCAAGTATTTTAAGTGAATTTGTCTATAATCGAAAACAAATCTATGGAAATATAACAATAAACAGTGTATTTATGCTGTAAGTTCAGTACTTTTTGGTAAATCCCAGGTGTAATCAAGTTTATTTGATGTTAAAGAATTGTTACTAAATATTTATTTTATTTCTATTTTATAAAATAATCAGTCCTGAGACAATCTGACATGCATACAAATCTTGTTCCAAAGAACTATAACAGTACGAAGCAATATACAATTGCAAAGTATTTGCTAAAAATTGTACCATTTACTTTCGATTAATGTTTTTTTTTTTTTTTTTTCGTAAACCTAGAATCAATCCGAACAATCCAAAAACATTTTATTTCTAGTATTTTTGCGTTTCAAAGTCTATAGTATTATAGAAACTAAAGATAAAATAAAATAATCGTAGACTAGATGAAGAAAAGTATAATCATACATAATAGAAAGTAGTATGACGCTTTGTATTTGGAAACGTTCGAGATGATTTTTCTATTTTTGAGGGAATTCCCTGGAACGTTTTCAAGACAAATATCAAGAAAAAAAAAACAGTTATAAGTTTATGTACTGTATGATCCGATCCAAAAAATAATATAAAACAAAATCCTGTAAAAAGTGACTTTTAGTGAATTTTGTATAGTGAAAAAAATAAGAAAATTCACAATGTAAAAGTGACACTACTGTTTCTACTTTTTTTTTTTTATTTAAGAAATAAAACAAATTTTTTTCTTGTAGGTAAATAAGTTTCCTTTTCAAACTCTTTTTTTCTTTTGTTTATTTGTGATGTTTAATATTTTATAGTGAGGTGACTGTTCGCAGATGTGATTGGACAATAGAATTAAAAAGAAAAAGCAAATGGTGAACAACAGATTCTTATTCATTTGTTATTTCTATATATTTATTGTGATCGTTTATTTTTTTAATTATTATATTTATTATCATCATATTATTAAGTTTAAAATACAATTCTTATTATGACCATTATTACTCTATTTTTGGTATACATTGTGAGTGTTTAATTTTTGGAATATTTATTGAGATTCTCGCCTGTTAATAACTTCACAGTAATCAAATAATAAAGAACATAACCTTCAATATTGTACATTCTAATATCTATACTGTAATTACTAGAATTATACAATTTAATTAGATTGTTTAAATATATCAGGTAAGAAATAGTTGAGAAAACTTAAAATTATTCACAAATTCAATAGGAGTAAAATAGAAATGTGTATAGAATCCACTTCGCGGTTTACAGTTTTGCAATAAAGAAAGTAGAAAAGTTTGCAAAACACAAAATAATATACATACTGGGAGAAAATAGAAATATGAAAATTGCTTCTAGATCATAATGATTTTAGTAGCCAAGCATAATGAAGAGGCATTAGACAGGAATAGGATACATGAAGTATATGCGCATTAATGGATACATGGGGTATTGAAAAACCTCACCCAGAAATAAGACTATTATTTTTAAATGAATGTATATTGAAATACTTTGAACATAATTATAAACTACATCTGGCTAATTGTGTCAAAAATTGCAGACATCTAGATGAGGGTCAAGCCATACAGCTTTGTGACAGTTAGCACATGATGTTTTTGATTTTCTGTCGCTTGACCTAGGGCACAGATAACATCTAGCGCTTTGGACAATTTAGGCGGTGGTTCCAAATTATTAGGCTGCTCAATAGACAATATATCATGTATGTCTTGGCGGAGTTCCCGTGTCAAATTTGTTTGAAGCTTATGTGTTGTCATGCTAACTGAAATCTAAGTTCACATAGAAATTTTCTGCGAATAACTTTATCTTGTCTTTTAGCAAGCCTCAAAAGTATCATGAAATTAATACCAACTTAATCCAACATTCCGAAAAAATATCGCAAAGGCCATCTTTGACTTTTACGCGCTACGGTATAAGAATGTGCCATTTGATCAAAAGTAGCTACTCCACACTTCGTGGAGTTGTAAAAGTCAATTATTTATTCCTGGCTTCTTTGTTTCCATATTTACGGTTTTTGTATAATGCATAGTTGGAAAAAGGATAACAGATTTTGACTTTTTAGGTGTAAAGGATACTGAAGTTTTTTTGTCATGAAAAGCAAACTGTGAAGATAAAACATCCTTACTTGTGTTTGGTAAAAACGATTGCGGAATTTCTCTTTTGTTGTGCCGAACAGTGCCCAGAGTGATTAATTTGTGTTTTTTTTTTAATATCATTCGCCAGCTTGATGGACGTAAACCAATTATCCATGGTGATATTACGAAAAGTTCCATGTATTGAAGCTGATAATGTTTTGACTAAATAGGAACCAAGAGGTTCTTGACTTTCCCTATTTTCTTTTCCAATGCAAGGAATTGCACTAACCATGTAAAAAGTTCTGCTAGCATTTATTGAAACAATATTTATTCCATATTTGTCTGGCTTAGATTGTATATACACACGAAATGCCAGCCCTCTAAATCCAAGCAATTGCTCATCAATAGTGCAATATTCGTGCGGCGTGTAACTGTCAGTACAATTTGTAATGAACAACTCCCATAATTGCCGTATAGGTGAAAACTTGTCTTCACGATTTCTTTGCATTTTGTCATCAAATCTGACGCAGTTTATCAAAAATTTGAAACGAGATTCAGTCATAATTAGAGCTGAGGATGTTTGCGGTATAACCATGGTTATATCATGTAACCATAGTAATTTACTATGGTTACATGATATAACCATGGTTTTACTGCAAACATCCTCAGCTCTAGTCATAATGCAACGATAAATTTTAGTACTTATTTTAAAAAACATTTCGCAAATCGAAAGATGCCCATCTTTGCAAGCACCTGATATGTATAAAAACCCTATAAATGTTAACAATTCATATTTGTCACTATAATCAAGATACCTAGCATTTTTATCATTTTTCTTTTACCTGTCTATCTCTGAGTTGGTATGTTTTATAATAATATCTATCATAGCGTCATCAAAAAGAGTTTTCCATGCCCCTTCTTCAGTAGTAATATTCTTTGCATTTCCTTTTACACCGGAAGGCTTCAGTACAATATTTCGTAAACTTTGGTTATAGGTTGTTCTTTTGTACTCCACTTGAAGCCATTCTTGCCGGTATTTATAGCATAATTTTTTAATTCATCTTTTACATCAGAAATCGCATCTGCAGACACTACACTCCCATTTTTAGACAAAACTTCTACATTATCTTCATATTCGCCGACATCTTCCTCATCAGTTTCACACTCATACAACCAACGTAGCGCTCTCTCCTCGAAATCAGGATATGTGCTTTTTACAGATTTTCTCTTCAACATTTTCTAAACAAAAAAGCGATTTCGCCAAAATATAACAATCATAAATGGATACAGGGGTATTTGAAACCGCAAACTTACCTGTTATTCACTTGCACAAATCGAAAAATGTCAAACGCTTGTTGTAGGATTTAGAACATAACCTCACAATACCTATATGTGCAGTTCAGCCAACCGCAAAGTAACAAAAATAATAAAAAACAATTGATTTTGGGGTATTTGAATACCCCTGTATCCTATCCAGGGTTAACAGAGATATAAAATGTTTTATATGCAACCAATGTAACAATACAAACAAAATATATTCACGATGAGAAAATAAACCCTTATACATCTGCATGCAGTACAATTATGATCATTTGTGTTGTGCTGAAAAATAAATGTATATTTGATGAAACCATAGATTGATAGTCGTGATGTAAGTGGTATATATCCAAATCCCTTTAGGAAGTTAAGGTGTAAAGATGGATGTGGAATATTATAAATAATATTTCATTTTCTCAGCTAAATATTCAATTTTTAAACCGTAATAGTCATCTTGAACTGAATTTTTATAAATTCAGCTATGTTATTATATAATGTGCCTTCAAATACTTTCTTCATTAGAGACGGCTATGCTCATTCAAAATTATACGTTTGCGACATTATCAAAAGCATGGCCATCTCTAATGAGGAAAGTTTTCGAATGCACGTCAGGTACCTGTAACCTTTTATTCTGTTTTTATAATTATAATGCTTTGAATTAACTTCGTTACTTGCAAAATCAATCGTTGTGAAAATTTAGCTTCAACCTTATTTATGACCAAATCTCTTATCAAACATAATACAAGAACGTTAAATTTTATAAGATACATTTCATTTTATATAACTTTCATAAAAGCTAGCCGCCTATTACATTGTAAAATATTTTATAAAAGTTATGTGATACGATATCTTTGTCAAATATATATTATAGTATAATACTTATATTAGAGAAAATAAATATGAAAATTAATCAAAAGAAGGGGCAAAATAAACAACATATCAATTTAAGAAGCGAAATGCTGTAGCAAGTTCAGTGAAATTCAGATATTTATAAAAATATAAAAGAAAAAACTAATGAACGGTAGAGAACTTTTCAGTAATATAAAAAAATACAATCTTAGGCAAATAACGAGATTCTAAAGAAAGTAAAATTATTTTGAACGTGTTTTGCATATGGGACAGAATCATGGATTATGATAAAAGAACAACGAAAGAAAATGGAAACCTTCGTAATCTGATTATGCTGAACGTTAATGGATTGAATTAGAATTATATCATATAGACAAAGCCTGAAAGTTAAATTGATAGAAGACACTGAAGAAGAGGAACAACTGAGATGGTATGGTTGTGTGAGGAGAATGCAAGATAGTAGAATAACCAGGAAAATGTACGAAGACTGATTAAAAAGAAGATTAAAGATAAAATGGGCTATTGTTAAGATTCTACCAACCTCCTGGATCTTGAAAAAAACTTTTGGAATGATTAAGGGATCTCAAAGGAACTAATTTGTCTTATAAACCAATTGGGGGAAATGTACTCTTAGCCCCTAAAAAAATAAACAATTTAACTAACTTTATAGTATAAAAACTTTAAAAGTGATGTTTAAGTGAAACATTGGGACATATAAATAACACGATTATCCGAAATTGACGTGTTTTCGATTGATAATATACAAAATTTAAGCTTTAAATTAGTTTTTGGCTAAGAATACATGTCCTCCCATTGGTTGGCAAATTAGTTCCTCTGAAGTCTTTTTTTCAAGATATGGGAGGTTGGAAGGATCTTCGTAATATCCATAAAATCTACATATTTAATAGTGTACATTCAATTTAATGCATGTCGATACATTTTAGATACACCTATTCGATTGCTAAAATTAAATCGCGCTCAGTTAATATTGTTATTAATTTTCACTTGCATTGAATAAAACTATGTTTCAATAAAATATTTCCAAAGTTATTACTCACAATGTAGTTGTTTTTCTTCTTTTATATTTCTGTATAAGTTTAATCAATTTATCATTACAATACCATTTTAGGCTCGTTATTTGTGGAGACAAACAAAACAATATTAAGGCATATACAAATAAACGAACATCGAATCTATATTTGGCAGTGCAAAATATTTTGCGATGCTTTAAACTAGAGTTACAGACTTGACTGCCAATTATGGATTGTGTTACATTTAAGACAAATACGTATTAATTTGTAAGTGCAAAATTGTAATTCGTTTCACTTAATTATAAAAATAAAAGGCACTATTTTCTTTTTTAATAATATAAGTAAATGTTATTGTTGATGTATGTGTGTGAAAGTTGTGAATTATCTGGTATATACGGTATTCTTTCATCAAACATTTTGTTTTTTTTTTTAGTATAAATAATAGCTAGGAATATTATTAAAGGAACGCTGTGTCAGTTACAAGTACTAGTTCTTCTTTGTAACTTGACTATAATGGAGTTAAACCTAATTAGAACTATTGCGATGCAATGAGTAATTTTCACAGAATGGAATATACTTTGCTCTTACCTTCCATGAAATAATATTTTCTTTTATTTCAAAAGTTCTATCGTGGATGAAATGCTAATAATCCTGTATGTTTTATTACTACTTTTATTACTATTAATACTAATTAATACTAATAGAAAGGAATTAATTTTTTTTTTTAATCAATTATTTTGGTAAATTTATTTAACGTTCTAGGTATTAACGTGGTTACAACTAACATGTTATCAGTGATATCGAAAAGATCATTATACATATTCAACATCTATTGTTACTAATATTCTATAGATTGATAGGAGCTTTTCGATATTTAATTTTATTTCAATAATCAAAAGTATTACGGGTATACCAAACATGTATTATTGGATGTTGTTAATTCGTATTATTTTTAAGTGAAACAGCATTGTATATGTACATAATTTTAAATAAAACTTGATAACTGATACTGAAATAATTGTATATAAAATTTTTTGATAAGTCAAACGTTTAAGAACAAAAATAACGAGCCCAAAAACAATTTCCTTGTGGATATGAGTATCAGTGTATTTGTAAATACAGAAAATAATAATGAGAAAATCTTGTTTTAAAAATATAGTGTAAAAATGTATGTCGAAAGAATGGTATTTTTAATTCTTTCCACTTACCAAAAAAAAAAAAGATTTACCTAGCTTAGTGAACTCAAGGATCGTAAATATAAAACAAAATACACGGTTTTTGCAAATTGGTAAAATAATTTTGGTCTTTTACACCGTTCCAATAAACGAAACAATCTCATTGCTCTTCTAATTCTTGTGTATTAATTATAAAACTGAAGCGGGTAACTTTATACCGAAGATTTTACCGATTTACAAGACAGAACAAAGGAATAAAATTAAGGAAACACACATTTAGTAATTTGTAGTATACAGCGCTTGTATTGTTCTTGCTTTGTAAATAAAAGAAGTAAATAGATGTATGTGTTAAATAACAATACCTATAAAACAAATGCTCCAGTGGCTTCAACCTCAAGAAAACCCAAAAAATGAGCTCTATCAAAATCATTTTATTGACAATTTAGCCCAGAGTTGTAATAATATCACACTGTTTCAGAATATACAAGTGTCCCGTATCATTATGTTCAAATTTTAGGATTGTAAAGTAGACATCATTTCAAGTAACAAAAACGCAAAACTTGTATATCCACTTTTATTTGTTTCAAAGTTACAGATCTATGAATATGATTGTCAGATCTGAAAAAAAATGTAATCCTAAAGTCAATACAAATTGATTTTATTTAAAAAAAAGTTATACGATTCAATAACAGGCCTGTGATTGTTAACGTCGCATAATAAAATGTTATCCTAAAATAAATAAACACGTGTCGTAGTGCATACAGTAATTTCTTGGAGATCTACAAAAAAGAGTGGAAATTGATTTATGATAAAGAAGGTTCTTACTTATTTCGTAAGTGCTGTACCATGAATATCATACAATAAGCAAATGTTCAGATGACTGTAACGTTGCATTTTTTAATAAAGAATTAGATTACGTGTCAGTTCATACAACAGCTTATTAGTGAGTGGACACGTTTTCTTTATTCAAAATGCCTTACCGATTCTCTTCTCAAGAGTATGCGGACATGCATTTTGTGTATGGCTACTGTAACGGCAGTGCACGTCAAGCAGTTGAATACCGACATCGGTTTCCCGATGGGATTCCTCATTACAGAACGTTTCAGGAAGTACACAGACAATTTCGGGAATGCGGACTGCGTGATTATCTTTTCGACTCAGGAGTAAATTTGCAAGCAGACTTAGAGGAAGATGCAGTAGCTATTGTTACAAGGGATCCAACTCTCAGTGTACGTCGAATCGCTAGACAACTAGGAGCGCCACGAACGACAATTTGGCGAATGTTAACACGTGAGGGATTATATCCAAATCACTATCACAGGGAACACGGTTTGCTTGAGGCAGACCACTATGCTCGTCTAGTTTATTCTACCTGGATATTAGAACAGTCACGGCTTCATTTTAATTTCTGCATAAGAGTCCTCTAGACAGATGAATCTACGTTCACGAGAAGTGGTGTTATAAATCTGAGAAACCTGCACAGGTGGTCATCAGAAAATCTCAAAGCTATACGCTCATCTAAATTTCAACATGAATTTTCTATTAACGTTTTGGCGGCCCTAATCGATGACTTGTTGATTGGTCCTGTCGTTCTTCCTGGGAGGTTAAATGCGGACAATTACCTTCAATTTCTTATTGACGAACTGCCAGGTCTTTTAGAGGATGTCCCACTGAATGTTCGACGAGACATGTGGTTTCACATGGATGGAGCACTACCACATTTCGGAATTGCTGTCCGAAATTGGGTTAGCGTCAATTGTCCAAGATGGATTGGTCGAGGTGGTCCTGTTGCATGGCCACCCAGATCAGCCGATCTTAATCACCTTGACTTTTATTTATGTGGGTACATGAAAAATTTAGTCTACGCGCAAGTTTCCAACACAAAAGAAGAGTTGTTGGATCATATTCACCTGGCTGCCGAGCAAATCCGACAAAACAGGTATGAAATTCGGATAAGTACTTCTTCAGTCGGCTTACGGTCACAAGTCTGCATTCAACAAGGAGGTGGACATTTCGAAAATATTATTAATAAATAAAATCAGTTTTTATTGACTTTGGGATTACATTTTTTTTCATGATCTGACAATGACATTTATAGATCTGTAACTTTGAAACAAATAAAAATGGATATACAAGTTTTGCGTTTTTGTTATTGGAAATGAAGCCTACTTTACACTCCTAAAATTTAAACATAATGATACGGGACACGAATTAAACATTTATGAAAAAAATTTTCAAAGTACTGAAAAACTGTATAATTAAGTTTACACATATTGAAATAAACGAGCTCTGACCCGTGGATCTATATCGGTCTTCATTCCAATTATAAAGTAGATTATGGTAAGTTAAAGTTTTAAACGATATACGGTGGACATGGGCCTAATAGTTCTATGTGAACTACAAACATCAAAATAATCTAGGAGACAAGCAAGAAACTACATTTCTGCTCCACATAGGTGAATAATTATTTGTTATATGTGAAGGTATAAGTCGACCATAATTAGTTGTTTACTTTGAGAAACAGTTAAGAATACTTAATGAGAAATGTCTGTTTATTTAGAAATAATTTTCAAAATTAATACATTTTTACAAAACTTATTAAAAAAAAAAACCATCAACATGTGACAATCAGTACAATGTCAGTACCCAGTGGGACCTCCACGAGTGTTGACTACCTTTCTGCATGTGTTTGGCATACTCATAATCAAGTGGTCTAACTCTTGTTGATCGATGGTATTCCACTGTTCTACAAGATACTGATACAATTGTTGTTTTGTTTCAAAGACTAGATTTTGACGCAGTATGCTTTGCAGTAAATCCCATAAGTGTTCTATGAGATTGAGCTGGCCATGGCAAAACATTAATGTTGTGGTTTTGAAGAAATGCAAGAATGATGCCTGCAGAATGCGGATGCGCATTGTCATGGATGAGTTGAAAATTTTCACCAATTCTTGCAGCATATGGTAGCACAACGTTTTCAAGGATAGTCAAAGACGTTTAAATACTGATAAAAGAGAACGTGGTCAGTTTTTCACCAAGATATATCCCATCCCATACTATTACACTACCTCCTTGGAAGCTGTGAACAGTTTGCGATGTAGTTAATCGTTCTGCATTGCTGGGACGTCTCCACACTAATTCTTCCTGTGTCTGGCCCGAAACCAAATCCAGATTCGTCAGAAAACAAAACCGATGCCCAGTTTTGTTGATCCCAATTTAAATGTTGCTGTGCCCATTCTAATCTTCCGCGATTTCCTCTCGACAAAGCAGGAACTCTCGGAGGACGACGGGCATTAAGACCGTCTGCATGGAGTCTATTCCTCACTGTTTGATTGCTTATTAACACATCATGAGTGTCATAAAGTTGCGGTTTCTTAATGCACAAAATCTCAACTATCTGTCATGAATTGGTTGAGTTGTTCTTGTGCGTTCTGTATGACGTTCACGAACATCATTGGTTTGCTGATATCTCAAATATTTAATGATCAATGACACTTTTTGACATGTTGAGAGCTTCTGCAATGGCCCTTTGAGTTAAACCACTTTCAAGCTCTCCAAATAGCTTTTAATTGCGTATCACCACGATCTAAATGATGTCTCTCTATTCTTAATTAATGCTAAGGAAACTGGAAAAGAAAATTGATCGCAAAATATACACAAAAATCTCAGTTCACAAATCAACAAATTTAACATTTTTTTTAATTTCCACTGATTTTTCAGTTAATAACACCTTATTGTCACTTAAACTGAGGAAAAACACCAGCAGCAAATTCTATTGATGTTTAAAATGACATTACAAATCATAGAAATAAAGACTTGTCCCCTAAATTATTTCGATGTGTGTTGTTCTTAATGAACTATTTGGAACTATCAAGTTAAAATACGAAAAAATTAAAATAAAACAATCGAGACATCAGTCGTCTATGAACTTACAAATTTAAACAATCTTCAACCTCATATAAAATCAAGAGAAAATTTCCAAATTGTTTTTTTTGAGGGGGCTAAGAGTACGCTTCCTCCATTAGTTTATAAAGGTTTGAGGTCCATTAATGATTCCAAAAGTTTTGTTCAAGATATGGGAGGTTGGAGGAATCTTAATAAGACATTAAAATGAATAAAATCAGAAAAAAACATAATCACCATAATTAGTTTACCTGTTGCTAGCAGAACATCCTTACAAACAGCCTTTGAAAAATTTCCATTTTTTCTTATTGTCGGTGTTATAAATGATAAAATTCTATAGATTTTTTTGCTGCATGTAAGATTATTTTATAGATTTTGGCATTAGGAACGCCGAATAAGTATACTAAAAAAAAGTATATTTACAAAGTAATAAACTCTAGAAAATCATGGTAATCAAATTTGTTATTAAGTAAATGTCAATTTGTGTAGGTAAAAAATTAACATAGCCCTACAAAAGAATATCTATAAAATATGTATAGGTGGTGATTTATTTAATAGTATGTATTTTAATTTAATTCCAATAAAATTTCATTTATTTTTCCTTAAGTATTATGGTGTTATTATTCTAAAATAAAAATAGATAATTTAAATTTTATTGTAGGTGCTGACATCAATTATCAAATAGCATAAGCTCTTTCGTACACTACAGCCAGCTATAATGTACAAGTTTCTTTACTATAACAGTAATTTAATTTATTAATTTTAGTTATTTTTCTCTTAAATTCGATTATAACCTATAATAAATAAATATGAATATGCAATTTATAATTTTGACGAATCATGTGGCATAAGCGCCAAAATACATTTTTACAAAAGATTAAATTTTATAGGTTTGTTTAATAAGCATCATATGTTTAAGTATTAAAAATTGAGAACGAATAAGAATTTGTAGTAAAATATATAGTAAAAGTAAATCTATTAAGTAATTTGTCATGGCATTAAACTTAATTTTTATATCAACTTATATAATTTAAGTAGATATACAATATGAACGTAATCCTACAAAAGAATAACAAAAATATCAACTATTTTTAATTCAATCGTGTTTTAATTTAGTTTTAGTAAAATTTTATTTATTTTTGTTTTAGATATGCTAATCTACAAAAAAGTAATGTAACTATTTTGATTTTGGTAAAAAGTGCTGCCATCATTTGTCAAATAGCATAAGCTTCAAAGAATACTGAAAATACATAAATTTTTCTGTTTTTATTTTGATGTGTTTTATAGTATCCAAAATTAGTTAACTCCTCTATTGTATTTATTCGACGAATTATTATGACTGTTGTAATAATACTGCCCCTTAAACTTAAAAAAATCATTTCCATTAAAAATTAAAAGATTCAATCTTTTTCTCTCCGAAAGAGGGCAGTGATAAGTCTCGAGAATTACATTTATATTTTCTTATTTTATATATATTTTTTTATTTATATGATTATTGTTTTTCATTTATATATTAAATATTTTGAGAGGAGAAAATTTATAATTTAAACTATTATAATTTCTAAAGATTAAACAATTTTTAAAGTATATGTATATTTATATTTGATTTATTTTTGCATGATTATATAAGCCCAATTTATTAGTTTCATAGATTAGTTTGTGTAAGCTATTAGCAGTCCCATTAACGACAGTATATGTAGGCCGGTTAAGCAATAGGAATCTGCAGTAACAGTAACTGATGCAGTTTCTTCTGAAATTTTTGTAGTTCTCATATTCTACTTATACATTCCAACAGATTAAAATTATGTTTTAATATCTACATATTTACAAAAACTTAAATAATATGGATAGTTTTAATATCTCCTGATACCTTTGCTAATTAATAAAGTTTTGTGTGTGAATTGTTTCAAAAACTTGATTGAATTTTAAGAACACTAATTAATAATCAATTGTTATTGATTAATTAAAAAATATATAATAAACACTACTTATCCTTCATGTATCTTATAAAGTGCTAACCTCAATACTGTACTGAACATCTAAAGCTGTTTATTTTTTAAATAAAATACAATATTTCATAAGGTTTTTTTTTATTCAGAAGAGAATTTTAATGTTCTAAATTATTATAAAATGCATCCACACACAGATAAAAATTTATCAGTGTGTAGAATTAATAAGAGATTTGACATTATGGAAACTACAATATTTAAATTTATTTACCATGAAATATTAGATTAACAAAAAAGATATTAAATATTTATTTTGTTACCTTTACTACAAAATATCATATACATATTTTAATGATATTTGTAGTTCTTGTGCTTCTTCAATTTACCATAATTAATTACATAAAAGAATACCATTGCAGCGGTAACAAATTGAAAGAACGGAGCAATGCCAGCACGTTTAGGCTGTACATACTTATGTTGCCATCTCCACCATGCTACAAATTAAAAGTTAAGCTATATAACATCCGGACTTAAATTTTACATCAATGCATTTTACCTCTACTACAGGCGCCAGCAATTGCACTAGGATGTTTATTACGACGAGAAAGCCAAGCTCCAAGCTCTCCTAATTTGACTTGGGCTAACGGAATATCGGCTAAAATATAGAAACAAAAAATTAAAATTATTGATTATGTAATATGAATGAGGTTACACTTTGGAATATTACTTACCTTTGCCATAAAAGCGAGCAGGGTCATATGGACCGTGGATTTTTGGATTATATTCTGCGGGATAGTCTCCAATACCCATTTTCCAAATTGCAAATGTACAGACAATCTGGAAACTACTCCACAAACACAAACCCAGAAATGGGCGAATTGATACTTATGAAATTGACAGGTTAGCGTGATAGTGGCTACATTCATAAAAGAAAAATTGGATGGATATATTTTGTATTTTTGGGCAAAATATAATGTAAAGGTATTTTAAACCAATTAAATGTTCAATCTTTAATATTATTATACCTAACAAGATATGCAAATCATAATTTTTTAAAATGCCAACCTAAAAATTTCGATTTTAGATCGTTTCCAAATCAGCTGTAATTTCTGTCAAACTAACAATCCAAAGAAACCTAATTGACACTAAAACTATAATTTCCAGTAACTGCCTATTCTAATTATAACGTTAAATAAACATATAATTCAAGAACATTTAATAAAGGCTATGGCCCTCTTAAATGCTATGAAATGGCTCTAGTAAAGCTACAGATCTGTCAAGTGTCAAAATGATGAAACCACAATACATATCAAGGATCCCAAAGAACTAATTGTAATAATAAATAGGTACTAGTGAAGTAATAAAAAGAAACATACAACATACATGATTTGAATATAAAGTGAGTATAATTATGATATGTCATATTCATTGTGCATTTGTTTACAAAATAAGGTTACATGTGCTGTAGGTGTTTTCTCTACAATCACATGCTTACAAAGGGATCATTTAAATTATATAGAATTTGCTCATTCGTTTATTTCAAATAGATGTTCGTGTTTCAGTCTATAAGGTCCATATTTATGTGTGTTGTTGGGCAAACGAAATTAGGCAATGCAAGTTCGTTCTATCACCACAGCAGAGTGCATTTTGAGGTGTTTGAGGCCCTCCAATGGGCAACTGCTTGACTTGTTTCAAGGAGCCTCCATCAACGGCCCTGGACAATACTCCACATCATCATAAAGAAGGTAATAACTTCCTCACCATCATAAAATATATTTTTTATTTTAATATTGCATTTTGTTTTAACACGTTTATATATTTTAAATGCTTACATTAAAATAATATTGATACATGAATTAGCTTTATTAGTTTTTATTTTAAATATATATTTGAATGTTTTAATAAAATTGTCATGTCTTAATCACCATAAAATATTGGCATAGCTTAAGTGATATGATAATTTGTATATGTTATTTATCTTATCTGATGCAAAAATTTCAGCTATGGGTTTTAAACAACAGTTTTGATTTTAAAAGAATTATAAAAACGAATTTTTTTTTAATTTAATTAAATGCGTTTGTTAAAACTAAAAATTATTCTCGAATTTATATTTTTAAGTATACTACTGGCCGTCGTAAATAAATGTTTATATCGTTTACGGGGTGCCCGTAAATGTTTTGGTGAAATTTTCGGGATAGATGTACGGTTGCGGCCAAAAAAGGGGACTGTTAGATACATTTCCTTTTTTTATTAAATAGTGACTTATAATTAGAGCTGAGGATGTTTGCGGTAAGGCAGGACCGTATGTAGTGCATCCCCACATTTAACTATTTATCTAAATATTCTCTGAAATGATTTGCCGGATCTCATAAATTAATAGAGTGATATTTTAGTATGCACTGGATATTGTTATTATACAAAATCATAATAGCCATTTGTATTTATGGATCATAAATAATAATACGCATGTATTTGTATTTGGTTGTGAATTCAATTTAAACTTAAAACGAATCGTAATATTTTAACGACAAGCCGTCCTTACAATACATGCATTCGAGACAAAGTGTGCAACTCTACGAATAACTTCCATAATTGATCGAAAATGGACATTTTGGAGCTGAAGTAAAGCCCCTATTCTTAGAAAACAAAGGCCTTTTATTAGTGTTGAAGTTTTAGTTTCATTGAATTTCCATGTTGTAAGTAGTCAATTGTAAAGTGTTCATTCACAATATTCTAAAACAAGGTGTAAATTTAACTAAAATCCAGAAAAACACATTCTGATAATATATTACTAGATTAGAAGCTTTGTTAGTACTATTTATTATATTATTTTTATAACCAAATGCAATAAAAGCTACGAAAACAAAAGAAACCGCGATTTATTAAAATCTTGTCACACAGCCTTTCAAAGCCTGGCAGCACATATTTTGCATATATTTTATATATACTACCTACTTGAACTAGGTGAATGAAGTTAGAAGTTATAACTTATAACTTCTAACTTCATTCACCTAGTTCAAGTAGGTAGTATATATAAAATATATGCAAAATATGTGCTGCCAGGCTTTGAAAGGCTGTGTGACAAGATTTTAATAAATCGAGGTTTCTTTTGTTTTCGTAGCTTTTATTGCATTTGGTTATAAAAATAATATAATAAATAGTAATAAACACAGCTTCTAATCTAGTAATATATTATCAGAATGTGTTTTTCTGGATTTTAGTTAAATTTACACCTTGTTTTAGAATATTGTGAATGAACACTTTACAATTGACTACTTACAACATGGAAATTCAATGAAACTAAAACTTCAACACTAATAAAAGGCCTTTGTTGTTTATAATAATAGTTCTTAACGACAGTAATAAAATTTTCTAAGAATAGGGGCTTTACTTCAGCTCCAAAATGTCCATTTTCGATCAATTATGGAAGTTATTCGTAGAGTTGCACACGTTGTCTCGAATGCATGTATTGTAAGGACGGCTTGTCGTTAAAATATTACGATTCGTTTTAAGTTTAAATTGAATTCACAACCAAATACAAATACATGCGTATTATTATTTATGATCCATAAATACAAATGGCTATTATGATTTTGTATAATAACAATATCCAGTGCATACTAAAATATCACTCTATTAATTTATGAGATCCGGCAAATCATTTCAGAGAATATTTAGATAAATAGTTAAATGTGGGGATGCACTACATACGGTCCTGCCGTACCGCAAGCATCCTCAGCTCTACTTATAATGTATAGAATTCACGGTTGGCTCTTGGTGAAACATGATTAATAATTTACTAAATAAAACACTTGGTATATTTGTTTCACAAAATGTATTTAAAATATCTCTGACATATGTTTCGACTTATACAGTCATTCTCGAAGAGTCATGTAAACTAAGTGAAAAGTGTACTCCTACCAATATTTATGAGTTATTTTTTTAAAAGGTTTATTACAGCATCGATTGTGGGGGTGTTTGAAAAATCCAACTGCGTGTTTGTGACCTGTCTGTTGAGATTTATGGCTTTTTTAATTTCTAAAATTTCTAAGAAGTCAAGCCTTTTACCCTTATTACAAGAGTGTAAAAGTTTGAAATTATTAGCATTAAACAGATGAGAATTTTGAATACAGTGTTCCGCGAATCCCGTGACCATATTGCCATGTAGAATAGAACTTCTATGTTCTTTGATACGCTCTATAAAAGAACGTATCAAAGAACATAGAAGTTCTATTCTACATGGCAATATGGTCACGGGATTCGCGGAACACTGTATTCAAAATTCTCATCTGTTTAATGCTAATAATTTCAAACTTTTACACTCTTGTAATAAGGGTAAAAGGCTTGACTTCTTAGAAATTTTAGAAATTAAAAAAGCCATAAATCTCAACAGACAGGTCACAAACACGCAGTTGGATTTTTCAAACACCCCCACAATCGATGCTGTAATAAACCTTTTAAAAAAATAACCGATAAATATTGGTAGGAGTACACTTTTCACTTAGTTTACATGACTCTTCGAGAATGACTGTATAAGTCGAAACATATGTCAGAGATATTTTAAATACATTTTGTGAAACAAATATACCAAGTGTTTTATTTAGTAAATTAAATAGTAACTAACATGATTTTTTTCCTATCAAATCATAGAATTCCCACGCTTGAGATTTCCATATCTTAAACATATATCCTTCCTATAACGTCCTATAATTTCCTCAATCCCTTAATTTATATCCAAATGACCCATATATGACTTCGTTCTGAACCCTGCATTTCGCCATATTATAAAAATTCGTATCTGACAAACCCCACATTTCCCGTAAAAATTAATACCGGATTTGTTTTCTACGCACTTGAGTTAGTTTACAAAAAATTCAACAATAACATGTGACATGTTTTGCAAACCGACCAAAAATCGAAAATTTCCGAGGAGAAATAAAAGATTTTCAATTTTATGTCACCGATTTTTTTGTAACCGAATGTACTTTTGCCTCCTAAAAACTACCCTGCCATTTAAATTAGTTTAACCCTCCAGCGAACGCCAAATTTGACAAAAATATAGATTTCTTCAACAGATCATAATTATAAATTCACATCGTATATTTGACTTTACTAAATTACTTCTAATAAAGAAAAGATGAAATCGCTAAATACCACGCGGTTATCTTTGATATTCTAATCCGTAATGTCAAAAGAATTTTCAAAATATTACTATTTTTTCCACAAATTTTCCTTTCCGAGACAATTTTCTCGATTATGGTACATTTTAGACCCAATAAACTATATATGTTCTTAATCTACACGAAACGAACTTTAATCTGATATACGGCAAGTCTAATTTTCTCAAAATTTAAAGCGCGCGTTAATTTGATAGCCCGATGACTAAACTCTGCAAAGAGGGGCAATTTCTAGTACAGTGCCGAGAGCAACGTAGAGAGGAGAGGCGCGCAGCACGGAAACTCAAGCGTCCGTATCAAAGCACTCTTGTTCAGCATTATTCAACTGGTCGTTGTGAGTGCATGTCAGTACAGACATACTTAAAATATGTCGCATTTAGGTACGTTTCGGAAACGGCGTATTTCGAAGAAACTAGAAAACCTAATAGCGTGTATGCCGAATTTAGAATACGAAGGCGATAGAATTAAATGTGTAAGATGCGGCGACTATTTGATATGTACCAGCCGGTGGAAGTGTGAACGCCACCTAAAAAGTATAAAATACTGTTCTGCAATCCGTGGCAAACGATACAGCGAACAATTAACATTTGATATAGGTGTTTGTTTTATTATATGTAATCTACCGTTCACTTTGCTAGACCAAAAAGCGTTTGTCTGCTTCTGGAGCAAGTATTCGGATTTTTACATTACCAAGTCGGACATCGGTAAGAAACTTTATGCCATCTGCTCGTGACTATGTTGAAAGAAGAATTAAAGCAGAATTGAAAAATAAAAAATTGTGATTATGCGTGGACGAATCAACCGATCGGCAAAACAATTGTGTGGTGAATGTGATGGTATGCACAATGGAAGAATTTTAATCGTCATCCTCTATCTTACTTGCTTCCAAAAGAGTTGTACTAGCGATAAAATTTTAAAAGTAGTGTTGAGCGCATTGAATAAATTTCAAGTTTCAACAAACTAACTTTTAATTTTTGTGAGTGACGGTGCCGCTAACATGCTTTCCTTAGGCCTCTTCTCTCTGATCTCTTAAAGAAGAGAGTGGCAATTTGTTACATGTAACATGTAAAATTCATGCTTTAAACCTTGTGGGCGCAATTGATACCTAAATGTTATCCACGAGTAAATGCTTTAATAGCTCATACGAAGGCAGTGTTTCTAAAGTCCCCAAAACGTATAAAAAAATTCACGAATTGTGTCCTAAAGTGTCTGAACCACCACAGCCAATTACTACACGTTGGGGAACATGGTTAGAGGCTACGCTTTACTACTGCGAACATTTTGATGATGTAAAGAAGGTAGTTTTACAATTCGATCCGAGGCACGCCGAAGCTATCAAGAAAAGTCAGAAAATGTTTCAAGATAGTCAGTTAAAAAGTGATTTAGAAACTATTCGCAAGAGCTACTATGGACTAGCGGAGAGTATTGAAAAATCACAAAATAATTCGATGTCGTTTGTGGATTCTGTTCAAATTGTGGATGATGTTTACTCACACCTACGTGCGGTGGAAGGCGTAAAAAATGAGCGTGTAATACGAAAATTTGAAAATGTTATTGATAAGGATTCAGATTTTCTCATACCAAGACAAATTTGTGAAGGTGCGTCGAAAGATCCATTAAGTTGTCACAAGGATTACTTTAAATTTGCAAATATAACATCACTCGATGTCGTTTTCATCATTGAAAAATATTTAATCCGCGCGCCGTACGCATTTGACTGAAACAAGTGTGGAAACATATTTAATAATTCAAATATTTAATAGATGCCACCCAGTTTGTGATTTCATGGAAGCTTTTTAAAACAGTAAGTGTTTCAGCACGTTATATAATATATTTTTTATCATTATTTTATGTGTAAACATGCGTCCGCATCGCCTATGCTCTCTGATGAAAGTCGCGAATATAAATGATGCGAGTACGTAAACGTTACTGTACGCTCGCATTGATACGGCCGCTAGGCCCTTCCACTTTGTTCTCTACACTGCACTGAAACTTGCCTCTCTTTGCCATGTCTACCGATGACGTAACACTTCGCCAACCTATTCAACTTCTAATATTCCAAAATATGCTTTGTCATATATCAAATTACTCATTTCAACGCGTAGATTACGAATCTTTAATAAAAATTCAGGTCTTTTTTATCACTCAAAAGCTACCCAGGATCAAAGCTCAAAGGTTTGTAAAAAATTAATAAAATTGGTTTTAAATTGGTTAAGTCCCAGCCTCATTCGAGTAAAAGAGTCTTACAAAGAGTACCTTTCCTGTACTAAATAAGTTACACAATCTAAATGTTATACTTAAACCCTTGTTCTTCCATTGGCGTAGAAATTATAATGGCAATTTCACTTTGCCATTAAGGCAGCACAATCCAGACGTTTCTCCAGCAAACTACAATGCGCCACAATGCTCGCAAACAACGTCCATTGGACCAATGCGAACGAAAGGATGCGAGCTGTAATCAATTGTGTAATCGTATAGAAACGCTGCTCGATTCAAATCAACACTTGAAGCATTTCTTCTTGCGCGTCGAAGATTATCTCGTTGTTGATATGTGCCGTAAGCTCGACGATTTCTCATTGCCAACCGAGCCGTTTCACGGGCTTGCCTCTCTTTGCTCTTGTGTTTGAGAAGCACGAAGTCGGACCATACTAACGCAGCGCTCTTCTCGTGCGATTTCTCGTTCTTCTTCAGTGGATTGATACGCAATGTTCCGAAGCCTAATTGCATTACGGCTTTGTTGGGAAAGATTAGATCTGGGTCGCGGCATCGTTTATAATAATACTCGCACAATAAGATTTATTAATAATACTCGTACAAAACAAACAAATCGACCGGTAACCTTTATATGTTTTATTCAAAACAAATCACAGACAACATGAAACAAAAAAAATTATGTCACTGATCTGCAATGGATATCAATTATTACAAATAAGCTATAAGCGTGCGTGACATAATCTGTCAATTGCGGAGGATGGCGGAGTTCCTAACCTAATTTATTTAAAAATTAATTTTCGGTATAATTTTTTTCCGTGAATTTATCCGATATTTTAATAGTTATTTTGCTATTCGAGGCGGAGACGAATCCAACAAATCAGAGATCATTAAAATCGGTCCAGCCGTTCTTGAGTTATAAATGGTGTAACTAACCCGACTTTGTTTTATGTATTAAGATTATTTGTTAGTGTATATGTTTCTTTTTCACTGAATTGACCTATCCCATGCTCCACTACGAATCTAGAGGAATAAATAAATAAATAAACAAATAAATGCGAAGAGCAATTGTAAAAAAAAACCTTTGATATTTCCAGATAATGATGTTTCACTCGTTGCAGAAATGCCAGAAGCCCCATTGCATCCGGCACCAAGTCACATAGCACCTCAGTCACCCATCGAGACAACTATCTTAAGCAACGGTAATCATTTGCCTGTTTCGATTGATTCCGGCGGTAAGTTCATCCACGTTAAAAAAACACACATCAAGATACAACAGACCATGGGTATAACAGACAGTAAACCGTCAGAAACAAAACTGAACAATCTCTTTGAAGTGTACAGGGAGAAAAGTGAGGATATGATACGCGAAGATGGTATCGAACAGCTATGCAAGGACCTGCAGCTATCTCCTGACGAATTTAAAGTATTGGTGCTAGCTTGGAAGTTGAACGCCGAACAAATGTGCCGGTTCACACGATCTGAATTCGTAAGCGGTCTGAAATCGATGGGCGTCGACAACATAAAGGGCATACAATCGAAGTTACCCGAAGTGGTTAGTGAAATCGAAAATAACGTGGACTTGTTCAAGGATTTGTATCGGTTCACGTTTAAGTTCGGTTTGGACGCGCCCACCGGTCAACGAATTCTCCTTATCGACATGGCGATACTGCTCTGGAAATTGGTGTTCACAATCAAGGAACCCCCGATATTAGGTAGGTGGTTGAAATTTTTGGAGTGCCATCCGGGTATACGGGGGATTCCCCGCGACACGTGGAATATGTTCCTTAATTTTTCGGAAACGGTCGGTAATGATCTCAGTTCTTACGATGATAACGAAGCGTGGCCGAGTTTGTTCGACGACTTTGTCGAATACGAGAATGATCAGGTGAATCAGAATATCTCGAAGGAGAAAGATATCGACGGGCACGTCATCAAGCAGGTCGATTGATCTCGGTTTTCTCCGGTGATTTTGTATTATTTCAGTTATCATTTTTATTGTAATTATTACTGTTATAAGAGAATAAGTGTTTCTTCTCTTTATTTTTTATTATTTTTTAATTGATTGATAAAACGAAACTGCCTAATATGTATTTTAATACATACGCTAAACATAAAGAAATGAGAAAATCATATATTATATATATAAATAAGGAAAATATTCGTGATATAAATGTTTATAATTATACGCATATTCTGAGAATTCAACCAGAAATATGATCGCTGCGGTGTGACCTTTTCTTACTCAAGGTACAAAAAAAAAGAGATAAGCTAAAAGAGTTATATATAATAAAAAGAAGGATAGGTAGAAAATAAAGGAGAGAAAATTGAAAACGAATTTAATTTTTCATCATGAAAATGTAGTTTTAAAACGAGCTGGGAATAAAGCTAGAAAATTATTGTTTACCTCTAGTGATTCTTATAAATATTAGCGTAATCTTTACCATAAATAACCAACTTAAACTTTAAATAAAGGCAGCAGGGGTTAAGATGTAAATTTTAGATTAAAGTCCAACTTCTATTTAAGGAAATCGCTAAATCCTGAAAAAGTTCGTTATAGGAAAATTTTTTGCAAGTTTTTGCATTACACAATATTTATTGTACATACATATTTCATTTTTTTAAACATAATATCGGTACGTACTATAACTACATACATTAGTTAGTTCAAAAGTTGGTAATTTTTGTTTACTTCCTCATGATAGGTCTCGCACTTATTCAGGATATTAGAAATATTTCCAAGGAGTTTTTCTGAATATTATAGCCCACGATGAATTGTTTGAAAAGCTTTAACCTACCATGTCGTGTAAGTTGTACAGGTTGGTCCGAATCGTCTTCTTCATATTCACCGTTCGTTAGTATTTCGCTTCTCTGGTTACTGTATCATAGTCTTCAGAATGTCATCATCATTTGGACACTCAGTTGTAACAATATCTTCATCTACTCCAATGTAATCTTCAAGTGCAATATGCCTACCAATATTACCAGACAACATTTGTGGTGTTCTCCAAGAATTTCTAGCTTTCGAAAGCGGCCATTCATCTTTTTGGTCCCAATATGATGCCTGCTTTATGGAAGTAAAAACCCAGCAATTATTCCCTGGTTCATTGTCTGAAATTTCGACGTCGTGTGTGTGGGGTGGGGGGCACCCCCCCCCCCCCAACAGTGTGCAGGAAAGTCATCAACAATTAAAGCTACATTTCTATGTTGCATTCTCATTTATTGGTCTAATTTTAGTAGACAGTTTTCAATATTCTCGCTTGTCATCCATGTTTTCTTATTTGTTACAATAATAATCTACTTCCAACGATTTTGTACCTTTAAAACACCTTCTATTTTTGATTTTTCCAATATCCAAAAGTTCCAATTTTTCACTTCCTGTCATATTTGCTTAAATTATTACCGTAATTCTTTCCACCGAAACATTTATCATTTTTAAACGCAAAGGCTTGGTATACATTTAAAAACAGACCTGTTTCATCGGCGTTAAAATTATTTACAGCCTTCTACTCTTTTAAAATTCGATTCATTATTTTATTACTTCAATCATTGAAGCCTGCTTTGTTAATATCAGCGTTTTCCCCACAAATTTTTCAACAATATCGTGCTTTTTTTAATTTATCGAACCAACCGAAAGTTTAGTTGTCCAAGGGATTCAGCGAACTTCAAAACTTGTTGCTTTGCAGGCTATAAAGCCTGCGAACCACATGTACCCATTTTACTTTTAGAAATACTTGATCAACGTCTTCAAAAACACACGATTAACGCGTGTATACAGTGTCTTGTTTTCTTAAAATTATTAATAGGGAAGTAATTTTAAAGAAACAAAACACGTTATGCAAACTCTAAACTAACAATAATCAGTGACAGCACTACAATAATAATAATTTCAAACACTTTTAGGTTATATTATTCTTTTATTTGACAGTATGTAGTTTGTTTACTGCAAAAACAGCTTAAGTCACGAACCTAGGCTATTTCATCATTAAACAAATAATAATGCATGAATAAGTACACGTATTCACACCTTAAAAATAGTAGAATATTAACCCGTAACTGGTGATGTCCCATTTGTGTCCCGGAAACAGTGACATGGAGTCTTTTAGACTTCTATACTAAATTATAACACCTGTCAAACCGCAGTTGTTAATATATCACCTATAGATCCATGACGACACGTCCTATATATGTTGCCGGCAAGATGTCAAGTATAAAAAGGTCAATAATGAAGCAATTAATGGCTTCGACTGTTTACAGAAGCCTTTCGGCATTATATCCAATTGACGCAACAAGGTAATAAACACAATGTAGTTCTAAAAGGAACTGTTTTTAAAAAATCAAAATAAACGGGAAAAATGTACACAAAACTAGGCTTATTTGACAAATATGTTATCTTTCAACACCGCAAGTAACTATTACCCTGTTAAAAATATATACAAGAAACATTTACTATTGAAACGGAAATTATATGTTTACTTGCTATGTCTATATTAACCCATTTGTTCCCACAACTTTTTTTTTTACAAAATTTCAATAAGGTCGTTTTTTTCTTATTAAAGGTATGCCCAAAGAACAAAATATGACAGTTTTTCGATAAATTTTTGAATAGAATATGAAAAAAAGGTATGTACTCAAATGAGTACAACGGGAATATAGGGACGTTAATGAAAATATAAATTATATAATATTTAGCTAATTTATTTTAGTGATTTACAATAGAAAATGTTATTCACTATGGAACTTTATAAAATATTCCCTTTCTAAACAAAGTGTAACACTTCATACAAATCCACCTAGCTCGTTGATGGCACTTGCGACAGCGCAATTGCTTTTCAATTTTTTTGGGAAAATGCCCTCTTTGATCTTCTACAATACTTCTTGGGACAGTGCTTGGGTGCCTGGAGTGTTGAGCTTTCTCAAAAACTCTCAAGTAATGCCTTGATATACTTCTTATAAAGTTGAGCAAATCCATATTACCGCCTGCCAATGAATGTAACCTCCAGGCGTTGATTGCTGCAACATTCAGCATGTGGGTCCAAAGGGGCCATCACCACTTCTTACCTTGGATGGGCACTCGGTAATTATTTACAGATTGGTCTAGCAAGTCTACGCCGCCCATAGCTGAATTATAATTGGCAAAGAGACGAGGTTGAGGTACATCAATTTTTTCTTTCTGTTCCTTGGACCAACGTTTTACATTTGAAAGGGGATGAATACTGTCGTAATTGGTCATCATAGACACGATACTGTTGTCCTTCCATTTTACTAGAAGTAATGAATGTTCTTTATCGTATTTGTATTGAAAAAAACCGCGATTTTCTTTTTTCAATTGCTGCTGATCAGGCAAAGGACATTTTTTTGTGCGATTGTCCCTCACTGTCCCCGTCGCTCTATAGCCCAAGTCCCTAAGAGTTTTCAACAAACCGTGACTTGTGAAGTAGTTGTCGAAAAATATTATATGATCTTGCGGTTCTATCACTACTTCTAATAAGTCCAACACAACTTTAGACCCTAAAGGCAAATTTTGATCCGTTCCTTTTTTATATTGTTTTGCCCCACAGTAGGTATCGAACTGATTGCAATAACCAGAAGAACTGCAAATCATCCAGTCTTTATAGCCGAAACGCACTGGCTTTCCACGGATAAATTGTTTTGACGAGTGATGTCCGAAGTATTTTACCATAGCCTCGTCAATGGAGAGCTTGTCATGGAATATACCCCACTGCAGGAATCGCTTATTCAGTTTTTCTATGAGAGGACGAATTTTATACATCTTGTCGTTTTTATCAACTGTTTCGTTATTTGCTAAATGAAAGTATTTTTTTATTTCATAATATTTATTGCGGGACATACTACCTCTAACTAGTGGTATGTTTAGATCTTCATCTGTACACCAATATAATTTCTCTCTTGGTAATCGATGATATCCAGTGAATAATAAGATACCTATAAATATTTTTATCTCGTTGTTTGGTACAGGAAATGAATGATTGCTTTGCTGAGCAGCATATCTCTGGGTTTCTTTGGTAATATAAGTTATTATTTCATCGTCAAATAATTTTTCAAAAATCTGGACAGGATTTAGTCCTGCTAATTCTTGTTTGACAATATCTTCGCGAGCTAAATATCCATTTCCTTGGTTCATTGTGATATCAATTATTTCGTCAGTCCAATTTGGTTCTTTTTCTGCAATTTTTCCCTTTTTCGTAGATGATTCGCCAGTATTACTAATACTGCGTAACATAATCAACGGAATATTATCTTCTGGGTCACTCTCTGTACTGTCCTGAGAAAAAATTTCGACAGCACCAGGAACATCGAATGGGAGGGTATCTGCTTGAATATCATCTTCATCGATATCGTCCTCATCTGTTTGATAATCGGCATCCGGTGGTATTATAACGATATCAATATCTTTTTCATTTTCAGTAATATCGTCTATGGCAGCTTGCAAATTCTGGTAGGATCTGCCATAAAACATATTAGTGCTGATGGGCTTGGGATCCATAGTAATTTATCTACAAAAAATAAATACAGCTCTAACAACGTATTGTTCCCGCTGTACTCATATGAGTACACCTATATGTAAATATGAAAAAATACCAGTGCATGTATTTTATGTAAAATTCACAAAAATAATAGTAAAACATACATACCTCAGTAACTAATTTTAGTAGAATAAAATGTTTTTTTTTTATAGACAGGTAAAAAATAAAAAGTTACACAGTCACACTGGCACAATTTGTAGCAAAAAGTAAGGTTACGTTTTCCATACATAAAAGCGACATCTAGTGGCCAATTTCTAAAAGAATATTCCTTCTTTAGTGTACTTTGCACCGCCACTAAGCATAGAACTCTGAATGTACCATATGGAGCCTAAAAAAATATTTCATTAACCGTACTCAAATGGGTACACTGGGAACAAATGGGTTAACATCAATTTATAACATTTTGTATTTAAATTAATGAAATAAAAGCTTTCAAGTAGCTTTTCTCTAATACTGTAAATCAACATATAAACGTCAACAATAACGTACAATTGGACTTAACGCGTTTCTTCTATACGTACTTAGGAAGATGTTCTAGCCTGATTTGTAAAAGAGTAGCCTCAACTGTATGACACACCATACTCAAACAATGATTAAAAGATAACAGTATGTAGAAAAAAATATATGCAAAAAACTAAACAAAATAAAAAATCCAAACATTGAAATTAAATTATTAAAATAAAAAATAAAATTATTTTGCAAAGTGTAACGAAAATGACAATACATAAAAATAAACACTGAACATTAGTAATTTATTTCCCAGTGTCACACTCTTTACAGATTTTGTGACTACATATGAAACAAATTGGCTTCTTATACTCACAACAGCACAAATATGATGTCTTTCTGTGTAATTTTGCTGGACACAAATAACAATATTTACGAACTTCAAGGCGATGTTGCATGGTAGGTGGTGCTGTCTCTATAGGAAGAATGCGTTTTATAATCTTTGATCTCCAGAGAAATTTTTGTGTTTTCATATCGTCTTCTCATGTGTGGACTAACTAAGCTTTCTGCTGGGGTTTTCATAAAACCGTTTCGGAATGATTTATTATCTCTGTAACTGTCGTACATTACATAAGCGTTAACAGTGCTTATGTCTATCTAAAATTTTATAAAGCAAAGCCATAAACCTTAGATGAAAACAACATTATCAGGATAGAATGAAACCTCCCTAATATAGAATTGAAACGCTACAGAATTTAAAAACATCCTGAAGAACTAGTGGTGTTATAATTTAAAATTTATTTAGAGTTGAAAATGTGTTATGGTGGCTTTACACGTCAAATAAATTCGTGAATTTTGTGACCTTGAATTTATTGGAACGTGTAATACACAAAATTGTCGTGAATTTCTTGACGAAAATAAATTCATGCAGAAATTCACAAAGTTATTGCCAACTTTGGATGTAATGTAATAGTTGTGTTATCGTAAGACTTAGAGGCAGGTATTAGTGGTTATCGTTATAAAGTAGAAAATAGATCAAGTGAAGATAGTAAAGGCTTATAATAATTAGTCATCATAATATACATACATAACCTACGCAACTTATGAGTACAAACACAAATAGATTGGCAGTAAAAAAAGTCACTATTTTAGGGTTGGCATTAACTGGTTAATTTCAATAAAATATTTGATCGTGTAATACAAGAATGCATTTCAATAAATTTATGAACTTCTCCATGAATTTCTTCGTGAATAAATTCATGAATTTTTTTGACCATGTGAAGCCGCTTTTAGTTTTGAAATGAATCGAATAATTCATATTTAGATTTACACTATATTTAAAAAACCACCAGTGGTTTTTTAAATATAGTGTAAATCTGAACATTAATTATTTGTTTCATTTCAAAATGAACATCGATTCACCAAGTCCGAGTCAATCCGAATGTTATACCGGGTGTATTATGAAAAACCTTTGGGGCTGTAGCTTCCTTATATTTTATCTGATTTTAATGAATGATATGTCAAACTAAATCGTTTTTAAAGCACTGTAACCTGTTTTTTTTTTTTTTTAAATTTTGACATTTCGTTTTTGACAGACGGTAGTAAATTTTTTTTTTTTAATGGTACTACATATTTTTTTTACTTATTCTAATAAACATTTATTTCCTGAAGACACCTCCATTAAATTGAGTGACAAATTTATTATTATTAAAAAAAAACTACGAAATTTACAGAAATCAAGCTATCATATATTTTAATGAATCAAATGTTCGAAATTGGCCCCATTTTGTTCCAGACACATTTGACACCTTCTATTAACTCCAACTGCTGCGTTTAATATAAGATTTGGTGGTATTTCATGACATACTTGTACTATCCTTCTTACTAAATCATCTCTGGTATCAGGTGGAGTCAAATAGACATGATCTTGAATGTAAGACCACAGAAAGAAATCCAGTGGATTCAGATCTGGCGATCTAGCAGGCCATCGAATAGGTCCGTAAGTGCCAATCCATCTGACGCCAAAATAATTATTTAGAAAATCAGTATTCATTCGTGCATTATGGGGTGTGGCACCGTCCTGTTGGAACACCACCCTGTTTAACTCAGCAAGTGGCAACTCATCTAAATAATCGCCTAATTCATTGCGTAACAAATTATTATACTTTTCTTGGTTTAGATTACCCTCCACAAAAAAAGGCCCTACTACTCTATCGCCTAAAATGCCACACCATACATTTACACTGAACCGATTTTGAAAATTGTGTTGCATCACAACATGGTTATTTTCACTGCTCCAATGGCGATGATTATTTCTGTTGAATACACCATTTTTCCCAAAAGTGCATTCATCTGACCACAACACACCACGATAAAAAATTGGATCTTCCCTTAGTTTATTCATGAAAACCGTGCAGAATTAAACCCTTCGTTGAGGGTCGTTTTCACCGAGAGCATGCACCTTCCGTGGTTTATAAGGAAAGAACTTGTGCTTCTTCAGAATGTACTGAACTGTAGAATGTGATACCTGCATGTAGTGAGCAATTTCTCGCGTAGACGTATTAGGGTTTTCTTCCACATAGAGCAAGACACTTAATTCTAAATTTTGATCTTGAATTACACGTGCGTTTATTTTCGGTTTTTTGAATGATCCAAAATTTCGTAAATTTCGCACGAGCCTTCCAAACATATCGGCACTTGGACGCAGTCTGTCAGGAAAACGATTTCCATAATTGCAGAATTTGTTCGGCATTCAAAATATGCTTGAATCGCATCCACACATTCGCCATTATCCATTTCAATAACAAAATTTAGAAATAAATCGTTGAAAATGTTATAATGAATGTGTGACTGACAGATGTCACAGCTCTCTTCGAAAATTTGGAATGCACTTTTATCGTTCAATATGACTGCTTGATTTTTAAATTTTTAAAATAAACACTGTAAATGTTGTTGTTGACCCACCGCTCACTGATAACATTGGTTTGTAATCCTTTATGGGCTATATAGTATTGAATGTAAGTGATTTTAAAAGGTACACACATTTGCTGGTAATAAAATGAAATAGAGTATTTAAAATGCATTTAAGAAATCTCTGTGTTCGGAAAAACCAGAATAAATCGAACTAAAAAAAACCCTACAATCTCTCGATTTTTTTTCATACAAGGATATCGTTATTTACAGTTTCATATTCAGAAAAAGTAATATATTTGAATAAGGAAAAAAAAGTATAGTGCAATTTAAAAAAACACAGTTTGCAGCTGTCTGTCAAAAACAAAGTGTAAAAAAAAATTCAAAGCTGATCACGTTACAGTGTTTTTAAAACAATTTAGTTCGACGTATAATTTATTACATTCGGATAAAAAATAAAAAAGTTACAACACGAAAGGTTTTTGATAATACACCCGGTATATAATTTTCAAATACATATACCATAATATTTGTACACATATATAAACAGAGTTTAGTTTACATACAAACAAATATTTAATTGTATTCGAAAATATAAAAATGATTGTACAATGTGGTAAAATAAAAATTATTAAAAAAGTTCCAATTTATGCTAATATGTATTTCTAAATACAAGATTACGTGGGAATCTAGGCAACAAAATAATAAAAATAGCTATTTCTATATTCTTTGTAAATAGTATATGCTTGTAAAGTAATTGTTTACAATAAATTTCAGTGACGATATCCTATTTATGTACAGTAAACTCCATTTGTATCCGAACGGCTTAGAAAAGGATGCAAAACAATCCTCAAAACTTTCTTCCATTCTTTCGTTTTTTTCTAATCCGAGTAAATAAGAGACACATAGTTTTATGTCATCGCCTGCGGTGCGAGTTTAATGACAAGATAACAGAACCGAAGTAATGCATATAAAATTTGACAATAGTTCATCAGAATACAGTTTCTATAATTAACACACATATGAAATCAAGCGTTTCAAAAGTAAAGTAGTATAAAGTTTTAGACAATATTAGAGATTAAAATCTTCGATTTGAATCATTCTCTCTGTTTGTTGGAAAGAGGATATTTAAGGATATATAACTTTTTTGAAGTCGGTTCAGGTTCTTTAAAGTGTATTATATATGCAAGCAATAGTTAATGTTTTTACTATAAAAAATATTTTCTACAAATTATAACAGAAAACTACAAAATCCAGAATAAATAAAATAAACAAAGAAATTATTCTAAATATATACAAATTTTAAAATAAAAATCGAAATTCCAAAAATAAATAAAATGAACATCAAAGTTATATTGTAAATATATATAATATATAATGGTAATAATGGAGAGAAGAATCAACATTAGAACGAAAGAATTTAAAATAAAATTTCGTTGAAATAGATATTACTAACTCAACTAGAAAATTATATTTTACTTATATAAATTAAAATTCAAATAAAACTATCAACAACTTTTATTTCATAACATAGGTACAGTTGTTGACCACAAGCAATTACTAATTTATAAATGGAAATCTTTACCTAAGTATAGCAAGCGCCAATTAAGTTGCCGCGAGGAGGGGGTGCGCAGAAGCCGTTTTTAAAAACGTCCACCCCCACTACTCAAGTAATTGTCAGAATACATTAGTCACTGACGTTTGACGGAACATAATGTCTTTGCTAGGGGATCATAAAGTGATACACGCTCAGAGGTTAGAATTATCTGACATTTGATGTAAAACCAAATACAAATCTCCCACTACTTCTAATCCTGCGCGAACTTACCCCTCCTCGCGCCAACTTAATTGGCTATGCTATACCACATAAATTACATATTGCCATGAATAGTGGTTTGAAAATTGGGCACGCCACCATCCACAACTAGTTTACCCAACTGGGTTTCTCGGCCGGTGAATTTTCAAAATATGAGACTTCTAACTTCTCGGGTTCCAATCGGAAAGTCGTGACTGTTTCTACAAAGTTATTTGAGCGCCAGTAAAAAGTTCACAAAATGTTTTATATTTTATTTTATGAGTTTTTTATTTTTATTTTTTAATTAGCAGTAATGGCCAGAACACAGAAATTAAACACAGGATAAAATCAAACTGAATCTTTAATATAAAAATTAAAAAAAGGAAAAAAAATCTATCTTTATAAAGTATAAAGATATCTGTATCAAACAAAATACATGAGGTAAAAATATTCACTGTAATATTGACAGCTGAGTGAATGAAAAAACTTCCTCTTAATGACTCCGATCAAACTTATCTAAAAATAATAAAGTTTATTTTTAATTTCTCCCCCGAGAACCACACTGTATAATCAAATACTGATACACGATCAAAATTTACACATGCGCAACAAAACATGTACAAAAAACCCTGAATCCGTCGAACAAACTTTTCAATTTTAATTATTACCAAGAAATGTTAATAATAATCTTTATCATTTATATTTCTAATAATAAATCTCTTAAATAACAATCTTGGATACAATAGAAATATTCAGCGGGCAATCCACGTCGCCAGAAACTTTTTTTTTGTTTTTGAGAATTGTCGAAACGCTCTTATAATTTTAATTAACGTTTTATGATATCATAAAAAAACAACTTACAAAAAATTTACTGGAGACACGTTTACGAGAAAAAGTTGTTTAATCAAATACTATATCAAAATTACGAGAATAACAATCTCGTTGAAATATCGGGAATTAAATATAAAATACCAACAACAAATGAACACTATCAAAAACAACCCGAACTAAATAAAATATATATATAATATATATCTCAAAAAACACAACTTTCTCGTAATACAGCAAATCTTGGTCTCCCAGAATTACTTAGGCCTCTCGATCAGATCGACCTCGAATATAAAAACCAGTTTTTATGTTCGCACATTTAAATAACATTTTCAAAATATACACATAAATCCAAAAATAATTGTACATTTATTTTAAATAAATTAATAAATATTATTTTAGAAAAAATCCATAGCAATATGTAATAATCGACTAACGCTGAAGAAAGTTTAGAGTGGATTTTTCAATTCTCCCATAAAATGTCTCTATCTAGCCGTTTGGATACAAATGGAGCTTATTGTACATGAGTTTCTGGTGGATAGCCCCATTATATTCCTTTTCATGGATGGATTTATGGAAATCCGATACTTGATTGCCTCGATTCAGAATATTGCATTTACAGTGGACACACTTTCTGTCAATCTTCAATTTGACAATGAAGCCAACAACATATGCCACACCATTCTCTTGCAGAGGCTGCAAGTATAAAAATTTTCAGGAAATGTGAATTCATAGTCATCACTACCAGCAAGTATACTTGCTTCTTTCAAAATAAAAAAAAATATATGTAAGTTTAAAATTCAAACACGGCCACCATACCTGATTCACATTTATAAATCGTGTCAAAGTTACTAAAATCTTGCTATTATCGTTCTCACAATTAGCACGTACTGACTGTTTGTTCTGTGATTGAGACTTGTGAAATATTTTGGCAACATTTACAATAAGAATCCTCAATATGTAGCTGATCTACTGCAATCGTTTCTACAGGTATTCTGACCCCTAAACCATTAGTGGGTATTGCATTGTCTTCATATGATTTGAATTCTAATAAACATACAAATTAAATTTAATGTTTCATATCGTGAGATAATATTATTTATTATTACACTTATTTATATTATTTTTTTCTTTAAATTTGTCGTGGTACTGACAAATATCGATCCAGGCGGAACAGGACAAAATAATTTACAAAATGTGTTAGAAATGCCGACACAAAAGTTGACCAGTGGTGAATATTATGATAATAGTCTTTGTTAAACGTAGATCCGTTGGTAAAGAGAATTACTGATGCAAGATCTGGCTGTTCCACTCACAGAAGGTAACTCGGCGAGGAAAATCTAATTCCATTAACATTTGCACGCGTTGGATATGATACGGATGAAGTTAATTAGTTTTTAAAATTTCATGCACTGTAGTTTGACACATTACTTCCCGTGCTAGGATTGTTCTACTTACGCTGGGGCCCGCTTCCACATTTAAAATACCTTCTTCTGCTTCTTGCACTCTGCGTGATGTTTGAGGGACACAATTTTCGAAACGTGGAATTACTGATCTTGTATCTCGAAGTCGGTACACAGCTCTCACAATTGTCTCAGTGGAAGTAAGACGTCGATTCAGGAAACTTTCGCTGTGCAAATTTATTGACGCAAGACTATTTTGTCCTGTTTCGCCATAAATTAAAATCGTATCAGTATATTCGATATTCGTATAGGATGCCATTGCGAACGCAACTAGATACAGTGAACACTAAATGTAAATTCCAACGTTGTTTGTAGCGGTGGATTCCCGCATTCTCGCCTGTACATTAACTGACAGGACCTGATTCGAATAAAGAAAAAATATTTGCTCGTTACTACGTGAACATTGGTCCGCGATTTTTTGTATGAAGGCATTATTTATATGTATCTTTGACGCCTTTTTTTTTATTTGTCGCTAAACAAAACTAAGGGAGTATAGATGATATAGGTTATGTGTACAAGAAACCTGAAGATAGTGAACTTATCTTATAGAATTAAAATATGACAACTCTATATGACATTCCCATAAGGTGTAAAGGACTATGGTTATAATAGCATTTTTCTCCAATAAACGAAGGACCGCATTTAAAATTATAGGCTGCAATAACCCAACTAGAAAGGGCCAAAAAGTGACTTAGGTTCTTTCAGCAATAAACGATTCAATTAATATTAAATAGTTTAATATCGTACTTAACTTTAAAATTGGTAAAAGGTTATGGTAATATACAGCATCACTACAGGGAAACGATACAAACCTAAACATTTTGCTTAAAGCATTATTAAAAATATGATTTTGTTTTCTCAAAAATTACTTTCCTTTAGTCATGATATATATATACATATATGCTTTTGTATGCTTAAGTATTAAAAAAAAAACAGGAGAAGACGAAAAGGAAAAAAAACGTGATATCGTAGATGTTTATACATATATAGATATATAAGAATTTTACTATTAAAATATAAATATTTTATATTCAGATACTTTGATAAAAGAAAAATGAGAAGTCCATACATAATAATTGTAGTCTGCAATGTAATTTCCACCCAAAAAAAGGAATAATGAAATATCCGTCAAACTTAAATATGATTGTTCTCCTTATACAACTTAAGACAAACTTACATACTTACATAAAAGAAAATAGATTTTTTTAAATATGTCTCGATTTTTTTCTCATTACATCATTTTTTTTTGTTTCGAAAATGTCATGATTATCTTCCACATCACGTATATTAATATTACTGATAATTATAATATGGTGCGTTCAAATAAATTTGAGAAATTATCTACAAAAATATTTGTCACTAATATTTGGTTCAATAAAATTAGGTGAATTTTTTAAGAAAATATGTCGTGTTTTGTCTATCCGATTCAAATCGTGTTTAAAGGATGGATACAACACTTTACCTGGTTTCCTTTAAAGAATAAATTGGTAATGAGCTGGATGAATACAATTTATATGTTTTAAAATCAAGCTTATGTTTTTATAATTTGAGTGTTGCTTCTCATTGGCTTTTTTGAAGAATTCACAACAAATAATTATGAAGGTGCACCATAATTTATATTAAAAAAAAATTTTTGGTGCCATTTTTATATGTAACATAATAAATACAATATATATTTCTAATTTGTTCATATATTTATCAATAAATTTTGAAAGGTATTTTCGTTCCTTTGAAACAAACTCGGATCGATCGTTCTAGCATGTTTCGATATGTATATATAATTAGCATGCTGTTGTACCATTATACGCAGGTTTGGCTGGGCAAATTACAAATTATTGCAGCAATTTAGACGAAGTTCGAAATAATCGCTAAATACGAACATTACCGAATACGTGGCCAACCAATTTTAAGCTATTCGCCAAATATGAATCAGGCAATGTTTAAAATTTGTATATTTATCTACTTTAACTACTCGTTCCTGAATTATTCAAATACATAAGCAAGCATAGAATTTTAATTGAAAGGTTGTGCGTTGATGAGTATTGGCGAAAAGAATAAGTAATCTAGTGAAATATATCGAGAAACCATTTTTTTCTTTTATAAATAATATAAAAACGAGACATGATAATGAATGCATTTTGAAACACAGAGTAACTTTAGTTTATTACAGTTACAGGTTGCGCATTTTTTTGTACAATTACATTTTAAAAATCCTTGGCTTCCAAGCACTGAATTCTTGACGGCACTAATGGGACGCGTAAGGTTTGACATGCTAGACCGTACGAGGCAAACTTAAAATTTTCTGATCACATATTCCCTAATGTCTCTGTCCAACAATTATTTCGCACAATGTCTAAAGTGCTCCGCCAATTCTCAGTTTGTCTAGACAAATCCAAGTATGTATAACACCACGGACTCTGTCGGGATCATAATCTAAAGTTTTATATTGTTTGAACTTTCCAGTCGAGTTTTCTCTGTCGGGTAAATCTGTTCTTTTTTTTGTAAACACAAGACAACGATATCAAGTTTATTTGAACGTACTGTATAATCGATAGATGTGTGGTAAATATCTTCTTTGTCAATAAAGAAAGCACAAACTTATGTTACTGAATGAAACTAATTCTTCCCTTATGGAGTTTGCCATACAAGATACGTGATTGTATAATTATTGTTTCTGTAATGTATATAGTTTTTAGGATATTCACAGATGTGTTACATATAAAAGATAAGTGGAAGAATATATGTAGTGTCGTTGAATTATTGTGTAAATATGTATTTATAAATTTCATATAAAATTGGCTAAGAATTTGTTCTGAATTTAAGGATATTAGATTATATTTCACAAACTGCAAAAATATATTAACTTCAAATGCAATTTATACAAAAATATAAACCTGACATTGTTGGTAATATCTTAAATAATTAGATAAACAAAAACGAATTAATTTTATTTATTTAACTAATAAAAATATATAGTATTCATTAAAAATTGACCACTTTATACTTTCACATAGAATTGGAGATTATAAAGTTACTTGCAGATGGCACCAGGGCACTATAATCCACATCTGTGCTTGTTAATTTACGCTTTACTCTAAATTCCTTGTTTTTGCGTGTAATCTAACACTTGTTAAACGGATAATAATTTATTATTTAAAAGGATTTAAATCAGGGCTTCCAGAGGGTCAATCATTCGCTGTCTGGAATGTGGTGAGGTATATTGTTTTTGAGTCGAACCTGGATCTATTTTGTTCTATGAGCAATCGTCAATCGTTGCTTCGTTAAGAGAATTTAATCACATATTTACGTATAATTTGTTAGTATATACATTGTGATTTAAATTTTTTATGTTATATAAGAACGCACCTTTGTTATACGTCTCTATATAATTTCAGGGTAAACATACAGAATCTAGCTCTCATTTAAACTGACATAATTGACTCATTTACGCATGCGCATAAACAATCATATATCGACAATTTACAAGTAGCGTTGCCAAATCGAATATTTATAACAAAGATTGGTGATAAAGAATTAAATTAATTTATTATTTCCATTACTTCCTCTTCCTGAACAATGGTTATATCTTGCAATACCTCCTCTACCTACCATTTCAATGAAAATTAAAGTGGAATAAATATAAATCAAATAATAATCAAATATATGAAATTGTCAATGATAGAAGTCACAGAAGGGAGCTATCAAAATTTGCGTAGCGGCTAATTTAGTATGTTTGTAGCGGGAAATTCAAATGGGAGCTAGATTCTGCAGATGCGAGACGGTGACCTCTTTTAATCCTAAACTAAAGGTTTTTAAATTTGTATCAATATATTTTTTCTTTCTTGAAATCCTTGGCAAAGAAATATTTTAACAAAGCTTTTTAAAAGTTATTGAATAAATTGATGTTTTTCTTCCCCGTTATTTCATAATTTTAAATAAACTATGCCTTCAACATTGTGTTAGAGTTGGTTGTTACTTGTTAGAATTCCATTTGATAAAATGCACAAAACACTTGAAATAAAACACGTGTTAGAATTTCGAAAAATTGTATTAATAAAGATAGGACATGTTTCGCCATGTAAACTTAGTAAACAAAATTAGAAACATAAGTATCCCAGCTAATACAAAACTAATATTCTTAGATGTTAAAAATCTATTCCCGAATATACCGGTTAAAGATACTATTAATATTGCTTGAATATATCTTCTTTTAATAGTTGTAAAGAAGGAAACTGATGTAGTTCTTGTCTACAAAGTTATTTTTATATAATTAAGAGTTTGTTGACAAAGGTCAGTACAACTCCTTCGGCCTTAATAAGACTGATATTGTTTTCTTGAAGCTTCAGGAGATTTTTATTAATCTTTCCGAATATATCCGAAAGATAGTCCACATAATTTCGTAATAATTTCAATTCAGATAACCATCTTACTTTTAAATGTAAGAGATAAGTCGTTCGAATTGTTTATCATTTTCTTTACACTGATGACGGAATAATCTATTATTCAAGGGATGGGACGTTATTATCGATAGCATTTATAACAATACTCATCGAATTGTGACGTCTTCCATTAAGCTTATGCTTTGCGACTAAATGTTCGCGGTGCATGATGCAGTGAATTGTTAGAGCATTTCTTTGATAATTTTTTCATTCTTCACAAATCGTACATTCTTGGCAAGTAGTAGTGATTCATTATCGCGCTGACTAGTCTCATCCAATCTCGAATCGCAAGAGAGTGTACGTTTTTTAGGGTTGCCGATGGATCCTCAGTTAAATTGGAAGAGCCATATTGACTATTTGATCTCAAAAATATCCTCATATCTGCATATTACGCATATGTACAATCCCGTTTAAAATATGGCGTCATATTTTGGGGAATATCAGTTGAGGCATCCAGGATTTTTGTCAAACAGAAATCGTGTTTGCGTAGTATCTTTCGTCTAAAATGTAGGAGGCTTTTTAGAAGGAAAAGGACACTTACCTTGACCAACTTATGTTTTAGAATGTGCTATGTTTATGTGGGAAAATGAAGATTTCTTTAAAGATCATGATCTTCAACATATATGAGACACGAGGGGTCACTCGTGCTCACATAGTGCCTATACAAACCTCCAAAAGTATGGTCGCAAAGTTTGTACAGTGCAAATTATTAAAGTGTACAATCACCTGCAATTGTATATAAAAGTGCTCCCAACGAAAAGATTCGGGCATGCTTTGCGCGGGATACTTCTGGAAAATCAATTTTATGACATTGCCGAGTTCTTTAATGTCGGGTTTTGAGTGTTTTGTGTTTGCTAATGTTTTTATCTAAATTTTATTGTGTGTATTGTTAGACAGAGAGCATTTTCTATAGTGCTTGTTGTTATACATTGACATGACGTTATACAATATTCTGTATTATGTACAACAGTGTGTTCAAATTGCTGGATTTTTTGTACTTTTATAATGTGATGTTTGTCCTATATTGCTTCTTGTAATTGGCTTGTTTGTGTGATTTATTCAACACTTGTACTTGTAATACTGACTAAGCGATAATCTATTCTAAACTAATCATTATTCTGGTCGGATCTTTCTTTAAAAAATGTTCATTTAACCGCGATAGCTTCATTGCCCCATTATATAATACGTGTTATAAAATACGTGTTGAGACAGAGTAAACACATTGGCAATTGTTGATTTGCAAGAGATGGAACAAAATCGAATTTTAAACAGTCAACAAACTACTATTCACACCTTTTCGTTTAAGTGGACATCTTGAAAAAACGGCTAATTTGCAAAGAAATAATCTTAATACAGAAGAACTCAGATACACTAACGCAGAGAAATGAACGCGACTGTTTCAACGGATTGTCAGAGATGATTAAGTGCATGACGCAATAAAATCGCTTTACACGACACAACGCTCACTATAAATCCTGCACCGTTCCCTAAATGCTAAAAATTTTAAAACAGCGTCTAAAATGCTCACAAGAGGACGCTGTCGCTTCGGTTCTGTGGCAACATCTCCAAATTATATTCTTGCTAATGTATTGTTATTAAAAACTCTAGTTTATTTATTATTAAGGATCTCTGAGTAACTTTAATTTTAAAGGGATTAAATAGGAATTATTTATACTCTGTAAAAATGATATTGCCTACAAGCAGTACGCGATTATTTCAGAACAATTCTAATTGCCAAAATTGTAATATTTTATTTCGTAATAAGTACTGAATAAATGAAATAAGAATGTAAACTTTTATATGTAACCACATCTGTAGCTATTGTGTCTCATTTATACATATTATAAAAAAAAAGAAATAATATATATTTATAATTTTTTAAATGGTGATAATACAGGCATTTACAATTGCCTAAGAATTTGATTATGTAATATAACGGGTGTTCATTTGAAAAGTCAATCTAATAGCATGTGATTTTCTGAGAACATTTTGAAGTATGTCGTAAATTAAAATTTACTACTTAACCTACGAAGTCGTATATTTTGACAGTTTCATACATACATACAAATAAATAACAAATGTGATTGGCACATTATAAAATGTCATTTGGATTTACGTTTACGGAACAACAAACACATACTAATATATAAGCGTCTTATTCTATCAAAACTTCAAAATAACCTAGATTGACTTTTCAAATGAACACACGTTATATTCGAGCTACTATTTTCTTAAGTGGTTAATTATATGTTTCATTACGATTACAAACTAATCATTAAACCTGGACAAACGAAAGACACGACATTATTGTATCTAACTTGTGTACATGTAACAATTAAAATTCCGACTCGTAATCTAGGACACAGTAGAACCATTCAATTCTGAGTACGTGTCCGAATATTGATATATCACAACACAATAACAGCATACAATTTAAAAGTGGTATTTTACAGAAATTTTGTGGGAAAAAATATATATTTGTTTGTAATGTTACATGTACAACAGGTAACAGACATAATGTCATTTTCCCTTTGTCCACGTTTACTAATCATATAAGAGTTCTAACACAAGTTTTTCCAATGTTTTTTATAACTGTGTTATATACTGTCATATGATGATACGTGCGATGGGATTGCTTGCTAAAAAACTTTTAGAAATCAACACTGTTTAAAGAATTAGAAACCTTTCCTTCCCATAGTTACTTGAATTGGTTTTTACGTGAACAATGTGCATGTAGCATTTGGTATTTCAATCCAATATGCACTGTTTGATATTTTCAGAGTAGCTTTAATGAACTTATAAGCAACGCTGTGTTTTAGATGGTAACTATTAGAAAATTTGTTAGTCTTTCATTGCTTAAGTGATCCAAATTTCCCCAAGAATTTATATTATGGGAGCAGCTGTGAATGGGTTAGTTTTTGTTCATTAGAATTCATTTGAGTAATATTTTATGTAAAATATTCGGTTTTCTTAATTCATGGCTTGCATATCGTTGTAAGATCAAAGGCTTGACTATGTGTCTTCCATAATCTTTTCCACTGTATCCTCTCCATACATGCCTGGTTATCATCTTGTCGCTTTATAAGTATTGTTTGCTCTGCGATTCATTCATTCATTGATTTACGTGTATGAACATCGTCAATACTCTGTGATTAGGACTACTTTATCTTCTTGACTGTCGTCTTTTTTCGTTTCACCAATTTATTTTCGTGTATTTTGTGGATGCCTAAACTGTCCTTTTATAGCAATTCTTCGTGTTTGATTCCACAAACGATTCATTTCTTATTTTATCTCTTCTTGTTTTTGCATGTATTGTTCTTATAAAATCGCGTTTCCATAGTATTCAACCTGCTTTTTTTCTTTGTTGAAAGACTGTTTCTGTTTTTGTTCTCGAGGGTACAAGGGTTGCTATTTATGTATCCGGCATAACAAACAAGAACAAATATTCATCATTAATGATGCTTTATTGTTTTTTTTAATATGCTCCGTGATGATCGATATACTTTTGCATATGTTTCAACCAATTTTCACAGCACTTCTTCCATTCCGGTATCCCAAAACATGCATTTTGAACGCATCGGCCGCTTCTTCTGGCTTTGAAAATCGTTTACCACGCAGTTTATTCTTCACGTAGGGGAACTAAAAGAAATCATTGGGTGCCAAATTAGGACTGTACTGCGGATCACCCATCAATTGGATGTTTTGATCGGTCAAATATTGAGTTGTTTGTACCGATGTGTGTGAGCTCGCATTGTTATGGTGAAGAATGATCCTGCGTCACTGGTCGTTTTTTCTTATCTCTCCAAAGACTTTTGGCAAACAAATGGTTGTATACCATTCAGAATTGACCGTTCTACTATCCTCTAGTGACTGTAGCCACATGTCCATTTAGCCTCCCAAAAAAACAGGCGACCATTTGTTTCAAAGTATTTCTTGCGCGAACAATTTCTCATCTTGGACTACCCACACCGTTGTTCGCAGTCAGACTATAGTCTATTTTTAAAGTAGAGAGACGAATTTCTGAACGTACGCCTGGCCCAAAGTACATTCACGAAAATCTTGAAAACAATTTGTACGCGGCAAAATTCAAATAATCTTTGCATTTGTGACATGCATATATTAAGTATAGACCTATGCAGAAATCAACAACAGCAATTTATCTAGGATGACAGAAGAGGAAAGAAATTAAGTAAATATTAGAAAGTGTAAACGGAGGATAGATAAGATACATAACATTTATTTATTATAATACAAAATATACATTAATAATACATTTATTGTAAACTTACTGGTTCAGCAAAAATTACATTCAAATATTTATTTACAGAAATGCAAATGTAATAAAAATATTTATCATAAACTTATGAGCTGCTCATAACTATTAGAAGTAAATTAATATATCTCTAAATTATGATGATGATATCGAATTACAATCAAAATCTTCACTGTCACTATCCTCTTCAACTCTAATGATGAATGGTTCTACTACTTCGTCAATTATTGCATCAAGATCTTTCATACGGGATTCTTCTTTTATAACATGGTTTATGCATTTTAGCCAAGTAGTAGCTGTTACATTTCCCAAGGCGTCAAGTAATAATTGTCTCACTTCAGATAATTTAAAGGTTTTGTTTTTGGCAGCCACTTCATTCTTTATTTGGGCCAAACAAGCTGAATAGCGTTCAGTTCGCAGTGGTAAGGAGGTAATCGTAACACAGTTTTATTTTGTGATTTTGCTAGTTCATCAATAACATAGGAATTATAAATGTTCTTATGAATTTTAACCAAGCTTAACAGTTCAGCTCTGACCATATCCTCATCATATTGTATTTCCTTACTTGTTAGCCAATTTTGAATATCCACCTTTCTCCATGATGATGATGGTGGCTTTTCTATTTTACGACTATGATATGATGCATTATCTATAACTATAACAGCATTGTCAGGTAAATAGTTTAATATTCGAGGGAACCATTCTTCAAAAACAGTGGCATTCATTTCATCGTGGTAATCAGTGGTTTTCTTTCCTTCAAATAATAATAAGCCATCTTTTACAAAGCCATTACAACTTCCAATGTGCAACAAAATAAGACGACGTCCCTTTCCTGCTGGATTTTTTAATCCAGTTGTAAGCCCTTCGATAAAGGCTTGTCTACGACTGTGAATACTTGTGTCAGTCCACACTTTCTGTACTGTATGACCCTCATTCACCCAAGTTTCATCCAAATAGAAAATTGATCTGTCCTGAGCTCTATATTGTGAAATATCTCTGAGATATTGTCGCCTCCATCTTACAATGTCATCTCTTTCGGTCAAAATGCTATTTCTGCTCCTTTTTAAGTATCTAGAGGCAATAGCACAATTATATACATGTATTTCTATATAATAAATATTTCTTACTTAAAATTCATTTGCTTTATTAGCAAATACAATGTTGATCGACTCATGTTTGGCAAATCTTCGTCATTTCTTACTTGCACCAGCACCTTATCTAATGTCGGAGGTTCATTTCGTCGAAACATATTGTGAACTATTTGGCGTATAGCAGTTTTCACAGTCTCATCAAAGGATTTCAGTAAAGAAGGCCTACCACTAATCTTTTTAGGATCTGCACATTATCCAGAGGCTTTATACTCCTTAACCACCCGATACACTGTTGCTCTTGAAATTCCTGTAAGCATACTCTGTAAAATATAGATCATATGTAATAAATAGTATTCACTTGCCTACTATGTCAGAAATTTGTTTTATCATGTCAAGTTTCTTGATATTGGATGTATCGGCTATAATTTTCTTGTAAGCATTGATCAGGGTCTGCTTTTCGGTATTACGCAAATGATTCGTATTTTCACGCTTTTTCGGAGGAGAACAAGCATGTTCACGGCCAGCGGCACTTGTACTTGGTTGTGCATCCATATTGGAGACCAACTATAAAACTCTTTTAATTGTATTTATTTCAATATATTGCTTATAAATTACTTACGAGTGTATCTGATAACTATTACTGTCGAACTCCGAAAAGAACTGGTAAAGTATATAATGAAATAACGGAGAAATAATAGAAACAAGGCTTAATTATAAACAATGTCAGTTGATCAGAATCTGAGCAAGATTTGTACAGTGTCATTTGGCCTTGCTTTCAACCAATGAGATTTCACTATCAAAGTGGTCTGTTCAGAAATTCGTCTCTCTACTTTAAAAATAGAGTATAGTACATTTAAATTTAAGATTCGTCACCTGTGTAGATGTTGTGAACTAGTTTTGACGCACCACGATTGTATTTTTTGTGCATTTCTTTGCACCAAACAAAGGCGAGAACAAGCCTTTTCCACGGTTAAATGTTCACGCAATATCTTATGTATACTTGTCATACTAATGCCCAGAGATGCCTCAATCTCACGGCATGTTACATGACGATCTTGCATTATCAGTTCGCGCATAACATCGATGTTTTCTGACAACTAATTTTGGACGACCTTCTTGAAATTTGTCCGTGAGCAAACAACGGTCACGATTGAATTTATTAAATGTGGTTTTAGATTATCCTTCACCGCCAAAAGTTGAAGTGAGTGGATCGATGCAGTGTTGTTGATATAATACGTGTCGAAAGTCGTAATAAATCATCGCAGTTAATTCCATTTTTTGACTGAGATGAAATTTTCAAGTCACTGTAAACAACAAAACAGTGTCCGTTTGACAAAATCTTCTGAATATGTACACCGTCAAAAATGTCTAACTTTGCGATGGATATATCAGTAGATACCTTAAGAATACTAGTACTGCCAATTCCGCATACATATTTAGCTAGCTCGTATATACTTTCTGGTTACTCTACCTACATATATTTATAATCCGGTCCTCTTACATCACTACTTAATTTATTCTTTTTTGATAGCAATTTTTTTTACTCTTTCCTATTTCTATGGATGAGCTCGAATTATCCCATCTCTAAACACTACTTCTATTAAATTACCCCACGTTCTTTTGTTCATTTCTTATTCTTTCCGATTAGTCTCGACTTTCTCTGAACCCGTTTTTTTAATTCTTACCAAATGTCCGAACCAATATGATTTCTTCCTTAGTTGATTTCACACCTACCTTGAATAATAATGCATCCTGACACATTTCCCAATAGCTAAACGTAAATTACAGGGGGCTTTAGCAGATCAAGAGTTGTGCACTTTGTTCGGAATGCAAGAATGTAATGTATTGTAGAACAGCCGGCCAAACTTAATAACAGTCGCGAACGACAATCTAACTAAATGTATTCAACAGTGCAAACGAATGAATTACGGAGCGTGGTAATGAACGAAAACGTAGTAGAAAGCGGCAATTGGCCGACGAAATAAACAACTTTATCGGTACACAGTTTTCATAATGTAGCTTTAATAATTATATTTACTGCGTAACAGTTACCGATCTGTAAAATATAGATCCACATAGTACTATAGCTCGGGACTAACCACTCTCTGCTGCTATTCGCATTGAGCGACTGCCCCTACAATACATCCTTGCATTGTGGACAAAGTGCTCAACTTTAGTCATAAACTGGCGCCCGAGCGACCCCGATTTCGAATCCGTGACTCCTGCGTGATACGCTAACAATTTATTTGAGTTAATTTGTTCTAATTTCGAATTTTTTTCTTTTATTTATTCTTCTTGTTCCTTTCCGATATATTTCATTTCAATGGCTGTATGGGTTTCAAAGTAATGTAAATAGTAAATATAAGGCAATTTTATTGTTCACAAAAGCAATTGTTAAAATGTGTTTAAAATAAAACATATTATAAGATGTAAATAATAACAGTACCATATGTGACCCCAATCATGTGACTTTGTGATATTGTATATTGAAAATTCGAAGAATTAATTGGCGTACCTATATCTAAAGTGTTTCGATGGAAATACCTATTCAGGATATGTATTTTTTAAGTTGACAATTAAAAAAAAAACAGTAAAACAGAAGCAATCAATCCTAACGTTGAAAGTCTACACTTGTGATATATCAAAATGGAAACTAGGCGTCAAAAAAAAGCGCCTTCATTTCAGGAATCCATTATTTTTCTTAATTAATAACGAATTTATTTTATTTATTTGTTCAGTTAGATACACTTAACAAAAAGAGTTCTACTTTAGTGTTTGGTTTTATCGATGGAAGACTGAGAAAAATATCAATATTTCAGGTGCTTTTTAATAAACACAATAACGATTTTTTTTTAATTTAGGCTTTTATTTCCGCTATTTATTTTTTTGTACATATAACCTGTACAGTATATAGATGTATCTACTTTTTGTGAATAAAATTATTATATAAAAAAACAGTGTTTAATTTATTTTATCTTTCAAAATTTTATGATGCAATGGTTCCAACTATGAGATTTGCCATTAGGTTTCCAATAATGCCCGACATACAAGTGTACTTGAAATAAAGAGACAGCATATAAAAAATGGAAATATGTAATTACATATATAGAATATAAATCCAAAATATTTTCCCAAAATTCCCTCTCAAGAAAAAAATTACAAAGATAGTTCAAAAATATTTGTCACGCCACTGTGCAACCGACTATATCATAAAGAGTACCGGAGACGATATCTTAAACCTAACCAACAATAACAAAAAGTCGTTTTGTTATTGTTGGTCTCGCTTTAAATATTTAACAGCATTTTTCGTACTAAGTTATCGTACCCTTAAGCATACGAAGCTGTCTATACAATGTTACCTTCAAAAGATTTTATAAACATTACAGCGTGTGTTTGCGTGTAAATTCAATAGCCGTATTTTTTATAGACATTCTGAATCCAAATTAATATTTTATATTTGTTACTTCTCGTAACAAAAAAAAAAAACATTCACGCAACACACATGACATGAAGCTGATTTTGACGCAGCACAGCGTAATAGACATGAGGCACTCTTTCGTCGGGTTCGTGACAATTATTCACGTCGCATGGCGGCGTGTTCCACGCTGAAAGCGGACACTTCGAACATTTCATCTGAGCTTGCCACCTGTTTCACCTATTTACAAATCGGTTCTTTTGAGAACCAACAGTTTTTACATTTGAACAAAAAAAGTTTATAATTGATTCACAGCTGATATATTCGTACGTAATCGTATTGAGGTTACTGAACCCTAATTGAACAAAGCTGCTCCATTGTAGAGTTTTTATAACATTGACTCTCGTCCAAACAATGATATCTATTAAAGTTGTTATAAATATAAACATTGCAGCGTGTTTGCGTGTAAATTTAATCGAGGTTTTTTTATAGACATTCTGATCCATACGCGGCACATAATTTTATTTTCAGGGGTTTTTAATTTAGGGGTTTGTGTCGTAATTGTCTCACAATTTTTTGATTTATATTCTATAAAATTGCATCTTTCCAAAAATATGTTGTCCCTTTATTTCAAGGACACTTATATAAAAATGGTTACTAACCAGATAATTTTATGCTGATGCCAGATATCTAGTCTTTAGAACATTGCTGATTAGGCTCCAGTAATATATGTAACATGTAATTAGGCAACAATTCTGCATTTTTTATATTGACGTACCTACCTGATTTTTATATATAAATTTGCCCAAAATTTAATAAACTAAAAGTCAAGCAAATGTATTTTTTTACATTCAAAATGGTCTTTACTGTCGAGTAAAATACAGTTATTGTAATGGCCTATTTTGGAAGCGGCTTACAAAATGAAGATGTTAATTGGATTTATTCCAATTCGTTGACTTATAATCGACCACTGGTTACGCATCGCCTGATTAATCTTTGAATTTAAAGTAGGTAATATTCCAGAATCTCATAAACACTTTGCAAGAACTACGGTATGCAATTGCAAATGTGTAATTTATTAAGACAAGTTCAGTGTTGACTACAACAAATAGGAGGCCAACATTTTCTTTGTACCATGGGCGACATAAAAAATGGGGACAAGTTGTAATAGTGAATTTAGCATTATTTAACTATTGTGAATGGGACTTTCAATATATTCATGTATTTGTTTCTATTGTAACAAGTGAAATAATTTCTTCATATTCTAAACAAATTTATTTATTTTACGTTTTTAACATGATTCATAAAATAAATTAATAAAAAATAAAATAAATAAAACTAATATTTTAAACTACCGTTTTGATCAATGACGCTCTGAAGACGTCGTGGCATTGAATAAATTATAAATAAATTCTGTGTGTATTTTGGTGTAATTTCTTCCCAACAGTTTTCGATTGCTTGCCATAACTCTTCTGAATTGTGAGGTCTAAAATTGGTATTATAATTTTTTTTAACCATACTAGCCCAGACATTCTCAATAGGATTCATGTCGGCACTGTTTGCCGGCCAAGGCAATACAGGCACTCTGTTCTCTTCAAACCATTCCGTAGCAACATGCGAAGTATGAATGGAGCTGTTGTCTTGTTGAAAAATAAAATTTGCATCAAATATTTGTGTTACAGAAGGTAGCATTACATTGTCTAATATAGTTCTGTAAATATTTCCTGTAAGTCGTTCGTCTATTCTCCAACAAATCCCCTGGTCCTTGAACGCTGATCCAAGCCCAAACGTTTACAGAGAAACATCCACTTCTTTTTACTTGTTGAACGTATTCCTGTGAATACCTGTTACTGTTGCGTGGTCTATATAATCTTACTCGACCGTTATGACAGGATTGAAAAATCTTTTCATCAGAAAAGATGACATTTTCCCAAAAATTATTATCCATATTTACATATTCTTCTGCAAACTTCAGACGTCGTTGTTGATGCGCTTATGTTAAAAACCCTTTTCTAGCAGCAGAATAGTTTCTTAAATTAGAGTTTTTAATTCGACGAAGAGCTGTTCTATGCGATGCAGGAAATGCAGTTTCTTCTTTTGCTGCTACAGCGGTAGAAAAGGGATTATCCCGGAGGTAGTTAATAAGTGCTGCATCGTTATCCGCAGTGGTAATCTTTGTTCTTCCTGATCCAACATTTCTTGTTAATCTTGCTTCATTAACCCATCTCTGCTTAATTCGCAAGATAGTATTTTTACCAACATTGAACTCTTGGGCAACTCGTCGTATTGACCACCCGTTTTCCAACATAGTCACCACTCTAGCTTTATTAACTGTGCTTAAATGTTGAGGCATTTTCAAATCGAATAGACACACGGAATTAAATACAGATGTGACAATCAATGACAATTATTAAATTAATTTCCGATTTAAAAAAAAATGACTTTTTACAATAGAGCAACTTAAGTGTACCCATTTTTTTGTCGTCAATGGTACATAACTGTATTATTTGTAATTAGGGCTGGGCGAAGTATTCGATACATCGTCCAATACCCGATACCTCATATAACGAAGGTATCGATTCCAAAGCATCGATACCTATCGATACTTTACCGATTCCAGTACTCGCTAAGTATCGATGTATCGGGTAGCGATGTATCGGGTAGCCATGTATCGGGTAGCCTAAACATGCTCAGAGAATTTTTAGAGTTTAATGCAGTTTCTACAAATCTAATAGAGGAGTACATAAAATTAACTACTCTCTGTATGCATCAAAACATTTTTTCTTTTAATAATAATTTTTATAAACAAACATTCGGCACAGACATGGGTAACCCTTTATCACCATTCCTAGCGAATTTATTTATGAACAACTTTGAAAACAAAGTCAAAACCATGTGCAATTTTTTTCCCAAATTTTGGGCAAGATACGTGGATGATGTTCTGGCAGTGATACCTGATTCTTTTGACACAGTTTCGTTTTTAAATATATTAAATACCCAATATCCATCAATCAAGTTTACGTATGAGTTGGATAAAGACAAATCTTTACCCTTCTTAGATTTAAAAATTACTATTTTAGACAGAAAGTTTGAATTTGACATTTACAGAAAAGAAACACACACTGAAAATTACATACATAAACAATCAGACACTTTTAACAAATATAAATAAAGTAGTTTTTATTTTTTAATTAATAGATTATTATCAATCCCTCTATCACCAGTGAATTTTAAGAAAGAACTAGACCACATAGCAAAAGTAGCAGAATCTAACGGATACGATAAACAATTGGTGGATAAAATCAAAAACAAACTAGAAAAGAAGAAGCTAAAAACTTTTAAAACCAGATTAACTCCAAATACAAAGAGTAATACCAAAAAATATTGCAAAATTACTTTTCACAAAAGTTGGCAGAATAACGTAACTAAATTGTTAAAAAAATATAATCTAACTCCTGCATTTTCCAACACTCACAAGTTACAACAATACCTTCAAACAAAGTTAGTTAGCACAGACCCACTGAAAGAATCAGGTATTTACAGAATTAACTGCAATTCCTGCCCGAAATTATATATCGGCCAAACAAGAAGAAATATTCAAACCCGTTTCAAAGAACATTTAGCTCATGTAAAACTTCACAATGTAGATAAATCAGCATTAGCTCTACATCATTTAGATACCGGACATAATTTCAGCTTAGATAATGTAAAATTAATTAAAAAATGTAACAGCAGAAATTTAGACATGTGGGAAGCTATACATATGAAAAAATACAAAAATTACCTCCTTAACAATGACATGTCACCTATTAATAATAAACTTTTAAATTGTATACCAACAGTATCTAATAATTAATAGATCCTTTTCACATTACTATATTGTTATTTAATATAACTCAACACAGTTAGATGTCTTGTTTTCATATGTAACGGTCCAAATTTGTCCTTCTTAGAATTTCAATAGAGTTTAGCAGGCATTTTTACAATATACGACCATACTCTCCGATTATTTGCATTTGTTTTTTAACCATTTGTAATTGAAATTTTTTACATCCCTACCCAAAATAGATATTTTTACTATACATGTACTCGAAAATAATACGTTTAAATAGTAACTACTGATGATCTGTGCAGTGCACATGAAATGTACATATAGTTAAATATACTATTGTTTTGTGAAAATATAAGGTGTATTATTTAAGTTTAATAGTATTACCTTTATGCATTCTTTTAAATGTACATAAAAGATGCAATAACTAAGTAAAGAATTTTTAAGTATATATAGCATTATATATATTATATAGTATATATTTCAAAGGATGTTGTTGAATATTATATTATGCGTAGCAAATATCCATATTATAACATAAACATAATAACTATAATTATTACAAAAAAAATATCACAATATTGCAAATTTCATACCGTAGATATGGTAGAATCGATAAATTAATTTTATATCTCTTGTACTTTTTAAGTAAAGAATTTTTAAGTATATATGCATTATATATATTATATAATATATATTTAAAAGGATGTTATTATTGTGTGTAGCAAATATCCTTATTATGACATAACTATAATTATTACAAAAAAAATCTCACAATATTGCAAATTTCATACCGTAGTTATGGTAGAATCGGTAAATTAATTTTATATCTCTTGAAACCGATATCAAACAATCAACACCTCGAAAACGGGTTATGAATATTGATTTCTAGGTATCGAATTAAGGTATCGATTCCAAAGTATCGATTCCAAGGTATCGATTCCAAGGTATCGATTCCAAAGCATCGATAGAGTAAAATTACTTTCGGATGAGGCTGGCGCAGAAGCACATTTTAGTAATTAGAAAGAGAGCCACCTCATAAATGAGAGAAACAGCTAGTAGTATAAATCCGTGTACTATACGAGCCACAAACGTTTATCGATTATTTGTCAGTCGATACCAGGCATTTGATCTGTGTGTTTCGTAGTGGTCTTGTACGTACATTGCTCCCGCTGCCGACTGCTGCGACTGCTCAATGTTTTTAAGGTGTTCAGTATTTTTGTAATGTCATCGCTCGCGCATCTTCAGTCTCATCCGAAAGTAATTTTACTCTACCTATCGATACTTTACCGATTCCGGTACTCAGAATCGATACCCTGCACAGACCCGATACATCGGTAAGTATCGATACCCGATACCGAAAACGTCGGTATCGCCCAGCCCTATTTGTAATATAGGTTTATAAGACTTGGAAACAGTTTTGCAATATGCACAGATTTGACAGCTTTGACCTTTAACGTTTTTTTTTGTGTTAGCTTTATGTGCCTCATGTTCAACACTCAATTTTTTCCTACTCAGGATGACAACTTAGTTGCCGAACCACGTATTTAGGTTACGAATATTAACGTGGTAAGAGGTTTTATATCTTTCCTTTTAAATTTGTTGCATTTTTCGCGAACTAATGTCAATGTAAATATGCTTGCTGCATATTACGACGCTAATTATACTTTCCTTTTAATTTTTAATAATTCTTTGTTTTGAAATCATCCTGTCATGCATTGCATTAAGTTGAAAATTTTATAAATACATTTTTGTCAATATTAAAGGCACCAATGGAATACAAAATGATTATTATTTCAGATAATACAACTTGAACAATTCATTCAAACACTATAAAATTTGATTAAATGTATTTTAGCAGTAGAGATTGCAATTTTCAAATTTGTATTAAAAATTTCAATCGTTAAACCTCAAAAAAAAAATTACTTTATGTTAGGCAGGTTATTTTATTAAATAGCATTCTTGGTAAATTTGTCAAAAAATATAAAGAAAATTTGATTCATATACGTAAGTTTGGTATAAACATTTATATCTTAATTACTATAGTCGTCGTGGATATTTTTTAAATCTATTTATATTGCTGATTCATAGATTTTGAATAATTTGAAACCCTTAACAACTAAATATTCGAAAAGATATAATTTTAAAGAAAATATATTTTAACATAAATTACAAAACCTTTTTTTGTTTATTCCATTTGGATTTATCTGATAATTCTAGGTATTTAACAAAAGCATAAGGAGATTGAAAACTGGACACTGAATAGACCAACTTAACCTGAAAATGTCAAGTTATATATAACGTTAACTTGTTAACCAACATTGCTAGCCATACATTGCATTGTTTTTTAACAGATAGCTGTTTGGGCATAACCTTCAAAACCGTTTAATAAAACGGCAATTTAAGATTGGAACAAAAATTAACATTTCCTATTTGTGTGTGCATTTATGTAAATGGATGTACTGTAATGGCGTATGATTTACATTTTTCGGCAAAAATCTGTCCAAATATTAATGGCCTGATTTGATACATTGATAATAATATAATGTTCCATTACTTAACTTTAATTTCAATTGATACAGAACATCAATGTATAGCTAATAATTTCTTTAAAGTATAGGAACAAATACTTGAAGATAAATACCTCACACACAACAGCTTCTATACAATCAGAGCTACTATTTTAAAGTCCAGACAATTTTTGATTATAAGAAAGAGTTTTACAAGCAAAAACATAAGCTGTTGAAAAAAGAAAAATCATATTAGTAGAAACGAAATTTGAAGAGCAAAAGATATCGAGACAGGGAATGAATGTTCACACATTAATATAAGACAGATAAATAAAATATGCCATATTAATGATTAACATCACTGAAAACAGCTTTTTAAACAGGAATAATTCACTGCGTATCCAACCTGACATTAAAATTTAATTCACCTCTTTAATTGTTTAATTAAAGATGACTAGTGAAATTTTTATATAAAACCAAAGCATAGTATCTTCGACACTAATAATCCACTGCGTATCCAACTCGACATTGAAAATTACTATTCTTTCACCTCTTGTAATTGTTATTAAAGACTAGTGAAATTTTTAACTGAAACATAGCATCTTTGACAAGAATAATCCAGTGCGTATTCATTGAAAATTACTATTAATTCAAGTCCTTAATTGTTATTAAATATAGAGAAATATGGAAACACGTTTAATGGAAATCATAGTTTAAGAAAGGGTAGACAATTTTTGGTTATGAAAAAAAAATATTTTGAATAGAATTCATTTTTAAATACAACATTTAAATAGCACTATGAAAAATACATTCAAAACATAATTTATGAAAGGTTATGTTATAATGCCAAATCACAGACTTCTATCTATTAACCTAGACACACTACTACGCTATATAAAGTGAATCCACAATGACAATTGGCCGCCATTTGCAATTGGGGCAAAACATTGTATAGTTGTATGTTCGTTGTAGTTACGTTTTGTGAATTTCGTGGTATAATTATTGATTAGTTTGTGTTTTTAAGGTATTATTTAAAATAATTTATATTTAAATATATAAGTAATTACATTGTTTTATCATAATAGACAGAAAATTGGAACAAAATGCCTAATTCATGTTCAGCTATTGGTTGTACAAATAGACATAGGACGGGAGAAAATATCCGATTTTATGGGTAATGTTACTTAATTTATCTAATATGTATAATAAAAGAATGAATTTTTAGATTCCCATTAAAGAAGAAAGAATTGCTTACTTTATGGTTACGTGCTTTGAAAAGGAAAAACTTTAAACCTACAAAATATAGCAAAGTGTGTAGTGATCATTTTGTTGAAGATGATTACTTACCTCGGCCGGGGACATATATTAAACGTCTGAAACCCGATGCAGTTCCATCTATATTTTCGCAATTTCCTTCATATTATCAAAAGAAGAAAGTAGAAAGAAAAAATATTCAACATTCAAAGCGCACCAACAGTAATGAAGTTGCTTCTACATCAAGTCAGTTTCAAATTGCAGAACATTCTCTTGATGTGATACCAAACGAAACACAAGTTTTACCAAGTACTGTTACTAGAGAAATCCAGACAAACTTATCGGGGTCTGAACTTGATGAAACTACAAATTCATTGAAACATAAAGTGAAAGTGCTGCAGCAAAAACTACGAAGACGTAATAAAAAAATTACAAATATTGTGGACTTATTGAAAACATTACGGAAAAGAAATTTGATTGAACAGCAAGTTGAGACTTTGCTACAAAACAAGTTTGAAGGTATGGCACAAGAATTATTTAAGAATGAGCTTCATAACACTGAAAGTACTAATATGGGTAGAAGGTATAGCAGGGAAATGAAAGAATTTGCCTTGACATTGCATTTTCATTCGCCAAAAGCCTATAACTTTTGCAGGTGAGGGTTGCATGTCTCTTATCTTTATAATTGTGGATCGGGACTAAATTGAATATTTGGCGTGAATTTGTTAGCATGTGGTATTTGGTATATGTTGGTTTTTAAGCAGCTTTAAATTTTTATGTTGTCATATAGTGTTTTATTTACTTACAGAACTATATTGAAATTACCACATCCATCTGCCATAACACGTTGGACATGTTCGGTGAATGCAGAACCAGGATTTTTTAAAGATGTTTTTGCAGTATTGTCAACGTTTCCTTTAGAAGACAGAGACTGCAATTTAATTTTGGATGGCATGTCTATAAGAAAGCAGCAGCTGTGGAACAATGCGAAGGGATGTTTTGAAGGGTATTGTGATTTTGGAAATAATTTTCAAATTGAAGATAGTGATGCACTAGCCACTGAAGCACTCGTTTTTATGTTAGTTAGTTTAAATGGTAAATGGAAATTACCAATTGGTTTCGTACTTCAGAACAAGTCAACTGCCATAATTCAAGCTCAGTTAATCAAAACAGCTCTAACATTGTCCTATGAATCAGGATTGAGAGTTCTTGGTGTTACTTGCGATGGCGCCCCTACTAATTTCAGTAGTTTAGATATGCTAGGATGCAAAATAAAAGGACATTTCAAATATTTTCAAACATCAGTTAAATTAGATAATCATGAAAATGACATATGTTTCATACCAGATGCCTGTCACATGTTGAAGTTGGCTAGAAATACACTAGCAGAGTACCAACAATTTCAAAGCTCCGATGGAGTAATCATGTGGCAGTACATTGTAAAATTATATGAACTACAGAACGAGTTGGGATTCAAATTTGCAAATAAATTGGGAAAATCTCATGTGGAATGGGAACATAACAAAATGAAGGTAAAATTAGCAGCTCAAGTCATAAGTTCTTCTGTAGCTGATGCATTGGAATTCTTAAAAAACAGAGATATAGAAATATTTAGAGATTGCAAAGAAACAATTCAGTTTATTAGAGTAGTGGACAAACTGTTCGACTTTTTAAATTCTCGAAATCCTTATGGAAAAGGTTTTAAAAAGCCTATATACCCAGACAATTTGCAATATTTGGAAAGTGAAATAATGCCTTTAATTGAATATTTATTCACTCTGAAAGACATGAATGGATCGTTTTTGCACATGGGCAAAAAAAAACGTTTATTGTAGGCATAGCAACAGCTGTAAAATCTGTATTTATTCTTGCAAAACAGTTATTCAGTATGAATCCTACTTACAAATATTTATTAACATATAAATTATCACAGGATCACATTGAACTGCTTTTTTCAAAAATCCGTCAGAGATTTGGATTTAACAACAACCCAAACGTTGTACAATTTAAAAGTGCTATTAAGCAAATTTTATTAAAAAATAGCATTGCATCATCTTCTGCTGCTAATTGCGCAATATTAGATTCCGATAGAATTGGAAACATTTTCGAGATTTCTTACGGACGGCAAAAATTTTCTGAAGAAGTTCATCCTGAGGAAAGTGCTGTTGATCAAGATCTACTGCAAGCCTACGGCAACTTATTGTTAGACACAAATGCATCTCACACTGATCTTAAAGAAAATATTCTATATTATATTTCTGGATTTATTGTCAAATGTATTTGCAAAAGAATAACTTGTATTTCGTGCATGTCAGCTTTAATTTCGGCAGATAATACAAGGGAGCATAATTACAGCCGTACTACCTCATATAATGATTTAGTGTATTATAAAAATAGAGGAGGTTTGATATCAGCATCACGAGATGTTTTCAATATTGTGAAGGCAACGGAAATGCAAGTAAATGTTTCTATAAATGATATCAACTTATCATCCAAAAATTAAAAAAATACAATTTTGTTTAAAGTTAAACATTATTTTGCATTAGATAATGCAACATTCAGAAATCTGTCTTGTGACAATGAGGCAATGTTAGGAAGTCATAAATTGCAATTGATATTTGCAATATGCAGTAGTTATATAAAATTAAGGATGCATTCATTGTCTAAACATTCTGAAATTGTTAGTAAGCGACATTTTTTTAATAAAGTAGTGTTATTCTCGCATCAATAAAATATGTCGAAATGTATTTACAAATTATTATTTAAATGTATTTACACTTGTGCTAATGGTATTTTCTTTTCTTAATAATCTAATTAGTGTTGTATATTTTGTAGTGTTAAAAAATACTGGATATGCCTAATAAAGAATATTATTTCTTTAATTTTAGTTATGTAGTTTATTATTCAAAATTTAATGCATTCGTTTAAAACTTATTTGCGTATTTTATTATATGAAATGATTAATTTTATAAACAATACCCATGTACTTTTATTATTACTATTATAATAAATACTACTTCATTAAAAATGATTTCAAATTGCATTTTTTTAAAATTATCCCTACACTTAAAGTAGCTATTTTGCCCCAACTGCAAATGGCCACCTACTGTCACTTTCTTAACCAAAGCGGTATAGGAACTTGTGTGTCTAGTATGTATAGAAGTCTTGTGTGCCAAATTAATTTAGGTAAATTGTAAAGATTAATTTTAATAAAAATACCTTGATTCCAAAGCACTTCAGGGTTTGAGACTATAGAAAATATTTATAACAAGTAATAATTCATATTTCTTGTAAAATAGAATAAACAAAATTGAAATAACTGCAATACCTTAATTGATAAAACTTTAATGAAAGAAAATAACTATTTTGCAATTTGTATGTTAAGTAATATACTGTCGTGAGCAAAAAAAATTGGAACAGTGTCAAAATCATTATGCCAATTATTAGTAAATTTCCATGATTTTTTAGCGTTGTAATTTTGGTGATATTTGATAAATTTTCAAACTGTACTTCAAATTATATTTTCAAAATTGAAAATATCGCATCTTTCGAAAACTGATAAAGCCATACTTGTTACTAGTTTGGAAAATGGGAAATCATTAAGAACTGTAGCGGTTCGATTTAATATTGGTAAAAGTTCAGCCACAAGACTATATAAAAGAATAAAGGGAAGAGGATAATTTAAATCGGAAAATAGGTTCCGGACGTAACAAAATTTCGAATCCGCAGGAAGACGAAACATTAGTTACTTAGATTAAGCGCAACCCTTGCAAAACATTAAAGGAAGCTATAAGAACAACATAATCTCCTGGTAGTTTCTGGACTGGACAGAGAAGATAGGCTAGTCTAAATATCACACCGCACATTCATAAGTGCGCATGCGTGACTTTGGTGCAACAAAATGAAATTTAAAGCCATGTAAAATTATAACAATTTATAACAGATTCCAGAAATTCTTAGAGTGAAAAATTAAAAAGAATGCGAGAATAAGTTAGCCTTATAGATTTCTATAAAAACTTTAGTTGACTACACATACGTTGGCGTTTTGGTTTCGTGTTTCCTACAGAAGTTACCTTTCTCTTTTAGTTGTTCTATGATTTAGACTATGGTATGTTCCAAAAAGAGAGAGACAAATTTCTGAACAGACCCAAGTGACAGTTGTTTCTTATTGGTCCAGAGCAAGGCAAAATAACACTGTAGAACATTCGCTTTTTGCCATCAATTGTCAAATATTTTGACATCTTTATATTACGTTTACGTTTCTGGAGTTTTGTTATCATATTATTAAATTATTAATATTATTATATTACTTTAACTATTTTGCGGTGTAGATTAGTTCTTTTTATAGCTTCGATTTGAAGATTAATAGATTATGTAAGTAATAAGTAATAAGAGAATCTCAGTTCTTGTAAAATTATAATTTTGTAGCTGTTGATTTCAAATATGGATGCAGCACCAGCACCAGTGCTGCTAAAAGCACAAATATGTTTCTCCTCCAAGGAAACGAGAGAAAGCAAGTCATTTGAGTAGTGCTGAAAAGCAAACAGCAATAAATGCTTATAAACAACTTGTGACGAATACACCTGACATGAGAAAAGGTGACATGATTAAGCAGATTTCTCAAGTACTAGGTAACTTTATAGAGTGCAACACGTTATATGTTGCATGTTATATATGTTACATATATAGCATATCCCCGTCTTATGATTGTAGGAATTTCGAGACCCACAGTATATCGGATTATCAACGAATACAAGAAAACAGGGAAAACTTCAGAGCCAAAAAAGATAACTAGTAGACATTCTGTACTGGAATTTTTTGATGAGGCTGTCAAAACTGCTGGTCGTCAAATTGTTCACAATATGTTTCGACAAAATGAACTGTCCACGCTAGATAAAGTGCTGGCTCAAATAAATAATAGCAGCGAACTGCCGAATATGAGTCGCTCAACATTGTGCTGCTTAATGAAGCAACTAAATTTTAAGTGAGAATATTTATAGTAGGTATATTTATATATCTAAATATAACTGTGCTAAATATTACAGATACCTTAAATGTGGCAGAAACAGTGTTCTTACTGAGAGAGATGATATCGTAAGATGAAGACGACTATATCTGAAAGATATTTCATTATACAGATTCCAGAATAGACCAATTTTCTATTTAATGAAACCTGGTTGAATGAGCGCCATACAGTGTAGAAGATTCGGATGAACACAAGTGTTTTAAGCCATAGACAGGCCTTGGAAGGACTTACAACAGGATTAAAAAATCCGTCTGGTAAGGGACGTCGCCTGATAATATTACATATTGGCAGTTCGGATGGTTTCATCGAAAATTGTTTATTACTGTTTGAGGGGAAGAAAATCTCTGATTATCATGAAATGAATGCCACAGTGTTTGAGGATTGGTTCTCTAATATATTACCTTATCTACCAGAGAATGCTGGCGTAGTGATGGATAATGCACCGTATCATAGCCGCAAGGCTGAAAAGACACCAACAACATTGTGGAGAAAAGCAGACATACAAAATTGGTTAGGAAATAAGGGGATAGAGTATGAGGAGGATATGGTTAGAGCAAAATTGTTGAACTTAGTAAATATGGTCAAAAGTAAATACAATTTATATGTAATCGATGAAATTGCGAAGTCAAAAAACAAGACTGTTCTTCGTTTACCTCCATACCACTGCGAGCTGAATCCGATTGCATTTGTGTGGGCACAAATAAAAAATGAGGTAGCTGCAAGAAATAGAATTTTTAAATTAAATCCAGTTAAGCAACGTTTACATAATGCTATTCGTAATGTAACTGCAACATCTTGGCAAAAATGCATAAATCATGTTATTAAAGAAGAAGCTCGTATGAAAGATGAAGTTATAGAACCATTCATAATTTCTCTTGGAGACGACAGTGGTAGTGATGATTCCATTTCTTCACCAACATCAGACTGAATTCAACAATCTCCAAATAGTTTATAAAATAAGATATTTTTGTTATTAACTTGTTAATCTGTTTTAATTGGAATTAATTGTCATGCACTGCTACAGTTCTATAATTTAAGCTATTTCCTACTGTATAGCATATTATGTATTACATACAATGTTTATCAGTAAGGACATATACAATTTGCCTTTTTCTTCAACAAATAAATGAGATAACATGTTTTTTAGACAAATTTACTTATTTTCATGTGCTGTAATTACCACATTTACCATTCTGCTGTCTAAACTGTGGATTTATCCCTGAACAATCCATATATAATTTAATTTGCTACAGATTTCATATTTCAGACAGATTTTCAAATTTAAATTTACCACGTAAAACTAATGTATAGGTTTTAATTAGGGCTGGGGGGTCTGTTCATAAATTTGTCTCTCTTTTTGGAATATACCATAGCCTCAGAGAAGATTGAGAGAAAGTGGTGGTAAGAGTTCCGAATCCTTTCCGTCGATTTAATTTACAAACTATACAAAGATGGAAAGCTTACGTTTCACGGGTTTGAAAAATGTGGTTCTTTTTCTTTTTAGAAAAGAAAGTATTGAAATTTATACTTTAAAATCGTATTTTGAGGTTATATTTCCCCAGTTTCCACTAGTTTTGTGGTGCTTAAAGTTAAACGTCACCAACAATTTCTGTATTAAAATGATCGGCAACCGCCAAATATAAATCTTTACAAATTTAATAGGTCTCTTGATATATATTTTTGAAATAAAAATGTACTAATTGTGTGGTTACAAGCGAATGAAATTGAAACTTTAGATTTCCCGCCCTATAGTCCTGATCTAAATCCCATTGAAAATGTATGGGGATTAACGGCCAGGATTGTAGGCAAACAAGGTAGACCTGTTACCCAGGCATCAAATTGCTATAAATGTTGTACAAAATATTGTCGACAAGATTAGATGCAGTTATAAATAATAACGTTAGAATGACGAAATACTAATAAATGTCAATGAAACACACATTTTCGACAATTCCTGACTTACTATTATGATTAAAGAAACAGCATCCCGCTTTTTTTTTTTGCTCACGAGAGTATTGGCTTGATTAATTAAGAACACTAAACAAGTACAAAATAAAATATATTAAAAAACAATTTCTCATAATTTATATGAAGAATTAAAGAAAATATGAACTAATGTTTCAACAAGTTTCTTTTAATTTTAAAATTTTTGCAGAATATTTTTTCATGGACTTCTTTATAATTACAAAGGCTATATAGATTTAAATATATTTTCTTTAAACGGGTAATTAATGAAAATTATATTAAAGCTAGTTCTTCAAAATATTTTGTTTATAATATCAAATTAGATACACGATATTCCAGAAAAAACAAACTAAACACAAATATAAATAGTAAATTAAGTAAAAACATATACCACTCTGGTTTATATTAATCAACTAATTCATTTTCAGTGGGATATATTTGTTCAGTTCTGGGTTCGCCAAATCCTTCATCTATAATTTGCTCGCCAACATCCTCAGCAGTACCCTCCTTTTTTAAAAGTACTTCTAAAGTCGAGTAAGTGGCACGCTCAATGTGAGCATTGAAGATCTGGCATAAGAAACGGGATTCGCTGTATAGTTTTCCTTCATTGGGATCTTGATCGTTTTTAGGTTTAACGTTCTTCAGCTTGCAGCATATCGCTTGGAAGGGTAAATACAGGTATTCCACACTTATACTTCGCAAATCGCTTATTTTCGCGTCTGCTATTTCGCCTAAATCGACGAAAAATACTTTAAAAGTTTCTTCTGGATTTTTCGGGTAGTGGTACATGTCTTTTACTTGCGCACGATACCAGTAACCGTTCCAATTTTTAGCGATCACCATCTCTCCCATCGACGGTCGCACTTCAAGTTGTTTGTACTCTATTACAGTTTCTCGTTTGTTCATTTTACAGGTCAGGTTCTTCAAGTCTGGATTTAGAAAAAAATCTATATTATTTTATGTTAGTTTTGTTTTAATTACAATGAATCAGTTCATTCCATCAAATATAATAATAACAGAAAATTATAGTTCGTTTCAATTTATTTTAATTTGACTAAATAATGAAACATAAACACATCTAAGATGTGAGCTGTTCCTTACTTGAATAGGCAGAATGATATTAAATAAATTGTGCCTAAGTAAGCGAACTTGGTTTGGTTATTTATATTAGTTTTGGGAATTCAATTTAAGAGTCATTACTAGCGAACGGACATTCGTACCACATGACTATATTCTCCGAATACAATAGCTTGGTTGTTCATTGTTATCGGGTGGCCGAGTAAGTCAAACAAATACTTCATTGAATTACGCCGGGATGTACTGAGCGACGTTATACACAATTCCAATTGCCGATTGCGTTTTATGGAATATATTCTCCGAATACAATAGCTGGGTTGTCCATTGTTATCGCTGCGACCAGGTGGCCAAGTAAGTCAAACAAATACTTCATTGAATTACGCCGGGATGTACTGAGCGACGTTATACACAATTCCAATTGCCGATTGCGTTTTATGGAAATTGCATCCGTTCTCTAGTCATTACTAATGTAACCGAAATATGCAAAACGCATATTTTGTATATACTGCATATTATATGCATTTCTTTTTAAATACACATTTGCATATATCTTTAATAAATAGCATATTGTGCATAATTGAAAGAATTTTGAATGATGTAGATCTTTGGCAGGCGTTTTAAAAGTTCAAAATAAACAATTTTATAAATCTTCCATTATGCAGTAATTTATTTTATTATGTTTGCAGTTTTCAAGAAAAATAAAACTTTTATGAGGTACAAGAGTATGGGTAGTCCCAGTCTTAAATTCTGAGAATTCAAAATAGGCAATTTTAAACCGTTAGCAGGGGTTTTATTGTACATACACACTGATTGAAAAAAGTGACGAGCGCACCCTGTATAATCTAAACGTGTCAAGATAAATGCGTAGATTTAGCGGAGCATTTTGTTTTCCGACGAATCAAGATTCGAATTGAGTTGCAAGAGGTGACGCCATCTGTTGGTGGGATTATGACTAGCGACGAGATGTAGTGCTTTCAATACAATCCACAAACAAAGCATCAAAACTCCCGAATGGCGACTACTAGATGAAGGAAATACAAAAAAAAAAATAAAAAATGAAAGCAATGCTCATTGCTTTTCACAATTCCAAGGTGATTATCCGAAAAGAATTAATTCCAAGTGGTACAATGGTTAATGCTGAGCATTATCTTGGTATATTGAGGCGTTTGGCGGGTTGTATTCGTCGTGTTCACTCTGAATATTGAGAATGTTGAGAACCAACTTTACGTCAACAGTCACTAATTTTTTGACCAAAAATTCATTTTTGTGCTTTCATATCTCAGCCATTCAACCCATTTGGTTTCGTGCGATAATTTTTTACTTCCTAAGCTACATTTAAAGGAAATCGTTTCGTACCAATTGAAGAGATTCAACAGTGAACGATGGGAAATCTCATGAGGACAATTAGCGACATAAAAGAGTCATTTTGAAATACTTCTTGAATGTGTGAATCGTAGTATTTCTTTTGAAACATAATATTTCGAATAAATAAAATGGTTTTGGTTCCGAGTTCTTGACTAGTTTAGTTTTACGAGGGGATACTGATGTATTCACAGCCTATTATTGAAACAATTTAAAGTTGTAACTTATTTATTATTCAACATGTCTCATCTTAAATTAATACACTTAATGAAGCGATCCTGCAATGCCTTTAACCCTAAAAAAACAGATTCTTCTTGCAACGCCTTTAACCTTTCTATAAAAAAAAGATTTTTCTTGGTCTGCAAACCACCCCTCCACAGCTTCTATAACCTCTTCGTTACACAAAAATTGACGTCCTTTTAAACTTTTTTTCAATTGAGTAAACAGATTATAGTCTGAGGGGTCTAAATCTGGGGAATATGGCGGGTGTTCCAGTAATTCGAACTCTAGATCCCGAATTGTATTCATGGTAATCTGCGATTTGTATGCAGGGGCATTGTCCTGCAAACATAACACACTTTCGTTAACATGCCACGTCTTGTTTCGCTAATTTTCTCTCTCAGGGTGGTTAGTAATTTAGAATAAGAATCTCCAATTATGGCCTGACCCTTTTTTAGATAATCGATCATAATTATTTCCCGGATATCTCAAAAAACTGAACTTTTTCAACAGATTTTTGAACACGTAACTTCTTAGGTCTTGGAGAACCATAATGTTTCCACTCCATCGGTATCTGGGTCGTAAAAATGAATCCATGTTTCATCCATAGTCACAAGACAGTTCAAAAAAGTCTGGACGTCTTTTAAAACGGGCACAGATTGACCATGATGCTATCATTCTTGCTCGTTTGTGTTCGCTGTTCAAACATTTAGGAATCCATTTTGCAGAAATTTTTTTCATATCTAAATCAACGTGAACTATATGATGGACGCGGTCATACGAAATCTTTAGTGCCTCAGCTATATGTTTCAGCCAAATTCGACGGTTTGATAATATCATGTCATGACCTGTGTCAATATTTTCGGTGGTGGACATCGAAATCAGTCTTCCTGGTGGCTTCTCATATTCAACGGTAAGTTTTCTTCTTTTAAATGACGCAATCAAATTTTTGACGGTCGCATATGATGGGCAATGACCGCCAAGTGTGTTAAGCATAGCTTCGTAAATTTCCTTACCATTTAACCTCTTCAAATACAAGTATTTAATGATGCCTCGATACTCCAATTTATCGATTTTTACATTTGCATTTGACATGGTCTCTTTCAAAATTTACTGCACAACAATACTTCAACTTCTTGACGTAATATTTTACAGTGACACTTTTAAAATGTCATTATTTCTTGCCATTATAACAAGATTGTGTTTTGCTCAAGGAAAATGGTCTAGGCTAACTAGATATAGGTCTTTCACAATAACAGACGAGTCACGTAATAAATTGATACAAAACAGGGTTGACAAATCTACATTGCTTAGAGTCAGCTGTGGTTAGTAAATATTCTATGAGGTTATGTTTATGTTGTCATTTTAAAATAATTCACTCCTATTAATATGCTTTAATTTATTTTATTGTATATACAAAAAAATACAAACAAAATCAAAATATGGATGTAAATTTATTTATTATTATACTACATTATACTACAAAACATGTATAATATAAATAATAGAAAATATTACCTGTCGAACAGCAGAAAGCGAGAGTAATGGTCCATTGTTATCGCGTTCTTTTTCGAAATACCCAATAGAATTATTTCTATCACTTGTTTACCTAACGGTTTTTGCATGATTTACTTGTTAAAACAACGGATCCTATACATAATATTGACGTATAAATACAAAGAAATCGAAACTTATAAACTCGTTTTGAACAACTAATTCGAATGACATTTGACAGAATCCAAGCTGGCAACCATGCCTAGCAGTGGCGGCTAGCGCATAAGCGCTGCAGTGCTGCAGAGCTCCCAAAAAATTGGGCGGGCGAACCTGTATTAGTTATAACTAGTTTTCTTTTACATAATTTTTCCGACATTTCTGATGTTTATAAAAGCGTAACATATTGTTATGAAAATTCTCCCCCTGTATATCAAAAAATTTGCATATTTTTCTACATCATCCTGTAGAGGACATCAAACCCTACAATTTGACACCTCAATCATCAAAATCCGACAAGTAGAAGCCGAGATATTCGCTTCCGAAATTCCAAATAATATTCAATAGGCGACCAGTGGAATAACCAACCTAATTCGCGCGATCGCTCACTTGTTCCTTACCTGGTCCACACGAGCGTGCGCTCAGAGCTCTGTCAAACACCCGCGCGCACCCTGCTACCCCCGCTGGTGTCTAAAACCAATGCGTCATTTTAGCAGGCCTGGTCGCTGCATTAAATGCAGCGAAATGCAGTGCATTTATTCCAGCGCGGAAGGCGATATGATTCGGTCTACGATAGGTCCAACTCGCAACGGGCCATAGGCAACAATATACGTATGGAACGGTGTGGCAACGTGCCTACGATGCCTATATTGAGTGACTTTCTTAAAATTTAAATTTATTTTGCAGAATTATTGATTTTTTTACTTTTATCTTTTAGAAAACGTTATTGTTTTTTTATTACTTAAAATTACTTTATATGAAAAATAGTATACCATAAAAGTGTAAACAAAGACAGTATACATTGAAACGAATATTCATTCAATTGTATTGTCATGAAATTGAATTTGTCAATCGTTGTTAAATTTGTTAGAATGAATAGATATTTATATTTATCGGAAAATACTAATACTTAAAGCAAACAAATAAGGTGTAGTGTTTTGTTATAGGAATGAGAAATGTATAATATCCATTTCTTCCTGCATATTGATTATGCAGCTGATGCTTTCGTAATATGCTATTTGTATTTCTACTATTATCGTGATGTTATTATAATACAGATACCAAAATCTCACGTAATATTTCCATCAGCCTTTTATTAACAATAAACAAGTAAAGTACAACTTCGTAGGTCGACAAACGCTCCAGTCTTCATTATCACTGTATTATACATGAACTGTAGGCTTAGTTTTTCGTAGAAATTGAAGTACGTGTCTGTTCCTTTGTAAAATTATAATAAGGGCAGGGGTTATTTTTATTCTGGCATTTTTAAAAATGCAGAGATCAGTTTTGCGACAGCATTCAGCTAATTGCAATCTAAAATAAGCAACATTGTAACGTATTTTGGAATTGTGAATATCCGTAGGTAATAAAAAAAAAGGAAGTATAGTTTAATTACAACTGTAGCTTCCTCCTGGTTTGAAGGAAGTCGGTATGTATCGACCGAAGTATAAGTTGAAATAATACAAATATGAGCATATTACGAAAGCATCAGCTGCATAATCAATATGCAGGAAGAAATGGATATTATACATTCCTATAACAAAACACTACACCTTATTTGTTTGCTTTAAGTATTAGTATTTTCCGATAAATATAAATATCTATTCATTCTAACAAATTTAACAACAATTGACAAATTCAATTTCATGACAATACAATTGAATGAATATCAATGTATACTGTCTTTGTTTACACACTTTTATGGTATATTATTTTTCATATAAAGTAATTTTAAGTAATAAAAAAACAATAACGTTTTCTAAAAGATAAAAGTAAAAAAATCAATAATTCTGCAAAATAAATTTAAATTTTAAGAAAGTCACTCAATATAGGCATCGTACACACGTTGCCACACCGTTGCGAGTTGGACCTATCGGTATTTAATATTTTCGCGACTATTTTTACGGTGCGGCGAGTTTAACGTAAAAACAATAATATTAGAGACTCTTATTTTTTTGTGTGACAATTGACAATCGTTCCAGAAATCTATTACTTCAGTGCGGAAGGCGAAGAAAGCACGATAAGATCGATGGGAGACAACCTCTTATTGCCCGTGCAAGGTAAATTTTTTTGTAAAACTTGCAGAACACCTTAAAATTTTTAGCACGAGCCGCCACTGATGCCTAGTACTGTCAACATAATATATTTACCGAATAGAGAGAAATACTAGAATTATTAGGTACTATTGTAATTTAAATGTTACTTGGTCCGAAATAACTGTTTATCACGCGTCTCGTCTGTTATCGTGAAATACCTATACCAATACCCCCTCGTATTTAAAGCTATTTTTGGGACGGAGGTGTATTTAGTAGTTGTAAATTCAAGATGACGCGATGAAATTTCTATTTTTCATAACTAGAAATATTATAAATATTGAATCATTACAGTCCTTTACTTTGTAAAATTAGATAGAAAAAGGTTCTTACCTTCTGATTGTGACATCAAGCAAGCGTAAAATACATTTACGCTAACAACATTAGTAATACGTAGTTTAACTACAGTTCCAGCGGCAGGCATTTCAAGATCCTTCGTAGCTGAAACATATATGTATTGTTTGTCTGTCGTGATGCCATCTGTAATTTGAAAGAAAATAAAAACAAATGAGTTTATACGAAAATATATAAAATCATCGTAATTAAGTTTCTTTCGGAAATTAGAAAAAAATATATTTTATTTTTTTAACGAATTAAATCAATTGATATGGAAATATTTTCATGAACCACAAACTAAACAAAAGCAAGAAATTATACAATAATTTCAAGACATACCAAGTCTCAGCTTTTCGTGATCTAATTTGCATCTTTTCCCCTTAAAACAAGTCCCATCGGGGCGTGAATTCTTACATATTCTAGCCTCGTCTCTGGCTCTATATCGCAACATGGCCTGATCGATATTATTATATTCAGTATTATCCATAGTGTTTTCATGGTATTGTTCTAGTCTTTCTCCATTCTCCATCCCTTGGCAAATACCCGATAAACCTATAATTATCAAAGTTATTAATTATTACTTATTAAACATCATTCACTCTAATGGAGGAATATTGGGAAAGATAAAGCTTAAAATAAACATTAGTAATTGGTTAAAAGAGGGTGAATTTACAGACAAAATCAAGATTTTTAACTTGTTCTGTCAATACAGCCGATTTGCGTATTGTATTAGTGGTTTATGGCGCTACTTATAATCGATTTAAGATCAGACAAGGCACGTCATAAACATACGTCATGGTCGCGTCGCACAGCGTTGCTATGTTTATATTTTTCCATTGTACGCTTTTTAGGTGTTGGTTCATAAATGTAAATGTCAGAAAACAACATGACAAAGGGTGCGTTCCACTAGTCCCACACAACGCTCACGCTTGCGGTCATTTCCGTTCCACTAGCGACAACTATGACACCAGCTCGTAAGTATTTTGGTTGTCCTATCAAGTGGAATGGGTTTCATTTGATTGAAGTTGAAGAGCGATGAAGTAACACGAAGAATTACAGTTGTAGCATTTAATATTCTGCCAACGTCGAGAAGGGTAGATAATCTTTGTTTTGATTTGTGAATATACAGGGTGTCCAGAAACTCTCCTGACAAACGAAGACCGGAGTTTCCTCAGATAATTTTAAGACAATTAAACCCAAATTCACCTAGTCCGAAAATGCTTCCTAAGAGAGCTAGAGTTCTTTGAAGATGGCGCCTTGTATTTATTTTTTTTTTAATTCCTCCAGAACGCTTCTATTTAGAAAATCAAAAACTGGTATGCTTATTTATCCTCCAGAGATGAATCGATTCCATCAATTGCGAATTTCTAGTACCGGTCATAGGCGTCCGTTTTGGGTAGGTCAACGGTTATTTTAAGGCATAACTTTTTTGTCTTTAACTTTTAAGCATTTGTGACACTAGATTATTAAATTTTCAGGTATTCCAGTACTAAAAGGTACTCTTACTTTAAGTCGGTAGAATACACCGTTTTCTAGAAAAATCGATTTATAAATTTTTCGTTTTCTCTTCATTAAAGTTCAATTTTTTATTTTTTGCAATAGTTAGCTCTGATCTGCCAACAGAAGTAAAACCTACGTTTTTCATTGTCAAATTGTTGTCAGTTCGCGAAGTTTATCTTTTCATTTTTTACACATTACACAACGATTTCAATTAAAAAAAAAATGGTTTTTACTAATGAGGAATACGCCGATATTCATTTAGTTTATGGCGAAATGAGGTGTAACGCTCGAGCGGCGCAACGTAGATACGCTGAAAAATTTCCCAATCGTCAGCATCCCACTCATCAACATTTACAGCTCTTCATCAACGATTAAGAGAAACAGGTTCAGTGGTCCCACAAAATAATGAAACAGGGAGACATAATGATGTAACAGCAGAACATGAAGATGTTATTTTAATGGAAGTTGAGGAAAATCCAGAAATTAGCGTTCGAAGACTATCTGCCATGTACCCCACAATTTCAAAATCTTCCGTAGGAAATATCTTACACAAAGAAAATTTATATCCTTTTCATTTTACAAAGGTGCAAGCACTGCTAGAAGGAGATTTTCCTGCTCGCGTAGAATTCGCTAGATGGTTACAAAATCAGAAAAATCAAGATGAAGATTTCTTCAGGAACATTTTGTTTGGTGTCGAAGCTACATTCTCAAAAAATGGAATTTTTAATGTACATAATGCACATTATTATTCGTACGTTGGTGACAATCCCCACGTTGTTCAAGAATTTAAGCATCAGCATAGGTTTAGCATAAACGTCTGGATAGGAGTAGTTGACGATTATCTACTTGGACCTGTGGAATTACCTGCTCGTTTAAATGGTGCTGATTACTTACATTTCCTGCAAAATATTTTACCTGATTTGTTAGATGAGGTGCGTTTAAATATTCGGCAAAACTTATGGTTTCTACAGGACGGCTGTCCGGCCCACTTTAGCAGGAATGTACGAGACTTTCTAGATAATAACTACGAAGACCATTGGATTGGAAGAGGCGGTCCAGTTGCTTGGCCAGCAAGGTCGCCGGATTTGAATCCTTGCGATTATTGTGTTTGGGGATACATAAAAGCATTTGTTTATTCCGTTCCGATACAAAATCGCGCACAACTCTGGCTAAGGATACAAGATGCTTGCAACGAATTTAGAAATAACTTTGGAATTTTTGCAAGAATTTGGCGTTCTCTAAGCAAAAGGGTAAACTTATGCATAGAGACTAATGGTCATCACATCGAGCAACTTTTGTAACAATCTACCTTTGATACTTGTTCTTTTTTTGTTAGTTTCGTTCCTTGTAATAAATAATTTGTTTTTAATTTATTAAATTAATTTTCATCCATGCCAACTTCGTCGCTAAAAATAAGTAGGTACATAATAAATTGAACTTTAATGAAGAAAAAATGAAAAATTTACAAATCGATTTTTCTAGAAAACGGTGTATCCTACCGACTTAAAGTAAGAGTACATTTTAGTACTGGAATACCTGAAAATTTAATAATCTAGTGTCACAAATGCTTAAAAGTTAAAGACAAAAAAGTTATGCCTTAAAATAACCGTTGACCTACCCAAAACGGACGCCTATGACCGGTACTAGAAATTCGCAATTGATGGAATCGATTCATCTCTGGAGGATAAAGAAGCATACCAGTTTTTGTTTTTCTAAATAGAAGCGTTCTGGAGGAATTAAAAAAAAAATAAATACAAGGCGCCATCTTCAAAGAACTCTAGCTCCCTTAGGAAGCATTTTCGGACTAGGTGAATTTGGGTTTAATTGTCTTAAAATTATCAGAGGAATCTCCGGTCTTCGTTTGTCAGGAGAGTTTCTGGACACCCTGTATAAAAAATATCAATTCACAATAGTGATAAGCCGTATTTTATAAAATAATTTTAACAAAACGCATTAACAAAATGTTCAATCCAAACAATCATGCAATTATTGCACTAACGCACATCTTCTGGAGATACATTCCATTCTAGAAGTAAATCTTTCTCTGAATCATCCAACGTTACTGTTTCGGTCGCCATCATGAAATTTTATAATCATAAACAACCACTTCAAGCCACCTAAAGACGGGTCGCCGTGAGCTCGACAGATCGAGAATAATGACGTCATTTATGACGTTTTTAGCACGCCCACAACGGCCGTAATCGTTATGTGGAACGACTCAGAGGACTCACTCGAGCGTTTTTAACGTTGTGCGTTCCTAGTGCAACGCACCCAAAAGTAACACGAAGAATTACAGTTGTAGCATATAATATTCTGCCAACGTCGAGAAGGGTAGATAACATAATATATGCTGTCCTTGAATGAAAGAGACAACTATGAAAAGATGTAGTTATGTAGAATATGAATAATCCAGAATATTTTCTCAAAGTTCTCTCTCATAAGCGAGAATAAAAGTAACAAAGATATTTATACAATATTTGTCACGCCACTGTGCGACCGACCATATCGTAAAACGTTAGGTAGACATAACACAAAGGGTGAAGTACATATTTCGTCACATGCAGTGGTGGATAAACCCTATAAGCAAAGTAAGCGTGTGCTTAGGGCATCACGGGAAGGAAGGGCACCTCGGAAATTTTTTATAGCCGAATTTACAATTTAAATTAATTAAATTTATGACCATTTTTTAATTTAATGAAAAATGAATAAGTTCTGTTTATAAAGAATTCTCTCTTGTCATCATATTTATCCTGCAAAATAAAGTACACTGTGCTCACTGATTGAAAGTTATACAAGTTTTGAATAAATCTAGCATGCGTTTGAAACAGTGTAAGTGAGAGGTGAGTAGCTCGTAAGTTCTTACAGCGATGTAAATTAATAAGAAGGAACACACTTTCAAATTTTATTTTATGGTTTATTATTGTTTATGTTTTGAATTACAAATGTACGAGGCACCAAATTTTGTTAGTGCTAGGGGCTTTAAGGGTCTTAATCTGGTCCTGGTTACATGCGCAGATAAATTATTTTCGCCAGTCGAGTCCATTATTGCGCGGCAAGGGTAGCCTGATAGCAGCTGAGGCGTCAGTAGCGTGCGAAGTTGTAGTTACGCCGCAATAATAAATGGTTTATCATAAAATTCACATTAAATAAACTTCAAACTTTGTTTTTTTTTCCAATACATAAAATGCCTCAAACTTTGTTTTATTTTTCCATATCATAAAATGCCTTAAACCGTTCAAAATATCTACGCCACTGGAAACTTTTATTTGCGCAGCTACATGTGACGTAATATGTACTTTTTGGTTAACTATACCCCCTACCCTTTATAATATTGTCGGTCAGCTTTAAATATCGAAACAATTGTGTCTCCGATTCAATCAGTTGTCGATCGTTACATGTGCACATATTGCTGTGGACTTTTCCCCATAAATATTATAAAAAATTATGTATTTATAGTTGTACTATTATTTTTGAACGCAAATGTATATTTGACTTGCGCAGTTGGAGCAAGCCGTTTGTATAGATGTGGACAATTTTTAATAGTTTTTTTTTATGCGAAGCCTGCGTGCTAGCTGTATACGGCAGACACAAGTGTACTCTGAGATAAGAAAGTTGTGTTTATAAAAAGATTAATTTTTTTTTTAAGTAACTTCGGGTTATTTTTGATTTTATTAGTTGTTGGTGCTGTTTTAATTCATTACCGATATTTTTACGAGTTTGTTAATCTTGTAATTGTTATATTTTACACTTTCTTACTCACCGTGTCTCGAATATACCGATAGGTCCAACTCGCAACGGGCCATAGGCAACAATATACGTATGGAACGTAATGCGGTGTGGCAACGTGTGTACGATGCCTATATTGAGTGACTTTCTCAAAATTTAAATTTATTTTGCAGAATTATTGATTTTTTTACTTGTATCTTTTAGAAAACGTTATTGTTTTTTTATTACTTAAAATTACTTTATATGAAAAATAGTATACCATAAAAGACAGTATACATTGTAACGAATATTCATTCAATTGTATTGTCATGAAATTGAATTTGTCAATCGTTGTTAAATTTGTTAGAATGAATAGATATTTATATTTATCGGAAAATACTAATACTTAAAGCAAACAAATAAGGTGTAGTGTTTTGTTATAGGAATGTATAATATCCATTTCTTCCTGCATATTGATTATGCAGCTGATGCTTTATGGCCCGTTGCGAGTTGGACCTATCGGTATATATATTTTTTTACGTAAGTAAAATATATTATTTAAAGATATCTGTTTATATTGAATGAATTGAATATTGTATTTTTCTATTGTATTATTATTATCGTTTTGAGATTTAGTCTTAGATATTTGATATAAATAACAAAGAAGGATTTTTAAAATTTCAAGTAAAAAAATTCTTTAACTATAAAATTTTATACGTTTGGTATCTCAAGAGCATTTTTTGTTACATGTGGGTGCACATGCGTTAGAGTTTGCTTCGGGCTGTCAAGTTAGTTTGTTTATTTTGATTTTGTTCTCTTGGGAGAAATTAAAAAGTTTCTTTGTAATTTATTATTTTTAATTTTGATCGGCTGTCATTAAGGTTTTTTAGACGTATGCTGCGGTAATTTCCATGCGTTATTTTTTACCTCTATAATATTGTTAAATGAGGCAATATTAATCTTTATACTTTATAAAGATTTTTTTTTTAATTTTTGTATTAAATTTTCTGTTTAATTTTATATTGTGTTCTTTAATTTAATAATCCTTTCTACACATTTTAATAAGTAACTTAAAGACATTATCATAACTTTTCTCAAACAAATTTTGAGTGGCGCTCAACTAAGTAAATTTTACTAATTCAATAATTTTCCACTTTTCCGATTGGAAGCCTGAGAGGAAAGCAGTCCCATTTTGGAAATAAGCCGACTGAATATCCTAGCTGGATAGATTTGTCGTGAATGGTGGAATAGCTAATTTCCAAACCACAGTTCATAGCAATATGTTCCTTCGATATGATTTATAACCAAATTGGATATAAAATGTCCCGTAAAGTATACATCTTACATCTTCTTTTCAAAATTCACATGCAAGTATAAATTATTAACAGCTGATCTTTTCGTATGAGATTGTCAAATCCTTAGCATACAAATATGTCTAAACAATGTTATCTTCTAGAGTTTTTATAAACATAAACAGTGCAGCGTGTGCTTGCGTGTAAATACAATACCGGTCTTTTCTATAGATATTCTAAATGCAAGGGAGAGACACAATACAATTTTCAGGGGGTTTTTAATTTTGGGGTTCGCATCGTAATTAACTTACAATTTTTTGGATTCAGTCGATTGCTTTAACATCAAGTGCATGTTCAAACCCTTCATGCTGATATTTCTAATTGTAAAACTACAATTCAATATAAACAAGATTTTTCTATAATATAATTACGTGTTTAATTCATGTAGGTTATGTGGTATGACAACACCGTCAATAGAGGTTATTTTAAAATCTAACTTCAAAAATTATTTTATCAGTTGGCAGATTGTATTGAATAATTTGACAACTATGTAAGCTTTCCCCATAAAGCTCATACTGCACCGTGAGCGTGAAACGCTCTATAGTTGTGTATAGCGCCAAAGAAAAAAAAGGGGTTAAAGGTATATGTGAGTAATGCGTTTATACAAAAAATCGCGGTCCAATGTTCACGTAGTAACGAAAAAATAGTTTTTCTTTATTAGAGTCGGGTCCTGTCGCAGTTAAATATATGGGCGGCAATACTAATTCAAGTAAATCTCTTCACCAACTAATTATATTGTTCCATCGGTTTTTGCCAGTACCATACACAAATTTAAAATAATTAAAAACCAGGTATCTATTCCATTGGGCACACCATGGACATGCTACATAAAGCTTTTTGTTTTATGACGATTTTTGTTTTATTATAAACATAATAATTTTACTTTTAAAAGAAGTTTAACGTTCAAATTATTTAATTTTAATCACATTTTAATTAATGTGGCAGGTTTGTCGACATATTCGACGTAAAGGGTATTATTGATATCCATTTAAAAAAACACATGTACGACCGAGAATGTTTTGGTAAGAAAACAATAACATTCACTATCTATGAGTAGGAACTTATGTTAAAAGTATCGTCCGGAATTTTATCGATTTTTTTGCAGATCAATGAACTTTATACAGCTGTATTTCGGTAAATATAGAATAAACAAAGATATGGACCGACTTTAACTACATTTTGACCCTAAAAATTAGGAAATATTTGATGAATTACAAATACATTTCTTTTTTGATTTTCAGTTATTAGACATTTCTATGTATTCTTTAGATTCGCATAGCTTGGGCGCGATTCAGTGGTAATCCTGTATAATTGCATCTATCCATTTTTCGTACGTTGTCTCTTTCTTTCAAGGACATATACGTAAATATGTACATATATCCTAAATGCAGCAATAACAGTCAGTATGTCAGTAATTTTTTATCTTTAAGCTTTTGCGCCTGATATTACCGACTATGACGTGCCTCGTCTGGAATCATAAATAAACTTATCATTAAAAATAGTTCTTTTCAGAGATCATAAGGTGAAATACTCATTTTCTGAATATATTTAACAACTTTCATTAATTTTCTATTTACATAATTGCAAATGTTTTAGAGCATTGACGCAGCAACTACCAGGCCCATCAAGAAATCCTAAAGGGAAACATGTAAGAAGTGGACAGAGGCAGGTGGTCTATCATGTAAATTTTAAGCACAAGGTTAATATACTCAAAACAGCTGCTGTTCAACGCACACACAAAACAGTTTAACATTATTAAAAAAATGGAAATGAATGGAGTTTCACATACTTCTTTAATGTTAAGTATACGTGTACCAAGAATTTTTGAAAAAACAATTGTGGAAGCCCTAAAGGACCTCAAAAGAAACAACTTTTCCAAATAAAGTTATTGGAGAAAAAGTACTGGAACACCATAATTAAATAAAATACGTTGCTTACTTTCTTATAGGTTATCTACGCGACCGATACACATTATTAACCAAATTTTGGTAATTATTAACCATTTCAAATATATAATGAAAAACAAACATCATTATCATTTATATTAACAAATGTACTTAAATATACCTTTCCAGTACGTTTCCTGCAATAACTTTATTAGGAAAACTTGTTTCTTTTGAGGTCTAATAGTGGTTCCACAATGTTTTTTTAAAAGACGTTGGATACACGTATTCTTAACAGTAGCCAAAACGAAGTTAGCAAGATGCCTATAATAAATTGGACAAAACATCAAAACGTACAATTAGAAGACACTTGCATAAAATTTTTCTTGAAAAATCAGTTATCAACTTGTTCAAAAATATATGATGTAATTTACAAATATTTACAGCTATAACAGAAACTACAGTTCATAAAGTATAAGTTTTCAGTTCGTACTGCCCAAGTGTGAACCGCAAATTGTACTTTATCTCTTTCTAACACACATGAACACGCGCTGTAATACTACAGACGTTTGTCATTTTGAGTTAAGACGTACGTCTTTGAAATATTATATTAAATAAAAAGGATAGGTTGTCTAGGAGATAGTCTTATGATATTCGACTTGTCAAATTATTTCAATATTGTTGTTTATTGACTTTGTTTCCGGTATTCTGACTTCTAGGTTAAGCATTCTTCCAATTTGAATATTTAGTTTATCAAAAATTACAAAATCTGTTTTTTTGAGAACAATACTGATAATAAATAGTAATATCAATTAATGGCAATAAGTACGAAATTGTTTGATTATTACTTTGACATTTCTAACCTATTTATTTTACAGATTATTTCTTAGATGTCAAGTAAACCTCTTGGTTCTCAAGCGAAACAGCTTGTATTAAATCTTACAGCCTATTATCGGGTAAAGGAGAATGGTGGACCATTTATGTCCATCGACCGCGTTCATGAGGTAATTCACATAATCAGTTAGTTAAGGCGGTATTATGAAATAAGTTTTATTTTAGAGGGTAGCAGAAGCCCTTAATATTTCTAGTAGAACGGTCTACACTATTAAACATCGTAACATTCAGAATCCAGTCTTATCGTCTCCTAGCAAAAAAAGGTCTTGTAAGAAGCCAAAAACTAAGGACTTAGCAGAAGCAACTAAAATGGAAGTTCGAAATACTGTTTATGACATGTATAAAGAAAGTATGTTTTTAATATATTGTAAATATTTATTACATGTTAAAATTTTTCAGAAAAACATCTTACCTTAAAAAATTTAAGCAGTTTTGGCTATGAAAGAATTTGTTCATACATGTACAACTACTTTAGCAATATTGCTTAAAGATATTGGTTTTAAATATAAGAAAGAGTGTAACAGGAGAGCGCTCACAGAGAAATTAAATATAGTCTGAATGAGAAACGTATTTTTAAGGGAATATATGAATAACTTAAATTCAACTTTACGTCAGGTTATGTTCTTTGATGAAATTTGAATCTTTTCGAAAGAGAATAGAATGAAATGCTCAAATGGTGGCAAAATGATAATATAAAAAGTGTTAGGAAACCCAAAGACTATGATGGTAAATGGTTTATTATTATACATATTGGCACAGAAAATGGCTTCATTAAAGGAGTTAGTCTGATTTTTCCATCAAAAACAATCACTGGTGATTACCATGGAGAAATGAATGGTGACTCCTTTAAGCAATGGGTAAATGATCAGCTTATACCAAATCTTGAGGTACCATCACTTATAATAATAGATAATGCTCCTTATCATAGTGCTAGTCAAAATAAACAACCAAATACCTCCTCAAAAAAACAGAAATTATGGAATGGTTGAGAAAAAAAGATAGAAGCTATTCACCTGCAATGACTAAGAATGAATTAATTCAATTAGTAAAATATCATAAAGAAGAGAAGATATTTATTAGAGGTGAAATAATGTGAGAGTGGACATGAAGCTTTAAGATTACCTCTGTACCATTGTGACTTGAACGCAATTGAAATGATTTGGACTAAGGTTAAAAACTATTATAATTCAAATATTGGAAGAAATGGTTATTCAGATGAAAGAGTTAAAGAAATGTGGAATGAAGCTTTGCAACAGTGTGATGAAATTACTTGGTATAATTGTGCTAGGCATACGGAAAACTTATTAAAAAATTGCATGAGCGGGAGCAATTTCTTGATAGGGCAGAGATTGCTCCAATAATAATGTAAATGACTCAAGTTTTGAGTCAGAATCAAAAACTGACTAGTTTTCATTCATTTTTGTAATATATACTCCATTCACATTAAAAATAACATGCCTATTGCAAATAATACAAGTAATATTTTTGAGGTTTTATTTGGATGAAACAGGGAAGTTTACTTCTATAAAAGTTCACTAAACATTAATAAGCAGGTAACTATCTTATTTTGACAAAATATTTTTATATTTATATTTTGTAGAAGTTTAATATGGTTACATTAATACTGCCATAAAAACCATCAATGTGTATCATTTGCATGCACATAATAAAAAGCAGCGAAGAAATTACTGCCACTGGTTCAACGAAACATTACATGATAAAGATCTCGTGGCAAAGTTTTATATGCATGAAGTTTGTTTTTTTCTTATTGGTGGTGTAGTTTGTTTTTTTTTGTATTGGTAGTGTACTAACCTGCAAAATTATCAAATGTAGTTATCAGAAAATCCTCATGTGTTTGTTAAATATTATCTTCATCTAATAAAGGATAATATGGATTTGGATTGTATTATTATACCATTATTTTCTTAAGAAACAATAAAATATTAAATGTAGACTATATAAATGTTTCTTTTATTTTATAAATGTAATTTGACAACATATATTTACAACTTTCAAAAGGTTTTAATTCTTTTTCAAAGAGTTACGAACATAACTTTTACATTCTTTTCCAATATATTTAAATTTATTTAAAATATAAACAATATATAAGTTAAGTAGAAATCTAAATTATTCATCAAATTAATACATTCCCAATCTTCTTAACCCAGATATAGTGCAAGAAAATGATTTTGGTAGGTATGTCATTCTTAGTAATGCAAACATTTTTAACACTAAAGATCTTTTCAATACCTATGCATTTCACTATTGATATCTGACTTGAAATATTTCTTTTTAAATAAATTTTTGATCGAATATATTCCTGAGTTTATAATTCTAAATAACATTTAAAATAATTTGTTCAAATATTAAAGTAATAGTTTCGGCATAGTTTTCTTGGATAGAATATATTTATACAGAACTAGAAAAGAAACAATACTTTTGAACTATTGATGTTCCCACTTTACTCGTTATTATTATTTTGACATGTAGGTTATGTATATGCTCTCTTTGGTTATATTGCAAGTAACATAGTAAAATTTTGACAATATTGAAACATGACGTTTATATTTTATGATGACAAACGGTTGTTTCCGCGATTGAATACTGACTTCATTTGACTCTGCAGTACTGATTTGAATCATATGCTTCGAATTTGACCTTGAACTGAAAACTTATACTTTATGAACTATATATACGAGCATTTTATTTCTAGGTAATTTCTATATTAGAGGGGGATGTCAGTTTACCTCCTATAAAATTAACATCACTCTCGACCTTGGTGGGAAAAACGCATAAGAAACAATATATTAATTGAACAAAATGATAGACTTATTTGACAAATGAACAAAAGTTTCGCGTAGAAGGTAAAAAATTTGTTATTTAGATGAAACATAGGTGAATGGAGATCACGCTAAAGCCAAAATATGAAAAGATACATACGGAGTTTCTTCCAAGGCAAGCATTTGTCGAAGGTCTTTCTACTGGTTTAAAAGATTCATCTAGCAAAGAAACGCGACTAATTGTGTTTCGCATTGGCAGCAAAACCGGTTTTATTTCTAGTGGTTTGTTAATTGAATCCAAGAAAACGGGTGTTTATCTATATAAGATATGAATAGTGAGGTGTCCATCACAAGGATGCGAAATATATAAGAGTTTGCTCAGATTAACAAAAAGAATTATGCTTATTGTAAACAATAAAGGTAATACCTAGGTGCCAATTTACTGGTTACATATATTTTGTGTGATCTTTTACCATCTTTTACAATAGTTTTGTTTGCTAATAAAATCAAAATAAGGCAATTTTAACAAATCATTCTTCACACTGCTATATATTACTTGTTGTATTCACCCATAAATTTATTGTAGTTCAAACACCTTAAAACAATAACAATAAATAATATAGTTATAAGATATTGGTTGAAATATTTGAAGTACCTGTTTAATAACTTGCATTGATATATATTAGGCGCTTCTTGTTTGAATAAAATTATCAAAGAGTGATCAGCTGTATCATTTTCAAACGGTCTAGGATATTTAACGTTTTAAAAACAATCTAAACTTTTTTAATAATAAATATTTTAATAAACAAACGTAAAAGTCGAAAAATAATCTTTTATTTGATATTTATATAACATTAACGTATGACAACAAAACATGTTCTACTTGTTATTTCAAACAAGGCTTATCCTGTGTACATTACACTAAGATTAAAGCGCTATCTGCTTCTTTCTTGGACTGAATTAGGTATAAACTTAGGTAATACTATTCGGCAGGTTTTAGGGGCAACGTCGTGTAAATAATATTCTTTATAATGCGTTAAGGTTCATAAACATGTTGAAATGAATTGGTAATTATTAGTTTAATCTCTTTCTCTCGTTACCCAGGGATCATAGGATAAAATATTTTTAAAAACTCCATTAAAGTAAGAACAATATACCTTGTGCCGTTTTTAGCTGATTTCGAAAAAATTCATTCTTAACCATCATTTTGACGTCTTGAAAAATTTCCACTGCCATTTCACTGTCGATCAATTGCTGCCCGAACGTGTTAGTCTCCGACTTGTCACCAGCTTTGATAATATCAATGCCCCAGGAATTACTGAAACAGAGATGTAATATATAATGCATTTATAAGATTGAAAATCCAAGAAAAGTATAAAGTTATTGGTGTATTTATAGATTATCGAACACAATCAACTAGCTTTCTTTTTTTAATAACTACACTTTTGGATATAAGGGTCCGATACATCCCATGTATCGGTATGATACAGACGTATGTCCTGCTGAATGTAGGGGAGTATTACTTGACGTAAAACTTGGTCTACATGACCGCGACGGCGATTTCTGCTGTGCATATACTAGACGTGTACGAATCTCCGTATACAGTATGACCCCATATCATGATGCCATGTTGTTAGTGGTAATGGCGTGATTGAATGCATACTTCGATTAGACATTCACCACGTCTTTGAAAAACCATGATTCGCGCCTTTTCAACACCCAGTTCATGCGAGAACAAGATGCGCGTCAATTCGACATAATACAGTTGCCTTGCTTGGCACCAGCCATTATGTGAACGTTGGTGTTCTGCAGTTTGCATTGAGTACTCCTCTTCAAGCAAGTTATGCTTGCGCTGATTGTAGAAGAGGAGGTACGCACAACTAACGTCGTATGAACAACCACCCCGTTGTTGGGGCCTTGCCGTTTCCTTCGATATTTTATGGACGCTGTTTGTCCTGGATACTACCGAGACTTCCACTCAGACGACACGCGATCTCGCAGAAGGATGGAACCATACAATATATTCCGATAATCTATCCACTTTCAAACTCGCTTAAATAACGCAGGTGCTTTTCTTCTATTTCCAGCAACATTTCGATACCTCAATCTGTGTAACATCACTAACAATTACTACCACCGTTTCCCTCCAACGACCATAGTTGCGTACGCCTTACTTACGATATTTACTTGTATCTGTGTCAACTTATGTTACACAAAATACCGTGATATCATAAAGTTTCTAGGACGAAGATGGCTTTGTAATATAAATTGTATGTCTGAACTTAAGTTAGGAACTATAACTCTGTTTTGTAAATTATTTTGACAGTGACATTATCTGTCATCCATTAATGTGTTAGAATTGCTGAAAGCAAGTTTGAACGTCGAGTTTGAAACATAGCACATTCGAATAAATTCAAATATGGTTTACAATATAGTGCAAAAAGCGTACATGATTGAAGCCTATTTTCGGAGTGGAGTGCGAATTGATGGAATTTGGGTGTACAGTCAACGTGCATGTTTGGATGATTTTAGAGAGCACTTTCCAGAGTTAGCTGTAATTCCCAAAGATTTTTATAATTGCCTTTCCAATTGTGTTGGTGTGTTTCGTGAGACTGGTTCTGTGGGTCATAAATCACGTACTGGTAGACCGACTGTTCGTTCGGAACAAGTTATAAATGATGTTCGTCAACGTATGGTAAATGAACCCACAAAACCTTTGAAACGCCTTTCTCAAGAGATTGGACTTTCTTATGGAACATGTCAGAAAATTGTAAAGAAAAACTTACACATGCATCCGTATAAGATGCAATCACATCAGGCTATTTTGCCGGTAGACTACCCTAGACGTCGTGCGTACTGTCAGTGGTTTGCAAATAACTTAATAGAAGATGATGACCTGCTAAATTTGTCATTTTTCTCTGATGAAGCATGGTTTCATCTTTCGGGGTATGTCAATTCCCAAAATACTCGAATGTGGAGTAGTGAAAATCCTCATATTTTTATTGAATCGTTTCTCCATAATGCGAAACTTGGTGTTTGGCTAGCAGTTTCTCGCCGCAGAGTTGTTGGCCCTATTTTTTTAAATTTCACAATTAATGCTGAGAGGTATAGAAACATTCTGAATGAATTTATTGAACAGTTACATGATGATGAATTGCAATATGGATACTTTCAACAAGATGGTGCAACGGCACACACAACACGAGAAAATATTGCTTTTCTTCGTGAGTTTTTTGACGATCGGATCATAAGTTTACATACGGAAGTTGAGTTTCCACCACGATCACTTTGTTTGACAATTATGGACTTTTTCGTGTTTCCTCACCTAAAGAATAGAATATTTAAAACTCCTGTTGCTAATTTGCAAGATATGCAACAAAGAATTATTGACGAATGTGCATTAATAACGCCCGCAATGCTGCAAAATGCCTTTAACAGCATGAAAAGGCGTGTCACATTGGGAATTGAAAATAACGGACAACAATTTCAACATTTGCTTTAATTTTGCCTTTTTTTATTAATAAAATTTTGAATACAAGCTGAGCTTGTTGTTTTATTGTATCTTTATTAAATCAAATGACATATTTATTGATGTCACGATGACACTATCAAAATAATTTTCAAAAATTAATATTAAGTTACCAGTATGATAATATGGATAAAGTTCAGACATATATTTTCTATTTCAATGCCATCTTGGACCCAGAAACTTTATGATATCGCGGTATAACGGTTCTATATTGGCGCATTCCGAATATACAGTCTGTATTCGACACATGTACAAGAGTGTATTATGGACCAAATATTAACAACAATTTTACAAAAAATATATAGACTAGACTGAATGGACAAAAGTAAGTTTTAAAAATTCGTGTGACACATCTATCCCGAAATGTGCAGATGCATTTCGTTCTGGAACTTGTCAATGCACAGTATCCTGGAGACAGACATGACCTGCACTTCCTTCACTACTTGTATATATAGTTAAGATATTGAATATACTGTTATGAGAATCCAATTACTAAAATCTCAATTCACATGTAAATGTCGCTTAATGTGTCGCGTTAATTGGAAGGTTGATATCGCGACGCAGTGCGTTCTGCATACTTGTGCAAACTTAGTTTGACGAATTGTAGAATTAGGGCGACATCTACACGTGAATTGAGATTTTAATAATTGTTGGATTCTCATTTACAGTATATTAAAAAATAAGTTTTATTAAATGTGAAACAATGTTAGTAAATACATATACTTACCCAACTTTTTCAACGTACAAAACCTTATATACAGTTGTGTCATCCGATGGTATTAGATTCTTAAAATAATCTAAAGCACTTTTTGGCCAAATTTCCAGAAGATTATCTTTTGTGGATCCCTGTGGATATAGCTACAAAAATCATTCAATTACTATCAAAATTTACTAACATATATTTGGATGTCTTTATTTACCCAGGCTAAGTGGCATTTGATAGCATAGGAAGGGACCTCACAGAATTCTTGAGATGTTTCCCTTAATGACTTATAAGACGTATTGCAGGTATGTCCATAATCCACCAAATAAACAGTAACTAAATCTTTCTGATACTCCCTAGCTTTCTGAAATATTCGAAAATGTTATGTAAAATGCTATTAACATCGTGTGTCAATATGTATTTTTGTGTCGTGATCCCGAGGGGCAGAATATGACTATAGCTGCGATTTTCTGGTATCGACCCATGCACCACGGTTTACATAGATCTGAATAGAACGTTATAAAGTTGAAGAAGACTACGTCAAACAACATCAAGACAGGAGAAAATAATTCGTAGTCATTTAAAAAAATCGGGTAGCTCTCTGCTTAACCCTATTAAAATTCACATTTGGGGATATTTCAATGTGCGAGGACCTATATCGTCGTGCATTTTTACTCAGTACTTAGACGCATAAAAAATTAATTATGTAAATTGTATTAAGTAATTTTATTGTATTAAACTACCATCGGTGTATAAATGATTCGTCGATCGAATGCAAAATTGGACATTACAACAAGATAATGATTGAAAGCACCGTAGTCAATATTTGGACTATGTGGAAAAGCAAATTCAGTTGAGAATGTTTGGACAAATTTGAAGCAGAGACTGCCCTACACACGTAGTTACACCTTTACACAATTATTACACAACATACGCGACAAACTTTGCTGAAAATGTACTATATAATATGAACAAATAATGTCGTAATATTATTAATAACAAACGCCTATACTGGTATTTTTAATGTACATTTAATGGCTATAATGTCGAGCTTTTATTTTCCTTTTAATTTAGTATTAACAAAATATCATCCTCCCTTAGTTACTAGACAAACTATAAATGTTAAAATGATCACAGCGTATTGATTGGGTTAAGAAAGTTGTTTTAGATATGTTTCATGAATAAACTTGGACAAGCGAAAGAATTTGCATTGACGGCGATTTTATCCGAAAGCGTACATACATACCCGAGGTATGTATGCATGCGTTTAGTATTAACCGAGTCGTGTTAGATGTAAATATGCTTCCTCGATGACGCAGTATGTTAAGTGCAATGAGTGTGGAAAAATTCATTAAATCAATTTCCAACATTAGAATATACTGGTGCTATTATTAAATGTGTTGTTTGCAAGATTAGCATTTTACCGTACGATATTTTCGCTTGTAAACAGCATGTTAATAGCAAGCGTCACCTATTATTAAATGCTAAACTACCATATTGTAAATTTGTATATGATTTTATTATGTTAAGTGTATGCAAAATTCCACAAAATATTGGAGACAATCAAGAGTTTCGAAAGTTTTGAAGTAAATATATTTCAAAATAGGAATTTCCAACAAGAAGACAATTTACCGTAAACTAAAATGGTAACTAATTACATACATTTATTCTATTTATAATCGCACCTCTTTGGCCTACCCGGCGAAACTGTACGCTACTGTGAATCTATTGCTTTGTCCTACTTTATTCATTCTTAGTACATTATGTCATGGATTTTCCATGGACAAGCAAGGAAAAAGATTGAACTATTAGTGAACTCTGTACTAGGGACAATTTATAAAAAAATTAGCTATTTCACTTGTATATTTATTTATTTCAGATGGGGATCGATAGGTATAATATTTTTATAAATAAGATATTTAATGTATGAAGTTATGATTAGCCCTCGTATATTTAGGTGGACCAAAGGAATTGAATTTGCCGCTTTTTCGGATATTGTATTTGATAAGATGTATTGTCTGTATATTTTGATTTGATAGATGGAAGGGATAGCCAGGCGGATATGAAGAATTTTTCATTTTAGATTTAGAGGTATCTTGACTGTTAAAGTGTTTAGATAAAAAGGATAAAATAATAAATTTTGTTCTTTGTTTTATAAAGTCGGTCTGTATTTTGTTTTGCATTTAGTATAAGGTGCAAGTAAACCTTAATTCGATTTTTGCGAAGTTTTTCATAGTTATTTGAAATCTTGTGAAAAAAGATGCCTCTCGTGTATTTTAAAATCACACAAAAAACTTAATGTAAGTTGATAAAATTATATTATTTATTTATTAGATATTAGGATTATTTTCAGTGATATAAATTTTGTATTTATTGTAATAATAATGTGTTTGAAAGTAGTATATGGATATTAGCGAAAGCTTGTCATGTTTTTTGTTAAGGGAAGTTGTTTTTCTTAATATTATACTTCGAGAACATTTTTTTTGGAATTTAAGGTTGGAGAGATTGTAGTGGGGATGGATCTTATCATGTTATTTGTTGCATGAATAAATTTTCAACTAGCGTGAGTTTTGAAAACTAATTTGTTTTTGATATTTGTTTGAAGGGGTCACAGTAAAGGTTAAACTTGACAGATTTCACTAATATTTATTAGTTTTATATTTGATCGTGTTTCACAAGAGGTTTTTCTCTGTGTGCGAGTCAATGTTCACAAAGAGTGTTTCCTCATTGCTACTGTTTAATGATGCTTTAGCACCCTATACACTTTGTAGAGGGATTTTTCTTTTTTTTTATTTTTAATATAACAATGTAAAGGGAAAATGCGTGTATAATTTATCTGACACCTTGTGTTTTATTTTTGATATAACCAACATCCGCGAGGATCGACCCAGAGACGTAAGCTCAAGGATTCTACTAGACTGAATAGCCGACAAAAAAAATAAGCTGTAGTGTGAATTAAAAGTAAATAAAGCAATTTCAAAGCAAATTCCACTGCAATATGTATGTACCTCTAAGTTTAATTAAGTTTAGTTTAGTATTACTGCTGAAGATCACAACATCGAGTGCTAAATATTAAAATGATTAATGAAAAGTCGGGGTTGCAAAAATGACTTTATTATAAAAATTATTTAAAACATCTGTAAAATTTTAGGTTGTCAGTTATACAATTTGTAATGAGAATGACTGCCATCCTTTTGAAATTAGACAGAATGTATAAAAACAAGTAAAAGCAATAAAAAATAGAAAGTTTCGTTTTCTAAGGTGCTTTATCTCCAATAATTATGCATATTTTTGATCATATTTCGATCACTGAAGCCGACCTATCTTACTTAAATCTTTATTGGGGGTTTGCTTATTGACTTTACTTCGTCGACCTCACAATAATGTTCGTATGACTATATTCAGTGTGCAATTTGCGATTCATAAGAACACTCGCTTGTTGCACATTTTTTCTATTTGTATATTTCGTTTTTTTTCAGTAAGTTTTTATCATTTAAAGTGTTTATTTAGAAATAGTTACTTTGCTTGTTTTATGTGTTTAAGCTTACTGTGTTACTTGGTTTCTTCTTAATTTGTATTAGTTTTTGAACATTGACAATTTGACAGGTACAGTATACAGGAATACTATGTCATGTTTAAAAAACCACAACAGGTGTTTCGCTACAAAGTAGCTTTCTCAGGTGGAGATATTAACGGGTGGGCAAATTTGAAGTTAGGAATTAATTTGGCTGTCAAATGATGAAATTTCAAGAATTGTGCTGTCATCCTTTGACATTTATTTAGTAAAAAGTTGGGAAATTTTAACCATGGAACGCTACACTCTTGAACAAAGAATTTTAATTGTGAAAATTTACTATCAAAATGGTGAAAATGGTGAGACCGCTGTGCGTAATTTAATCGCTAAATTCGAGGCTCACGGTACTGTTGCTGACAATAGACCACAACAATACGCTCGTAGTGGTCGTAGTGATGTAAACATAGCCGCTGTACAGCAAAGTGATGAGAATGAGCCTGGAACATCAACTCGTCGACGTTCGCAACAATTGGGCATCACCAGAGGCACTTTGCGCAACATTTTGCATAAAGATCTTCATCTTCACGCTTATAAAGTTCAACTCGTTCAAGAATTAAAGCCGGCCGACCATTGTTTGCGTCGAACGTTTGTGAATTGGCTGTTTGAAAAACTGAACGAAAACAACGCATTTTTCAACAAAATCATCTTTAGTGATGAGGCCCATTTTCAATTAGGCGGTTATGTAAACAAACAAAATTGTCGCATATCGGGCTCACAAAATCCACAAACAGTCCTCAATAAACCATTACATCCAAAGAAAGTAATGGTGCGGTTTGTGGTCAGGCGGCATCATCGGCCCGTATTTTTTCGAGAATGAGCAAGGAAACGCCGTCACCGTGAATTCTCTGCGCTACCAAACCATGATAACCAATTTTTTGTGGCCACAATTGGCTAATGTTGACATCAATGACCTTTGGTTTCAGCAAGACGGCGCCACAAGCCACACAGCCGGCCAAACAATTCAGTTATTGCATGAGAAATTTCCCGGTCGCGTAATTTCTCGATTTGGCGGTCAATTGGCCGCCTCGTTCTTGTGATTTAACGCCGCTTGTTTATTTTCTCTGGGGCCATTTGAAAGACCGGGTTTACGCTGACGCTCTGAAAGTTGAAATTCGGTTCTGCATTGCCGAGATAAGCGAAGTTTTGTTGCAAAATGTGGTTCAAAATTTTGTGAAAAGAGCGGACGTCTGCCGACGTGCTAGAGGTGGACATTTGCCTGACATCATATTCCATTATTAATTCCCATATTTCTACTTTACATTGGTATCAATAAAACTGAATTTGTCAAAAAAAGTGTGTTTTTAAGCCAATTTACTTCCTAACCTCAATTTTGCCCACATTAACTAAAAACGTACAACTTGCAACTTTTATATACAGCATGTGTCAAATATCATTAGGCATAGGGAATACATACGATGTATACGTATATGGGAAAGCCGATCCAATGCCGGCGAAGACCGCGACGGCCGGCAACGATTGTCTCCGATTGTTTCGCAAATACAAGTTAGCAGTAATCATTTGACCATCGACATAGGTACTTGTAATGCGTTCTAAAATAACATCTACGAATAGCAAGGGATTTGCTTTTCTTAATTCTTTCAGTAGATGCAGGAAATTTTTAAGCTGCGTTGCGTCGCATAAACAAAAGCGTAATTCTAATAAAATTAAAGAATAATCCTAATAAAATAAATAAAAAAGAATTCTAATAATTATAATAAATTATACAAGAGGTTCAAAAATTCCTCCTTGCACGGCAAGACATTGTCCTAGGCGGTCGAAGAAAATAAGCTCTTACATTTGCTAACATGTCGGCAGTTAATGAATTAGCAGCCTCAGTCATTTTTTCTCTCAAGGCAACTAGATTTTCTGCTCTACCAGCTTCTTGAGTATAAACAATATTTTTTAGATATCCCCGCAAAAAGAAATCATTTGGAGATAGATCAGGAGATCGCGGAGGCCATTTAATGTTTTCTGTTCCAGTAATAAGACGGTCACGAAAAGTATTTCCTAGAAATTTCTTTACCCTCACTGCATTATGTGCTGGACAGCCATCATGTTGAAACCAAATGATTTCCTGATTTATTCCAATGTTTTGAATGGCGGGAACTTTGATTTTCTAGTAATTCGAGATACTTGTCGGCATTTAATAAACCATCAATAAAATATGGCCCTATAGAATAGTCACCTAAAATACCTGCCCAAACGTTTAGTTCTTGAGGATACTGAGTGCGATTTGCAAAATGCCGGTGTTGATTTTCCGAAGCCCAATATCGAAGAACAGAGGGATTATGTTTTCCGTGTAATGGAAAAGTTGATTCATCGGTGAGAGAATATTTTTAACGAAATTTTCATCTCGATGTATCTTTTCCATAACGTCTTTACAAAACTCCATTCTCCGAAAATTGTCCTCGGGAAATATTTCTTGGGTTTTCAAATATTTGAATTAAAACACTTTAAACCATTACGTTTCCAAATACGTGAAATAGTTGTGTTACTTGTATCCAATTCCTCGGCAGCACGTCTAGTAGATCTCGTGTTATCAATTTCCACAATACTACAAATTAATACATCCCGCCGTTCTCTTTCCTCAATTTTTTGTGGTGATACCTCGCTTGGTTTGCATTTCGTACAGTTATTGAGACAGAAACAAGTTTCAGAATTATTTTTAATATTATAAATTGTTTGTCTGCAAGGTACAGAACGGTTTGTAAAAGTTAGCGCAAACAAATTCATGCACCCCATTGCAGACTTGCCAGCATAAAACCATTTTATTAACTGAAGCTTTTTAGCGGGTGTATAAAGAGCCATTATACATTAATTTTATTGTACGCTTTCAAACTGTAACGGCCGCAGCTAGATTGAATGCAAAATTTCCAGTTAATCGGTATCGGAGACAATCGTTGTCGGCTGTCGCGGTCTTCGCTGGCATTGGACTGGCTTTCTCATGTACGTATACATCGTATGTATTCATACGTTGATTCTCTATGCCTAATGATATTTAACACATACGGTATAACGTGAAACGTGGGCACCCGCACGGATGAGATGGCTCTGTTTAAGCTTTTATATCTACAGAGAAGCGAGTAGGTGCGACCGATATTGTTCATCCGTGCGGGTGCTCACGTTTTACGTCATCACGAGCCGCGACTGTATATAACAAATACAAATTCCTAAAATTATGGATATTAAATACGATTTCTAAAGCCTAATGTTCTAATGGCATCTATTATTAACATCGTAACTAGTTAATTGCCTAAATAGTTAGAAAGGGGTGATTGTTAGATTAGGAAAAACCTGTGTCAATAACTAATACTTTAAATAGAGTTTTAAATTGCTAAAACTTAATACTTACAAGTCGCCAATTTGTAACGATTACTCTATACCATTCAACGTATTCTTCTAAATAACATACACAATGATTGCCAAGTTTGTCCATTGCTGTCTTTTTATCCAAATAAGGACTACTTGTGTCTTTAAATATTTCCGCTAATTGACGCCCGGCACTGAAAAATTTAAAAAAAAATTATTTGAAAGGCTGTAGATGTAAAGATTGCTGCTGCTACTTACATGTCAATCACCTCAATATTTTCATCGAAACGATTAATATAGAATTCTGATGGACTAACTATATGGGATATTAGGCATAATGAATTTAAATAAGGCTCTGGTGGTTGCTTATAACCTACGAGGATTTAAAAAATATATTTATAGTTCAGGGGGCCACTAAAAAGCATTGGGTTTTACTTGTATACAATATATAGCTCATTCAATATAAGAAAAGAGCGTTGGGCAAGATGGAGTTTTAAATAAGCATGTGATTGCTTAAAAGAGAGGGGAGTTTAAGCAGGCAAAATTAAGATTTCTTAAAAAAATTTTTCAAATTTTCTTTTACTGTCAGTATCGGTCAGTACACATCAGTACTACCGATTTGTGTATTCTATTAGTTCATTTAGTTCTATTTATTATTTATTAAAAATAGTTCATAAAATTAAATACGCATGTTCTGACATTATCAAAGAAATGGAAATATCTGGAGTTTTACATTCTCCTTTAAGAAAACAAAGTTACTAAAATGCAATAAATTGTAACAAAACATAAAAAAGTACAATTATAAGGCATGTGAATTCATTTTTCTTAAAAAAATGAGTTAGCAACTTGTACAAAAATATGTGAGATAATTTACATATATTATTTACATATTTATTTTTATAGTTATAGTTATAATATAAACTATATACGAGTATTTTATTTCTAAGTTAATAAAGGGGATGTCAGTTTACCTCCTATAAAAAAATCTTATGAAGACGTCATTATTTGACAAATACATATAAAAAAGCTTCCTGCCATACTTTGAGCAAAATAAAATTACGCTTGAATTTTGTATATTATCAATCAATGGGGGGCTAAGAGTACGTTTCCTCCCATTGGTTTACAAGGCAAATTAGTTCGCTTTGGGGTCCTTTAATGATTCCAAGAGTTTCTTTCGAGATACGTGAGATTGGAAAGATCTTAACAATAGCCAAAAATATTGTTAGAAAGATTAGACATAGTTGATGCTGATGCATGGAAAAATAGTCATAACAGAAGAAAATAAAATGTATGATTTAGATAATATTGTTGACAATATGTTAGAAAATTTGACTTTTATTATAAATACTGGATTATCCTTAGAATTTTCATTAGATTCAAATTCAGGTTCTTCTGATCTTGAAAATGAGTAATTTTCAAAATATATTTTATAGGTTTACAACAATTTTTATATAAAAAAATGTCTAATGATGTAAAGTTAAATGAATTTCTTTAGCGCTTTCTCATTATAGGTACTATTTAAAAGATGTTTTGTGAAATGCTATATTCTTAAACAAGCACTAACGTTAAGAGATATACCGGTAGGTCCAGTTCGCAACGGGCCATATAGCAATGTGTGGCAACAGCGAATCGAATCCCCTCCATGCGCAGCTCCTTCGATTGCAGCACATTGCATTGCCGTTAAGAATTGAGTAAGACTTAAACCGCGCAAGGATATAGTCGTTTGCATATTCGTTCTGTATACGTAATTTGCCCATTTGTTGTATTATTGTATTCTTAGCTACTACGGAAAAGTAATTTTAAGTAATAAAAAAAAAATTACGTTTTCTAAAAGATAAAAGTAAAAAAATTAATAATTCTGCAAAATAAATTTAAATTTTAAGAAAGTCACTCAATATAGGCATCGTACACACATCGTATATCCTCCTGAGAACTTGCATCCATTTGAATGGACATTTGGTTATCATAGGATGGTTTTGTTATTTGTGAAATATTTGACCTAAGAGCCGATTTACAATATATTGGATACATATGTCTCACCATCTGTATCAAATTCAGTGAACTATGTGTAGTGTTCTGTCAATCAGTAACCGTTGAAATGGTGACAGGTGGACGTGCTAGGTTAGATGGTAAGTTATTGTTGATTTTAATTGCATTTATTATAGATTTTAGCGAAAAATTTATTAAAACCATTAAAATAGTTAATAAGGTATCTGACCTAATTGGGATATATTGTTTAATTAAGTGATTCAGTTTAATTTGGCAAAATACGCACTGTCCATTTAAATGGACATAAGGTCATCTTCACTACAATGTTTTTTGTTGGCAAAAAAATAAGTCAATTAATGTTATCCTAATTTTAGAAATTTTTAGTATAGATCAATATTTCACCCAGGTAAAGATGACGATAGATTATTACAACTATTACAGCTTGATAATTCGGAGTGGGAAGGATGTTCGGATGATCAGGCTGATGACGAATTTCTTCCTGCGGAAGACAGTCAGTGGCAAGAAGCAGAGAGCCAAAATGTGTCTGATATTAACGATGAAACACTAGACAGTGATGATTCTGATCCCGAATTTGAAGTGCCCCTAAACATTTTGAAATCACGACTAAAATCTACCTAGGGTAGAAAATTTTGGAGGAAAGATGATGGGTAAGAGCGAAACGCTTGTAGTGTAAGCAACTTTTATTGACTTTTGGTTGTAGGTTTACCGTTCCTGAATTTAACGTGGATTGTTTTGATGAAACTACATTCGACAGAAAGGACTGGCAAGTAGAGGATTACCTATCTATGTATCTTACTGAAGAAGACTTTGAAAGTATTTCTTCTTGTACAAATGTTAAATACATGATTGACCATGACAAACATATGAACCTTTCTGTAGAGGAAGTAAGAAAGTTTCTAGGTGCTACTGTTCTTATGTCTTGCTTGAAATACCCTAGAATAAAAATATATTGGGCAGCAACGACCAGAGTAGATTCAGTTGCAAAAAGTATATCTCGGGATAGATATTTTTCTATTAGAAGTCACTTAAAAGTTATTGTCGACAACGATGTGACTGAAGACGATAGAAAATTGGATAAATTATGGAAAATACGGCCACTTTTGTCAAAAATTAAAAATGGATGTCTATCTTTAAAAAGATCTAATGTCGTTGCAGTGGATGAACAAATGATCTCGTTCACTGGAACATGCGCCGTAAAACAGTTTGTTCGAGGCAAACCAACACCAGAAGGTTTAAAAAATTTTGTGTGCGCTACACCCAATGGTCTAGTTCTCGATTTTGAGATCTACCAGGGTAAAAATACTTTTCTTGATCAGTCGACAAAGAATCTTGGCGTTGGACCATCCGCTGTTGTGCGACTTACTGAATCGCTCAAGGAAGAGACGCACTTATTTGTGGACCGATATTTTACAACAGTACCTCTCTTGGAATTTTTATTGGAAAAAAAAATTGTTGTGTACTGGAACAATTATGAAATCAAGAATTCCAGCGGCAGTACATTTGACTCAAGAGAAAATTTTACAAAAATTACCTAGAGGGTTTACCGAACAGATCGTGCGAGAAGATCAAAAGATTAGTATTGTTCAGTGGTACGATCAAAAGTCTGTTATTCTAGCTTCTACAGGTCTAGCAAAAGATCCAACTGACGAATGTAGGAGGTGGTCTAAAAAGGAAATAAAATATCTAAATGTTCCTAGACCAAACATTGTGAAACGCTACAATGAATGTATGGGTGGAATTGATCTAATAGATCGCGTTATTAGTTACTATCGAATACATAGTAGAACAAAAAAGTGGACTGTCAAGTGTATTTTCCACTTAATTGACCTTGCTATTGCTAATTCCTGGATCTTGTACAGGGAGGATCGCAAACGCTTAGGGGATAGACTGAAAGCTATATGCAATTTTTGGATTTTAAAACTAAGGTTGCCGAATTCTTATTGAAAGACAAAGATTGTAATGATGAAAATGATGTGTTACACTTGCCACTTAAAACAAGAAATAATCAACGAGGCTACAACGCATCTCCCTCACAGTCTTTAACACCAAAAACATCTAGGGAAGGCCGTTATCATCTGCCTGCACTGGCTAATTTGAAAAATTCTGCTAGGTGTAAATTTGTTAAAATGTAGTAAGAAAACTAAATTTTATTGCACACGATGCGAAATCCATCTATGCATAACAGCAGAACGTAACTGTTTTTCTTTATACCATGTGTACAAATATCATTAAATGTTCAAAATGTTCAAATTTAAATAAAATTTCACTTTGATAGACTATTTCTTGTTTAATTTTTATTTCGAGTAAGACCCAGTGTCCATCAAAATGGACACAATTTTTCTTATAAAAAATGTTTACTAGTATTCCTGAAAATGTCGTTCCTATGTATAAAAAGCCGAAACTCTACGAAAAATTTAGTTTCATGAAGATCGGACGTCTGCGTCGGGCTCGGGTCCCAGGAGGATCTATACAAGCTGTCCCATATCGTTATGTTCAAATTTTAGGAGTGTAAAGTAGTAACAAGTAATAAAAACGCAAAACTTGTATATCCATTTTTATTTGTTTCAAAGTTACAGATCTATGAATGTGATTGTCAGATCATGAAAAAAAAGGTAATCCTAAAGTCAATACGAACTGATTTTATTTAAAAAAAGTTATAGGTATAGTATACGATTCAATAACAGGTCTGTGATTGTTAACGTCGCATAATAAAATGTTATCCTAAATAATAAATAAAATTGATTTATGATAAAGAAGGTTCTTACTTATTTCGTAAGTGCTGAACCATATCATACAATAAACAAATATTCAGTTGACTGTTAACGTTGCATTTTTTAATAAAGGATCACATTACGTTTCAGTTCATACAACAGCTTATTAGTGAGTGGACACGTTTTCTTTATTCAAAATGCCTTACCGATTTTCTTCTCAAGAGTATGCGGACATGCATTTTGTGTATGGCTACTGTGACGGCAGCGCACGTCAAGCAGTTATTGAATACCGACATCGGTTTCCCGATAGGCGCATTCCTCATTACAGAACGTTTCTGGAAGTACACAGACAACTTCGGGAATGCGGACTGCGTGATTATCTTATCGAGTAAATTTGCCAGCAGATTTAGAGGAAGAAGCAGTAGCTATTGTTAAAAGGTATCCAACTCTCAGTGGACGTCGAATCGCTAGACAACTGGGAGTGCTACGAACGACAGTTTGGCGAATTCTAAAACGTGAGGGCTTATAGCCATATCACTATCGCAGAGGACACGGCTTGCTTGAGGCAGACCACTATGCTCGTCTAGTTTATTCTACCTGGATATTAAGACAGTCACGGCTTCATTTTAATTTCTGCAGAACAGTCCTCTGGACAGATTAATCTACGTTCACAAGAACAGGTGTTACAAATCTGAGAAACCTGCATAGGTGGTCATCAGAAAATCCCAAAGCTCTACGGCCATCTAAATTTCAACATGAATTTTCTATTAACGTTTGGGCGGCCCTAATCGATGACTTGTTGATTGGTCCTGTCGTTCTTCCTGGGAGGTTAAATGCGGACAATTACCTTCAATTTCTTATTGACGAACTGCTAGGTCATTTAGAGGATGTCCTACTGAATGTTCGACGAGACATGTGGTTTCACATGGATGAAGCACCACCACATTTCGGAATTGCTGTCCGAAATTGGGTTAACGTTAATTATCCAAGATGGATTGGTCGAGGTGGTCCTGTTGCATGGCCACCCAGATCACCCGATCTTAATCCCCTTGACTTTTATTTATGGTGATACATGAAAAATTTAGTCTACGCGCAAGTTTTGAACACAAGAGAAGAGTTGTTGGATCGTATTCACCTGGCTACCGAGCAAATTCGACAAAACAAGTATGAAATTCGGATAAGTACTTCTTCTGTTGACTTACGGGCACAAGTCTGTATTCAACAAGGAGGTGGACATTTCTAAAATATTATTAATTGAACTTTTTTAAATAAAATCAGTTTTTATTGACTTTTGGATTATATTTTTTTTCATAATCCGGCAATCACATTCATAGATCTGTAACTTTGAAACAAATAAAAATGGATATACAAGTTTTACGTTTTCGTTACTTGAAATGAAGTCTACTTTACACTCCTAAAATTTGAACATAACGATACGGGACACTTGTATATATGAATATTATGATAATTATGATATACACTACTGTTTGCATTAATCCTTTAAATTTATTAGTTTTACATTTTCCGTGTGCACAATTATCACCTAAATACCAACATATCTGCTATGGTGGTTATTAAGAACAACTCATATTTGTTCAATCAAATTTTAAAAAATTATTAAGATGCTTATTGCAAAAAACAGAGGGCATCTATAGTGTTAATTTATCAGTTACATACATTATCTGTGAATTTTTACAATAGTTTTCTTCGCTGGTGAAATCAAAGTAAGGGAAGTATTTCTTTTGCTGTAATTTGAACACAATCTTAATTGCCATTGTATTAACACATAAATTTATTCTTGATGCAATACCTTTATACAATAAATAACAAGTTATAAGATATTGATTGAAATAGTTCATACCTATCTAATACATTTGGTATGTATTTGCCGCTTTTTGCTTGAATAAAATCGAATAAAACGTCAAAAAAAGAATATTTTATTAGATATTTAACCTCAACATATGGCAGCAAAACATATGTTTAATTGTTTAAAATTACAAAATGTATCCTGTATAAATTGCACTCATATTTCAGCACCATCTGCTTCTTTCTTAGAGTGAAGGGCGTATAAGGTCAATGTAATGTATTAAGTAATTGTTAGATATTTTAAGAACGAAGAGGACGAAGGTACGTTTATCCAAGTAGAATATGGCAGTGGCGGCTGGTACTAAAGGGCACGTGCCCACCCAACCACCAAGATAGACACAGAAAGAAATTCGCATTTCGAAATTCAGTGCATTATTGTACTTTATTATTTTTATAACGATGGTATCAAAGTTTCTTTCCGCACCACAGCCACTAGCGCATAAACGCTCAAAACTATGTTCCGGGGCACGATTTCAGATGTACCTATTCCGAATATGGATCGGCTGGTCCCGTTTATCTTCGCCATATGTTTTTATAACGTCGTTTTGGGGCACAGACTCGCTCGGCTCCAGTTAACGTTTTGCATTTATTGCGATAGTATTGTTTTCGGCGCTTACTGCACGTGTTTATTATTAATGATGGAAGTTAATAGTGTGCAAAATCTTTTAAAAAACCCGCTATCATTTGAGGAAAAACTTTTAATTAAGAAGAAAGGAAGACCTATCCCTGAACTTCAAATAAACGACACTTCAACAAGTAAAACTCGAACTTACAATAGAGTATTCAATAAAAATATATATGAAAATATGAGTAGATTTGCGGATGTTCACGAACAAATAAACTATTTTGTTTTATCTGCTTAATTTTTAAGAAAGAGGATAGTGCGTGGAATAAACAAGGGTTGAATGATTTAAAGCATTGATTCCCAAAGTGGTCCCGGTGGACCGCCAGGGGTCCACGAGAGACTCGACCCCCGTCGAGTCTCCCGCCTACGTTGGCGTGACAAGAAAATGGGGGTTCACAATTTGTAAGAGGGGGTCCACGAAAATTTATCTGGTTTCGATAGTGAAGAACTAAAATGTTGGCTTGAGTTAACCTATCGATGTAGGCAGATAATATTTTAAGAAGCTCAGCGACTGTTACTTGTAAAAACTTGCATATTCCATATTCAGTACGTGTCGAGACTTGCAAAGCGCTGCCGCCGTCTGCAATGCTTGTTCAGACGTGCAAAGGGACGAAGTACGACTTGTGGGGTGTGTGCTTGCAATCTTGCATGAACTTGTTTGATTCTTCACCAATATAAATACGAATGCCACGGATAAACGTTACTCATTTGTTTCCCGAATTTCGAAAAGAAAAGTAAAGTGAATCGATGTTAGTGTTTGCCACTGCCGGAAAAGTAAGTACTTACCTGCCTATTTATTATACATACTTTTATTTTATTTATTATTTATCTATTTATTTTACAATTTATTGTACACATAAGTAAACAAATGGACAAATTACAAAAAAATACGTAGGTAGAAAAGGTGAGGCTTATTCCTAAAAGAAATCTCTTCCAACCCACCTGCGATAGGAGATATATTTATGTTGTAATAAGTATATTTGTAATGTTTGCGTGTAGTAGGTACGTATTAAAAATTAAATACTGAACAGAGCCATTATTAGATACTTCCATAAAAGAACGGAAAGCCGAGAAAGGTTGAACTTCTTGTCCCTACTTTATTAGTATTTTTTTTATTACCCGACTGTGTGGTGGTTCACTAATAATTAAATATATTTTCATAAATTGTACGTGTCTTTATATACTACATACTCGTAACGTGCATCAAAGTAATAAATAAATAATTAAAATCGCGAAGTTTTGATATCAAAATATTATTTATAAGTATTTTCTATCGAATTTACAGAAATATATCAAAATATAATTAATGAAAAAATATTTTACATTACATTAAAATTGGTTCAGCCGTTTTCATAAAACTCAATTATTGATCTTAGGGATTTATTGCTTTTAATAATTAGAATCAGTTTGCCGCCGGTACTTTGTTTATTTCATTGCAATAATCAATTAATCCTATCCTGCTAAGTAAGACCGCCTTAAAATTACTACAACAAAGTTTTTTTTTATTTACAGGTAGATAACTGATACGAAACACGGCTGGATCTAAGAAGAAATGTCGACAGTGCAGTGTTGATTATTTAAAATTTGGTTTTCTTCCATCAAAGGCAGACAAGCGATTGCCCATATGCCTTTTATGCAACAAAGTTTTGAGCAATGACTCTATGAAACCATCGAAGCTCGAAGATCATCTAAGAAGGTGTCATCCTGATAAAATAGGTAAAGATTTGAAATATTTTCAAACATTGAAGGAAAAATATGAAAAGAGACCCACCGTGCACAGTATGTTCGCTTCAACGTCGGAAAGTAATGATGATGGCTTGCGGGCATCTTACAATATCTCATTACTTATAACGAAATCTGGAAAATCGCACACCATTGGAGAACAGTTAATTTTACCCGCTGTTGAAGAGGTTTTAAAAACTGTTCTGCACAAATCTCCATTTGACATACTCAAAAGAATTCCGTTGAGTAACAACACTGTACAAAGACGTATTGACGAAATGAGCTCTGATATTGAAAGTTTCTTGTGTAATTATCTGCAAACAACTCATTTTTCTATTCAACTGGACGAGTCAACTTTACCTGGTAATGAAGCATTATTATTGGCATATGTTCGATTTGTTATGGACGAAGAAATTCATGAAGAGCTACTATTCGCGAAAACTTTTGAGACGGACACTAAAAGTGAATCAATATTTAATGTCCTGAGTGATTTTTTTAAGGAAAAATCGATTCCATTCACAAACGTTATATTCGGTGGCAACAGATGGAGCTCCTGCCATGGCCGGGTGATGTCGTGGGTTTATAAGCCATTTTAAAAGAATTATACCAGAGGTAACTGCAATTCACTGTGTCATCCACCGACAACACCTAGTAGCGAAAAATTTGAGTGCTAAATTGTACCAATCGCTTCAATTTGTGATTAATGCAGTTAACAAAATAAGAAGCAATGCATTGAATACGCGTTTATTTGCACAATTGTGCGATGAAAATGATGAAGAACTTCCAACGATTGCTCTTACATACTGAAGTACGCTGGTTGTCGAAAGGTGCATGTTTAACAAGATTTTTCCCACTTTTTCAATCAGTTTTAGAGTTTCTGGAAAGTAAAGATCCAGATTTAAAAGAAAACCTGATCAATTTGAAAGCAAACATCGCGTATTTGACAGATTTGTTCAAAAAATTTAATGACATTAACTTACAATTACAAGGGGACAGCCTCAATTTAATAAAAACAAAGTGTTTAATTTCAGCTTATCTTGGAAAATTGAAATTTATGAAGCAAAATATTAGTCGGCGCGAATTTTCCCAGTTTTCAAACTTGTCACAGGTAGAATGCCTTGATGAGGATATTCACACATACGTTCAACATTTAATTGCCCTGCATGATGACTTTAAAATCAGATTTGAAGATATTCTGAAGCTGGAAATACCACCATGGATCATAAATCCACTTGATGAAATGGAAGTGGAGAATGTGATATTACAAGAGGAGCTACTCGAGCTTAGCACTAATGAGGAACTGAAGGTGAAATTTAAAAGAGGGTATCAAACATTTTGGCTGCAGGCAGAAATATCCGAAAAATATCCTGGACTGTGGGGAATTGCGAGAAAGCTTTTGATAGCGTTTCCCTCGTCATATCTTGTCGAGAAAAGTTTTAGTGTCGTTACAAACCTTTTAACAAAAAAAAGGAGCAGATTGAATATCACAGAACGGGGAGATTTGTGGTTATTCCTAACAAAACTGAAGCCAAATATTGATAATTTGCTGTCAATCTATCAAGTACATCCCTCCCACTAAAATTATGACTATTTTGTGATTGTCATTGTAGAAGTTACGTTACGTTATTAATATTTAATTTTAATTATATTACGACTGTTATCATATTACAATATAATATGATAACAATAATTAATAGTGTAATAATTACATATTTGAATAAATACAACACAAGGAAATATACTATTTTTCTTTTTCTTTTTACCACTCCGAATGGTGAGTTTTCTAAATAAAATATGTGAGAATTGATTGGTTTCTTGTGCTGTGAGTAGATGTCAAAGGAGTAAAGTTGGATGGAATCACTTTTTTGATTGGCTAACTTTACTTTTTTTATATCCACTCACAGCACAATCAATTAATTAATTAACCAATAACTCAGCCGCAACGCAAATTTTCATAGTTAGATCTAATCTTCACATTTTTTGTCGAGTTTTGGGAATATGGTAGAAATGTAGCTGCAGGGGGTCCACCGGAACCAGCAAAACTTTCAAAGTGGTCTATGAGAAAAAAAAGTTTGGGAGCCTCTGATTTAAAGCATATCGCAGAAAGGGCAAAGAAACACGGAAATTCCGTTTCTCCCATGAATGCATGCGTGGATTTTCGTGTTCTAAGCAAAGTGGACATACGTGAACAGTTAGACAGTGCTTATTTGACACATAAAATTAAGTACAACGAAGAGGTGGAAAAAAGTCGTCATATTTTGCGCCGGTTAATTGTGTGTATAAAATTTTGCGGAGCTTTTGAATTGGCGTTACGAGGCCATGATGAGATATTAACGACGAAAAATCCAGGTATTTATGTAGGCTTAATCAACTTTGCAGCTGAATTAGACGCTGTGCTTACAATACACATGAAAGGTTCATAAGTGTTTAAAGGCTCCTCAAAAACTATTCAGAACGAATTACTAGATGCAATGTGGCAAATTTCCAAGCCGGAAATATTAAAATTAAATCTGCAAATTTCAATGCTTTGGTGGCCGATGAAACTACAAACACCGTTGATAATCAGTAAATGGTTGTTACTATTCGATACGTGTTTAAAGGACAAATTTTTGAATGCTTTTGGTCTTTTTTTAAGGCGGGTGGACATGTATTAGCAAAAACATTGCTGAATGAATTGCAAACTATTTTAAATTCTCCTTTTGGTTTTGATAACAATAAACTAATCGCTCAAAGTTACGATGGGGCATCTGTGATGAGTGGTAAGACAAATGGTGTCCAAGCTATTATATCAAAAGAACATTTCCACATGCACATTATATTCACTGTTACGCGCATCAATTTAATTTAATTATTGAACGAGCGGCACAGTGCAATAAAAATGTAAAAATTTTCTTTATAAATTTGCAGTCATTTTCAAGTTTTTTTTCTCGATCATCAAAACGAACGGTAATTCTTGATGAAATAGTCAAACGTAGATTACCACGCGCTGCTTCTACACGCTGGATTTTCAAAAGTCGAACTGTGAACACATTATTTGAACACCAGCATTCTTTCAAAGAATGTTTAGACAAAATTATTGACGAAGATTGGATGGATTCAGTTACTATTAGTGAAGCAAGTGGTTTATTGAAACATTTGAATTGCCCGGAATTTCTCTACTGGTTGAAAATATTTCATGTCATCATGCCACATGTTGAAATATTATTTAATCAGACTCAAATGCGCGGGATTGACAGTGCTCAACTGCAAAAGGCAATTAAACAATTTCAACAATTAAACAATTAATCACATTAGAAATTTAACTGACAATGACAATCAAGAACGCAATAATGAAGAACCTGCAAGGAAAAGACAAAAAACTACAGCTGGAGATAACAGAGCTGTTATTGCAAGGAAGTATGTGACACTATTTTAAGCCAAATTAGCGACCGATTTGATTTTAGGGATCACTTAAGTGCAGCAAAATTATTTGATTCTCAAAATTTTAAAACTTATAGTCATTCATCTCCACAAAAAAATTTTGATGAAACTGTGAAATCTTATCATATGTTGGACAGTGTAAAATTGAAAAGTGAACTTTCGGTTTTTTTTGTGCCCACTCTCTCATAACTCACGAGCCGCCATTGGAATATGGATTCAACAACTGGAAACTCAGATGAAGACAGAATAGGTACAAAAAAATGATTCCTAGTATGTACTGAGTAATCCAAAGAAGTTTATACTCCATAATAAAGTGTATTTTTATAGAGGTATAGAACTTTGAAATGGAATAAAACAAAGATGAATTTTTTAAATTGACATGAAATTTACTTTATTCGAAAGATAATCTTCTGGCATTATAATTTAAATACGACTTCTGGCATATGACCGCCACGGCTGGCTCGGACGTAGTCTAATCTGGAGGTCCAATTTTCGATGACTTTCTCCAACATTTGTGGCCGTATATCGGCAATAACGCGGCGAATGTTGTCCTCCAAGTAGAGATGGTTGCTCTGAACCGAACCTGTTCTTTTGAACCTAGTTCGCGTGCCGGAGCAGGTGCACCTAGTTCGCATTTTCCAAAAGAGTAGATCCGATTGAAACGATTCCGAGTCGTACAATTCTGATCGTTCAAGTCGGAGCGTCCGAGAGTTGATCTCGCAGTTGCACCTACATATTCGCATCGTAGTATGTAAAAGATAGGTCCGCCTGGAACGAGTCCGACTAAGCGAAATATGAGAAATAAACGACGCAACTACTCCTATATGTATAAATAAATACAACTGGCAATTGTAGTTGCTGCGATTCCGAATAATTGTATATAGCAATTGTGCAACCAAATATATTTATTTTTTAATAATTAGTATGATTTCTAGTCATAAGAAAAACTAAATTTTTAGCTACACACAAAAATACAAATAAACCAAGTGATGTGTTTATTTTAATACATCATACATTTATAGTCTTCACTTTTTTTAACAGTAACATTATGTCTCTCGACTAGACATTATATTTTTTGTATAAGAAATAGGCGATAATACTATATTTATGGTATTATTTTTGTGATTATTTTTTTGTGTATATCGTATGCACTTTAATTTAAAAAAAAATTATAAATTGCAATCTGACACCTCATTTAAAATGTAATAAGTTAACTGCTATTTGTATATCCAAGCTGTGTGCCTAAGTAAACATAAAGATTACCCTGACTGATCGGACGCAAAATATGACTTATAATCGGTCGGTGTCGGAACTGATTTGTGCACCTAGTTTGCCGCACCTAGTTCGGAACTGGGATCCGGGTAGGTGCACCTACTCCGCTCAAGGAGTAGGTTATATCATCTCTACCTCCAAGTGGTCAATCGTTTCGGGCTTATCGGCGTAGACTAGCGACTTCACATATACCACAGAAAATAGTCTGGCGGCGTTAAATCGCACGATCTTGGAGGCCAATTCACGGGTCCGAAACGTGAAACTATGCGGTTACCAAACGTTTCCTTCAATAAATCAATTGTGGCACGAGCTGTGTGACATGTTGCGCCGTCTTGTTGAAACCACAGCTCCTGCACATCATGGTTGTTCAATTGATGAACGAAAAAGTCAGTAATCATGGCTCTATAGCGGTCACCATTGACTGTAACGTTCTGACCAGCATCGCTTTTAAAGAAGTACGGACCAATGATTCCACCAGCCCATAAAGCACACCAAACAGTTTTTCTGGATGTAACGGTGTCTCAACATACACTTGAGGAATACCATCACTCCAAATACGGCAGTTTTGCTTATTGACGTATCCATTCAAACAAAAGTGAGCTTCATCGCTAAACAAAATTCGCTTATGAAAATCGGGATCAACGGCAATCTTGTTTTCGGCCCATTCACCGAATCTACGCCTTGCTAGGTGATCGTGTGGCTTAAATTCTTGCACGAGTTGGATTTTGTAAGCACGCAAACCAAGATCTTTCCGCAAAATCTTCCATAAAGTGGATGGACACATATCCAATTCCTGTGCACGATAGACTGATTCGGGTCTTCCTCTACGCTACGCTCTACAGCAGCAATGACTTCTTCTGTACGCACTGTGCGACGTCTCTGTGGATGCGTATTACAATTTAGAGTAAACGTGGTGCGAAAACGTTCCATAGTTAATCGAATTAATTGCTCTGGTGGACAATTATGTTGACCGTAAAATGGACGTAGTGCGCGATGCGTATTTCGAACAGAACCATGATTTTCAAAATAAATTTGCACAATTTGGAAGCGTTGTTCAGGCGTCAGTCTATTCATGTTGAAATGCCAAACCAAACTAAACATAAATCACTTGACGGCTGACAAAATGGCCGCCAGTTAAAAAAGTGTTGCCAAGTTAAAGTTCTATACCTCTATAAAAAACACCCGTTAATAGATACCCGTTACGCCACCGTTCATAGTAATAATGTGCCTCGGTTGGTCATGTTAACATTTTAATGTACGAAATGTTTTCAATCATAAAGAATCTGCCCTGTTAGAAATCTATAAGTTGGAGTGATTTCGCGCTTTATTCTCAATATTCTTTTGGTCCTTCGAGCCGGATATATTACATATTTTTTTAAATATAGACAAAGTACTTTAATACTATGAAAAGTAATAAAATAACTGTAAAAATATTTTTTTTTATTAAGCAAGTAAATATTAGTAATTAAAAAATAACAAAATAAGAATGAACTTGAAAAAAAGGGTTTAATTAGGTTTTCGAAATAGGCTTATTTTGTCATTTGCTACAGAAATTTTTTCTTTTTAATATAATTATCTTTTGCTAAGTATATGTTTGCAATAATTAGCTTTTAAATATTTTATTACAAAAATAAAAGCCCCCTTTGTAACTGTTATATTAAAATATAATTTTTGTATACAACGAATATTGTGTGATGATTGATGATAGATATCAATGGTTACTGACAGTACTAGGGAAGGAAAACGATCACAGAGAAGTTACTGTGACATTAATTAAGTTGGCCCTTATCTATCCCTTGCATTCTTTGATCTTACCGCAGAACAGACAAATGATTCAATTCTAAGCAATTTTTTAAAAATCTTAATACAGAAAAATTAAAAATCTATATTTTTTAATGTATATTCTTTAAATTTCATATTTTATTTTTTAAGTTTACACTTATTTCGTTACAATTTATTTATTAGAGAAATATACAAAAATTGTACCACATCCATCATGTCTGACACTAACAACAGTATTAAACACACTTTCACTATTAAAACACATTTCTTGTTAATTTCTCCTTTTATTCACAAAATTTATTAAAAACAGTTTGTTCAGGTCTCTAAATACTAAAAATAAATGTTTTGTTTGTCTATAAATTGTCTGAAATATGTTTCTATTATTTACAACAGTTCACGGTGGTTTTATGCTGCTTAAAAAAAGAAGCCAGTTCACTGTATGATCCTTATATGCTGTTGCATGGACCGTGTATTCGTAATTGTTGAAAAATATAATTTTACTAAAAGTTGATATAATCTTAAGCTATTTTTCAATTATATCAAATTTTCAGAAAATGTTTTTTCTTTCTAATGAAAGTGTGTGATGTCTAGAGCTGAGGATGTTTGCGGTACGGCAGGACCGTATGTAGTGCATCCCCACCAGCGTATAAACACGATGCAGCGAAACACTTTAGTTAGTCGTGAACTGGCAACGTGATCGTGTGTTGTCTTGAGCTCTATTTAATAAGTATGACGGACGTGCCCAAGCCAAGAAAGCGCCATTGTATAACGACGTGAAGAAATTTATCCGAGACTTTCCCGATTTGTATTATATTGGAGCAAAAGTGGTTTGTAAATTATGCGATAAACAGTTACTTTGCTGGGACAAATACGACTGTAAAAGACATGTTGAAAGTGTACACCACAAAGACAAAAGAATAATGTGCTGTCTAAAACGCAATTCATTTTCGATTTATTGACAATGCTACTCGTCTGCGATGTGCCAGTTCACCTGCTAGATAAAAAAGCCTTTCACGACTTTTGAAATAAATACAATTCCAACAAAAAGCTACCGTCACGGAGAACGTTACTCACGTATTTACCAATTGTGCGTGAGGACATTGAAAACAGAATGAAAGCAGTAGTAAATGATAAACAGTTATGGGTATGTGTCGACGAAACGACAGATCGAAAAAAACATTCTATTGTGAATATTATAGTGCGTGTACTAGATCCTGTCAAATCAACATTTCCCATTTTATTAGCCAGCAAAAGATTGGAAAAGTGCACTAGCGAAGTAATTACGAAGGTAGTGCTCGATACGCTACAAAAATTTCAAGTTTCAACTAATCAACTCCTGATGTTTATGAGCGATGGTGCTGCGACAATGCGTTCTGTAGGCCGTTCTCTTAAAGCAGATTGTGAGAGACTTTTGTATGTGACATGTAAAGTTCATGCTTTACACCTTGTGGCACAAACTATTCGGCAATGTTATCCAGAGGTGGATGCATTAATAGCAACCACAAAAAAAGTGTTTCTAAAATCTCCCAAACGAATTCGAGAGTTTCACAGTCGGTGCCCTGGTATTCCCGAACCACCAGAGCCAATCCTTACACGTTGGGGGAAGTTGGTTAAAGGCGGCATTTTATTATGCCAAGTATTTCCAACAAATAAAATCTGTGGTTCTACAATTCAATCCTGCCGAAGCTGTAGCCATTAAGGAAAGCCAGAGACTCTTTCAAAACCCTTCCCTTGATGCAGATTTACAAACTATTTATAACAATCATATAGGATTGTTTAACGCAATCGAGAAATTTCAAAATACTGCATTATCGTTAGCGGAGTCACTGCAAATACTGGACGATGTACACGCCCAGCTATGCGCAGTAAATGACAACAAAAATGTTAATGTAATAGAAAAGTTCGAGAGTGTGATAAACAATGATTTTGATTTTACCAGATTAAAACAAATTAGTAATGGTGCAAGTGTAGATTCGGTTTCTATCTATAAAGATTATTTTAATTGTGCGTGTGTTACATTCGTAGATGTCGAGCGGTCTTTCTCAAAATATAAAAAAAATTATTCATCACGGCGTACATCGCTCACCGCTACAAATATGGAAACGTATCTAATGCTACAAACTTACTGCAAGTCTTATCCACTTGGCGCTATGCTATAATAATCGTAAATAAGGTAAGTGTGTTATTTATATACAGTACACATAACTGACATACCTAAGTGATATAAATAGCGAATGCATGTAAAGCAATAAAATCACGCATGCATCACCGATCGAAACAAGGTCATTATATTCGTGCGTTTAACTGAATACTATTCTGACACACCGCAAACATCCCCAGCTCTAGTGATGTCGACAGTCTAAATAAATAATATCTTGATATATCCATTTTGAAAATGTAAATTTACACAACTATATTAGCATAGTGGAGTACTTTGTATTTGATATTTTACATACCTATTCCTTTATATACTGTATAAGTCTCTTTATCTATACAACGTCGTTTTTTTCTTGTTCTATCTATAGCTTTCTTCGTGGATGCTGAGCTACTTGACTCTGGACAAGTAATATAGCTTTCAGTAGTATCAAGAGCTTTATTTGATGGTTTAAATGATAAGTCAGGAATATCGGGCCTCTGTAAAATTAAAAAATTCATGTATTGTATACAGGCTGTCCAGAAACTCTCCTGACAAACGAAGACCGGAGTTTCCTCAGATAATTTTAAGACAATTAAACCCAAATTCACCTAGTCCGAAAATGCTTCCTAAGGGAGCTAGAGTTCTTTGAAGATGGCGCCTTGTATTTATTTTTTTTTTAATACCTCCAGAACGCTTCTATTTAGAAAAACAAAAACTGGTATGCTTATTTATCCTCCAGAGATGAATCGATTCCATCAATTGCGAATTTCTAGTACAGGTCATAGGCGTCCGTTTTGGGTAGGTCAACGGTTATTTTAAGGCATAACTTTTTTGTCTTTAACTTTTAAGCATTTGTGACACTAGATTATTAAATTTTCAGGTATTCCAGTACTAAAATGTACTCTTACTTTAAGTCGGTAGGATACACCGTTTTCTGGAAAAATCGATTTGTAAATTTTTCGTTTTTTCTTCATTAAAGTTCAATTTTTTATTTTTTGCAATAGTTAGCTCTGAACTGCCAACAGAAGTAAAACCTACGTTTTTCATTGTCAAATTGTTGTCAGTTCGCGAAGTTTATCTTTTCATTTTTTACTTTGTGTTATTCAAACACAACGATTTCAATTTAAAAAAAAATGGTTTTTACTAATGAGGAATACGCCGATATTCATTTAGTTTATGGCGTTTATGGCACTGCTAGAAGGAGATTTTCCTGCTCGCGTAGAATTCGCTAGATGGTTACAAAATCAGAAAAATCAAGATGAAAATTTCTTCAGGAACATTTTGTTTGGTGACGAAGCTACATTCTCAAAAAATGGAATTTTTAATGTACATAATGCACATTATTATTCGTACGTTGGTGACAATCCCCACGTTGTTCAAGAATTTAAGCATCAGCATAGGTTTAGCATAAACGTCTGGATAGGAGTAGTTGACGATTATCTACTTGGACCTGTGGAATTACCTGCTCGTTTAAATGGTGCTGATTACTTACATTTCCTGCAAAATATTTTCCCTGATTTGTTAGATGAGGTGCGTTTAAATATTCGGCAAAACTTATGGTTTCTACAGGACGGCTGTCCGGCCCACTTTAGCAGGAATGTACGAGACTTTCTAGATAATAACTACGAAGACCATTGGATTGGAAGAGGCGGTCCAGTTGCTTGGCCAGCAAGGTCGCCGGATTTGAATCCTTGCGATTATTGTGTTTGGGGATACATAAAAGCATTTGTTTATCCGTTCCGATACAAAATCGCGCACAACTCTGGCTAAGGATACAAGATGCTTGCAACGAATTTAGAAATAACTGGAATTTTTGCAAGAATTCGGCGTTCTCTAAGCAAAAGGGTAAACTTATGCATAGAGACTAATGGTCATCACATCGAGCAACTTTTGTAACAATCTACCTTTGATACTTGTTCTTTTTTTGTTAGTTTCGTTCCATTGTAATAAATAATTTGTTTTTAAATTTATTAAATTAATTTTCATCCATGCCTTGATAGTCCAAGCCAACTTCGTCGCTAAAAATAAGTAGGTACATAATAATTTGAACTTTAATGAAGAAAAAACGAAAAATTTACAAATCGATTTTTCTAGAAAACGGTGTATCCTACCGACTTAAAGTAAGAGTACATTTTAGTACTGGAATACCTGAAAATTTAATAATTTATGCTTAAAAGTTAAAGACAAAAAAGTTATGCCTTAAAATAACCGTTGACCTACCCAAAACGGACGCCTATGACTGGTACTAGAAATTCGCAATTGATGGAATCGATTCATCTCTGGAGGATAAATAAGCATACCAGTTTTTGTTTTTCTAAATAGAAGCGTTCTGGAGGAATTTAAAAAAAAATAAATACAAGGCGCCATCTTCAAAGAACTCTAGCTCCCTTAGGAAGCATTTTCGGACTAGGTGAATTTGGGTTTAATTGTCTTAAAATTATCAGAGGAATCTCCGGTCTTCGTTTGTCAGGAGAGTTTCTGGACAGCCTGTATAATGATGCCACAATTATCTTTTAATAATTTTCAGCATTCGATATTAATTTGTATTGCATATGTATAATATATTAAAAAGTACCTGCAAATTTTGCAAATAACGATCTCTTCTTGTCATCAACTTCTTTGATTTTAATTTTTCATGAATAGATTTCTTTGTGCTTTTATCTCTTTGACTAATTTCCTCAGAGCTGCTTACATCAGCCGAAGATTTTTTACTGTCATCTTTGTAAGACAAGCTTACAGATTCAGCACTACTCTCATTCGAGTTTTCTTTTATTTTGATTAATGCAGAAGATATTTTTTCACAAATCTCATTACATAATCTCTCTGACTCTTTATCAGTATTAGATCTACTACATTCTTCATTAGGTAATGTGTCTTCAAATTTCTCAATTGGTATAGATGATGTAGTATATTCACTTAATTGTTTAACAGATGCTTCACAAACTTGGGGCTCTTCTGGTATATCTGCCACAGTGGGTGCACATAAATCAGTTAAACATAGTGATGAAGCAATTGGGGAGACTTCATATCTACCGAGACAATCACTCGAATGTCCCATGTGGGAAATATGAGCTTGTTTCATAAATTCATCTAATTCTACAGAAACTTCTAGCAGTTTTTGTATCGCTGAATATTGATATTCCAATATATTCATGAAATGTTTTTTGTTTAATGCCATTTCCCTTTCATTTAAATTTGCATTATCCCTAACAATTTCCTTGTTCTGAGAAATTGTTAGTATTAATATTTTGAATTTAAATTATTGATACTTATAATAATTAAATTAAATGAACTAATAAATAAAACTACCAGTTTTAGTTTTTAGTAAATTAAAAAAAAATAATGGAGAAAGTTACCTTGTCCAAGATATTTATCAATGCTAATTTAACGGCTTCACATTCTTCATTTATTTGCTCAAAGTTTTTTATTATTTTGAATTTTATTCTTTCCATTATTAAAAGAAATTACTTTCCGGAAACTTATTGAACTTAACCTATAATATAGGAAATAAAGATGTTATTTATAAATTTTTTTAATTTTGAGTATATTTTATAGCGGCGCTATCTGTAGGATAACAGCATTATTTCAAAGAGTAGAAACACTGTTTTAAAAAAAAAAAATAGAAAGGTACTTTTTGAGATGAAATTATTAAATTTAATCTACGTATAATATTATAATACAAAATGTTTGTTGGTAAAACTTATTAACTTTCTTTTAGTTAAACTGGGGTAGGAGTAAACATGGAGTAAATATCGAAATCGCAACGTGTAATATATTTTTTACATTGTAATATAAAATAAATACATTTATGTTTCCTGATAAATATATAAATATTCATTTACATAAATATTCAATTTTGTGTTTACCTACGTAGCAATGGCAAATGGAATTCAAAAAATATTTAAAAAATAATTTTTTAAAAATTAAAGGATTTTTTTTTGCAACCACTGTATTTTAAACTTTAAATTAACATCTTGCGCCATCTATTGTGCATTTGATTATTGAATGGACAAATATCTCATTTAAAATGATTAACTAACGGACTTTTATTTTTATATTAAAAGTTATCTAGTTAATTGACGAAGGAGATACTTGTTGAAACTTCATTATAACGCTAAGAAATAAGTAATTAAACTTCTAGTTTCAAAAATTCTTTTATTGTAAATACCACTACAATATTTCATCCACCTGAGGAAGCCATTATATGGCGAAACAATATTGTAGTGGTACCTATTTACAATAAAAGAATTTTTGAAACTAGAAGTTTAATTACTTATTTCTTAGCGTTAAAAGTTAACATTTGAATTAAGAAATGGACATATTAAAAGCATTTACATATATCACCACTAAGCTTTAGTACTTCAACAGCGTAAAGTGCGTTACACTGATGCTTCAAATTTCGATAAGTTGGTTCTTTTTACTGTTAATTTCTCCAAGTCATTTAATCTTGTCACACATTGTCACAGTTCAGTCATAGTTCCCAATATTCACAATAGATCTAATAATATGTGATTTGTGGATATTGTCAAGATCAGTCAAGATGGTGAATGTTATGAAAGGTATATTGGTAAAATGGTTAGTAATTATCTCGTATTTATATTATGTCAATATAATTTGTATTTTTCTAGCGATCCTGCAATGAAACAATTTTTATTACATTTAGATGAAACTCTAAAATTAGGTAGAAAATTTATTATACAAGATTTAGATGATAGCCACTTATTCATATCAACAGATATTCTAGAAAGTTTACAGACTAAAATTGATGATTTAATGGATCAAATTAGTTTCCCCATTAGTGAGAAGGATAAATAAATAATCGTATATTATAGAGGGATACCTATTTTATTTCATCTAAAACAGTTTTTTAATATGTCGAATACAAAACCAATTTTGAGAGGTTCGTCTCGTTTCACGGAAGGTGAAAAACGACGTATAGTGGACGAATCATCTAGAAAACGACGTCACAAAAAGTTACTTGAAAGTTTGGAAACTGATAATTTTCACGATGATCCCCATGCTGACTTGGTTATGAGTAAAAAAATTCCTAAATTCGACGATGGTATGGAATCAAGAACAAGAAGTAAAAAAAAGGACCGAAATCCCGAGTATTATCAATTAAAATATAGGAAAACCTTTCAGCAATTGATTGAAGAAGACAGAAAGGATGCTGAAGAAAATAATCGATTGTCCTATGCAGATATTGCTGCTGAAGATTCACAGTTTCCACCCTTATCGTTTTGTGCAGTTTGTGGATTCTTTAGTAATTATATATGTGTATCTTGTGGCACAAAACTTTGTAATAATAAGTGTTTAGAAACCCATTACGATACAAGATGTTTAAAATGGACATCATAGATCTTTTTTTATAAAGTTTTCTTTATATACTGTAATAATTACAATAAGAAGCAGGTGCTAAATTCAAAATAAAAATGTATATATTGTAATAAATTTTGTGTTTAATTTGTGATTAATTGGTAAATAAAACAATAATAAAGAATTTCTAACTTGTGAGAAACTTCGAAGGAAATTTAGCTATTGTTAATGTGAAGTATATTTGCATAAGTCTTTCTTTGGAGACTGTGGTTAAGTAAAAACGTAAAAGAGGTATAAAACCATTTACAACAATTAATACTAGTATCCTAAATACATATTTTGACGACTAAGTTGTCATCCTCACTAGGCAAAATTAATAATATGTTGAATATGGGGCACACTAAATCTAATATAAAGAATCGTGAAACACTTTACAAGGCGTGCAAGTATATGCTTTTTGTTAACTTTAAATGTAAATTTTACAATTATAATATACTATGTTTTACAGTACTGATACTTTATTTTTAGGTTTAACCATTTCATTTTTGCATATGAAATGATTTTATCGTTATTTCTAGTTTGACATTACATTTACTTTCATAAATTTAGGAAAAATATTTTAATTTTTACACCGTTTCAAGAAATTAATATCTACACTTAATTTTACCTTAATTTTATTATATAACACGAAATTATTAGAAACTCCTTTGACTGAGATGTCATTGTGAAAATATATATATTGTATTTGGATGCTTAATATTCTGTATAACTTGATGAAATATTTAAAATTTATTATTTTATGGAAGAAATGTGTGAATTGATGGTATCACTACAGTACTGAATTCTAATTTTAAGTATATATCAATAAATTTCATTATCGAGATAGCATTTTTGCAAATATGACATAGAAATTATAATATTCAACATTCATTTTAATAAATTAATTAATCAAGAATATATTAAGGTTTTGAAAAGATATATAAGATATATATATAAGATATATATATAAGATATATATAAAAGATATATAATTCCATACAAGTTTCTTCAATTTTATATTAATATCATAATAGAAAAATACCTGTGACATAAATATGTGGGTAAAAGCAAAAATGAACATGAGATTTTGAAAAACAAAAATATACTTTCATAAAAATTCGAGAAGTCGAAGCTGTTTGAGCTAATGTGTAATAAATATAAATTAGAAATAAAACATGTTTCAAATGATGGATATTCATCAAGTATAATAAAAGCCGAATCAATTCAATTCAATGTAATAAAATTTGTAATAAATTGTAATAAAAAATTTAAAAGGGTTAGTTAAGAAAACGTTTATCAAAAAACCTTTTTATAGAAAAAACGTTTGATAAATTATTTTAAAACTAATTTGTTTTGTCAATGATATTATTTTTGTATTCGAACAACGTCAACATTGAAAAATGAAAAAAGTGTATCGAAATGAAGCTCATTTCGATACTGTTTTGGGTTTCATAATGAAGATCATTTCGAACGCAAAATAGAAAAATAGTATATTAAAAAACAAGTTTCATAAGGCACCATTTTGCCGCACGAGATCAGTTTAGAAAACGAGTTTTCTAAAGAGCGAGTGCGGCAAAAGGCCTTATGAAACGAGTTTTTTATACTATTTTTTCTATTTTGCGTTTTTTACATTAATAAATTGCTTAAATTGGAATTATTTAATTTGAAAGTTCAGAGTTTAATTTTTATATAAAGCATGCAGTTGGTCACATTGATACTTGACATTTTCAAATTTAAATCTTGCTATCCGCGAAGTATATTATATTACATATTATTTACTAATTTTCGTTAACTTTACTTGATACTTCATTTAAAAATATAAACATGAGTGACATAGAACCATATATATGTTGTTGTCAATTGTATACAACATACGTAGTTTGTGTAAAATACGGACATATATCATATCTGTCAAATGTACATAAATTCTTAAAATCAAATGACAGCAATGATATTTATTTGTGTATTCGAACAACGCCAACATTGAAAAATTAAAAAAGCGTATCGAAATAGAAATAGTATATTGTAGAACTAGTGCTGAAAATAGGATATTTCACACGAGCATGAAGTTTGAGCCACGAGCCGTAGGCGAGTGGTTTAATTTTGCGAGTGTGAAATATTTTCAGCACGTGTTGTACACTATACTTTTCCGACGACCGCTTAGTGACAAGAATTAATTTCAATGAAAATAAAAGAATGATTCACAAAATAATGATATATGATGTATTTCATAACAACAATTTGAGAGTCATTCATTTGGCAGTTTCCTATTTGTTATTTAATGATTAGTAGGTTGGCACGTCTGTTACTTTGCACACGGTTCTGCGACGATTCTAATTGGCCCTTTTGAACTTCTCAGCACAGTTTTAGTTACAAGATAACTTTTCAACACAGTTTTGGGGATACAATGCAATTTGCAATTTTCAGTGCTAGTAAATCATGCGAATTTGTTCTTTTTACATTGTGGTCGTCGGAAATAGTATATTGTACAACTAGTGCTGAAAATAGGATATTTCACACGAGCATGAAGTTTGAGCCACGAGCCGTAGGCGAGTGGTTTAATTATGCGAGTGTGAAATATTTTCAGCACGTGTTGTACACTATACTTTTCCGACGACCGCTTAGTGACAAGAATTAATTTCAATGAAAATAAAAGAATGATTCACAAAATAATGATATATGATGTATTTCATAACAACAATTTGACATTTGAGAGTCATTCATTTGACAGTTTCCTATTTGTTATTTTAGGATTAGTAGATTGGCACGTCTGTTACTTTGCACAAGGTTCTGCGACGATTCTAATTGGCCCTCTTGAACTTTTCAGCACAGTTTTAGTTACAAGATAACTTTTCAACACAGCTTTGGGGATACAATGCAATTTGCAATTTTCAGTGCTAGTAAATCATGCGAATTTGTTCTTTTTACATTGTGGTCGTCGGAAAAAGTATTTTTCAAGACTGTTTTCATATAAAAGAATTTATTTTTAACTTATTTTGGCTTTAGGATTTTTTAAAATTATTATTATTTAGATTAATATTCGGATGGTAATATAAATCAAATCATAATTTATGATATTTTATCTTAAAATTGTATTTATATTTTTATTGTTTTTTCGTTAAAGTTGTGGCCCAGGTCATTTCCTTTCGCAGCTATCTATGAAAAAAATCGCAGCTATCTATGAAAAAAGGTTTAAGTATATCAATACGTTAAGCACGTATTACGCATTTGTTACAAATGAAACAGACATGCAATATACACATCTGTAACTGTACATGGACAATACATCTCGTATTTTCCAGCATTTACTTCTGCTTAAGCCTATAAGGTATAGCAAATTTCGTCCTATCAGGTAGCATTATATAATCTAGTGACATCTGTACCGGCATAGCCGGTCAAGGGAAGGGTTGCCATTTTCGGCATAGTCTCTTTCGTCCGTCAGATGTCACTAGATTATATAGTGCTACCTGATAGCAAGAAATTTGCTATACCTTGTAGGCGATTTAAGCTTTAATTACATTCTCACTACAACCTCTGTTCGAGCAGTATTGTATTTGAAATAACCTACGACGATACATCGTCAAGCGAAGCCGGAAGCAATGGCCGGACGATATATTACTACTACTATTACTAACCTAGCGCTGAGACCCAGTTTCAGAAGAAGATGTACTCCACAGCAACGTGAGGACGCGGAAATTATAATTAATCAAACTACAGAAGAAGAAGACATTCAAGCACTGTTGCACAAACAACCGCAAATATTCATGGCAGATCCCGACGAACCGACGGCAAAAATAGAAGTTTTAGAACCGCCCAAAGAAGATACAAGTGAACCGGAAGAGAATAATCCAAACTTATTCACCATCTCATTCATAAACCTGAAAAAAACAAAAAAAAACAAAAAACCGACCACACAAGCACACCAATTGAAACAAAGAACTCCTACAGTGCCCTCGAAACCAAAACCGAGGAAAAAATGGAAGAAGAAACAACCGAATTCACCCCACAACCGTCAACATCAGAGAGCACACCCAGGGTAAGTGACAAAACAAACACCACACAAACACCGAAACACACAAAATCGCACCAATCATAATCACAGAAAAAGACAAATAGGACATACGACAAATACTTAAGACACACAACATTAACACCGTACAAAACAAACTGGTAAAACCTGGTATACACATCGAACCTAAAACTGACGAAGACTACCGCACACTTAAACACATACTCAACAAAGAACACATTCAATTTTACACGTTTCAATTACGAAGCGAAAAGACACTAATAGTTATGCGTGGCATTCCTACCTTTATCACTGACACAGACATAACAAACGACTTGACTGACCAAGGCTACCCGACATTAAAAATCAAACGAATGAACGGTAAGCACGGCATACCTGCTGCACCACTTGTATTAATCGAACTGACGAGACAATACAAATCAATTTATAACATACACGACTGCTGCGGACTCACAATTAAAATAGAACCATTAAACAAACGGACAGACATAAGACAATGCCACAAATGTCAGACTTTTGGACACCAACAAAGCCACTGTAACGTACACTACAAATGTATGAAATGCGGAGACGAACACTCAACACACTTATGTACAAAACCGAAAACAACCCCACCAAAGTGTGCAAACTGCGGTGGTCCTCACCTATCAACATTCATAAACTGTCCTAACAACCCAAACAACCCTGTAAACAAAACCACACCCATACCCCAAATACATACCAGCACCACCCCCAACAACTAACCCTTGGACACAAAAACGAAACAACACAACACCTAACACAATGGACGAACTAGCACTCGCCTTAGGCAATATGCTAATAACATTACACTCCACAAACGCAACAACACAACAGATGCAATACTTCGTAACGCAAACAGAGAAAATAATCACACTTTACAACAAACATTAAACACACACATGACTGAAACACAAAAAAAGCGACAAACAGCAAACACACACATGACTGAAACGCTAAAAGGCGACAAACACACAGACTACACACACTTAACACAGGACCGTACAAAAACACAACACACGATTATTTATTAATCAGACACAAACACGTCACAACCCTGGGAAATACGAAACAATGGAGTGGAAATGGAGGCAACTTCGCCCACTACAAAAGCCAACGACTCATGAAAGCTTTAATTACTTCACTAGCTTAAAGTCACTATATCTAATAAAGTACCGCAATTAGGATGCCATATTGATTCCAATACCAACTGAAATGTAGTGAGTAGCGCGATTTTTAAATGTCCTGTTTTAGTGACTTTATGGAATTGACACATATTATGACGATTTTCAATATTATTTATTGTTTAAATTTGTTTTAGTAACTATACATGCATTTTTTTTGTAAATAAAACGATGTATTATGGCAAGCTTATATTTATTTTTTGACAGCGGATCTCATAGCAATGCTTCTACTATTTTTATCACAAGTTGTTGATACCTTTTTATTTTTTTCTCGTAATGAAAAATAAACTCTACTTTTTACAAACAATTTGATTCCATTATTATTATTCCATTATTATTGTCTCATCGGTGGAATTAGATGAACGTTCATTTTCTGTTAATAAATCTGGAACTGCATCGGGACGTAACAGTTTTCGATTATCCATCCGTTTTTGTTCGAATTGTTTTTCCGAAAAATGAATCTAAATGTTTTCTAATCAAATTAAACGATATATTAGGTTAGTGAGCACTTACCTCACAGATCATAGACATTGGGCTTAAGTCACTTTGTCCAATACATTTCATCCATAATTCTTTCCGTTGTGTGTTACGTTTGCCTTATTGTCAAAACAAATAAGATAATATAATAACAATTAGACAAAGTATGAACATATATATTAAATACATTGCATTTATAATTACATACCACTTGGCAATCGGAACAGACGATATCCATTTTCGCTTCTGCTTTTGCATCGTGCAACACAGCAGCCAGTCATTGTCACAACAAATACAAACGTTTCTTACTATGTATAACACCAAACACAATATAAATAAGCGACCAACGAGCGATTTCGTGTTTTTACAGTAATAATATGACAGCAGTCAAACGGCCATTTTGTTTCCAATATATATCTTTCTCTCTCTTATTCATGGTCCTTACCAATTGCGGTACTTTATTAGATATAGTGACTTTACACTAGCTTAACTGATGACGCCTAATAGTAGATGGCAGAAACACGTGTCTTACGCAGAAGTAAATGCTGGAAAATACGAGGTGTATTGTCCATGTGTACAGTTACAGATGTGTATATTGCATGTCTGTTTCATTTGTAGCTATCTATGGTTTAAATAAATGACAGGTTATTCGTGCACTAAATAATCTACCGAAAAAGAAAATAAATAAGAATTTAGTAAATAAATAAACCGGCAAGTAACGGGTGTTCAGAAACATTCGAAGTCAAGTGGGCTCTGAACAAAAAATCGTATATCTTTACTTAAGTACATTTGCGTGTATGATAACCTATAAAATTGTATTAAGTAAATGTATCAATCTATATCAGACATGACTTCATATTTTCAAGGACTACTTTGACTTCGAATGATTCTGAACACCGTTATAATTTCAATCAATACAACAATTTTTCAATTAAGGAATACCTTACCATCTAGATTTAAAAAGTCTAACTTATAGTGACAAATATTTTCGCGAACCGATACAGTTGGATGGTAGGAATCTATTTTAATACATTTAATTATGGTGCTTCTAAATAAAAATGTGTCGTATAGATAGCGGTACATATCCCATCAATTTATATATTTTTCCTATAAATATTCTAATTTTGGTCTTAAATTGATAATAGACTTAAATTGTAGGTAATATATAGGTAGTTTTATATAATGATTACTATGGAAGTGTTACTTAAAGATGCTAAAGCAAAATCAGAAAATATAATTATACAATATATTTTGGAATTTCCTAGAATGGCAATGGTAACAATTGGACGTTTCAGTGCACAGTATCTTTTGCAGAGAAACTTGGGTGATGGAAGTATTGTTAGTAACATTGTCTGCGAAACCCTATGGATGTCGATACTAAATAAATCAAATTACAATTTATAAGATTACGTTCAACAATTTTTATATTTATATATCTATTTCTACTGTTCATTTTCTGGGACAAAATTGAACTCCTGGTTATTTTCAAAAATAAAAACTGAAAGACTTAAAATTTGTTTAAAAAAAAGTTTTTATTATTTTCAATATAAAGTATTTTGTTAAAATTTATTATACTTTCATGGAATCATCTAAGTTTCACGGGAAGGTATTGGTGATGCCGGTCGTATTCTTTATTTGAAAGAAATAGAAAGCGATAAGTTTTCTAATTTAGGTATATTTAGCAAGTGTTTATAATAGAAAATATATTACTTTTTGTTGTGTATTAAGTAACGTGAGAGCAAAATGAATTGAGGTAGTAGGAGGCTGCGGTTATATTCACAATATTTTTCTGTCAAACATTTAATGACAGACTGTCAGTGTGAATTATTAATTCTTTCAATACAATTTTTTTAAAAAAAAAACAGTATAATCACATTCAGAATGTTTACTCAAGAACAAATGGTGTTCATTTTAGAATGTTACTTTCGTAACGGTCGACGTTTGCCAAACGGCGAATGGTATTATTCAATAGAAATGTGCAAGGAAGAATTCCAACAACGTTTTCCTGAAGTTGTTTTAGTAAATAAGAACTTTTCTCGTGACCTATTGAGAATTATAAATAACTTTCGAACAACTGGGTCTGTAAAAAGACAATGGAAAGGGGGAAGATCTTCTCGAGTTAGGACCCAAAATGTTGTTAATAATGCAAGAAACGCAATTAGAGAACAACCTACAACATCTGTCAGAAGACTGGCACAACAGTTGGATATAAGTTATGGAACCTGCCGCAGTATTCTTAAATGCGATATTGGTATGCATCCTTACAAGGTTCAATTGTAACAAGAACTATTGCCGCCAGATTACGTTCGAAGAGTTACCTTTTGTCGTTTCTTTAATGCAAATCTTAACGACGACGCTGTTTTGGATAAAACGTTTTTCACCGACGAAGCGTGGTTTCACCTGAACGGCTACATAAATGCTCAGAATATGCGTATGTGGGCAACAGACAATCCGCATTATTATAGGGAAACAACGTTGCATCCTGTAAAAATAGGGGTTTGGTGTGCCATGTCACGTAGAAGGCTTATTGGTCCGATCTTTTTCGAAGGAACTATAAATGGTGAAAGATATCGCAATAATAACTGGAAACATTCATAAATCAACTGCATGATGACGAGTTACAGTTAGGTTTCTTTCAGCAAGATTCCGCACGACCACACACTGCCCGTGAAACAATAAATTATTTACGTGAATTTTTTGATGAAAGAATTATTAGTGTTGACCGTTTCCCGCCAAGATCGTGTGACTTAACTCCTCTGGATTACTTTTTATTTATATACTTAAAAACTCTATTTTTAAAAATCCAGTGCATACAATAGACGATTTACGGAACAATATCGTGCGACAGTGCGAGTTAGTAGACGAATTTATTTTACAAAAGGTTTTTGAAAACATGAAGCGGCGCGTAAATTTATGTTTGAATGCCGAGGGACAACAGTTTCAACAATTATTGTAAACTTTTCAATAAAATATAAAACATGACATTTGTATGACATTTTATAAATATTTTAAGTTGTAAATTAAATATGTATCAAGGAGACATTTAAGTGCTGTCAGTAAGATTTATTTACTTTATAATTCACGAAATACGATCAGCGAACCGCAGCCTCCTACTACCTCAATTCATTTTGCTCTCATGTTATTATCTTAGTATTTTACATTACAGTCGTAAGTATCTATTACAAGAAAGTATAATGTCACATTCACGTAACTGCCAATATTAAAATTATATACCTACCTACAATCATTTTTTATTTTTACACTCTATTTTATTTGGTTCATGTAGTGGGACCTGTGGCTGTTTCATCCTCCTGGTTTGAAGGAAGTTCGGTATGTATCGACCGAAGTATGAGTGAAATAATACAATAGTTTTTGTATTACACTAATATATTTATAAATTTAATCTTGGAGTTCCGTAAATGCAGTATCTGGTCTTAATACTAAAGACCGAGAAAACTGGCTAATACATAATATTTGCTCCTATTTAGATCACTGAGATCTTAGTAGGAACTGTTAGTTAGATCACTGAGACCTAAGCTTTACCTCGAAGAGATCGTACTTGGAACTGTAGTGAGGTCTAAGAGATCTTGTTTGGAACTGTTTCTTCATCCCCTTATTTTTCTGCAAGAAAGTTTTGTCCCCGCCAGTCAAAGAGATGGAGAAAACAATGAAATAGAGTATACGGAAATTTCCATACCATTATTTTTACCTTTCCAAGAAAAGTATATGCTGTACTTTCCAACGTCATAAATGTATTAAAATAAACAATATACGCCGGAAACCCTTAATTATAGAAAATAAAATACCTCTTAAAGTAATAAATATACAATGCACAGAGATAACCTAATAGTTCGCAGAATCGCATAGAACCAAATTATTTAACCTATTATAATAATATATAACAGGAAATATGTACAATAAAACTTATTCTATTAGATTTATGCTTATTCAAATACATTTACATAATGGATGGATTAACCAGAGGGTTGTTCCTGTAATAAAATAAATAGTTTTAATGACTGTAGAAAATAAGACAATGAAGAAATGTAATACATGACCAGGCGTAAAGTAATTAACAATATTAAATATATCTGAACTCCAAGACCTTTTCTATATATAATATATAATATTTACAATTTAGAACTAGGATTAAACATTAACATAAATATACCTACATCTAAATAAAACTAAAAATACAAAATTAAATCTATTTTGCCCGAACAGTGGCTCTCTAGCTTAATTAAGTAATTTAATTGTTACAGCCCATTTACAAGATTGTTTCTTTGAAACATATTATTAAGTATTTGAGCAATCCTTTATTAATATTCAGCCTGTAATCAAATGAAATATAGTTGAAGGGTTTTTTACAAAAACAGCCTTAGTCCAATTTTCATATGTACTAACCTTTTTTGCTGGAAATACCATTGTATTATGGTCGCTTTTGCAGAAACACCTATATTTTACATTGCTTTATCTCCGGACTATTGCTGTTTTTAAGGATACCGAATCATCAGCTATTCGGGTCTACTCGGAGTTAGACAAAACTGTGTAAATCTCAAAACTAGCATTTTTGGACTAAGGCTGTTTTTGTAAAAAACCCTTCAATTGATTTATGCAGATATTTTCATCAACACACAACTTAAAATATCTATCACCGATGCTCAAAAATGTCTTTTTCTATTTTGCGTTCGTAATGAACTCATTATGAAACCCAAAATAGTATCGAAATGAGATTCAATTCAATACGCAATATTTAAATTTCGTCAAAGTGACCAACTGCATACCTCATATAAAAATAAAACTCGAGCTTTAAAATTAAATAATTATTTTTTTTTTAAATTTAAAGATCAACGGACCAAAGACCCGTACAAAACAAAGTTATAATAAAATTTAACATACAAAAAGTAGAAAGCGTAAATTGCTGTCTCACAAAATTAAAGAAACTCGTAGATGTGATCTCTTAATGAATGCTTAAAAGAAGAGATAATATTTTCATTGCGAATAGATGATGGTAGTCTATTCCACATTCTTCTCAGCCTACAAACAGACGAGTACCAATTAAAGTTCTGACGAAAGTTGAATTCAACAAGTTCATTAGGAGTCCTGATGTTATGGAAAATTAAACGTTCATTAAAGAGACCACCAATTTGTATACAATTAATAATATTTAATCCCACACGCTTTAAAAAGCACAAATCATTGTAAGAATGCAGAGATTTAACAGAAGGAAGATTGAGAAGTCTAGCCTTATCAGAGTAAGTATGATCAAAATAAGACATAGTCATTAGGGTGGGTCAAAAATTTTTTTTTTCTCGTATCAACTTCTAATAGCGTAAATATGTTGTATTTTTTTCTGCATTAGACCCCTGTAAAATATTATTAATTTATTTTTAGTGTAAGAGCCCGCGCTTTGATCTTCAATTTTGTTAAATTTTGAATATAACGACCATATCCCTTTTTTACATAACAACATAGCATTGTATTGCAGAAAAGCATATTACTGTATCCTAACGACTTTTAAGTTCTCGAGAATTCAGACACACAAGCAATTCATTCATTGAAACGTATATCTTCTTCTAGGAAATATTTTTGATAGAATACATATAAAATAATACATAATAAAAAGATCAGTTTGGTTTTACTACTCGGACAGTGAATTTGTGTGTTTATTTTTTATTTGAACTGTTTTAACTTCTAATCGTTATTATGTGAACCAGAAGCCAAGGTTATTTCTGCCCGATATTCGGAAATGTAGAAGATATTAATGATAACGGTTTGCCAACTTACGAAGATGTTATGAAATGCTACGAGTGGAATAGGTTGCAACTAAAAATAACGAGGAATACTATCAAAGAACCATCGTTTTTAGATATTGCAAAACTTGTAGCTCAAAGGGTAGAATGTGTTTGGAGAAAATCGTCTCTTCCTACAGTTTCAAATACAAGAGTCATACAACTAATAAACGGTTATCATATAAAGTGCAAAAATCCCAAAAAGTCGTTGAAAAAAATATTCGTTTATCAGAAAGAAAATTTGCTGCTATTGCTTCTTCTGTATTGCAAGATATATCTCCTGGCAGTGAACCAATTGATAAATCAAAAATACGACGGGAAAGAAAAAAAGTAAGTAAAGAATATATTCAAAAGCAGAAGCAGCTAGACCTACCAGCTTTATACTTTGACGGCCGACAAGATAAGACGCTTAATATTATTAAAAATGGAGCTAAGAAATACAGACAAATATTGATTGAGGAACATGTATCTGTTCTTAAGGAGCCAGATTCAGTTTATGTTGGCTATGCAACACCAGATCGAAGTACTTCTAAAAGTATTGAAATGTCAATTATTGCCCTTCTTTCGTCTCAAAAAATTTATAAAGAAAATTTGAGGGCAATTGGTTGTGATGGTACAGTCACTAACACTGGGAAATTTAACGGAGTAATAAGAGTATTGGAAAAAAGACTCCAGCGCCCACTGCAATGGATTATTTGCATGCTACATTTGAACGAATTGCCATTAAAACATCTATTTAACAAACTAGATGGTGTTACCAAGGGACCATATTCGCATGCTGGTCCTATTGGCAACTTATTAGAAAACTGCGAAAAACTACCCATAGTCAAGTACGAGAGAATTGAAGGCCAGCTTCCGGAAATACAATTTGAGGACTTAAGTACAGATCAAAAATATTTGTATGAAATAACTATATCTGTTATAAGTGGACACTGCCACTCCAGGAAAAATATCCCATGCTCGATGGCTAACAAAAGCAAATAGAATTTTACGTTTATATATTTCTACATCAAACCCGTCATATCAGCTAAAAGTATTAGCTGAGTATTGTGTAAAAGTTTATGCTCCAGTGTGGTTTGAAATATAAACAAATCCAACTTGCAAACATGGGTCTAAAAATTTTTGGAAATTGGTAACAAACTCACGGTACCTTCCTGCAGAGTTAAAACTAGTAATAGATCCCGTAATTCAACGTAACGCCTATTTTGCTCACCCAGAAAACTTGCTTCTATCGATGTTGTTGGATGAAAATAAAACAGTGAGAGAACTGGCAGCCAGACGAACTCAAGAAGCACGAAGCTCACCTCATACTGGAAAGCAACCTCGCGTGTTTGAGGTCCCAACTATCAATTTTGACGCAAGTAACTACTTTGAAGTTATAAATTGGAATCAAAAGTTTTTCGATCCACCAATTCTTCGAAACATCACTACTGAAGAAATAGATGCGGCAGTTAAGTGTCAAGAGAGTGACAATCTAATTTTTGCCAAGCTGCCATGTCATACTTAGGCGGTGGAACGAACTGTGAAAATAATGTCAGAAGCATCCATGACTCTATGCGATAAAAAATCAAGAGAAGGTTTAATACAGACGAAACTTGAATCAAGACGAGAGATGCCCAGATTTGACGGTAAACATGATTTTGTGACCAAAAAATAACTAATATAATTTCGTGATTTTATTGTTTTATGTTGTATAAGAACCAAAGTTTAATTTTTTTTTAAGTTTAATTAAAAATGTTTTCAGTTTTAATTAATAATAATTGATAGTAAATAATATATTCAAATTTAAAAAATGGCTTTTTTTTTAAAAAATACTTAATTCTTAGGAGCTCCGGCGCGGGCTCAAGATGTGACTTTTTTAACTTTTTTTTAGCAATTTTTATTTGTTTTAACGTAAGACAAAAAATATTGCTATTAGAATATGATTCGAGAAATTTTATTTTTTCTCATACATCAGTGACCCACCCTAATGGTCATGCCATTCTTCTAGGCCTAATAACGAATAAACTTGTGCTGAACCGACTCAAGCTTCTTTATTTATATCCACATGATAATGCGGAGACCAAATGACAGACGCGGCTCGTGATGACGTATTTGGGAGAGCGCGTACAATGATGCGAGTGCCTCGTGTGTTTTCGGTGTTTACTATATACACGAAGCACTCGCATCATTGTATGCGCCCTCCCAGATTCGTCGTCACGAGCCGAACCTGAAATGACGGAACCATATAATAAGATGGGCTTAATCAATGAATTGTAAAGCGTTAAAAATCGGGTGTGAAGGACACAAAAACAGGTTCACTATTAATATTTTTGTGAACGTGCCAGAACACATCCCTCCCCAGAGACGTAGATACGTATTTCGCCTTTCTACAGGCTCATCGGTACGCCCCTGCTGGAGAAAAGGATATTCTCAGACACATTCACAAAAAAGAACCACATCGCCACATCACAGAAATTACCCAGACCGGGCGCAGGTTCTTTTTTGTGAATGTGTCTGAGAATATCCTTTCTCCAGCAGGGGCGTATCGATGAGCCTTTAGAAAGGCGAAATACGTATCTACGTCTTGGGGAGGGATGTGTTCTGGCACGTTCACAAAAATATTAATAGTGAACCTGTATTTGTGTTCTTCACACCCGATTTTTAATATTTTATATTATCTAAAATACCTTTGTATTATACAAAACTGGTGGGGTTTACCTACTCATGTATGTTTCAATTATTTTGATAAATTGTAAAGCGATTTAATGTCCGATACGCTTTTAAATTCTTAATTCTTTAGTAGATCTAATAACAAAACCCAATAACCTAAAAGCTTTAGACACAGTGGTGTTAAGATGTAAATTGAACACAAAAATAATGTCAATTTATTAATGTGAAAAGTGCAAAATAGTTTAAAAAACTCGTTTCATAAGGCCTTTTGTCTCACTCTTTAGAAAACTCGCCGCTATCGGGGCTCGTTTTCTAAACCGAACTCGTGAGCCCAAATGGTGCCTTATAAAACTTGTGCTTTAATATACTATATTGATAATTTTTGCAAATTTTGTATAAAGATAGGAATCGTATTCAATCTCCACCTTCTAATGTATTTCACATAACTACATTACTTAATTATGGCGCGGATTACAGTTGTTTGATAACCGAATACTTGAAATTTTCTCTTTATTCCATTTTTTCTTATATTTAGCCTTCCATTGTTCTTTATATTATTTATTATATGCCTTACTTATAAATAAGTAAGAAGTAAAAAAATGATTGATAAATGTAGACAGTTTGAGACTGTTTTGACCAATTAGGATTTAGTTTTAATTTAGGCGGGTGGAAATTTATACCGTGATTGGCCAAAACTATTGGAAGCCGTTTAAAGAATAAAGTTGATATAACGAGCGATCATTAAAATTTTCACTCGTAGCTGGCCGTGTATATAAAAATTATGTCGTAGCTTTAGTCATTATTGTCATTAAGATGTTATTTCAAACATCTGTCAGTGTCAAATATATATTTTCAAGTTTTATCAAAAGAAAAAGTAATGGCCTTTAACGATATGCATAAAGCGTTTATGGTAGAATGTTACTTCCTGGCATCTCAAAAAATTGATGGTATTTGGCAGCATTCAATAGAAAATTGCCTTGCGGAGTTTGAAGAGAGATATCCAAATACTGTTCCTAGCTATAAAACTTTCCGTGATACGCTAATGCATTGTGTAAATCTTTTTAGTCAAACAGGCTGTATTTTAAGGAAAAAAGGAAGCGGTCCTACTCTCAAGAGAAGTCGCGGCGTAATAAAAAATGTCAGACAAATTATTAACGAATCTCCTCAAACATCTATTCGCAGAGTTTCGCAACAAGTAGGGCTTTCGTATGGAACATGTCAACAAAATTTTAAAAAAGGACTTGTACATGTATCCATATAAATTAACTTCTGTACAAAATCTATTACCTAGGGATTATGAAAAAAGAACACAATTTTGCCAATGGTTTATTCAAACAATGACAGACAATATTTTAAATCATACTTTTTTCACCGATGAAGCTTGGTTTTATTTGAAAGGTTGTGTTAATTCGCAAAATATGCGTATGTGGTCCAGTGAAAATCCTCATTTCTACAGAGAAGTTCCTCTACATCCAGAAAAAATAGGCGTATGGGTAGGTATGAGTCGTCACCGATTAATAGGACCAATATTCTTTGAGGGCACGATAACATCGGAGAAATATCGTAACGAAATTCTCAGTGTTTTTACTAATCAATTGACTAATGATGAACTCCAGGTCGGATATTTTCAACAGGATGGGGCTACATCTCACGTTACACTTGAAAATATTCAGTTTTTGCAACAATTTTATGGCGATAGGATAATAAGTAGAAATACAGCGATTCCATATCCATCACGATCGTGTGATTTAACAGTCATGGATTTTTTTGTGTGGCCATATATAAAGAATATTATTTATGAAACACCAATTAATAATCTACAAGAGTTAAGACATAAAATCATAGAAAAATGTGAACACATCAATAACTCACCGCAAATACTGATCAATGTTTTCAATGCTCTACGAAATAGAGTGCGATTATGCTTGGTGGAGAATGGTCAACATTTTACACATTTTTTATAATATTCTATTACTTTGTATAAAAATTATAAATATATTTAATATAAAAGTCAGCATTTCAAATTATTTTTTAACAATCATGACGTTTGAAATTATAATGACAGATCTCCTCTAATAACTTAAGTTAGGACATACTTTTTGTGTACATGGCTTACTTGAGTGAAAATTTTAATGATCACTCGTTACAATGCTAATTGTGTATAACGTCAATGAAAGAAAGGGTGAAAGATATATGTAAGTAATGCCTCATACAAAAAATCGCGATCCAATGTTCACGTAGTAACGAGAAAATGATGTTTCTTTATTCAAGTCCGGTCCTGTAGCAGTTAAATATACGGACGGCAATGCGGGATTCCACCTCTAATTCATCAGTAATTCTCTTTACCGACTCATTACATTGTCCTATCGATATTTGTCAGTTCCACACACAAATTTAAAGAAAAAAATTATATGTAAATAATTCCATATAAATAATTAAAAATCAGGTATTTATCCCACTGGACACGCTACATAAAGCTTTTTGTTTAATAACGATTTTGTTTTATTATAAATATGATAATTTACTTTTAAAAGAACTTTAACATTCAAAGTATTTAATTTTAATCACATTTTAATTTAAGCGGCGTAGGTTTGTCGACATATTCAACGTAAAGGCTGTTATTGATATCCAAAAAAAAAAAAAAAACATGGCCATATATGCAGCTGAGTTTTGCGGCTATGTTTTGGTAAGAAAACAATCTATGAATAAGGAACTTATGTTAAAAGTATCGTCCGGAATTTTACCGATTTTTTTCGCAAGTCAATGAACTTGAATTACAGATGTATTTCGGTAAATATAGAATAAACAAAGATATAGACTAAATTTAACTACATTTTGGCTCTACAAATTCGGAAATATTTTATGAATTACAAAAAAATTTCTTTTTTGATTTTTAGTTAGACAATTATACATATTCTTCAGATTCGCATAGCTTGGGTGCTATTCGGCGGTAATCCTGTATATATGGACATAATTGGAATCTCTTCTGCATACTATTTTCGCAGAAAATTTTCAACATAAATTGAATCAATTTTATTTGAAACACCATTTACCATTTTTAATTGGTGAAAAAGATTAAGAGTAATGTGATATATATTTATTTACAAATAAATAATAAGAAAACACATTTAAAAAGGTATTTTATTCTATAATTTTGCAATTAGGGGAAATTGCATATTAGTAAATAGTGATGCTTACACTTGGAATATATACATATATACATACACTGATTTTATTTCTTTTGTTGCTATCTGCACTTCTTTTGATGCAACCACTTCTAACATACTTTTTATACATATCACTAAATATGGAGGAAATATTTTCCTTATCAGCGTTAACAAAGTGGCAGCTGCAAATAAGTGAACACTGATTTGGCACTCGATCCGATCGCTTAAATTTTTTAAAAAATATTTTTATAGTATGTAATTCTTTTAAGTTTTCCAATTTTATCTTACCCAATATCTGCAATCCACTTATTCTTTGGATTTATGTCTTTAGGAAATGTAAAATATTTGCATTTTTCCGTTCACTGTAATGGTTAGGTACACGCGAAACATATTTTCATTTTCAAAATAATTTTGGTGAATGCGATTAAAACAACTTTAATCAAATCTTACAATCAAAACGCTCAAAGAAAACATAAAACAAAAAAAAAGGTTATGTCACTTTGTTTTGTTGGAAAAGTCTGTCCTGCGTTCCCATTTTTTTTACATCAACACTAGGCTTCTTTATTATGTACTTGTAAACGGAAATATCATTTGACATAAACTGACACGCGTAAACGATAACCTATAAAATGGTGTAAAGTACATGCAAGCAAATTTATCGTTTTATCGTATTCTATATGAGAACATGATTTCAAATTTCCATGGATTAATTTGACGCCGAATTTTTCTGAACACCCAATAGTTTACTGCCCTTGAGATTGTATGTATGAGAAGAAGGAATAAGAAAAAACAAATTATTAAGTTCTATTAGACTTTTAATATGGCCAGCAGAGGGAGAAATGGCATTATTATAGGCTACTAAGAATAATAAAGGTTGCAAAATTGCTAGTGAATCTCATATACAGCTTAATTTTTGAATAGACCTATCTATATCTATTTTTTTGGTTATCGGTTCTGTTTATTTGTTGCAGTTATTTTATATAATCGTATCTTGTCTATTTAATAATTTACTTACCTATACACATATCTATTTGATTCAGATTAGAGTAATTATGCCTATATCTCTGATATTTCTAATTAGTAATTACTTTTATCCATTCTAATTATATAGAAATCCTTAAAATTCAGGCACTCGATTTGAATGCATACATATAATGAAGCTTTCATATCCCGTTTCCAGTAAAAGAATTAATATAATATAAATTAATATATGATAAATTAATAAAGTAAAGAGTTCAAATTAAGATTGAGTAAAATAACTTTAGACAACAAAATGATTGTCCCTTCAGAAATAGTCGATTTATAATAGCTACCCATTATAACAGTTAGAAATACACACAGAAAACTCAATTACCGAGCGCAGTAAGTGGTCGTTATATATAAACACAATATTTTTCGAAAATAACCTACAAGGAAATTTCTTGTGTGCCGGTTTTAATAGAGAAACTCTGTTCCTATAACACACTTTCCATAGCGACATACGTATTAGCATTGTTAACAAAGAAAATGTATATTTTAATTGAGTACTGTACCGGGAGGGTGTGTGTATTCTTACATCGGACGTGGAGCGTTGTGTCCGGTTGGAGAAAAGATGTACGTCGCATTTTCGTCTTCTTTCGCTTCCGCATTCGATTATTCTTTGTTCCGCCAGTAAATTAACATTAAAATCTCTGATAGTATGAGAGATTTAGTACAAGTAAAGCACAAACTCACTAAAAGCATGTTTGAAATTATATATTTCATTTTTTAAACCACTCGAAAAGGCGTAGTATTAGTATTATGTGGTTCTTTTCATGAAATAGGGAAGCCGGTGTTAGAAAAAGAAAGCGCGATGTAAACGCATTACATTACTAAGAGCACATCGATCGTTACAGCTGATTTTGACGGCTGTTGCCAGGCCGAGGGTTCATAAAGTCTGCGGTGTATTCTCATTGGCTAACGGAAAACCAGTACCAGATCAGCTGATCACTCTTCATGTTCTTTGTGTGTGCGAGCGACAGTTGGCTTCTGGCAGCGAAGTGTGAGGTTGTATGTAGGTTAGACACGACTAGAAACCGGGTAAAAAGAACACAGAAATGAATACCTTTGAATTTTTGTATGATCGAAAATAAATTATATCAAGTATAATCAAAGACACCCTTTTTTAATTTCAACGAAATGTTTTGCTGAATAGTTTCAATAACCTACGTACATACCGGCACAGGACGATTCACTGTAAAAAGAAAACAGCTGATTCGCTGTCAAAATGTTCCGCAGTAGCTTTCAAGAGGAAAAAACGGAGCCGGACTCCAAATTACAGGCGGTATTCAGCAAATTAACTGGGGTGCTGCCGAAGGCCGGCGAATTGGGCAACGGTGTTAGTCAAAAAACAATGTCCTCTGACATAATAGAATCTGTGTTAGCAGATACTCCAATTCCGATACCTCAAAGTAAGTACATTAGTAAAAGATTTTCAAATATTTGATTTATAGTATTTAAAATACAAAAATAGAAAAGCGATATTCTGAATTAAAAATGCACCAATTTATGGGGAAAATATTCGTTAGCTTTTGTGGTTATGTTGATACATTTTCAGATGATAACTAATATTGTTTTGTTATTATACTGTTAAATTCGCTGTATTAAAATACATTAAGTTTACATTTTTATTTAAAATTAGGCATTTTTAAAAGATGGTTTTAAAAATGATTTATTTAAACAGTAAATACACCTCTTACACATTCCTGATTTTTTAAAAATCGAAAATAAGTAAGAATTTCCCGAACAATTCATGGTAGATTATAATACCTTTACACTGATTTATCTTATTATTCTCGACTAACATGGTTTGTAACTTTTTCTATATATTCAGCCTAGTGAATAAATAACGTAAATATAACCTTTCACTTCGATTTCAGGCGCCTAAAAGTGACATTCATTATTTAAATTCATATTTTCAAACTTTTTGTAAGGGTATTTAGGAATTTTACCTTGCATAAAATTTATTTTCATAGTTAATAGGTGTGTTAGTAAATATTTTTTTCCAGAATGTATTAAATAAGAGAATAAAGGTAAAATTCGGATCTTTTATTGTTGGTAAAAGTACAACCAAATAAATTTTGGCGGTATAGACTAGCTTGTTTATGATCTATATTTTTTTAAATTTTTAAATTAATTAAAAAATATATATATGTATATATTTCTGTAAAAATAAAAAAGATTTAGTCATCTAATTTACCAAGGAATTGCAAATTCTGAATTGTATCATGATATACAAGAATTTAATTTAATTACTGAAAAATTAATTATCAATCATTTTAATTTTAAATTTTTAAATTAAAAATCCCGTCTTTTTTTTATTTACTTTGCTTCCAATGAATTGAAAGAAAATTTATTAAGTATTTTTTCTTCTCTGTTTATCGTTGGTAGGTAATGGGTGACTTGCAACAATTCTGCAACTTTTGTTGACACCTGATTTTTTAATTTAAATTTGCCAAAAATTTGACAAAATAAATGTCAAACGTTCATATAAATAAAACAATTTGTTGTTTTTACTTTCAAAATGGTCTTTACTGTCGGGCAAAATACTTTTTCGACGATTGTTGACAGAAAATAGCCATTCGCTTTCGTGTCACTTTGCCGCTTTAAAGCGTTTTGATGTACTTTGCCGCTCGTCGCTATGTTTACTACACGGACAATATTAACACATGTAATCCCGCCTTATTTTTCTTGTACCAGTTCACGAACAACGAATATTCCCTATCATATCTTCTCTTGGCCTTTTCGGGAAGTAAATCTTATATTATGTTCTTTGCAGCTTCTTTTATATGAGGTGGAGTGCAACTAATACCACTCTCGTCGCTATTATCCAACATTTCTCGAATGATTTCACTTTTTTTTTAACGAAAAATAATAATTCTCGTATCTGACATGATTTATGTTATGACATAAACGTTGCCAGGGAAAGGAACATTCATGGATATTTATACTTGGTTTTCGATGCACATATTATACTTGCATCTTCTATAAAACCTGATTCACCTCCAGCATGTAAAATAATAAACCTTTTGCCATCATAACCTTCTGGTTTTCGAACACTTTTCGTAGATGCATCTTGCCAAGATTTTCCCTATTACCTTTTGAACATATCCATGTTTCGTCTAGGAATATCACTGTTTTTGGAGAATTTGACTTTAAATTATCCATATACTTCTGCAGAAAATGCTTCGGTAAAGTGCTATATCATGCTTTTCCACTAATGCTCGTCTGTTGTCTTCTCTTTTGAATTTTAAACCGATATCTTTTAACATATGTTTGTCCTGTTACCTGGGAAGTCGCTAGTATATGTCCTGTACACAAAAAAGTAGATAACGTTGATGTTAATAATTGCAGGTCCATATCAATCCTACCTAACTTTGCAAAGGTCTATGAGGCTATACTATATGAACATATTCACTCTAATATAAAATCATTCCGGTCGTTAAATCAACATGGTCTAAAAGGTCTACCATTTCGAACCTCGCCATTTTATCTCAGGCTTTATGTGAAACACTTGACAGTGGAGAGGAGATGGATGTTATTTTTACTGATTTTTCTCGTGCCTTCGATACCATTGACCATGCTGCTCTCCTGGGTAAAATGAGTTTATTTGGTTTCAGCAACTCACTAATAATGCTCTTTATTTCTTACCTTACTGATAGAAGGAATTGTGTATTTTATAATGACTACAAGTCTAGGACGTATCTTTCTACTTCTGGAGTGCCTCAGGGTATCAATCTTGGAAATCTTTCATCGAATTGGTGGTGCTCAAGATGCTGCCTTTCTTCAAGAGAACCTGGATCGTGTCACAAATTGGTGCTCTTCAAGCAAATTAAATTTAAACACCGACAAATGCATATCTTTCATATCTTTCACCAGAATTTATAATATCCAACTGATATATAAATGACTCTAAAGCTTGATTATAAATTTGTAAAATATGTAAAACTACATTGAAGAGGCCATGAGAGAGAGAAAACAATAAATAGTGTCGCTTAGAAAAAGACATGTATTTGCTACTCCTTTAAATTGATTAATATTTAAGAAAATTGAATATTTTTAGTCATATCAGCATTTAAAATTAATATATAACACTGCCGATTATAAATGTAAAGGAGTAAAACTTCCATTGATACCTGCTTCTTCAAGTATTTCCGATTCAAGAAATATCACCTGCATTATCCTATAGGGTACAAAAAACAGAAAATGGATACTGTTTCAATAGTTCCTGTCCATATTCTAACTATCGCTAGAACGTGAAATTCGAATCACTATGATCATCATGGGTTTACATTAAAAAAAAAAGAACTTAATCCAGTGATGATCATGAGAATCATGGCAGACCTTGAATTTCGCTGGTGTTGTGGGCGTGGTCACGTGACTTAAAACAAAGTTGAGGGCACAAAATGCACAAATTTATCCCTGTGCTAAATCTTATGGTAATTTGATTCAGTCCTTTCTTAGGTATACTGCCCACGTTGTCTTTGTATGTTACATTCATCGAAACACGAATACATAATAACAAACTGATATATTTGTGAGGAATGGGCTCAGCTATCTGAATAATGAATATTTCTCCTTCACGATAAACATTTTTGTAGATTTCTTATAAAATAAGAGCTTAATAAAATAATTAATTCGTGAACATCTTTTAAAACTAGTAATTAAACTTTTTAGGAATGTGTATTTGGAAGTTTTCTTATTGGACTCTAAAATGTCTTTCTCATATGTATGACTTGAGTAAACTAGTTTTCGATATTTGATCATTTATGTACTGGTATTTAAATATACCGTCCCTTCATTGGAATTTATATCACTTAATTTGTACCTTTTGTTGTCTCACATCTTTATTCTATATCGTACATGTTTTCTTATAATATACATTGTACGTATACCTTTGATTACGAATGCTGTAAGCAAATAAACGTTAGCTATTCAACACGAATACTGACTGCTTACACCACGAGTTAATTTGAATAGAATAAATGAATACATTACCTATGCGGGGTCCCGGTAACGTTAGATTGCATGGCTTAACGTAGGGATTGATTTAGTTAATAAAAGCGCGTTAGATAATTGATCGGTACCATGACAAAGCAGATAAGGCGGTAACGTGTTAGTAACAAATAGGAAACTGTTTTCTTATCTAGATATTAACCGAGCTTCCGATAAGTAAGATCTTAACCTCAATCTTTTTTAAATTTTAATAATACGCTAGCATGTCTTTCTATTAAATAATTATTTTTAACTTTAATGATCGTTAATTGAAAATTATAAATATTGTGTTGAATAGTACTATATTGTCCATTATTTTCATAAAATAACTATTAATTTGGTTTAACATTACTGAGTCTTTCATTGAAGACTGTAGGTAGTTGAGTAAAAACTACAAAAAGTATAAAAACCCTTACCACAATAATATTCATATCCTAATTACGAATTTCGACAACTAAGTTGGCATCATCAGTAGGAGCACAGTAAAGCTAACAAAAAAGTCGCGGCGCACTTCACTAGACGTCCACCTGTAAGTGGTAAGGGGTTTTATACCCTTTTTTTAAGTTAACGTTGCTGTCTGAACATGACAACATCGTTGTTGGAATAAGTATACAGTTAACATTTTTTTACCCAGAGGGTGTAAGGGTTACAACAAGTAATGAAACGATTCCGATTACGATTAATTGTAATCGACGATTATCAATATTTAGCGATTAATCGTAATCGTCGATTACACAGGCCTACAAAAAAAAAAAAAATTTTGTGCATCTCTGTTTGTTTGAATTGTCGATAAAGTGGGTAATGTACAGTATATTGACATACGTCATTTTAACTCATCAGCTCTAGTTTACCTACTACCCTCATTGTGAATTGTTGTCGGTCTTGTTCGTAACTAGTCATTATTACAATATCATCGATAAAGTTTGTGTTACTATTTCATTATGGCTAGTACGTCCAGACGTTGTGTTAACGATCCTGATATATTTTGTTATGTTTGTGGTGAATACATACTGAAAAATCAGCGTAAATCGATTACAAACACAGTGCGTCGTTTGTATTTTGCTTACTTCGGTATTGAAATTCTACACCAAGATAAAGTGTGGGTGCCTCATAGTGTTTGTAAAATATGCGTTGAACATTTGCGACAATGGGAGAGAGGGAAACGTAAGTCTTTGAAGTTTGGAGTGCCTATGATATGGCGAGAACAAAAAAATCATTATGACGACTGTTACTTTTGTATGATTAATATAGTGGGCATCAACAAAAACAATCGCCATAAATGGAAATACCCCAATATTTCTTCAGTACAAAGACCTGTTCCTCATTCAGAAAATGTTCCAATACCAACTTTTCACCAGGTAGTGCAGCAATCTCAGGAGGATGAAGCTGAAATACCTATTTCTTCCCAAGTAGATGATGACTTTCAATACTGCAGAATAACATCAGATCCTAAGCCATTTTCGCAGAATGAGCTTAGTGACCTCATCAGAGACTTAGATCTTTCGAAGGAACGTGCTGAGTTACTAGCGTCAAGATTAAAAGAAAAAAATTGTCTTTCCTCAGATGTTCGAGTGTCTACATATCGCATGGGAGAGGGAAAGTTATTGAAGTTTTTTTCATCTGATGAAAATTTTGTGTATTGCTGTAATGTGAGTGGTTTGCTGGCTTTCATGGGTTTAACTATCTATCAGCCCAATGAATGGCGTCTCTTTATTGACAGTAGTAAACGAAGTCTAAAAGCAGTTCTTCTACATAATGGAAATAAATATGCACTCGTTACAATTACTCACTCAACATGTGTAAAAGAAGAATATGAGGTAATTTCAAATCTTTTACAAAAAATAAAATATATTGAACATAACTGGGTGATCTGCGTCGACTTGAAGATGGTTAATTTTTTATTGGGTCAACAGAGTGGTTATACTAAATACCCATGTTTTATTTGTCTCTGGGACAGTCGAGCTAAATCACGTCATTGGACTGCAAAAAATTGGCCTGTGAGAGATGCTCTTTTTGTTGGGGAAAGAAATGTTATAAATGAACCCTTAGTTTCAAGAGAAAAAATCATTCTTCCGCCATTGCATATAAAATTAGGGCTAATGAAGCAATTTGTTAAGGCTCTCGATAGAAATGGTCAATGTTTCCAGTTTATGTCTCACAAATTTCCTGGTTTAAGTACTGAAAAACTAAAAGCAGGTATCTTTGATGGACCTCAAATACGTAGTAAATTGATGAAAGACACAACTAATTTTGAGACTTGTATGAATGATGTGGAGAGGCTTGCCTGGCAATCTTTTGTAGCAGTTGCACAAAATTTCCTCGGAAATCATAAGGCTGACAACTATGTAGAACTAGTAGAGGAAATGCTGGTGCGAATTACACTATCTCAATAGTCATCTACATCATTTCCAACACAATTTAGGAGATCTAAGCGAAGAATATATTTTTTCGTGAATTGTCTTTTTTTTTTCTCGGGAACTAGAGCTGACAGAAGAAAACGGGTAACATTTTTGATATCGCCATGTAAGACATACTTAAAATCGGGTCTAAAATCTCCAGCACCAAAATGGTTGTAGGCCAGTGTTATCATTGCGATTATTTGCCGATTATCTGCCAAAAATATTTTCATATAAATTTTGTTTAAATTTTCGTTTAACAACCTTTATAAACGCGCTTTATAGATTGCATGTTAATGTAATGTATCCGAACGCAAATTTTGTGAATTCCCTTTTGACGGCTTGGGGAGTTCCCAGCCGCGGTCGTAAGTGAATACAGGAAGACAGATAGTAACAGAATTGAATACCGCCGGTGCAAACCTGTTTTGTGAGAAAATTGGTAATTGTTTAGTTTTTGTTTGGTGTTTTAACGTATTAGTGCTTCTGTCATCAAAACACAAGTTGATTAGTGATAGTTGGCAGCATTTTGAAAAGACATCTGAAACCCTCCAAAAATCTAAATGTAAGTATGTACTACAATGCTAAAATTTCTTGTGTCGGGAAGAATACTTCAAATATGTATGTGAAACCATGCCAAGAAATTTCATTTTATCGAGATTCAAAAACATCCAGATGTAGTTCCTAGTATCCCTAGTAGGTACATCTACCGAGTCTCCGGGAAAAAAAAACAAGCGACAGTAGTTGAATTTTTTCAAAAAAATATTCAATTTGAGATAAACGACCCTCGAGCGGTTGATATTACAAAATTTATAACAGAAATGATATGCGTGGATGATATGCAACCATTGAACTTTGTGAATCATGTGGGATTCAGTAGATTGCTGAACAAAATCTGTCCTAAATATAAAATACCGTCTAGAACTCATTTTGCGTAAAAATTATACTATATATATTATATATTATATGATATGTACGAACAAGTAAAAATTCGTCTTATGCATGAACCCTTACCTTTCATTTGCTTAACAGCGGATGTGTGGACAAGCGATTCGTCATCGAATCTAAGAAATGATTTCTTGAGTTTCACAGCTCACGCTGTGTCAGATGACTTTGAAACAAAATCTATGTGCCTAGAAGAATAACTAATTGTACTGAAAATATAGCACACAATATCCACTTAGCTATGTTGAAGTGGGAAATTGCAAACAAAATTCAGGCCATTGTGATTGGCAAGAACAAGAAGTTCCTGGTATTCAACAAATTCCCTGCGAAATGCATGCAGTACCATTGATGTTGAAGGATGGCTTATTTCAAAACCAATTAATAAAACAGATCATAGATAAATCAAGAAAAATTGTAGGTCACTTTCGCTACTCTACCAAGGCGGAAAAATTACTAGAAGCGAGCCAGAAAGAGCACAATGTGCCTCAAAATGTCTTAATACAGGATGTAACCACAAGGTGGAATTCTACATATTATATGATCAACCGTTTATATGAACAGCGAGTTGCATTACAAGCAGCATTGTTAGAAACTAATTGTAACTACGACATAAGTACTCAGGAAGGGAAAATAATCTAGGAAATCACAAAATTACTATCAATTTTTGGAGACAACACAAACGAACTAAGCAAAGATACTGCGATATTGTCTGAAGTCACTCCAGGGGTTTTACTGGTATGTTTCGACTTCTGCAAAAAGGTCAGAATGAAGAAGCAACAAGTGCGTGTGTAAAAGATTTTGCTTTGGCATTATAGGAGGCGTTACAAAGGGGATTTGGGGACATTGAGTAAAACATGACTTGTATAATAGCCACAGCTATGGACCCGAGATTTAAAACTCGCACTTTTAGGCAGGCGTCGACCCTGCAGAAGGCAAAAGAAGCCCTGTACATTTCCTGCTCAGAGCGCATTAGTACTGGGACTGAAAACGCAAAGTTGAACAGTGTAGCATCTGTTGCTCAGCTCTCCATCAGCAAAACAGGTATCTGGGATATCTGCAAGGAGATAATTGATGACACAAAAGTAGATGAGCCTCTTTCACTTCTAACTGGTAAAATATTTGTTTCGTACTTCTTGTTTTGTTTTTTTTTATATTTCAATCCAGTCAAAGAAGAAGTAGATTCCTATATCAAATCACCCAGTTTACTGCAAGATGCCGACATTTTTCTGTTTTGGAAAACTGACACACAATACCCTGTTTTGAGGAAAATCGCAGAAAAATATTTGTGTTTAAAACCATCTAGTGTCGCATCGGAGAGGTTGTTTTCAATTGCCGGTTTGATTCAGACCGATGAAAGAAACAGAATGACTGCAGAAAACATAGAAATACTGTGTTTTCTGAATAAAAATTGCAATATTTAAATTTTGATTATTAAAATTTATAACATTTTGATTTTAACAACTTTTCCTTACTTAATTAATTAACACATTTCCTTAATTTTAAAATATATTTTATTTAAAATATACCAAATTTTGCTATAATCGTCGATTATTGTGGCTGATAATCGTAATCGTTTCATTACTAGTTACAACTTGCACTTTGTTATAATTCTTCATGAATTTTTTCTACTCTTTTTATGTTTTGAGCGAGTTTCTTCGTCTTTGACCAGGTTTTGGATTTCTTCTTTACAATTTTTCCGATTATATTGTCTCAGGTTACTCTTGGCCTACCTCTCTTTCTCTTGAACGGTGTCTTATATTTCCAGATTTTATCACGGGTACTAAACTCTTTAATCTTTGTGTCTTCACCATCTCAGTTGTCATTGCTCTGTATAATCTTTACCTAACTCTATTTTAAGGTTTTTTCTTATTTTTTCGCTTCTTTACCTAATTTCGTTAGTCAGGATAGGCCTATATATTAATTTGTATAATTGCATCTTTGTCTGAGAGTAAACTTCTTTCTTATCTATGAGGTACTTACTAATTGCATAATTGCCTTTTCTATTCTGTTGTTTAACTTGATATCTTTCCATTTTGGTTCAAAGTAATCCCCAGGCATTGGAAACTATCCACCTGCTCTATTAATTTACCTTCTATTTCTATTTGTGTTTCCTTATGGTCTTCAGATATTGCCATAGCTATGCTCTTACTTTTATTCAGTTTTATTCCATTTTCAGTTAGCACTTCGTTTAAAATATCCATGATTTCTTGTCATTATTTTTTGCAATATCGCCCTCAGAGACACTAATTACCTCTATATTTCAATAATCCGCTAACATAGATTTTACACTTCTTTGGGTCTTTTTGAATATTCTGATTAATTTTGGCTCAACTTTCCTTTCCTTTAGACATTCCTATCTTTTTGCTTTCGGCACTTTGTCAAAAGTGTAAAATTTCCATGCCCAGAAAAGCTAGGTAAGTTGTTCTTGGGAGAACAAGTGGAATAAATAGCGAAATTTATTTTTTCCGCAAATCACAAAAAAATTTGGGCATTCCTTAATTACATCCTTGAGGAAAAAAATAAGTATTTCCATACATATAGCTATCGCCAGGCAACGAAGACTTACTGGAGGAAATAATAGGTGATATTTATTATGTTTTGTTTCGTTCAAACTAAAAATGAATTCGATTGTTATGCATTATCTTCTTGTACGAGGTATGTCGTTTCAGTCTTGCATATAGCCATAAACTCAAACAGTGGATCGATTCAAACTACTTTATTGCTTTTCAAAATATTTTACACAAAAATTGATAGACTTCTGCATTCGTGCAAAGCAGTTGTTAAGGCAGTTATTCAAGTCTTCAGTTGGAACTGTCAAAATTGTCGCTTTGAATTGCTTGAATTGCTATTGCTTCTTCCGTCGATTGAAATTGTCAACCACGCGTTCTATTCTTGATCGTTGGGAACTTAAAAAAATCGTTGGGACTTATGTCGGGACTATATGTAGGATGGACTAATAATTCGGTATTTTGCTGCTCAAACTCAAAACTCAAATGTCTTTCGAGCTATATTCGAACTCGTATTGTTATGATGCAGGATGATTCGCTGTTGTGGGTTGGTTTCTCGGAGCACGGCGATTATTACTGGCAAACAAACGGTTGTGCACTAATCCGCATTAACCGCCCACCTTTTTCGATACACTTCGCGAACGGATAACTTTTGTCGAATTCCTCTTCATCTTGGAATATTAAAACAGCGATCTGAGGTTTATTTTCGGGTTTATAGGAATAAATTCATCGCCATAGATGATTTTTGAGTTTCCTTTATTGAGCCGGCTCAAAGTTTTTCGGTACCAATTAACACAAGCTGACTTTTGCTCCGGTTAAAAGATGCGGAATCCAACGTGAAACTCACTTTCTCACACCCATTTCATCATATAGGGCCGTTTGGATTGAGTTTTTTGATGTGCCCATATATGCCTCAATTTCACGATATGTCACATGCCTATCTTCTTTAATCAGGCGACGCACAGCATCGATGTTTTTCTGTTGTGTGACTGCCGTTTTTAGCTGACCTGTCCTGGGATCGTCGTTGATACTGGTGCGTCCACCTTGGAATTCACAATACCAACGTGAACTTTGTCGATTAATGTGGTGCTTCATCTTCAAAAACAGAAACCAACTCAGTAAGACATTGTTGCTGAGTTAATCCTCTCCGAATGTTGTAAAAAAAATATTGCGCAAAAATTTTTTCGACTCAAATTTCATTTTTCGACCTACTTATATACTTTAAAAATTCACAAAGACCAAATAACTTGCCTTATCTTGATGGAACTTTAGATTTAGATTAACGAAAGATTGAGATTAATTTTGATACCTGACATTTAAAGTCACTAGATAAATAAAGTACCGCAAACCTCTGCCATTTTTGGGCAAAAATTTGTCGTCAAAATTGAATTGCTGTGTTAAATAAAAAATCAATTTAGTACTGTATTCTTAAAAGAACGCAACTGTATGAACATGCGTTAATAATTAAACCGCAGATAGTAAGGCAATTAATTAAAACAAGCAAGCACTGTTTTCATTATTTATTATTGTTGGTTTACTAAAGCACGCATTTTCGCCTTTTGTGGTTGACAACCAGATCAGGGTGTGCATTTGGAGTTAGTTTTTTCATGTCATCTGCTCTTGATTGTTCAAATTGGGAATCAGAAAAATGCACCTTACATAAGTAACTAAGTGTTATAACAAGTGATCTGCTTTTACATATGTACTCACCTCACAAATCTTCGCATTTACCGGCACATTGTCTTGATTAATGTCACATAACCACACTTTTCTTCTGTCTGCATTCCTTTCACCACTGGGAAATGCAAATAAACGGAAACCTTTGGCGACACTGTTTTTGCAATTGATAATACAACAACCAGGCATAATTACACTTTATGTTGCCAACGGTGGGTTTAGATGCAACGACAAGTGATTTGACGTTTGGCGGCCATGTTTGGGCAAAAGTAGCGCTTTCTCTCTCGCACTCTTTGGCCTTATGGATTGCGGTACTTTATATGTATCTAGTGACTTAACTGACATTGTATTACTGGCGCCCTCTATGAGTCTATGCAACACTAAAATGACTCCTCGTATTGCGCATGTTTGCTGACGTACAATACATCCACCCCAGACGAAATAAATGTAAAATAATTGATGATAAAACGTGGATTTTTTTACTGCTTAATGTCTAATAGAATAGTGAATAGTACATTATTATCAAATTATTATAAAAACACACTTGGCTATTTCACAATTTTTTATTAGATCTATGTCTAACATATGTTTCGGCTGTTATGCCATTGTCAAAGAGTATCTTAAAACTAACTTACAATCTTACAAACTAACTACAACTTACTAACTTCACATCATATGTAGCAATAAAACAAAATTAGGTACAATGTTAAATAATAACAAAGATAAAATAGAAAATATAGAAAAATCAGGAGTATACACAATAAAATGTAATGACTGTGAAGCTATATATATAGGGCAAAGTGGAAGATCCATTAAAAAACGCATATCCGAACACGTAAGAGATATAAAGTATAGTAATAAAAACACAGGTTTTTCGACACACTGTATCGAACAAAACCATTTACCCGATATGAATAGCTCCACCGTGTTACATAACGTAATAAAAAGTAGAAGACTAGATTTATTAGAAATACTAGAAATTAAAAAATCACAAAAACAAAATAGAATAATTACGAATACACAGTTAGAATTTGTTAACACTCCCATAATAGACGTGATTGTAAATATGTCCTAACCAGCACCCTAGCACTAAAATATAGGTATAAAAGTTAAAAGGACACGTATTGTAAGTTAGTTTTAAGATACTCTTTGACAATGGCATAACAGCCGAAACATATGTTAGACATAGATCTAATAAAAAATTGTGAAATAGCCAAGTGTGTTTTTATAATAATTTGTTAATTACAAAATGTTTCACCAGGAAGTGTCTGCTACATCAATTAATGAAAAGTACATTATTATATTTAAACTTTAAAAATTCACAATGACTGAATTACTTATCTTGATGAAACTTTAGATTTAGGTTAACGCAAGATTGAGATTAATTTTGACACTTAACATTTTATTACTGGCGCCCTCTATGACGCTATATGGAAAACTAAAAAGACATCCCTCGTATTGCACATGTATATTGACGTGCAATACATGCACGTCAGAGGAAATAAATGTAAAATAATCGAAGATAAAACATATTTTTTATTGCTTGATGTCTAATAGAATAGTGAATAGTACATTTATTATATTTTGTTTCGTTCAAAATAAAAATGAATTCGATCGTTATGAATTGCTTTCTTATATAGCACTGTTTACCGGAGTGCAATGGACCGTTAAAATAGTGTTTGCTTTTCAACCTGCTTGTATAAAACGAAATAGAACATACTGTATATTTATTTTTTATCTTTACAATACTGTCTATAATACAAATTTATTGTTTAATTTTACTTAAATTATACATACGTAGATTCTATTTAATAAACATGAATTGCAATCCGATATTCTGCTTATAATCCACAGAAGAAAAAGCAAGGCTATCAACATCGGAAAACCGTACCTTCTTTACATCGATCCGTCCATCAAATCGAAAAAGTGCGAAAAAAGTAAATGCACGATCGTACAAAAAGGAAAAAAAGCGAGTGTCGGCCGATTAATTATTTGTTTTGTAATGAACGCAGCAAGTCGTAATATTCTGGAATCAAGGTTACGCTACACTTGTTCTCCCCAGTTATAATACATTCTAAACGCCTAAACACCATGTTACATTGATTTATTGTGTTTATCGTCGACTGTACATTTGTATGTATGTATGTGTTACGCAAACTCGTTTTAAACGCGATACTTTTAGCGGATAACACGTCAAAATACACTTTGTTATGTGCACATAACTACATGTTTAATCTGCATGCATCAGATATGTAGAAAAAAAGATGCGATTAATGGAAAGCAATGCAAAATTATACTAATGTGATACTTGTGGCATTACAAAGAAAGATTCCTATTAAGCAACACATCTTAGATTTTCCTTTTTTGTAACACTTTGCAATTTGCAATTGCAGTATCCAACGATTGAATTATTTGTGTCTTCTAATTTACAAAAATTTGTACGGTATTCCATATACAAGGTGATCCAAAGAGTTGTTTATATTTGCTTGTGATGTAGAAAATTTTATACGCAAGGTAGAGAGGTGGGGTCGGTCTTAAACGATAGCTCGGCTCTGGGAAACTTAGTCATCATGCAGCTCTACACAGGAGAGGAGCGCTCGTTTTGTGTGCGCGAATATTACCGTAACAACAATTCTGCCACCATTGCGCGCCGTAGATATCGACAACACTTCAATTTGCACGATATTCAGCAATGCCCAAGCATTCAGTTGATTAAGCAATGGGTTAATAAGTTTGAGGAAACTGGTTCAACGTTAAATAAGTGCGTTTTAGGACGTCCAAGGTCGGCGAGAACCGCTGAGAACATCGAGAGAGTGAGTCAGTCTGTGCGCGACCAACCAACCGTATCAACTCGAAAGCGCGCAGCTGCTTTAAATGTGACGAGAACCTCGGTGCTTCGCATTCTTCACAAAGATTTAGGCATGCATCCGTATAAGGTTCAAATAGTGTAAGAACTGAAGGCTACAGATCCCGCTAATAGAGTTTTATTCGCTAACGAAATAAGGAACCGAATTCCAGCAGCAGTCGACATCTTATTCTCCGATGAGTCCCATTTCCACCTAAATGGCCACGTCAATACTCAAAATTGTCGCTACTGGAGTAGTGAAAACCCTAAACGGAAACATGAAAGGCCTTTGCATAATCCGAAGGTCACAGTATGGGCTGCAATGTCGGCATCCGGAATAATTGGCCTTTTTTTTTTCGAAGACCAACAAGGTCGCACAGTCACTGTAAATTCTCGGTGTTATGTAGACATGATTCAAACTTTCCTCACTCCTGCTCTTCAAGAATTTGAACGATATACTCAGGACACCGGGTTCCAACAGGACGGAGCCACCTGCCACACTTCCAATCTTTCTTTGCCTGTCGTTCAGGGACTTTTTCCGGGAAGACTGATTTCTCAAAGAGGGGATATTGAGTGGCCCCCCCGAAGCCCTGACTTGAGTCCCTGTGATTTTTTTTATGGGGTTATCTCAAAAGTAGAGTGTACAGCAACCGCCCTGCCACTCTGGAGGAACTAAAGAACAATATTCGACAAGAAATCGAAGGCATAACTGCAGACACTTGCCGCCGCCGCGTTATGGAAAATTGGAGAGGTCGTCTTCAAGAGTGCCTGGACACAAATGGGGCACATTTAGATAACGTAATTTTTAAAAAATAAATTTCCCGTAATTTTTGTAAGCCTTAAAAATAAATTTGTTCAAGTAGATCAATTTGTATTGTTTTTAATTCTATTCAAAAAGTTAATATCTTTATGGACCACCTTGTATTATCGAATATATGAAGAGATATTTGTTTGTTATCTATACTCCGTTCATTGTAAATTCCGATTTTTTAAACGTCGCTTCCTCTCTCAACATTGTTGCCGGTTAACTGACAATTACAGAATAGGTTATGTCTGATGTAACTTAAGTGATATATGGGTTGTTTTTGTATTGATCCATGCTGATCGCGTAGTAATGAACTAAAGAGCTTTTAATGAAATTTAGAAGTTATTCAAGTAATTTATAACTACGTACATAATATATCAAATACAAAAAAGCTAATTGCTTAGCAAGTTGCAGGAATTGCAGTTTCAAAGAGTTGTTATCATAGTGTGTTATATTTTCATTTACTCAACCCTGGATGATATCAATCTTTTTCCAAGTTTGGATACTTTATTCAGTAACACTATGGTAAGGCGCATTGTCCATGATAATTAGAGATGGCTGGTCTAGATTTTTAAGTAGCTGTTCTTTACACCATCGCAGAAAGTTACTTGAGTTCATTTCTCCATAATAGTCTAGATAATTTCCTTTTGATGGAAATGTAAGCGATGCTTCAGGTATAAATCCTTTTTAGTTACCAGCATGAACAATAATATATCTAGAAAGCATAATATACAGGGTGTTACAAAAATGTAGGGCTGGCTATACATAGACGGTTTCTACAGCTAAAAATAAGCAAAAAAGTTTAAATAAATTTATGTCCTAAAATGGTTCGTTACTGAGTTACGGCCACTTGAGGTTTTTTTCTTTTTATTTTAGAAAAGGTTACAGAAAACGGGAGTTTCTTATGTTTCTTATAGTAAATGTTCAAAATGACCAAAATGACGGGAAGCAACACAAGCTTCAGCTCGTCGTATCATGGACTGCCTCACGCGCTGAAAAATTCCTGGTGTATTTCGAATTTGGTGGCATCCATCTTCCACTCTACGTTGAAGATCTTCAATATTTTGAATTGGAGTAGAATATACCATAGACTTTAAATATCCCCATACGTAAAAATCTATTGGATTTAAATCTGGAGACCGTGCAGGCCATGCTACAGGTCCACCGCGACCAATCCATCTTCCAGGATATACGGCATTTAAAAATTCGCGTGCTGTGTGACTGAAGTGAGCCGGTGCACCGTCGTGCATGAACCACATGCGTCCTCTAACATTTAGTGGAACATCGTCCAGCAAACCTGGTAAGTCGTTTTCTAAAAAATAACGATAATTCTGCCCAGTAAGTCGTGGTGGAAGTACAAAAGGACCAATCACAAATTCGTGAATAATTCCGGCCCACACACTAAATGAAAACTGCGCTTGATGTCTGGACTGAATAATAGCATGAGGATTTTCTTGTTGCCACTGGTGTAAATTATGAAAATTGACGATACCATCTCTTGTAAAGCCAGCTTCATCACTAAAGAGCACACACGACAGAAAGAGATGATCGGCGGCGCATGTCCGTAACAACCATACACAGTAAGCTTCTCGTGATGGCAAATCATTCTCACTAAGTCCCTGTACTCTTTGCATGTGGTAAGGAAAAAGCTGATTAGTTCTTAAAATACGCCATACACTCACATGATCGGCATCTTCCGCCAATGCCATTCTTCGAGTACTAGCACCTGCATTTTCTTCAACACGATCCAACAAACGTTCTTCCAATTCCAAATTTCTTGTGGTTCGTGGTCTGCCGCGATCTCGGACTACTGGTTTGAATGATCCTGTTTCTCTTAATCTAATATGAAGCCTTTCGAAAGTTTTTTCATTTGGTAAACGTCGGTTTGGGAAATATTCTGCGTAAAGTCTTCTTGCTTCTGCTCTGTTGCAATGTGCCAAACCATACATTAAATGCATGTCGGACATCTCTTCGAAAGAATAATCTGCCATTTTATACTATTAATTAGAAAACAGTACTAATCACAAATGACTTAATCAACTTTCACGACTGACAGCAAAAAACACGGACTGCCTACTGAATATGATTAACATAAGTTACTCACTTGTCGGCGACTTGTTCAAACATGCAATACGAACGCTTCGTGTCTGCGCGATAATTTGTGACGAGATACACACGTGTCGGACATGCAATACGAAAAACTTCAATGGCCGTAACTCAGTAACGAAACATTATAGGACACAAATTTATTTAAACTTTTTTGCTTATTTTTAGTTGTAGAAACCGTCTATGTATAGCCAGCCCTAAATTTTTGTAACACCCTGTATATTATATATTATATATATAATATATTAACAGCTATACATTTGTGATACTAATCGTTCACTAATTTTCGTCCATCAACTTTAGTCCTTTGATACTTTGAACATTCTGATCTTGCCACGATCTATCTATAGTGCCATTTTGGAAAATCCATGTTTTATCTACGAAAACAGCCTCCCACAAATAATTCACATTTTTATCTTTAATGTAATCCACCACAAAAATCTACTCAACCAAGAATAATATGAGATTGTTCTCTGCGCGGATTATCTTTCTCCAACGGAAACCAATGATTGATAAAGATGTTCTACCACCATTATACATATATGCTTCTCTCTCCCATAGAGTGTCATGCAAGGTGTTAAGCGTAACATGTTGTTCTGAAGGATATACATATGAGATTATGATATAATGAGATACAAAAAATGGAACTTACTATTTCAATACATATCATATATTGTATTCCGAATAGCCATTTGACCAAAGTCGTCAGTATTAGTGATTAGTGGCTTTTAACGATCCCGTGTTTTTTGGGACTACTCAAGGATCTACCTTCCTTGATATCTTTCAATATACTCGAAACAGTACTAGAATGAAGTGAATATATTAATTTTTTTTCAAATGTTTAAATGTTCTTTTTAACGCATATATTTTACCTTTCGTGTATTCCTTGGACCACCATTTTCACGTTCTTTCTCAAAATAGAAAATCATAGGAGCAACAACCTTCTTTGATTGGAAATGCAAACATTTCGGCATTCCGAAGTTAGATCTAGAACTTTTCATCAGATAAGTGCCTTTACTTGCAGGATTTCTTCCGATATTGTTAGATTGCGGTTTTTTTGCTGCATGAACCAGGTATATAATGCAGATTCTACTTCTGGGTACTCAGCTTTCTTTAATGTCAGACGCCGTGTGTTGATTCCTCTTCATGCGATTTTACGTACGCCTTAATTTCTTTTCTTCCTACTCCATATTCTGCAGCAAGTTGTAAAGGTGGTCGCTCGTCAGCTAGCTTCTTAATTATTTCATATTTTTGTCTAAGGGACGAGGTTTTGTGCTTTCGTTTATACATTGTAACAAACTCTGTTGACATGGTAGACGTAATCACAGAGCGCGTCTTATTCAGACAGCAACACGACTGTTTACACTGTGACTGAAGACAGAACGTTGGGATGCTGAAGATAGGTTTGGGCACGATTTTCGGATTTTCGAGGTTTGACGCTATTGAATTGCGGATTAGCAAGATACTGCATCATTTCGGATTGTCGCGATTTCAGAATACCACATGTACGGATTACCAAGGTTGCACTGTAATACAAAATATTCGATTAATAAAATAAAATAAGGTAATTGTGTGTTTTTTCTTAAATAAAAGTTGGAAAACTGAAATTGGATCACCCATTATAAGGAAAAATTGCATTTCTAATTCACCGGCACCGTTTAAAGTATCAAATGTAATTTTTTTAAGTATATTTCCTATGTAGGACGTGAGCATTTTCATGAACAATTTGTATAACTTTTCACTAGTTTAAAGATGTTACCTTTCTTTTAACATCTCTGTAAATTGTTCCATTGAAAAGTGAAATGATGGATTGACCCACTTCCGTTTTACAAATTCGATATAACTTTCGATGAAATCATTTTAACACATCCACTTTATTGTAATACCATAAAGGTTTTAAATACACAAAGTGCTTTGACGACGCCTATATCTGATGTATTTCGGAGCTATTTGGAACTATTCCATGCAACTTCGAACATTCAAGATCTTAGATTCTATCACGGCCGCTTCGGCAATATGCGTATCTAAAGTCAATGTAATACGTGAAGCGAAAACTCAATCAATTCAATGTTCGGCGAAACTTCACATTTAACTTCACGACTCGCTCTTCATTGGCACCCCAAAATACATAATTAACTTACAGAAGACGTAGTTGGCTATGGAGACGACCGAATATCGGGAAAACAATGTTGAAAGTTCGGAAGAAAACTTTCGAACTTGTTATCGTCAGTTCACACGCAAGTAATTTTTTGTTTTTGAAATAAGGCGTTGAATAGGTGAAAATCGTCTATATTTTTTCTTGAAATTCGGGTTAAATAAATTATTCTCAAATAAAAGTTCAACGTTTCAACACTTATTGTCTTCATCAGAAAAAATATTTATTATTTGCTAGGTGGTTAGATAATTTCTGTAAGTGTACAGTTTTAACTAATAATACAGTAATTATATACGCTGTATGGTACTTACAATTCAAATACATTTTTACATTTTCAACTTTAAGTAAATACATGTAATTGACATACACTCATTGTCTTATACAATAGAATTGGAACTGAACTGAGATTTAAAAAGCACATGCGTGTGTTTATTTAAAAAATGTTTGTTAACATCTGCCTGTAATTTTATACTTTCAGTCCCATACCAATGGTTTACCTTGAAATTAATTTTTTTTTATATTATATTTATATTATAGAAAAATATAATTTTGATAAACTTGCAAGATTTACCAAAACAAAATGAATGGTCACAAATATGCAAAAACATCACAAGCCTTAAAAAACATGAAAAATAGAACACACCTTCAATTACAAAGAAGTTAAAGTATTCCAAACAGAAAAAAATTACATGGCAAGAAATGAAAGACAGAAATGGTCATACGGGACAGCCTCATTTACAAATTCGTTTAAAAAAATACTTCGTAGGCATCTCTCAGAGAATAAGTCCATTTACCATTGATTTTTCTGCCTTTTCTTAACATGAATCTTAACCATAGATCTCGTTTGCTGTTCATTAAATTCATAAGCCATTATTTAATGATAAATTTGTAAGAATAATAATATTCGCAGATTGTCAATTTAATCATTGAGTGACAGATGACATTTCACAAACTAGGTATGAGTTATACTCCGACATAACTGCTATAGTTATCTTTCTCGTTCATAGTCTACTTGAAAAACTTTTTTTTGGCTCACATATATATTCTAATGTTCTCGCGGTTGTATAATGTCGATGTGGTTTATAGTTCCGCGTATGGATTTGGTTCTGAGAAGAACCTTTATCTCGACGTTTCAACGAAATCTTATTCGTCTTCATCTGGAGCAAGTTGGCGGTTGAATGCGGCGGTTGAGCATTCAACCGCCAACCATCATAATATATGTTGCTGTTATATAATTATATATCTTAAGTTATTTAAATATCTATACATTTGCTTATCATGCTGACAGTTCCGTGTTTTGATTCCTGTCTGGTTGTACGAGTAGGTTTTCGTGGGTTTCCTTCTCGTTTAAGGCGAATGCCGACAGCTTTGCATCTTACGACGCTCCACGGGCGCATACATAATAATAGCTCATGTCTTGGTTTCTCTGTTTTTGTTGTCTATCTATTTTAGAATACTAAGGCATGATTTATTATTATTCAATTGGAATGTATTTTTGAATAATTTTATCCATAGCAACTCAAATGTATGACATTAATATACTGTCATTTATATTTTATATTCCTTGATAAAGGCATCATTTGCCGAAACATGTAGGGTTGTTTTGAATATATATATTTTGAAGTAAAACCAGACCTTAAATCGCCGATAAATTGAATTTACCATAACATACAAAGGTCACGAAATAATTATCTATATATATATATATCAATTCATAAATTCTTGGACATTTTTTCGTGAACTGCTTTTTTTTTCGAAATACACCCGGCACATAACAGGTCCGTTCATATAGTTTTTATATATTTGATATTTGTTAATATTTTTGAGCGAAAACCTTTTCAATAAATATTGTTATAATATTGTTTATTTGTGTCTTTATTGATTTAGAGTTTCAATACCTTTTGTAAATATTACGCCTTGTGGGTAGGTTATCATATTTACGTCCTCTTTGCAATTCAACAGTAATTCACGGTGGCGCTCTACTATATAGCTCAGCTTTACTTTGATATGTATATGTTTAAAATAATCTTACATGTTTCGGCACATAGTGCTTTTTTCAAAGAAATTTAAAATATATACACATCAAAGTAAAACAGACCTTATATCGCCGACTAATTAATCTACTATAACTTAAAAGGTCAAAAAATAATTATATTTTTATATATATATATATATATACCGGGTGTATTATGAAAAACCTTTGGGGCTGTAGCTTCCTTATATTTTATCTGATTTTAATGAATGATATGTCAAACTAAATCGTTTGTAAAGCACTGTAACTTGTTTAAAAAAAAAAAATTTGACATTTCGTTTTTGACAGACAGTAAATTTTTTTTTTTTAAATTGTACTACATATTTTTTTTTACTTATTCTAATAAACATTTATTTCCTGAAGGTACCTCCATTAAATTGAGTGACAAATTTATTATTATTAAAAAAAAACTACGAAATTTACAGAAATCAAGCTATCATAAATTTTAATGAATCAAATGTTCGAAATTGGCCCCATTTTGTTCCAGACACATTTGACACCTTCTATTAACTTCAACTGCTGCGTTTAATATAAGATTTGGTGGTATTTCATGACATACTTGTACTATCCTTCTTACTAAATCATCTCTGGTATCAGGTGGAGTCAAATAGACATGATCTTGAATGTAAGACCACAGAAAGAAATCCAGTGGATTCAGATCTGGCGATCTAGCAGGCCATCGAATAGGTCCGTAAGTGCCCATCCATCTGACGCCAAAATAATTATTTAGAAAATCAGTATTCATTCGTGCATTATGGGGTGTGGCACCGTCCTGTTGGAACACCACCCTGTTTAACTCAGCAAGTGGCAACTCATCTAAATAATCGCCTAATTCATTGCGTAACAAATTATTATACTTTTCTTGGTTTAGATTACCCTCCACAAAAAAGGCCCTGCTACTCTATCGCCTAAAATGCCACACCATACATTTACACTGAACCGATTTTGAAAATTGTGTTGCATCACAACATGGTTATTTTCAGTGCTCCAATGGCGATGATTATTTCTGTTGAATACACCATTTTTCCCAAAAGTGCATTCATCTGACCACAACACACGACGATAAAAAATTGGATCTTCCCTTAGTTTATTCATGAAAACCGTGCAGAATTGAACCCTTCGTTGAGGGTCGTTTTCACCGAGAGCATGCACCTTCCGTGGTTTATAAGGAAAGACCTTGTGTTTCTTCAGAATGTACTGAACTGTAGAATGTGATACCTGCATGTAGTGAGCAATTTCTCGCGTAGACGTATTAGGGTTTTCTTCCACATAATAGAGCAAGACACTTAATTCTAAATTTTGATCTTGAATTACACGTGCGTTTATTTTCGGTTTTTTGAATGATCCAAAATTTCGTAAATTTCGCACGAGCCTTCCAAACTTATCGGCACTTGGACGCAGTCTGTCAGGAAACCGATTTCCATAAAGTCGCAAAGCAGCTGCAGAATTTGTTCCGCATTCAAAATATGCTTGAATCGCATCCACACATTCGCCGTTATCCATTTCAATAACAAAATTTAGAAATAAATCGTTGAAAATGTTATAATGAATGTGTGACTGACAGATGTCACAGCTCTCTTCGAAAATTTGGAATGCACTTTTATCGTTCAATATGACTGCATGATTTTTAAATTTTTAAAATAAACACTGTAAATGTTGTTGACCCACCGCTCACTGATGATAACATTTATTTGTAATCCTTTATGGACTATATAGTATTGAATGTAAGTGATTTTAAAAGGTACACACATTTGCTGGTAATAAAATGAAATAGAGTATTTAAAATGCATTTAAGAAATCTCTGTGTTCGGAAAAACCAGAATAAATCGAACTAAAAAAAAACCTACGATTTCTCGTTTTTTTTCATACAAGGATATCGTTGTTTACAGTTTCATATTCAGAAAAAGTAATATATTTGAATAAGGAAAAAAAAATATAGTGCAATTTAAAAAAACACAGTTTGCAGCTGTCTCTCAAAAACAAAGTGTAAAAAAAAATCAAAGCGGATCACGTTACAGTGTTTTTAAAACGATTTAGTTCGACGTATAATTTATTACATTCGGATAAAAAATAAAAAAGTTACAGCACGAAAGGTTTTTCATAATACACCCGGTATACACACACAAATTTTAAAATAAAGATTCGTACGAAAACCTGTTATAATATAAACTAGTTCCCAAACTAACAGTTCACAATTTACTAACTCGACCATTTTATTGCAAATTGCAAACGCCATCTATACGCGTACCATATGAACGATATTAAACCAAACTATAATGAAAACAAAGTTGCCTACATCCACGTGCTATATATCGCAATTTTTAATTAAACTAAAATACTACTTATAAAATTACTACGATGAAATTTCCAATTTCATCTAAGATAGGATAAATATTCGCGAAAGAAAATCCTTATACAAATTTTTTAAATATCGAAATTCCAAAATAAAAGTAAAAATTCCACCATATACAGGTCCTTTCATTATTTATTGAATAAATGACTAGAAATGACCAAGGAGCGATTTCAAATCGTTACAAGGTTTTAAATACGCCCAAGAACTACTGTTACTGATGTGAATATTTCCGCTGTTCGAATAATGCTCGAACGGAGATCGACAGACATATAGATTTATTCGGGCGACATTTGACATTGGTATGAGTCAAATCCAAAACATTTTAGATCAACAGTTAGATGTGGGAAATCTTTGTTGCTGATGGATTCCATGGATATCAACTGACACCCGATCAAAAAGAACAACGCATTGAGTGGTGCAGAAAAACTTCTAAAAAATCATGACTGGTGATGAATAATGAATTTATTGTTGCGATCCTGAAAAGAAAAGGCAAGCGGCTCAATGGGTCTTTCGAACAGAATCTAAAGCTACAAAAGTGAGACGAATTCGCTGTGCTGGTAAGAAGATGGTTGCAATTTTTTTTCTAAAAATTGCCATAGCAAAATAGCGCGTATTAGAAAAAAATTGCATTAGTAGATAGACGTACCGTTACTGTCGATTGGTATACAAATCTACCAAAGAAATTTGAGTAAATCAATACGTTAAGCACATATTACGCATTTCTTACAAATGTAACAGACATGCATTACACACATCTGTATCTGTACACATGGACATACACCTCGTATTTTCCAACATTTATTTCAGCCAAAGACACTTGTTTCTGTCTCACATAGACTTCGTTAGTTTGGCTAGTGAAGTGAAGTTTAATCCGTCAGATGTCACTAGATTTTCTGGTGCCACCTGATATGACAAAATCCATCAAACTTTACTTCACTAGCCAAACTGACGAAGTCTATGTGAGACAGAAACACGTATCTTTGGCTGAAGTAAATGTTGGAAAATACGAGGTGTATGTCCATGTGTACAGATAAAAATGTGGATAATGCATGTCTGTTTCATTTATAATGGTATACAAATGTCTGTTTGCGGCAAATTTTTGAAAAAGTGGAAAACGCAAAAAGGAAAAATAATTTAAGACCATTTTGAGTATCTGGGTTAGCACCATCCTCCACCATACAGCCCTGACTTAGCAGCTTGTGATTTTTTTGTTTTCAAAAATTAAAGATAAAATGCGTGAAATAAGTTTTGCGTCATCAGATGAATCATAAAAACCTGGTTTCTGTAGTGTCTCAGGAGAGCGACATCATTACTTTAAGGATTGGTTTCATCAAATGTAAAGATGTATTGATGTCAAAGGGGATTATCTTGAAAAACAATAAAATGATTTAAATTTTTTTATACTAATCCTTGTTTGATTTTCTAAAAATTTTCAGTCTTGCTCTCGTATAAGTGTTGAAGAGAATTAATTACGTAGAAATGGCTACGTAGATAAATAAAAATACATTGTCGTAATTCTTTGAGTGCTTAAAAGTGAATTCTTCGGTTTAAGAAATGTATTTTTATTCGTAAGTTATTGGATAATCTACATTAAAACAGAAAAAAATCATTAAAATTAATTTACAGCGTTCAATTTTTAACCTTACGTAATATTTTTTTTTAAATATACAATTGCATAGTAGTTCTCCTTTATTGTTAAACATTGTTTCGTAATATTCTTGAACTTTGTCTAGATTAGCTTGAAGGTTAAGACACAAAACTGTGGTATTTTAATAATCTCGTTATTGAGATATTCTCAAGCTTAAAAAAAAGCTTCTAATATGATATTTTAATAAGTAAATTGTTATTATTGCTCGTCATACTAGAATTAATTATTTTTATTTAATCCTGTTAGTTATGGTTTTGACGTGTTTGAAAAATCGTAAAACACAAACGAAAAAATGTCGAATGTCACAATCTCTTTGATTAAAATCGATGTAATGCGATACGAGATATCGCCGTATGAAACGCGAACGTGATAAACACGATAGAAGACTGAAGGAAAAAAAAAACGCAAACGAAAGAACGAACGGAAAGTGCCGGGTACTGCAGCCGTTATTTTATATGGTGAACGAACGCCAGCGAACTATCACAAAAATTGGAAAATAATCTAAAGCTGACTGGTTATCACGAGTTTGTACGCAATTTCTCTTTTCCAATTTCTAACATCGAAACGGTCGGGCCCTCTTTTACTGTCCTTTCAACTGAGAATGATTGATGTAGTCCGTGGAGATTATCCGAGGGCCGATTGACTCTTTATCATCCCCTTCTTTTTATTGTCGACGGCTTCTTTATTATAAGCAGATATGATGGAAAATTACTATATTAGTGTTAGTAATTAATTCTGACGGTCTTTGTTTTTACCTTCTTTTGATGTTGGACTACAAAGGCAGTGCTTTGGAAAGGTTTGGGGCATCAATTGAGGATTATAATCTTTACGAGTTATTTGTATACGAGGGTTGTTATGTATATTTCGCATATAGAGCTGGAATAAAACAGTAGATAGCTTTTAAAGACTTTATTGCTTTTTAAAGTATTCTCCACGAAGATTTATGCGCTTTTGCATGCGCTCGAACCAACCCTGGAAGCAGTTGATCCATTCGTTTGCAGGTACAGTCAAAATTGCGTTTTTGAAGGCATCGACTGCTCTTTCTGACAACTCACGCGGTGGAAACGTAAAGAAATCGTTTGGACTTAGGTCGGTACTGTACGGAGGATGGTTTAACAATTCGACGTTTTGTTGCGTTCAAAATTCAATTGTCTGGCGAGCTATGTGCGAACTTGTATTGTCTTGGCGGAGGATGATTCAGTTGTGGGTTGGTTCCTCGGAGCTCATTTGTGGCAAGCAAATGGTTGTATACCAATCGGCAATAATCGTTTTTTGATCATGTACGGAAATTGTTGCTATATGAGTTGCTTTCAAGACAAATGCCGCGACCATATTTTTGGAGACACATCGAGAACGGATGACTTTTGTCTGCTTTTCTTTACCTTGGAATAATCGAACAGACGACTGGCTCGTATGAGTAAATCCAGGATTCATCACCACTTGCAATATTGTACATGTTTGTAGAGTTTCCTGCGTTGAAGCGGTATAGTTTTTTGACACCAATACATCCTAACTGTTTTCTGTTTTTCGGTCAATAGATGCGGTATCAAACGAAAAAACTAATTTTTTCACACACAATTCTTACAGCAATTTTTTTTAAATTCAGGTCTATGAAATCCCCAATGATGCCTCAATTTCGCGATATGTCGCATGCCAATTTTCGTTTATGAGCTTGCGAACAGCTTCGACGTTTTCCTGAATGACTGCCGTTTTTAGTGCACCTGATTTTGGCTCGTCGATAAGATTAATCCGTCCACGTTTGAATTCTCCATACCAACGAGAAATTGTTGACTGATGTTGGTGCTTCATTACCGAAAACAGAAACCAATTCGGTGAGGCATTCTTGTTGAGATAATTGTTTTCGAATATTATCAAAAATTTTTCCGCGAAAATTTTCCTCATTTTTCGTCTAACTTGTCAACTTTGGCAGTTCGTTGTAGCTACAATACTACATGTATCGCACTGAAACTTTGGATTTAGGTTAATTAAAAATGGAGGTGAATTTTTAGTAATTACATTTGAATAGTGGCGCCCTCTGTGTCCCAGTATGCAAAACATTAAAGACATCCCTCGTACTACAAGGGTAAATCGTTATGTCCGTGATTTTTTGAATAAAAGACAAAAAAAACGTTTTATTTCTCAACTTTGTCTCCTTTGTGCTTAATAAACTTCCTTCAATTTTTTATCCTTTCCAAGTAATAAGATTTATCGAGGTTTTTACAATAGAGCGTTTGGGTGAGCGATTTTCATCGTTGGAATCTCGTTCCGTCGAGCCATTTCTTCAGGTTTGGAAACAGGTAATAGTCACTGGACGCTAAGTACGGATGATATGGCGGATGAGGGAGCAATTCGTAGCTCAATTCATGAAATTTCGCCATGGCGTCTACGTATGTACGCACCTTCAGATACATTATCTTCTTGGAAGAGTATTTTCTTCTCGTTTTTTTCTCAAATCACCATTGAACCGGTCCAGTAAGTTGCAATATTCGCTGTTGATTGTTTTTACCATTTGAAGGTAATGTGGATTATGTCGTGTGCATCCCAAAAAAATGGTGCCATGACCTTGTTAGCCGACAGACCCACCTTGGCCTTCTTTGGTATCGATTTGCCTGAGAAACCGTTTTGACGGTTGCTTGTTCTCCGGTGTGTCGTGGTGGATCCATGCTTGGGTCACGCTTATAAAACAGCGCAAAAGCTCGTCCAGATTGCGATTGAAAAACTCCAAACCACAGTATAAACCTAATCAGCAGATTTTTCTTCTTCTTTTTTTGGGCGATCCGTGGATCTGTTCTGTAACCGATTATCCCTGCTGCATCGACTCTCAGCTGTCTTGAGCCATCTTGCCATCTTTTCGGTGGTCTTCCAGGAGGGCGGCTGTCCTCTTGGTCTTCTTTCCAGCGTAACACGGGCTATCCTGTTTTGAGTCCATTCTTTTTATGTGCTTATGTCATTGACTTCTTCGCTGTCTTCCCCATCACACTATATCTTGAACTACGCATGTCTGTTTAATGTCGTCGTTTCTCACTTGATGCTATTGTACTCAGAGTATGTATTTCGGATGATCGCATTGTCCTTTTTATTCTGCTGGTTGTCTACTCTGGCTTCGGTGCCGTAGGTCAGTACTGATCTCACACAAGTTTTGTAAATGCGGACTTTGCTTTCTATTATATTTCTATTGTGTTTATTTTTCCATATGACGTCGCGTAGACATCCAGAAATTGCAGCCGCTCTATTAATCTGGTTTTTGAGATCATTTGTCAGGTGCTGGAGAATGGATATGTTTACTTCTAGGTACTCCTAGGTGAATTGCATCGTCACCTTGCATCTTACTGGTTCTTTAGCGAAGGTTAGATATTTTGTTTTTCCGACGGATATAGTCATGTTAAAATTTTCTGTGTCATTTTATAAAAGACGAATAGTTGTAGGTCGTTTTCTGTCTTGACCACGATAGCGGCGTCGTCTGCGTAGCAGATTATGCTAGATCCTATTACCCAGTCTGCGTCCTTCTTTCAATTCTATTACCTTTTTTATTATCACATTCATCAGCAGATTAAACAAAATAAAGGGCTCAAGCTGTCAATTTTAGTTTCGAAAATCTAGAAAAGCACTTAATTATTAATTGGCACAATAATAAGTTAAGTAGATCTCATTGCAAAAGTGAATAGTTATTAATAATAACTATACATATTATCTATGGATGTTACTTAATAACATAATAACTTATTATGTTATTAAATAACATCCATAAAATTATAATGTGCGTTCAAATAAATTTTACCTCTAATAGTCCATGACAAAAAAATGTTTTGTCATAAATTGTGCTATTTACATTTGCATCAGTTGTCAATTTGACAGACTATTTATTCTGATGTATACTTAGTTTGAACTTTTTAAAATTGCTTTGTAATTTAAAATTGATTTAAAATGGTTTTCACTATCAACACAAATCATTCATGGTTGAATTTTATTTTCGGAACGGACGTAAGATTAGCGGATAATGGCACTATTTTCTTGAAGAATGCGTAGAGGAATTTAGAAATATATTTCCAAACTTCGTCTTTGATTTTGATAATTTTCGGTACACTGTTAAATATTGCACTAAGGTTATCAGAGAAACAGGGAGTGTTATACGGAAAGAAGGCAGTGGCCGGTCAAAAAAGCGTGCGGAAGAGCTAGTTGACGATGTAACGCGAATTTTGAATGATACACTAGGAACTTCCATACGAGTATTATCTGAACGAGTGGAGGTATCAATTGGCGTTTGTTATGCAATTTTGAAAAAAGACTTACATTTATTTCCATATCGCATGACCTGTTATCAGGAAATCAAAGAAATTGACTATCCTAGCAGAACAACATTTTGTCAGTGGTTCTTAAATAATTTTGATAATGACCTTCTTGACAAAACTTTTTTTCTGATGAATCATGGTTTCATCTGAATGGATATGCTAACTCACAAAATATAAGGATGTTGAATACTGAGAAACCACATGACTTTTATGTTGAAACCTCACTTCATCCACAAAAAATTGGTGTATGGTGTGCGATTAGTCGAAGGAAAATCATTGGCCCTATTTTCTTTAACGGTACCTTAAAATGAAAAAGGTATCGACAAGATATTATGTCATTTATTGAACACCTTAATGAAGAAGAAATAAATCAGGGATTCTTTCAACAAGACGGAGCTAGAGCGCACACAGCTGGTGAAACAATTAATATGATACAGCAAATTTATCAAAATCGGTTGATAAATTTAAACACTGAACATGAATTTTCAGCAAGATCTTGTGATCTTACCCCCTGTGATTTTTTTGTGTGACCTTCTTCTTCTTCTTCTTCTTCTTCTTCTTCTTCTGTTTTGTGTTGGACGCCATAACGTCCAGGCACTTGAGCACACTGCTCTTTGTACTATCCCCAACAGATCTCTCAGTTCCACTCTGTTAGTTTTGTGTCCTCGATAAAAGCCACTATCCTCCTCAGGGGAAGTTTGAGTACACTCGAAGGATCCAATAGATCTCTCCCGAAATATTTCTGTCTGAGTTCTTTCAGTTCCTCACACGTGCATATTACATGAAGGCTGGTTTCCTCCTGTTTTTCACATCTCCTACACCAGGGCTCGCTAACCAAGCCCATGCTGTATAGATGCATCCTTAAAGGACAATGTCCGGTTATTAATCCGGTAATTATTTTAATTTCTTTTTTGTTACTACGAATTAGGTTGGCTGAAAACTTTCCGTCCAGCTCCCTTAGTAGTGTTTTGGTATGGAGTTGACCTTCTGTTAACCTCCATTTATTTTTATGTTCTTTTTATAGCCATAACCAGATCTCCCTTTTAGCGGAATCCTTAGCGATTCCACATACAGGTTCTGGTCCTATGAAGTTCCTATTAGTACCTTCTTTGGGCAGTTCGTCGGCTATCTCATTGCCTTTAATTCCTCCATGTCCTGGCACCCATATCAGCGACACAGTATTGTCTTGTGCCAGTTTATTGAGGACCTGTTAACAATATTTCACCAGCTTAGACCTGGTAGATGGGTTCATAATGGCTTTAATAGCTGCCTATCAGTCATAATGTTTTTTCTGATTGCGCAGCCGGCTTCCCGAATTTCCTCGGCACAGGTTGCGACTGCAAACAATTTGCCCTGGAATACCGTTGTATCTTTCCGCAGACATATCGATATCTTCCTTCTAGGGCGCATTCCGCGTATGCCTGCACCTGCCCCCTGACTAGATTGTGATTCATCAGTGTACCAGGTGCCGGCACCACAATTGCTCGAGCGACTTTTTGCCTGTTCCCTGGTCTGTATAAATATGTTCAGCTTAGCTGTAAACATAATCTCAGATGCTATACTGTCCGCCGGCATTTGAAATATCGGTTGTTCCAGTATAGTGCCTGTGATATCTGTATGGCTCCCTACAACCTTATTAGGACACCATAAGTCATTGGCCTTCAGCCTCAGGATCGCAGCCATTGTTCATAGCTGTTCATAGCTCCCGTGATTTCCATCAGAGCCTGTCGCTGGAGAGTCGTGAGGAGCCCCACCGACGATGGCCGCTCCGTCTTCCTCCACCAGACAACTGCTCCATAGGTAATCGTTGGTTTTACTACTTCTGTGTATAACCAGTGTACCACATTTGGTTTTAGTTCCCAGGTCCTGCAAATAGCTCTTCTGCATGTGTGGCCTTTTTTAAAGAACTCAATTTTTCGGGTACAGATACCTGATTTTTCCGACCTTCAAATCAGAATTGCTGAAAGAATGAACGAAATCGACGATATGATACTACAAAACGTTTTCTCCTCTATTAGAAGAAGATGTGAGAAATGTCTCGAACAAGGTGGTGGCCACTTTCAACAATTTTTATATAATGTTTGTTGCAAATAAACGTATCTCATTCAGTTAAAAATTTTAATTTTATTGTTTTGACATTTGTCATGCCATTCAAATAGTTCATAACAAACGAAATTCGTATTAAGAACTTAAGTAAAAAGCTAAGACATACATATAATTTCATGGGCAACTTCGAGGTAAAATTTATTTGAACGCTCTTTATGTATATAGCTATTAATTGTAATCTTTTACCATATTATTATGCAAAATGTTCTTTTCATAAATTATGTAATAATTATTATTTTTTATGTATAAATGTGATTTAGACTACATTTTGTTGTTTTATTACTGACATATTTATGCGCATATTTAAAGCATTTCTTGTGTGTAAAAATCCGAACGTTATTGATTACATTAATGCTTTTTCGAAATTAGAAGATTATAAGCAGATGAATTAATTAACCGTTATTGTGTATCCATAACATTTAATACCTCTTATAACTTCCTATAATTAAAAAAGTCTCGTGAATACATTACCAGAATTGTTAAGCATTACGAAATAATAACTAAAGTTTCGAAATCGTTTTCGCGGAAATAAACAAATTTTACCGCGAATTACCACAGTTATCTCTAACTTCTTGTCACGTAGCATATATCCGTACAATGTAAGACGTCTCTAAATTCTTGTCACCAACCGCACTTTATCTAGTCAGTAGACCACAAGTGCGGTCATTTACTTGACCTATCTGGCTAGGGGGCACAGCACTTCTAATTATTCCCAAGCCGGCAATGGTTTTTTTTACGACTTTTTGCGTTTGTAGTTTTAAAACAACTTTATAAGAAACAAGCTATCAAAAACGCCTACGGTCGTAGCAGGAAACGGCTTGCACTTTTATCTGTGCACACGGTTTTCCTGTTTTAAATTGTATCTAATGGTGCAGTGTCCTTAACCTGCAGGTGAAACCATGCGCGGCGGTTAGAGAATGGCAATTTTAAGATTACAAATTGATTGGAGGAACGATTATGAAGAAAATCTTGTGCCTTTTTTCGCCTTCTCGTAATGATGTTTATTGGTAAATGGAATTATCCGATTTATCTTTACCTTGCTGTGTTATTAGCTTCTAATACTGTTTATGTGAATGACACAGATTTTTTAATAGAATTATTTCTTTTCCTGGAATGATTAATGTGCAAATACATCGATTTACTTCAGAAAATATATAGACTATCTATGTTTATATATATTCAGTGTAATAAATAAAGGTAGAAATACTGTGTCTGTAATCGGTAAACTAAACAGAGATGACTCTTAATGACTTTAATCGCTATGGTTGTTCGTATTTTATTCAAGAAAATGTTTGAAATACGAGGTGCTGTTTATATGTTTTTTTTGTAATATCTAGTTGTTAAATATTGCTTTAAGGGTTGTTTGTTACTATATAAATAACTGGAGGGGTTCATTCGAGTAACATCCCACCGGTGCACAGTGGTTTAGGATCTGATATACGCGATCGAAACCTCTAGCTTCTTAAATAGTTGACCAAACGAGATGAAAATTTAACCACAGGGACTTCAAGTCATCGAGAATTGATTGACGAAAAATGTTTAGCTGCATCTTGTCATCTTTAACCCCTAGTGAGGTTGGAAATGTGTGTACCGTCCAGGAAACGGTGCAACTGAAAAGGTGAAATGTTTGCTGCACAAACATAGCAAGTCATGCTTGTGGTGTTTGTCAGCGCACTGCATACTTTCCCGTCCACCATTGTTAAGCACAATTTAAAATTGATTTGCCCTACTGGACTGTTATATGGGGTCAAATTTTCAATTTCACTTTTCACAGTCGCTTCTTCCTGTGCTGAAATATCCGCAGTTTCATGCACCCATTGAAGTCTTATTTGGCGATAATATCTCTTGGAGGCAGGTCGTGGGTTTTTCTATATAATGTTTGTGGTTTTTCATCGATCAACTGGAGCGGAACCAAGGAAGTCGTAAAAATACTTTCATCTGCACGTGGTGTTGACTTGTGGCTGTTTACAGGCGGTGTATTCAGAACTGCCGTCAAAACCCTATCTACACAATAAAAGTAATGAACTGTCTCGTGTTTCAAGCGAAATACACTTTAAAATGCTTTCACAAGTGTTATTCAAAAAATTTTGCAGTGGTACTTCACGCCACTTGGCTATTATTTCTTCAGTTACTAATAGTATTTGAATTACTTCCGCTATAATAAAGATTTAAAAAAGATAACCATATAAAATCTTATATTTATGAAATCGGAACAAAATAAGCATATTAATGAAGTCATGGCGAAGTATGATTGCCATTTAAAAAATCATAAGTTTATTTTATATCTTGATATTCAAGTGTGTCATGAATATTTAATAAAGATTACTAAATTCTACATAAAAAATACTATTAGATGCCATTTTTAGTTTTGCTCTGTCTTCGACGATTAAGAAGATATGTACAACTGAAAATTTCGTCAAATTGCAATTTTCCTTAAATATCTCAAAAAGTTGACAACATATGACAAATCTGAAAATGCCATCAAATACTTATCAAAATTCTGAGCAACTTTACTAATTTAACCGATCCGATATCTTCAATATTAAGAGAGTTACCCATATACGGAGATAGAAAATGGGCAGCCTGTATATGTGAAGTTGTCATTCATATAAAAATTAAATTATTTAAAAATACATTCAAATTTAATAATAATAATTCATGCCTTTGCATTACCCAACAGCTTGACGCCAATACCAGGGGTCATTGACAATTCATGAGTTAAGTCGCTCCACGGGCGCAGACATAATAATGTGTTTTTTTGAATTTTTATTTTTATTTTTTTATGACTTTATTTTACAACTTATCGAAAAATAAATAAGGCTTCCTCATTGGCACATTTAGAGTACTATAAGATGGTGTTAGTCTGACGTTTCGGTTTTGGGAAACCATCATCAACTTAATTGTTTTATATAGACGGAGAAAAAAGTACAATCTTATATCTGAGGGTATTTTTCATTACAAATTCAGCGGTTTATCACAGATTATTTTTCGAAATTACTTTTTGCTGAAAAAGTATATTTATAATTTTTTTGGTATTTTTCGTAGTTCTTCCCTAATGATAATAATGTGCTATGATTAAGTAGCCTAGGTAACTTAATTGGACCAAATAAATTGTTTTAATGAAAATGTTGGAACACAAACTAAAATAGTGTTTTGCTGAATACATATTTATTATTTTATAAATTGCATGTGTATTTTACAATTCTGAACTCACGACAAATGTTCAAATAGATTGCCATTGTTTTCCAAACATAAGTGTGATCTTATAAACTGTAGAATGCAAAACATCATGTAACATTTCTGGTGTAATATTATTAAACGCTGCCGTTACAGAATCTAATAATTGTTGTTCATCTTCAAAAGAATGCCCAAAAAGTTGGTTTTTAATGTAACCCCAATAGAAGTCCAGTGGAGTTAAGTCCGGAGATCGAGCTGGCCAGGACACTTCGCTGGGAGTTCCAATCCACCTTCTGGGAAACCGCTGAGAAAGATATTCACACTTACGAACCTGTCTAGAATTATGTGCTGGAGCACCGTCTTGTTGAAACTAACAGTTATTAACTACTGCCAAAGATAAATCGTCTAAACTGTCTTCTAAATCATTTTGCAATAAATAAAGATATCGTGCCGCATTTAAGGAGTTATGATAAATAATAGGACTCAGTATTTTTGTATCCAGAATTCCACACCACATATTGAATCCAAAACGATGATGATATCTGGATATTTTTTTAACGCGAGGATTTTATTGAGCCCAGTTGTGTGTGTTGCGACGGTTGAAGATTCCATTGTTGGTAACCATACTTTCATCGGACCATATAATTTTAAAAAGAGAATTTGAAGTCTTCCTCACACATTCGGCTGTATCACTCGCAAAAATGTCTATGCTTCTCGTCGTCCCCTGGTGCAAGACCTTGGCAAATTCGAAATTTATAGAGATGACATTTGTTTTTGTGTAAAATAAAGTATAATATTCCATTTTTTGTCGAGTTGATATTTCAGGGTTTGCAACAACTGCTTTGTAAAATATTATTTTGAGTTTCTTCCTTTGAATGTTTATGTCGAGACTTCACAGGTTTCTTAAATGTATTCTTTCAAGTTGTAACACAAACGTCTAAAAATGGATTTACTTGGTTGCTTTCTCTCTGAAAATCTATTAAAGTACATTGCTTGAGCATTCATAGAATTTTGGTGGCACAGAATATGGCATGTTAGATTATATTTTTCTTCACTGCCAAATCGTTCCCTCTCCATGCTCAAAAGTAAATTAAACCGTAAAGGTAATTCAGTAAAACAACGTGCAACAAACAACAAATAACAACGAACAACAAAATTAATAAACAGCAAAAGCAAGCAATAAAAACAGCAACGACACAGAAAAACGTTTCTTTAGAAGAAGTAACACGCAAGTGACAAGTATTAACGTCAAAATTGTAAAATAATAAATCGTTGTTTTCTAGCACCTACCCAGATACAATTGAACATCTGTTGTGAGTTCAGAATTGTAAAAATACGCATGCAATTTATAAAATAATAAATACGCATTTCTCATTTTTTAGATTGTGTTTCATTATTTTCATTAAAACATTGTATTCTGTCCAATTGGCTTACCTGTCATTGCGCGTTATTATCAGTACAAAAAATACTAAAGAAATAATAAATTTACTTTTTCAGCTGAAATACAAGAGTCCCGTATCGTTATGTTCAAATTTTAGGAGTGTAAAGTAGACTTCATTTCAAGTAACAAAAACGCAAAACTTGTATATCCATTTTTATTTGTTTCAAAGTTTCATATCTATGAATGTGATTGTCAGATCATGAAAAAATGTAATCCTAAAGTCAATACAAATTGATCGTATAACTTTATTTAAAAAAGTTATACGATTCAATAACAGGCCTGTGATTGTTAACGTCGCATAATAAAATGTTATCCTAAAATAAATAAACACGTCGTAGTGCATACAGTAATTTCTTGGAGATCTACAAAAAAGAGTACTGGACATTGATTTATGATAAAGAAGGTTCTTACTTATTTTGTAAGTGCTGAACCATGAATATCATACAATAAACAAATGTTGAGATGACTGTTAACGTTGCATTTTTTAATAAATGATTACATTACGTTTCAGTTCATGCAACAGCTTATTAGTGATTGGACACGTTTTCTTTATTCAAAATGTCTTACCGATTTTCTTCTCAAGAGTATGCGGACATGCATTTTGTGTATGGCTACTGTAACGGCAGTGCACGTCAAGCAGTTATTGAATACCGACATCGGTTTCCCGATAGGCGCATTCCTCATTACAGAACGTTTCTGGAAGTACACCGACAATTTCGGGAATGCGGACTGCGTTATTATCTTTTCGACCGAGGAGTAAATTTGCCAGCAGCCTTACAGGAAGAAGCAGTAGCTATTGTTACAAGGGATCCAACTCTCAGTGTACGTCGAATCGCTAGACAACTAGGAGTGCCACGGACGACAGTTTAGCACAGATATCGCAGGGGACACGGTTTGCTTGAGGCAGACCACTATGCTCGTCTAGTTTATTCTCCCTGGATATTAAGACACTCACGGCTTCATTTTAATTTCTGCAGCACAGTCCTCTGGACAGATGAATCTACGTTTACGAGAAGTGGTGTTACAAATATGAGAAACCTGCACAGGTGGTCATCAGAAAATGCCAAAGCTATACGCCCATCTAAATTTCCACATGAATTTTCTATTAACGTTTGGGCGGCCCTAATCGATGACTTGTTGATTGGTCCTGTAGTTCTTCCTGGGAGGTTAAATTTGGACAATTACCTTCAATTTCTTATTGACGAACTGCCAGGTCTTTTAGAGGATGTCCCACTGAATGTTCGACGAGACATGTGGTTTCATATGGATGGGGCACCACCACATTTCGGAATTGCTGTCCGAAATTGGGTTAACGTCAATTATCGAAGATGGATTGGTCGAGGTGGTCCTGTTGCATGGCCACCCAGATCACCCGATCTTAATCCTCTTGACTTTTATTTATGGGGGTATATGAAAAATTTAGTCTATGCGCAAGTTTCGAACACAAGAGAAGAGTTGTTGGATCGTATTCACCTGGTTGCCGAGCAAATCCTACAAAACAAGTATGAAATTCCGTTAAGTACTTTTTCTGTTGGCATACGGGCACAAGCCTGCATTCAACAAGGAGGTGGACATTTCGAAAATATTATTAATTGAACTTTTATAAATAAAATCAGTTTTTATTGACTTTGGGATTACATTTTTTTCATGATCTGACAATCACATTCATAGATCTGAAACTTTGAAACAAATAAAAATGGATATACAAGTTTTGCGTTTTTGTTACTTGACATGAAGTCTACTTTACTCTCCTAAAATTTTAACATAACGATACGGGACACTTGTATAATGTGAGATACACCGTTGAATTCGCAATAAAAAATGCCATGAGGTTAGGTACAGGTGTACTTTTTTCTCCTTCCAAATAAAAAGTTTAAGTTGATAATGGTTTCTCAAAACTGAAACATATTGTAGAGTTTTGAAAGTGCCAATGAAGAGGTTTTATTTATTTTTCGATAACTTGTAAAATAGAGTCAGAAAAAAATTAAAACAAAAATTTAAGAAAACACATTTTCCTAAATATCTTAAAAAACATAATTGGTTCACGTAAATGCCATGTAAAAGGTCACTAAGTGAGCAACTTTTTTCCCATTTTAAACAACTTTGTATCTCTTACTGTTCTCGAGATCCCCATGCAGTTCTTTCTTATCTTGGACACAGTATATTTTAATAAATATATTGCATTTTCTTCTGCAAAAATCTTTTTTCTGTATAAAGCGCATAGCAACTGCATTATCTCGTTTAGAAACTCTCATTTCGTTGAAATCTATTAGTTTCAATTTTTTATATGCTGTTTCAAATTTTGCTACGCCAGTCACGTCCTTCCTTTTTCTCTTAATTTCTAGGTATACTGTCGTAATTTCTTTTCCGAAGGCATATCCAATCTTCACCGATTTTAACCCACTATACATATAATTTACACTCGTTAATCTAATTTTAGAAAGTCACTTTTTGGATGTTAGTTCGTTCGTTGTAATTAGTTCAAAGTATTATATAAAAAAAAAGTTAAATTATCGTCTATATACGCCACACCTTAGTAAATTATTATTACTCTGTGTAATATAATATTATGCTAGCAAGCCTTTCTCCTGAAAAACAAATTGCTCTTTGCACATATGGCTGCGAAGTTCTTTCCACCGTAATTTGTTCGCATTTTCCCTAGATTCTCAAGTCGTTAGATTTATAACAATGCGGAGTATTACAATTTTTATAATAGTCTTCAGCTTTAATAGTTAACGTAATTCTAGTGCTTTATACTAACACGTAAATATTATTGTTTAGGTAACGTAATTTTAATATAAAATAACAGGTCAACACAATTTTTGCTTAATGAAAACTGTTGATATTTCCTGATTCCTTACCCGATGGAGCTCTCAAGCCAGCCCTAGTTTTGTTTCCTCAGGCTACATTTTTTCAGAAATCGCTGTTATAGAAACTAACAGTTTTAATAATACAAATCTACAAAAAAAAAAATTCGTGTTTTTCTTTAATTTTTCCACTTGGATATATATATATACAGGCTGATTCATTTTCGGCCCTCACCATGGGGATCTCTCTTATTATTGGAGATAGAGTATAGGTTTAAATTTGGCAAAGTTTTTAAATTTTGTGTTTGTTATAAATCCGTAAAGAAAATAGACCTGTGACAAATGACCTTCGTTATTTAAAAAAAAAAACGCGAGAACCCCATTTTCTTCTTTTACCTGTAGCACCGACATTTGGCCTTGTAGAGAAAAAATAGAAACACATACTTGTGGCCATTTCTAAACCTCTATCCAGTGGTGTACTCTAAATTTTTATACGACGTTTCGTTTCTTTCTGGCCATCATCAACTATCTAATTTCTTATAGGCGCCATATTGGATTTAGACATCTTCAGAAAGAGTTTTTTTTTCTGATTTCAACCATGTACCACATGCTGACTAAAGTTTGTGACATTAGGTTTTATTTGAAAGAATAAATTATAAGATTAAATAAGGTAGCCTTTGGAATTTCAGTATTTTTTATTCTTCGAAACGAAATTCAACAGTAGCGAGTACAAGATAACAAAAGCATTAATAAAAATACATAGAAAAGTAAACAATAAACAATTACAGTAAATGTTCAATTATCTGGCCATCTTCGGTAATGCACAATTGGGCACGCCTTCTGGCATTTTGTACTGCCCTTTGTATAGTTCTTCTAGGAACTGCATCGAAGGCATTCTGAAGTTTGTCTCGTAATTCTTCAATGTTTTGTGGCGCATCTACTTTATAAATATTATTTTTAACATATCCCCATAAAAAAAAATCTGGCGGACTTAAATCAGGTGATCTCGCAGGCCATTCAACAACTTCCCTATTTCCAATCCAACGGTTTGCAAACTCTTGATTTAAGAAATTTCTAACAACAGCTGCATTGTGTGCTGGTGCGCCATCTTGTTGCCACCATAAATATTGTAATTGATTTAATAGGATATTGTCGTCAAGATAGTCAGATACGTATGTACGTAAAATGTTTAAATATCTTTCTCCATTTAAATGTTCTTCATACATAACTGGTCCTAAGAGACGATTTGCCAAAATACCCATCCAAACGTTTATTACAAAACGATGTTGTGGTCTTCTAGCCCTGTTTTGTCGGGGATTTTGTACTGCCCAATAGTGCTCCGTATTTCTGTTGAACATTCCAGAATTTGTAAATTTTGTTTCATCTGACCAGATGATTTTGCTTAAAAAATTTTCGTCATTTCCTATCCTTCCCATTAACCAATTACAATATTCTAGCCTTCTCAAATTATCTCCAGGCAGTAAAGAGTGATTAACATGGATCCTGTATGGTTTAAACCTACTTTTATGTAAAGTTCTCCAAACTCTGGACTGGCACAAATTTAATTCTGACGCTACTTTGCGTGTAGAAATTGATGGATTATTATTTATCTATAAAAATACAAGATTAACATGAAATTTGAAAACACGCCTTTAATTTACCATTTGTAAAATATCTTGTCGATTTTCATTTAAATTCCTGTTGTCTTGACCATTACGCGGCTTAGTAAACGATCCATTCTCGACCAAATTTCTGTCGAGATCTAGAAAAATGGTACGATGAGGCTGTTGTCGTTCTGGATATAATTGTAGATATCTTGTACTCGCTACTGTTGAATTTCGGTTTGAAGAATAAAAAATACTTATCATATCTCGTTTCTCTTCGTTAGTGTATGACATTTTTGTATTATTAATGAACAATAAATGAAATGTTTGACAGATTGAAATTCCATGGCTACCTTATTTAATCTTATAATTTATTCTTTCAAATAAAACCTAATGTCAAAAACTTTAGTCAGCATGTGGTACATGGTTGAAATCAGAAAAAAAACTCTTTCTGAAGATGTCTAAATCCAATATGGCGCCTATAAGAAATTAGATAGTTGATGATGACCAGAAAGAAACGAAACGTCGTATAAAAATTTAGAGTACACCACTGGATAGAAGTTTAGAATTGGCCACAAGGATGTGTTTTTATATTTTCTCTACAAGGCCAAATGTCGGTGCTACAGGTAAAAGAAGAAAATGGGGTTTTCGCGTTTTTTTTTAAATAACGAAGGTCATTTGTCACAGGTCTATTTTCTTTACGGATTTATAACAAACACAAAATTTAACAACTTTGCCAAATTTAAACCTATACTCTATCTCCAATAATAAGCGAGATCCCCATGGTGAGGGCCGAAAATGAATCAGCCTGTATATGAATATTATAAATTCAAGTATTTTGTCAGTTTTCCTTTATTGAGCTAGATTTTCATACAAAATCAAATCAAATGTAATAATTAACTAACTAATGTTTACTATTATCAGGATAAAATAAATCAAATTTTAATGAATTTCACTCTTTACTTTACACCGTAACGATCATTTCGCTCCAACCTGAGCTTCATCAGACATATAACTAACTTATGGACAAATTTTTACACAAATGTATAGAACTAACAACAATTTATCCAAATTTATAAAAAACAATAAAGATTTATTATATAATAAATAACAATAAAAAGTCAGGAGTCTATGAGTTAACTTGCGGTAGTTGCCCCATGACGTATATCGGACAGACAGGCAGATCGTTTGAAATACGCATCAGAGAACATTATTCTTCATTTAGAAATAGTAAAAGTGACTCTTCATATGTGCCTCATATTAATTTAACAAACCACAATTTTAACAAAGAATTCAAAATACATATTACACGTACAAAATAAGAGCAAGAAACTTAATTTATTAGTCACTTGAAATTAATAAATTAAAGAAAACCGACAAGATCCTCAATGATCAATTAGAAACTAATAATTCACCCTTACTCAATTTATTTATTTGATATTCAGACAGTCATATATTGTATTTTTCCATAGAACTTTTTTACCTCCCTTTAACATAATGTAGACCAGGGATGCACAGACTTATAGGGAACCGGGGCCACTCGGGAAAATTATAAGCCAAGGACGGGCCACTACAAAGAATACTTATTAACACAAATATTTTTATTTTTAAATAGTATGAATTACTACAAATGATAAAAATAAAAGAACATTCAAAAATGTTTGTTGTAATTATGTAATCGTAATGTAAGCTAATCATTACAATTTTATTATTTTGATTATTATTTTATTATTTTGATGCATGACATTGCATTGACCTAACAATTTTGTTTATGTTTGGCTCCACATTTCTTGTTGCCACACGTAAAATTGCTTCCAGATTTTCATTTGCCATACGGTTTCGATTTTTCGTTTTGTTAAGTTTCATCACTGAAAACGTTTGCTCACAAATATACGTCGATCCAAATAAACTTGCGCGATTTAATGCATTTATTCGCAACTCTTTATAAGCGGTTTTGTCAACGCAGCGGTAAAAGTTGAGTAAATTATCTTCATTAAACTTGTTTCGTAAATTATCATCATTTTGCATGTCTATCAATTCCAGCTGTATTCCGGTGCATTTTCGGGTAAAATGTTGAAAGGATTGCTGAAAACGTCTAATAGAGGTTTAACTTTTTTGAAGTCTAGAAAACGATCATGAAAAGCTTGTATTAAAATATCAATTTTTTCAACATAAGCGAAATTGACATCAGTTTTATTGAATTTCTCCATAATTTTTTTGTAGTTCTGAAAATGGCTCTAATTGGCTGAATTGATTTGTCTCCTGAAAAGACTCAATTTGCATTGAAAGGACGAAACATGAGAGTATAACTGCAAAATCAATTGATCTTTGCCTTGGAGTCGCGTATTTAAGCCATTCAAGTGATTTGTGATGTCTACAAGAAGCGCTAAGTCAGCCAATCAGGGTTGTCGAGTTCGGAGACGTCCTTTTTCTTTTCCGCCAGAAATATTTTGATTTCTTCAATCAAGTTAAGAAACCGTTCTAGTGACAACCCACGACTTAGCCACCTTACTTCAGTGTAAAACAGGAGATCACCATATTCGCTTTCAATATCCTCGAGAAATTATGTGAATTGTCGGTGATTGAGACCTAGTGATTTTATAAAGTTTACAGTAGGTACTACAACTTTCATCACATTTTCAAATCCCAATAATTTTAAACAGAGGGCCTCTTGATGTATAATCAATGAAACTGCATTAATTCCTTGGTATCTATGTTTCTAGATTGTAAATACTCTTTTAACATAGTTATGATCCCAGATTTACTTCCAACCATTGAAGGTGCTCCGTCAATCGTAATTCTAGATAATTTCGTTAAAGCCAAATCCATTATAGAACATTTTTCCAGAAGAGCTTTGAGCATGTCACTCCCCTTGGTTTGACTTGTCAAAGAACTCATACCAATCAGTTCTTCACTCACTTCAAAATTTTGCGTTATACCTCGTAAAAATATTAAGAGTTGAGCAGTGGAACTTATATCTGTAGATTCGTCGAGTGCTATAGAAAAATGCGCAAAACTTTTCGATTTCGTAGCTAATTGCTCTTCTATATTAGCTGCTAATGTGGTAAGTCTTCTTCGATTTAGTTGAATTTTCTCAAACCTCTTTGCATTTTTCGGACACATTTTTTTTGTGGCGATATCTAAACACTGCTTAACAAACTCACTCACCATCTCTAAAAGGCTGACAAGTTTTCTCTATTTTTCGAGATATTTCAAAGCTAACTTCAGTAGCTGTTTCAGCATCTTGAATTGGTTTTGTAAAGATAGCTTGCTGGCCTATTAATTCCCTTTGTAAAGTGGAAATTTTTTGCGTTCGATTTTCGCCGGTTAATTTGGTAAAAGTATGATGCTGGGTTTCATAATGCCTTTTCACATTATATTCCTTCGGAATAGAAACACTACTCTTGCATATTAAACAGACACTTTTGTTATGCGATTAAATAAAAAAGCATTTTTCGGTCCAAATATTTTGAAACTGTCGATTTTCATCTTCAACCTTACGACTACGTTTTTTACTGGGGCCTGGTTTATCCATATCAAAATTGATATTATATTGTTACGTAGGTAGATGCCAAGTTCGAACGACGAAATATGTATTCTTCACAGATTACAATTCAAACAATATAACGTTCGCTTGTCCGTAGTTAAAAACTTAACTGCCCCGATAGCAGGCGATGCGTTGTATTTATACGAGTTACCTAACATCGAGAACCTACCACATTGTTCGGGGTTAATACCGACGTGTTTCGCGAATCTTCGAGTAATCTAGTTGGTTCACATATTTCTAATCTCGTAACAGTATGCTTTGAACGACGAGGAGCATACCTGTCCTACGTAGTAAACCTGAAAAAGAAAGTAGTAGGTACTTAACAATTACAAAAGTTAGAATAAAATAAAAAGAAATATTGATTTGAATGGATTTTTACCTACTTTTGTAGTTTTTCGAACAATTTTTAAAATTCGTTGGCGGGCCGCATAAATATCGACAGTGGGCCGCATACGGCCCGCGGGCCGCGCTATGTGCATCGCTGATGTAGACCCTCAGTTTTATCACATAAGAACAGTATTGTATAAACCGTAGTGAAAGCTTTGTGCATAGACATTTTAGTAATAAAAACTACGCATTCCTTCAACTATTGAAAACAAAACATGTGTTTGTTACGGTACATTGGTGTAAAAATTTGTCCATAAGTTAGTTATATGTCTGATGAAGCTCAGGTTGGAGCGAAACAATCGTTACGGTCTAAAGTAAAAAGTGAAATTCATTAAAATTTGTTTTATTTTATCCCGATAATAGTTATAATGGAATTTCATCAAGTGAAGGTTGAAACAATCCTAACTAATGTTTTCAATCAAATATTACAAATATACTAAACACATAGAGCTAATTCAAAACTGTTTCTGCGGGTTTACTTAATGTTTTTTTCTCATTAACAATATTCCTTTTACATGTTTATTTAAATCCATTTCATAACAATACTAATTAAAATTTGCATTGATTCCTAAATCAGTTTTATTTAACTTATAATTACATTCTATTTTTAAATTCCCTAATTATACTCCCTAACTAATAAGTAAATTAGATTGAATGGTGACGGCTTTGTTGGTACGGACCTTCCGCAACATTCATTTTAACAAGGTGTTTTGTAACTGTTACATCCTGCGCAGGAGAGGTTGCCGCTGTTGTGACTGATGTATATTTGTCATGCTCCCAGACCGTGAATTAGTGTCAGTATTACAGCTGTTTTTTTTACCTCCAAGAGCAGATGGAGAAGGATAGAAATGCACTTTGCATCTATTTTTGTCGCTAGAGACAACACCCTTGTTTTATTTTTTTAATTGGTTTTATATTAACCGTAGTTTACGATTCACGATTTAATAATTTTATTCTTTCCAGTGGAGAAATGATTAAATTATATTATACTAAGTTTCTCCCTTTTTTATCGTATTTATATTGTTACTTTCTAGACTGTTTTGAAAAAGAGGGATTTAAAATTAATACCGAAAAAACATTTTGACTGATCAGTAAAGGCCGGGATTATATGAAAAAAAAAACTGAAAATATGCGCATAAATATGCAGATGTTTTAGCCTAAATATGCACTTCCTTATGAAAAATATGCAGGTAAAAAATACGAGGAATGTTAGAAAATGGAATACTGTAGAAAAAATATTCTATTATGTTTAGTACTAGTTTATTTAGAACATTTTACAACATAATTAACTATGAAAACAATTTACAATCACATATTTCTCAAAGTCTTCAACAGAAAAATTGTGACGCTTGTCTGAAAACACGTATTTATATATTGAAAAGGTTCGTTCTACGTCGACGCTTGTTATAGGAGCATATTTCAAATTATAAAATAGATATATCATCTATTGTCAACTCAATATTTTCTACTGAATCACCACACAAGATTTTTGAAATGTCCTTTAGCTTTTTAAATCCTTCATTTTTTCCTATTACACTTAAAAAAATTTTATACCGTACCGTCTCACCCCTCCTTTAACATCAAAACATGACTTCAAATTTGTTTATTATTTCAACGCTCTGGATTAGCGACATAAATTGTTTTTCCAACTGCAATATAGAAATGGAAATACAACTGTAATTGGCTTTAATAAACGCCAACTGTTGAGGTATTTCTTTACTTTGTGCATCCCTCATAATTGTCTTTATTCCTTCATAATGATTTGCATGAAAAATAGCAGCCTCCAACCACGTTCCCCATCGTGTGATTACTGGTTGAGGAGGAAGCGGAACACTAGGTAGATGTTGTTTGTAAAATTGAACTCGTAATGGGCCTTTAAAAATACTTTCTTAACACTACTAAGTATTTACTAAGGAAAAATGGTTTCTGACTTCTACAACACGATTTAGTCCGTGCGCCAAGCAAGTGAATTAAATTTGGTTAAAAGATTTTCAAGTTGAAAGCTAGCTTCACCATGTGTGGTGCAGCATCCGTCGAAAACAATAGAATTTTCTCTGTTGGAATCGATTCCGGTAAGAAGAAAGTTGCCAGTTCTCCCTGTATAAACCTTGTCATTGTCAAATTATTTGCCTTTTCCAACTGTTTGGATGAAATTAAATAAGATTTTGCTGCATCCGATACGTTAACGATACCAATCATTAATTGAACTATGTATCGACCCACACTATCAGTATTTTCATCTACGCATATATAAAGATAATTGTTTGCAACAACCTTCTTAATGCTATTCAATGTTTCTAGCGATACAGCGAATATAATTTTTTCTTAACGTGCTCTCATCGGGAATGTTATATTTGCTGATGTAGTTTGGCAAAAATAGCTTAACATTTAAATTGTTTAATTTATGTAGTGGAATATCTGCCGACACAAACATTTGACACAAATATTCATTAAATTGTTCTTGTTCCGATTTTTTGGAAGTTGATGGTAAACATTGCGGTAATGTTTGTTGACTCTTCTTCGCCAATTTCATCTTTGTTAGTTTGTTAGTTTTGCAGCATGAGATGGAGTTTTCATATGTAGGTTGATTTGGAACTTTCACTCACTTGTAATCTGCATAAATAATATCACATCATCAATTGTTTTCTTATAAAATAAATGTTAGTAAAAGATAAAGGAATAATGAAAAACTTAATTAATTAATTATTTAATTAATTAATTAATTAATAAGAGGAAATAAACTTAAAATTTTACTCACAATCTTGCAGCATGCTACGCAAAATACTTTTTCTCCATCCATACGCAATTCTGAATAAGATGCAATCCATCCAGGCACAGTCGCTATTTTCGGCATTTTTGCTATTATACAGGGTGTCCAGAAACTCTGCTGACAAACGAAGACCGGAGATTCCTCTGATAATTTTAAGACAATTAAACCCAAATTCACCTAGTCCGAAAATGCTTCCTAAGGGAGCTAGAGTTCTTTGAAGATGGCGCCTTGTATTTATTTGTTTTTTAATTCCTCCAGAACGCTTCTATTTAGAAAAACAAAAACTGGTATGCTTATTTATCCTCCAGAGATGAATCGATTCCATCAATTGCGAATTTCTAGTACCGGTCATAGGCGTCCGTTTTGGGTAGGTCAACGGTTATTTTAAGGTATAACTTTTTTGTCTTTAACTTTTAAGCATTTGTGACACTAGATTATTAAATTTTCAGGGTTCCAGTACTAAAAGGTACTCTTACTTTAAGTCGGTAGGATACACCGTTTTCTAGAAAAATCGATTTGTAAATTTTTCGTTTTTTCTTCATTAAAGTTCAATTTTTTATTTTTTGCAATAGTTAGCTCTGAACTGCCAACAGAAGTAAAACCTACGTTTTTCATTGTCAAATTGTTGTCAGTTCGCGAAGTTTATCTTTTCATTTTTTACTTTGTGTTATTCAAACACAACGATTTCAATTAAAAAAAAATGGTTTTTACTAATGAGGAATACGCCGATATGCATTTAGTTCATGGCGAAATGAGGTGTAACGCTCGAGCGGCGCAACGTAGATACGCTGAAAAATTTCCCAATCGTCAGCATCCCACTCACTCAACATTTACAGCTCTTTATCAACGATTAAGAGAAACAGGTTCAGTGGTCCCAAAAAATAATGAAACAGGGAGACATAATGATGTAACAGCAGAACATGAAGATGTTATTTTAATGGAAGTTGAGGAAAATCCAGAAATTAGCGTTCGAAGACTATCTGCCATGTACCCCACAATTTCAAAATCTTCCGTAGGAAATATCTTACACAAAGAAAATTTATATCCTTTTCATTTTACAAAGGTGCAAGCACTGCTAGAAGGAGATTTTCCTGCTCGCGTAGAATTCGCTAGATGGTTACAAAATCAGAAAAATCAAGATGAAGATTTCTTCAGGAACATTTTGTTTGGTGACGAAGCTACATTCTCAAAAAATGGAATTTTTAATGTACATAATGCACATTATTATTCGTACGTTGGTGACAATTCCCACGTTGTTCAAGAATTTAAGCATCAGCATAGGTTTAGCATAAACGTCTGGATAGGAGTAGTTGACAATTATCTACTTGGACCTGTGGAATTACCTGCTCGTTTAAATGGTGCTGATTACTTACATTTCCTGCAAAATATTTTACCTGATTTGTTAGATGAGGTGCGTTTAAATATTCGGCAAAACTTATGGTTTCTACAGGACGGCTGTCCGGCCCACTTTAGCAGGAATGTACGAGACTTTCTAGATAATAACTACGAAGACCATTGGATTGGAAGAGGCGGTCCAGTTGCTTGGCCAGCAAGGTCGCCGGATTTGAATCCTTGCGATTATTGTGTTTGGGGATACATAAAAGCATTTGTTTATTCCGTTCCGATACAAAATCGCGCACAACTCTGGCTAAGGATACAAGATGCTTGCAACGAATTTAGAAATAACTTTGGAATTTTTGCAAGAATTCGGCGTTCTCTAAGCAAAAGGGTAAACTTATGCATAGAGACTAATGGTCATCACATCGAGCAACTTTTGTAACAATCTACCTTTGATACTTGTTCTTTTTTTGTTAGTTTCGTTCCATTGTAATAAATAATTTGTTTTTAATTTATTAAATTAATTTTCATCCATGCCTTGATAGTCCAAGCCAACTTCGTCGCTAAAAATAAGTAGGTACATAATAAATTGAACTTTAATGAAGAAAAAACGATAAATTTACAAATCGATTTTTCTAGAAAACGGTGTATCCTACCGACTTAAAGTAAGAGTACATTTTAGTACTGGAATACCTGAAAATGTAATAATCTAGTGTCACAAATGCTTAAAAGTTAAAGACAAAAAAGTTATGCCTTAAAATAACCGTTGACCTACCCAAAACGGACGCCTATGACCGGTACTAGAAATTCGCAATTGATGGAATCGATTCATCTCTGGAGGATAAATACGCATACCAGTTTTTGTTTTTCTAAATAGAAGCGTTCTGGAGGAATTAAAAAAAAAATAAATACAAGGCGCCATCTTCAAAGAACTCTAGCTCCCTTAGGAAGGATTTTCGGATTAGGTGAATTTGGGTTTAATTGTCTTAAAATTATCTGAGGAAACTCCGGTCTTCGTTTGTCAGGAGAGTTTCTGGACACCCTGTATATCACAACTCACAAGTTTACACTTCGAAAAGCCAACGTAAAATAAAATTTTTTTCGAATATGGGAATAATTTTTTCCGAATAGCAAAGAAACACATATACACCTAATTTTCTGGTAAAATGCATTTTTGTATTTATTTAGAAGTTTTAAGGTATTCGCTTTTCCTGGAATTTTGTCTCGACCTGGATGTATGGGAAAAGCATTAATAAATTCTTGGAGACGTTTATCGGAAAAGTAACGGGAAGAGGCTTAATAAAATTAAGTTAATTTTTGTTTCTTTGTTACATACACATGTTTTTAGTAATGCCTATAATAAATTTGATTTAGTAAATAAATAAAACTCGGATACTTAAAATATGCAAAAATGCTGAATTACTACAAAATATGCAAATAATATACAAAATGCATATATTATGCAAATATGCAAATTTATGGAAACTGCATATAATCCGGCCTATATTGATCAGATCAGTATAGATAATATGTGAAAGTTAGTTTAGATATTTATTGTAATTCAAACTATTAAGAAAAACCGCTTTATTTAGTTTTATTGATTGGGAATTTTATAAATTATGTCTATAATACTGGGTCCGGCAACAGGATTGAACGGTTTTTAATAGGCCACTGTTAAGAAACAAAGAATATATTTCGATTTATTATTATTACAACTAAAAACACAATTGTGGAAATTTCTTATAACACTTTTAGTTCGCAAAGATCACATCCCTAAAATGACCACCGTCTTCTTATATACATTGCTGCAATTTGTTTTTGAAATTGTCCAAAACGCGTCTGAGTAAATCTTCGTTTATCAAATTTATTTCCTCACGAATTCTTTCGTCGAGTTCCAGAAGTGTTTGGGGACGCGTAGAGTACACTTTGGACTTTAAGAATCCCCACAAAAAAAGTGCGGGACCGCCAGGTCCCGTCTTGCGGGCCATGCAATGTCACCAAACCTGGAAATTAGACGATTCGGGAACATACACCGTAAAAAGCAATGGACTGTGTAGCTGTATGCGCTTTGGCGCCGTCCTGTTGGAACCATACTATATCTTGGTCCATTCTTTGAAGTTCCACAGCCACAAATGTTTCCATCTCAACGAACCGAAGGGAATTGATTGTAACGGTGTGGCCGTTTTCTTCAAAAAAGTATGGCCCGATCACACCAAAGCTTCACACTCCACACCACACCGTTACCTTTTGATCATGAAGTGGGTGTTTGTACATTTCTCCTGGGTTGTGTTCCACCCAGTAGCGAAAGTTCTGCTCATTAACGTACCCACTCAGATAGAAGTGAGCTTTGTCAGACATGATCAGTTTATCAAGAATTCCTACATTGTTGTTCAATATTTCAAAAAATTGCATGCAGAAATTGAGGCGGTTAAGTTTATCAACAGGGTTTAGCCTCTGGACTATCTGTACCTTATATGGATGAAATTTCAAATCCAGCTTTAAAATTCGTCGCATACTTCGCTCTGAAATTTTCAGTGCAATTTAATGCCGAATTGCAGAACGTGTTGGACTCCGTTCAATGGCTACTCTGGTTCTTTCAATATTACCTTGTGTACGAACTGTAAGTGTACCTCCAACAAATTAAATTCACGGCGAAAACTCCTCTGGGTTTGCACGGTAGACTGGGTCAGGATAAATGATTTTACAGCAGAGATCCGTTGATTAACCGGCCAATTTGTCATTGTAACAGATAGCCTTCGATAACAAAATACAATTTTATCACAATTTTATCAGGATTGAATGGTTTTAAAAAGGTGGCTGTGGAAATACAGTTTATTTGACAAACGTCAAATAAACTGTATTTCCACAGCCACCTTTTTAAAACCATTCAATCCTATTGTCGGACCCTGTATAAAATGTGTTACAATAAAATGGATAGATGTTAACAGTAAATAAAAATAATAATTTTGTTGTAAAATTTTTGAGGTCTTTATTAAATCATGCTATTTGGTATATGGCAATCGTGTGTGAAAGATAATATCGGCCAAATCATCTCGGCATAATTGGACATCTATCTCACCCGGTGCCGATAAATTCTTCGAAAACAATTGTTCGGATGCAAGGGTTCGAAAACAATTATTCGAAACCATGCTGTAACACTGTCCTTCAGTTTTTGTTGTGGTCCCTTGTTTCATAAAGCCTACAAGAAGGACGCTTTTCTTGTTCCAAAAGGCAGTGTCCATGACGTTTCTCGCAGAAGAAGTTTGACGACACTTTAATAAAAGTTCTTCGTAGATGAGTTAGAGCGACGCCACTGCATTGACTGTCTTTTCGTCTCAACGTAGACATAGGCGACCAAAGTGTCATCACCTGTAGCCATATGCCTGAGGAAATCTTCACCATCAACATCGTAACGTGTCAGAAAACTTAGTGCCAATCCAATTCTCTTCGTTTTATGGTCTTCGGTAAGATGTTTTCGGACCCATCGTGAACAAAATTTGTGGTAACTTCACGTTCAGTAACAACCTCGTGCAAAATTGTACGTGAAATTTGAGGGAAAATGGCACTCAGTTATGTAATTGTGAATCGCCGATTTTCACGAATTCTTTTTACTCACAAGTTCGTTCGTCACAACAGTTGGCCTTCCACTCCATTCTTCATTATGGGCATTAATTCGTCCTCGAAAGGTACGGCACCATCTTCTAACCATAATGTCATTTTCACCATAAACAGAACAAAGATTACGATGAATCTCAGCAGCCTTCATATTCTTTGCAGATAGAAATCGATCTCAGCACGCAATTCACAATCGGCGGTATTTTCAGTTGCAGCAGCCATTTTAAACGACCAAATTGCATGAAAGAATGTCCAAACTATTCTCTCACTAACATCGCCAGACTCACACTGAACCAGACTACACCGCAGCGTTGCGCTAGCGGCATTATCCCCACTTCTCTGCGCACTAGGCGGAAACGGAAGTTACTATACGTGTCGCCCTCGTATATGTAGAAGAAAAACACTTGCTTTATAATCACCCAATGGCATCTTCTGGTAAAGAAGTATATAGTTTAGTATTATTAGAGATACAGATAATAGTTTTTATGAAAATTGAATATTTTACTTTCTTATTTTGTTAATAACTACAGACAGTAAAAAATTTTACATCCTAAAACAAGCATATAAACTGGCAGATATGCTTGTTAGAGCTATATGGCGAACACGTCGGATTATATAATTCCACGATTACCAAGCAGTTTAATTTACACTTCGGATAAAGTCAGTTCCACCTGGATTATCCTTTTCCGTTGAGATTCAGTGAAAACGAACAAGACAAGGCGGTTGTCTGTATGCTAGAGAGACAGAGAAAGAGAAAGTGGTGTGTGTGTAAGAACGAAATCAATTTTATGATTCGAACGTTATGATTAAGTATTCTTTAAAATGTTCATTTTTCAACGCAAACCGTTTATTTCCTGTACACTTTTCATAAAGCGAAAGGTATATGAAATCTTCGCAGTCTATTTATTTCTATTTCTTCGATCAAATTGTAATTGCGAAGTTTCCTTTTTTTAAGTTATCTATTTTTATAGGTTTGAATTAAATTAGAACTCTAGAAATTAGGAAGAAAATTAAAGAAATGGGTTTTAATTAAAATTTTTAAGTTTTCATTGAGATTTTTTTAATTTTTATTGTGTAGCTGAAGTAGGAACTTAACGTACAATTCCGGTCATATAAATTTAGTACAACACTATAAAATTGACAAATTATCAAATTTTGTTTGGTGGCGTTTATATTATTCCTTGTTGTCTATTATAAGTAGAGAACGGACATTCTTACCACATGACTAAGTTCTCCCAATACAATAGCCGTTGTCCATTGTTAACGCTGGCGAAATCAGGTGGCCGAGAAAATCAAACACAAATACTTCATTGTATTACGCTGGGATGTACTCAGCGATGTTTATAAACATTTCCAATTGCCGATTGCGTTTAATGGAATATATCCTCCGAATACAATAGGTGAGTTGTCCATTGTAATCGCTGTCGACCAGATGGCCAGATGGTCTAACAAATACTTCATTGAATTACGCCGAGTCATGTGGTAAGAATGTCCGTTCTCTAATTATAAGTTAATACTAGTGAGTCAACTATTTCTATTGAGCAAGAATACTTTTTAAAAACAAGTTAACAAAACAAAAATTTAAAAATATAATAGCTAATACACCGTCGAACAAAATTAGCCCGCACCACCTATAAATTTAGGAATACATATATGTATTTTGTTGGATGATGTGTACAACAATTTAGAGACAGGACGGATATGTGTGGGTGTATTTATAAACTTGAGTAAAGCATTTGATTTAGTAAGTCACAAAATTTATTAGAAAAATTAGCCCGATATGGCATCAGAGGTTTGGCCTTGAGTTATTTGGAGGACCGTTCAAGCTATGTGGAAGTAAGGGGAATTAAATCGAATGTAAGTGAAATAGCGAGAGGAGTACCCCAAGGAAGTATATTGGGACCGCTTCTTTACATTATTTATGTAAAATAATGCGCCAAACAGTAAAATGGTGATGTACGTGGATGACACGTCATTGCTGGTAACGTGTAATAAATATGAAAATGTAAATCATGCAGTGGAAACCTCATTGAATATCTTGAACGAGTATTTTCAAAACAATGCTTTGTACTTAAATAATGTAAAATAATATTTTAATATTTTGGTGCGGCATTTATTTCGAGGCCCGTACGGATTTTGTAGTGATCGGAAGAGTACTAAACGCTCCGATGTACATCCAGGAGATTCTGAAAGAACATGTCGCACCTTACATAAACACTTTACATAGACTTATGAATGATAATGAAGACCGCACCGAGCCGATATCGTAAACGAATATTTGAACGAGGTTGGCATTCAACGTTTAGAGTGGCCAACGCGTTGTCCTGACTTGAATGTAATAGAACACGTTTGGGATTAGGGGGGATTAGACGTCGAAATCCTGCTCCTGAAAACTTGTCTGAGCTAGAAAACGCGGCTTTTGGAGAATGACATAAAATTTCCCAAGATTTCATCATAAATATTTTCCACAGCATTCAAAGACGTTTGAGGGAAGTTATTCGATCTAGAGGCGGCAATACACGATATTGAAACAGTTAAAAACTGAAACTTTTGTTTATTTTCAATTTTAAAAATTTGAAGAAAATATGGATTATCTTTTCGTTTTGTTTTTTCAAAAAATTTTTTCGAAATCGTTGAAAAACAATTCTTATTTCAATAAATTAAATTAATTTTGATAGGTATATTAAGAATGAAAGAATTAATTTAAAATGTATTAAGCGGCTCTAATTTTTGTACGTCAGTGTATTTGATTGGAGCACCATTTGCATTAATAACTGGATTCAGCTTTCTAGGCATCGATAGAACGAGATTTCTAATGTAGCCCTCTTGCGCCATTATATTTTCGTAGATATTTAAAATAAAGTCCCATAAATCTTCCGAATTCCTTACATGTATCCGTGACATTCGTTTTGCCATTTCAGCCCAGACATTTTTTATGAGATTTATGTTTGCACTTTTATGAACGCATTGCAACCACTGTTTAAATACATGGCGAAAGATAAGATCCTTCCAACAGACCGTAAAATTAATAAAACTTTAGGAATCATTAAAGGACCTCAAAGGAACTAATTTACCATATAAACTAAAGGTTGCAAACGTACCCTTAGGTCAAAAAAAAAACAAAAACTAACCTTACATTTTGTATATTTTTTATACGTCCAGAACACGTCAAATACAGGATTATCGTGTAAATTGTGTGTGCTACTGTTCAAATAAAATATCGCTTTAAACTATTTATGCTATACCAATCTTCGTTATGTTTAAATAATCTCGTAAAACGATGTTAAATATTGTTATTTTTAGGGTCCATTTTCGCATAAAAATTGACATTGTCATAACGTTTGCAAATCCAGGCTGCCAATTTAAACATTCACAAATAAATATTACTGTTATGATATCTATCTATGGATACATAAAAATATTAATAGTAAAACTTTATGTGTTTAAGTTGGCAGTCTGGAATTGCAAACGTTTATGATAATGTCAATTTTTATGCGAAAATGGACCCTAAAAATAACAATATTTAACATCGTTTTACGAGATTATTTAAACAAAACGAAGATTGGTATAGCATAAATAGTTTAACGATATTTTATTTGAACAGTAGCACACACAATTTACACCATAATCCTGTATTTGACGTGTTCTGGACGTATAAAAAATATACAAAATGTAAGGTTAGTTTTTTTTTTTTTTATTTGACCTAAGGGTAGGTTTGCAACCTTTAGTTTATATGGTAAATTAGTTCCTTTGAGGTCCTTTAATGATTCCTAAAGTTTTATTAATTTTACGGTCTGTTGGAAGGATCTTATCTGTAGCCAAATACATTTGCAGTAGCATTGGGGCAATTATCATGCTGAAATATGTAATTATTATGAAGGTAAATTTGTAAGATGGTGGCACGAAATCGTCTAATCTATGAATTAATTTTTCGATGAAAATCTTTTTTCAGTTCTCCAACACATCCCAGTATTACGATAATTTATCCATGCTAACACATTAACCTAAAACCTTTCCTGTAATAATTGTATAAATTGGTAGTAACATAAATTTGCTGCATTTTGCTGCATATTTCGCTTTTCATATTCAAAGTTGGAGACCTTATATGAGGTGCTACCCAGAAATTTCCGGAATGTGAAAAAAACAATGAATTCTTCTTACAACTTATTCACTACCATCCCCTTCAAAGTACTCTCCTTCCGCATGACTGCACCAGCCACTTGTTCATGATTTGAAGCAGTACTGGAAGTCTTTGCGTGTTAACGTGTTCAAAACTGCCTGCGATTCGGTCTGGATCAATCTGGGGAGTAGGGTTGGTGGGGTCGTGTGATAACTAAACCAGGTCATGTATTCACAATATCCATTTCATCAAGACGACCTTGTTAAAGTTACGATCTTACACCACATTGTTATCATCTTGTAACCAGGTTACTAGGCTAAGGAGACACACTACAGTCAGAAGCAGAGTCACTGCTAAGCCAAAGTGAGTACGAGCCTAGTGCTTCATATTTACAATGTAGTATTTACTGTTGTTATCATTGTTGTTATCGTTGTTGTTATCGTTATTGCATTAAATGTTATTAATTATTTAATCGTTTCCTGCATATTATTCGTGTCGGCAACAATGTTACCTCCGAGACCAGGATTAATGTCAGTAATGTCAGAAGTGGTATGGCAGGATCGCCAGTAATATCTGACCATCTAACCAAAGGTAGGATAGCTATGTAATATCAGATGACGGGATCTCATCATCTGATATTACATCATGAGCCTGCATCCTGCAATCCTGCCTGGATCCTGCAATCCCGTCATCTGATATTACATGGCTATCCTACCATTAGTTAGATGGTCAGATATTACATGGCGATCCTGCATCCCACTTCTGACATTACAGTAGTACTGCCGTCTTCGTTGAGGCTAGAAAGGGTTTGTGAATTGTCGTGGTGTAGGATCCACGAATTGTTGCACCACTTGGCAGGTCGCTTGCGTCGAATGTTTTCACTTAGTCGCCGAACTGTTCGCCATTAACTGCTTCACTTGGTGGGAGAAATTCGTTGCGCACGATGCCATTAGCGTCGAAGAAGCAAATCAACATAGACTTGACGTTGCTTCGAACTTGCTGTGCTTTCTTCGGTCGTGGTGACGATGGCGTCATTGTTACTGAAGTTCCCATTCCTTTCGGCAGTTTCTTTCAGCTCTGTACACACATGAACACGGTGCCGTTTTTGTTCAATACTGAGTAACCTTGGCACAAACCTTGCAGCAATACGCCGCATGTTGAATTCGCTGGGCAGAATACACTGAAAAACGCCGTACGACAAACCGACAATGTTACAAATGTCACGGATTGATCTCCTTCGGTTTTGTAGGATAGCACCACGCACTTTTGACACACTTTGTGGCGTGCTTTCCGTCGATGGACGGCCGGAACACTCATCATTATCAACCGACACATGTTCATTTTTAAAACGGTTGTGCCACTCATAAGTTTACGTCTGGTCTAAAGCATGCTCACCAAATGCTTTTTAAATCATTTTTAGAGTTTCCACTGCTGTTTTACCAAGTTTGAAGCAGAATATGGTGCACGTTTTTCTCTTCCACGAATAACTCAACAAACATAAACACAAAAACTGTTTGTCACCACCTATAAAAGTACCGTTTGATAGACTAACTTAGTATTGATGTAGCTCACACCATCTAGCGCTATAGATCTGTACTACCATCTTTTCGCGCGTCACATTCAAATTCCGGAAATTTCTCGGTAGCACCTCTTATATCAATCAGCCCTCGTATTGCTCACCAAACCTTGTGATTGAGGTCGATTTTTTAAATTTCCTTTTTGTGATTTTTATTTTGCGTTATTGCGGGAAAAGCAGCATATTTTTAATAAATCCTTGTTTTTCCTACGTAAAAATTAAATTTAGTTTTCGTTTTTTTTTTTAAATATTGATATATTATAAAACACAAAGAAAGAAATTAATTTTACTCAACTGCTGTTTCGTGCTATAGAAGCCTTGATCTCAGGTAATATTTTCCTGCACCACAATGTATCAGAAATCGTCTATCGTTAAAACAACTTTTTGCATCGTACCATCTCTCTCTAGTTCCCTGTATAATCTAGATTTTGAAGACGTGCGAGTTTTATGGAAGACGTTCAAGCCATAAAACTAACCCCAAAATTAACTCCAGACTTGTTAGTTCTACTAGCTACTGCTTTTACACGTTACATATTTCGGATTAGGTCCGGGAAACGTAACACAGTCAACCGTGGACATTTTAAAATATTACGGGGCACTGTTAAATTTGGTGGTGCTCTCAAGATGGTAAAATACCCGGAGGTTATGTGTACGGTCATAAATCCTCGCGTTTACGACTCTACCACTGCCTGGGTAATAATGTTGAGGTCCGCCAACACAAAAGTGAAGTTTAATCTGGTTTTAATGCGGGAATTTTCTTTTCTTGTTCTTCAAGCTAGATTGTTGGCATCCAATAAATTATAATATTGTGCAACAATGAAAACAACTACAATAGATCTTTTACGACTGTGCGATTATGAGGCGTCACCTATTAAGTCAGAAATATTCACGGTTTTATGCAAGTTCTGTAACAAACTTTAATAACATATAGGTCATTTAGAATACAAAATATTCTAGTTCGTTTCAGTTTATTATTTGACTAAATAGAAAGTATGTATAGTTTATTTCAAATTATAAGAATATAACTTTGAACGGCTCTAATGCTTTTATTTCACCACCTGCGGCAATAACTACCTGGCCGCTCAATACGATTATTTTTTACGCAAACAAACTGCTGAGGTCCGTAACGACAAAATTTAAGTAAATTGTAATTACTGCAATTTAGATGAAATAAAATTTAATAATAACCAACAGTTGTTAATTTGATTATATAGTTATAATACCGCGATATCATAAAGTTTCTGGGTCAACGGTGGCCATGGGGTGAAAAACGTCTGTCTTAATTTATATCATCCTTTTGAGAAAAATCTGATAAAATTTTCAGGTTAAGTGTCATGCTGACGTTAAAATTTGTCAATATATTAATCTTAATGTCAGTATGACACATAACCTGAAAATTTTATCAGATTTTTCTCAAAAGGATGATATAAATTAAGACAGACGTTTTTCACCCCATGGCCACCGTTGACCCAAAAACTTTATGATATCGCGGTATATAGTTAAATAGTCATTAAATTACAATTTAGATGAAATAAGTGCTTATATTTATTAAACAAAATTTAAGTAAATATAGTTATATATTACATCTAATATTGACTCTATTTATCATTTATTGTTAATCTTTACTGCAGTATACATATTTGATTTTTCTCTCTTTACTTAACGAACATGTGGCGACCTTTTGCTGAAAGTGTTAGTGATTATGATGTGGATAGTGATAATACTGTTGGAGCACGACAGAGAAAGCATATATCAGAAAATGCAAAACATATAATTTTCAATGTCAATCATACCCTGATGGAAGAAAATAACGAACTACAAACCCAGAACATTCAACGAACGTCGCAATTAACCATGGTGCCTCTTGGAACAATATATAAAATAATTAAGAATAACGCAGGGCCTCGAAAGCAAAGAAGTGACAAAGGAGCACCGAGAAAAATTGAAGAGTATGAAATTGAGACTATTAGGCAGCAAGTATACTCCTTCTACAGAGGAAATGTATCTATACTTGACTGCTTACATAAAAGAATCAGTGATGAGCCTATAAATATTCAGTGTTCTAAAGCAACTTTGTGGCGAACGCTAAAGAAAGCTGGTTTTAAGTTTGGCACTATAGACGTCGCACAATTATGGAAAGCCCGAGGTTACAGAAACTTCGATATGAATACTTAACGGCAATTAGAAGGTATAGACAGGAAGGGCGATTAATATGTTATTTAGACGAGACGTGGTAGGACACCCATGACACAAGTTGTAAAGGTTGGGTGGATAGTTCAAGTATGTGTCAGTTGGACGCGCCGGTTTCGAGAGGGAAGAGAATAATCATTCTTCATGCTGGGTCAGAAAAAGGATGGATCGGACAGCCGCTATTATCTGCTAAAAATGTTAAATTCTCAAGTTTAGATTACCATGAAGATATGACCTCATCTTTATTTCAAGAATGGTTTTGCGACACTTTGATGCCAAATTTACCAAAAGATAGTGTGATAGTGATGGACAACGCTCCGTATCATTCTCGACAACAAACCAAAGTTCCTACAAAATGTAATAATAAGAAGGATATTAAAACATTTTTAGAAGCAAATGATTTATATTTTGAGGATCATTATACAAAAAACCAATTAATAGAGGTGATGAAGACAAAAGAATATTTAAAGGATTATTATGTGGATAACAGAGCCAAAGAAGCAGGATATACAATTTTGCGTTTACCACCATACCATTACATTTTGAATCCCATTGAATTGATATGGGCCCAACTGAAAAATACCATAAAACGAACAAATCAAACACCGTCTGTGAAATAGTCGAGTACGTTTCGCGGACTTTAGAAACGCTGCCTTTGTACTAGCTATTAAATCATTTATTCGTGGATAACATTCACGAATCGTTTGTGCCACAAGATTCAAAGCGTGGATTTTGCACGTTACATGTAAGAGGTTGGCACTATATTCTTTGAGAGATCGACCTAAAGACAGCATGTTTGCGGCACCGTCACTCACAAACATTAATATTTCCTTTGGTTAAATTTCAACTTTGTCCAATGACTTCAACACCATCTGCAAAATCTCATTGGCAGTACACTTTTCAACTCGTCTGCTTTTAATCCTGCGCGAACTTACCCCTCCTCGCGCCAATTTAATTGGCGTTTGCTATACATACACATATTAGAAGCGAGGTTTTATATATTATTCTTGCATATATAATGCGCTATTGTAAATAGAAGCAAACTATGAACAACCGATTATCTAACACATACAGGTCAAATACATATTGATAATATAATTCCAATTAAGACTTTCCTTATAATTACACATTTATAATAATTGCATTTATAGATAATAATTCTTAATGTTAACAATCAAATATTAATGAAGTACTTGGCATAAACTATTGGAAATGGCATATAAGAAAAATATCACACTAAAGTAATCACTTTTTCTCATACTTTGGACATTCTCAAGGTCAGTGCTGTCTTCATCATTCTCATTTAATTTGATTATAATTTGCTGATGCATTTTATTTAATGCTATGAAGCATTGTCCATGATAATGGTATTTTTTTCGGGCAATACTTGTAAAGAGATTTTTCTGAAGCCACTCTTCAAATAATGATGTTGTCATATCCCCGTGATAAGTCAAGATTAGGTGCGATTTTTTATGTTTTTTGCTGAAAGTAACACTTCGCCCGCCCAACCGCTTTCAGAACCAACGTGTAAAATAATAATAATAAATAGCTTTCTGATGTATAAATACTTTAATTAAGCACCTTGTAGTGAGGATCTAAACAAATGTAAACAGTGATTATAATATAGGCATTGAAACAAGAAAAATATTAAGTATTATTTCTTATTCTATGGGACTAATAATAAATTCTCAAGACATCTAATACTTTCTGATATGGTCTATTTATTTAATACACGGCAGATCGTCTGGTTGCTAATCGCTGTATAAACAGCCGGCGTTTCTTACAATTTAAAAAATCCCATACATTTTAAATTAACAGAAAGACTATATTACAAAATACCTTATTTTTACAACGATTTTGTTTTAATCTTTCACTTGTTTTTTTCTATAATATACAGGGCAATCCAAATTAAGTGTTCACCATTGGTAACTTTGTTATTATTAAAGATACAAGATTGTTTAAATTAGCAAACTAGTAGTACTTTTAACGCTCTTTAAGATGGAAGAATTAAAAAAAACAAATGAGCAGCACGTTTTCGAGTTTTCCCGAAAAATATGTTTTTTTCAAATGGAAACCCCTGTATATTATATCATTTTCTGTTAGAAATTCAATTTTTAAACAAAAAATCTTATAAGAAATTTTTTACTGGGATTAAAAATACTTGAGTTATAGTGAATAAACAAAAACAGCTAAGTCAAGTGCATTTCTATGTTTCTATGATAACGACGTTAATTCTTTCTAGTAAACGTCAAATATTAGTACAGTTTTATTAGTCTTTCACTCATAAATTTCATTTTGCTAGTTATTAATTTGACAAAAAAATGACTTTTACCCATGCAGAAAAGTGTGATATGTTAGAATCTTATTTAGTGTGCAGAAAATCCTCTAGGAGGGCAAAAGAACACTACGCTGAATTATATCCACTCCGAACACAACCAAATGAGCAATTTTTTCTGAGACTGTACCGAAAATTTAGAGGCAATGAGAGTGTTTTTGCCAAAACAAGAACAAGAAGGACTTTTATAATAAGCGAGGCCACGGAAATTCTAGTTCTTGCATATTTTGAGGCCAACCGTGAGAATTCCATACTAGATATTATCAAGGAATCTGATTTGAGTCACGGTACTGTGCATAGGATTCTGAAGAAACACAAATTCATTCCTTATAAGTACAAACCAGTTCAAGTTTTCTTGCCAGGGGATCCAGAGAGAAGAATGTTTTTTTGCCACTGGTATCTTAACTTTTGTCGCCAAAATGTAAACAACTTTCGTTATATTTTATGGACCGATGAATCAAATTTCTCAAATTCTGGAATGTACAATACAAAAAATCATCATTACTGGTCAAAGGAAAATCTTCTTTTAGTACATCCAAGACGCCCGCAAGTCCGTTACAGTTTTAATGTTTGGTGCGGTTTAATTGGTTCAAGGATTGTTGGTCCTTTCTTTTATGAGGGCACTCTAACTGGTGAAAGGTACATAGAATTTTTGACTGAAATTTTGAATAATTTCTTAGACGATATTGATCTCATAAGTAGACAGAATCTGCATTTTCAACAGGATGGCGCACCTGCGCACAACTACAGAGGTACTCATCTAATTTTAAATACTATTTTTAACAATTCATGGATAGAAACAAATTGTCCTATTCAGTGGCCTCTCCGATCGCCAGATTTAACACCGCTTGATTTTTTTTAATGGGGTTATTTAAAGACAGAGATTTATAAGCAAAGGTACGAAAACGTAAACGCCCTAAAAATTGCAGTTAGTGAAAAGATAAACCAAATAGATGGTAGGACCATACTAAAAGCAGTTCGACAAGTTCAGAAACGTGTTCAAAAATGTATTGAACAACAAGGTGGTATTTTTGAACATCTTCTATGAAAAAATCAGTGATTTTTATTTTCTTTTAATGATATGTTTATGTATAAAATAAAGTTTATAAAAATTATTTAGCTGTTTTTGTTTATACATTATAACTCAAGTGTTTTAAATCCCAGTAAAAAAGTTCTTATAGGATTTTTTGTTTAAAAATTGAATTTCTAACAGAAAATGATATAATTGAAAAAAAACATATTTTTCGGGAAAACTCGAAAACGCGCTGCTCATTTGTTTTTTTAAATTCTTCCATCTTAAAGAGCGTTAAAAGTACTACTAGTTTGCTAATTTAAACAATCTTGTATCTTTAATAATAACAAAGTTACCAATGGTGAACACTTAATTTGGATTGCCCTGTATAAGTAATCAACAAAAAAGAAGCGTACAAAAATATTGTATTAAGAGGTTATAAATGTTGAAAATAAAACCGAATTAAAAACCATAAATTCCTTCTGTAAAAGGAAAAGAAATTCCAATCGGTTTTCATTTTTTATTTCAGATTGGGGTTACGATTCTTATCCCAATGCCGACGATGACTGCAATGCAGCCGCTATTTCGGCCCTTTCTCAGCGATTAGAGTCCGAATTGCGGACGGCCAAGCGAACTCATCTCTCCTGTGGAGAGGTACTACTACCATGCGGTCTCCTACAGAGGATCGCCAGGGACATCCTTGCGATGGCGGAGTCGGAACCCTGCGGGTTGAGGGGTTGCATCCTCTTCCTCAATTTCGAGGGCGAGGGCAACTCCATGAGGCTTAGCACCATCAAGTGCGATCCAATGACCGCATCAACTTTCGAGCTCTACCTCACTCTCAAACAGTCCGTGACCAGCTGGAATTCTTTTATACCTCAATTTATTAAGTAAGTACCTTTTAGAATTTACGCATTTGACGGGGGTTACGTAATTAGGTGGGCGTGGGTTAGTACGTTACGTGTGAGGCGATGAAAATAATCGAAACACTTATTGTTTGCTTTTGCTTTTGTTGTTTTTCAATACGAATCTGTACACTTTTGCCTAGTAATAACTTACTTTTGAGGTAGACTGAGTATAGTATATAAATTTTTTAAATTAAAATTTACACGTACTTCTTTGGTACAAGAGATTGTTGTACGGGGTGCGATCCAGATGTTCCCGGACTGACGCTGTAGCACGAGAACCCACAATTATACCGGCGCTCGCCGATAAATGGTGGGAGCTCTACGGAGTGTGTGACACGTTTCAACATGATCGGCGCAGTTTTTGCTATGCTATGTACGATTGTGTAAAGTAGTAATTTTGCCCTGCCGCGATGATTATAATGGATGAAAAACATTGGTAACGTGGGTGTATTAAATTTTGTTTTAAGCTCGAAAAACGGTTAATGAAACATATGGAATGATTCAGCAAGCATTCGGTGAATAATCAATGAACCGAACATGAAATTTTGAGTCGTTTGCGCGTTTTAAGACCGGTAGAACGTCCATCAATAACGAGTAACCACCAGGGCAGGGCGTTGACGTTTACCACGCCTGAAAACATCGCACCAGTTCAGCGGTTCATTTATGAAGACCGTCGAAGAGGACGCGTCGTCGAAAACTGTAATTGACATCTGCGGTAAAGTTGGAATCGGATATGGTACGTGTCAGCGAATTATGTCTCAAGAATTAAACATGCACCGCAATGCCGCGAAATTTGTTCCGAGACTTCTGGAACCTTTTGACGAAAACATCAATGACTGCCGTTCTCCACCCTTCCTCTATTCGCCAGACCTGGCCCCCTGCGACTTCGATCTCTTCCCGAAAACCAAACTACAGCTAAAAGGTCGACGTTAGCATTGAAGAAATTCAGGAAGAATTGCAAGTAGGAAACGACTATCTGAATATCTCCCAGAGCTGGAAAAATTCTAGGGCCGGTACATAGCCGTGCAAGGAGGTGACATCAACCGCCAGTAATAAAAGTTTCGAATTTTTAGCATCAGTCCGCGAACGTCTGGATCGCACCTTTTATTAACTATCCAGCTATAAATGAAAGGGGTTATAAGAAAATCTATATTTTATTATTCGACATATTATCCACTACTTATTAGGGTGGTTCAAATTATATGGAACGTTTTTCTTCATAAAGCGTCTAGCAAAAAAGTAATCTATAGATAATTCTGAGTAAAATTGCTGAAGAGACCATAGCTCTAAGTTGGATTGGAGCCTCCGAAATTTTCAAAATACAAAACATTTTCCTTAATAAATGTATTATTTTTAATAAAATCATCATAAAATACTATAGAATTATAGTAGATTGCTCGGTACAGGCTTGTTGCAAAGGTATTTCTTCCACTTTTTAGAATCACTATCAATATCTATGTTTTTTTTTAGTTTCAATGAAGATATGAGGTATTAATACTAAAAAATAACCTAAAATAGACTCTTAATTAATAAATTATATTATATAGCTCTACATAATATGCGCCGGTGATCGTTTTACCCTTTTCGAGGTAATCGATGTGAATGACACCGCGCACATCCCAAAAAAACTGTCGCCATAACCTAGCTGGACGACAGATTCACCTTGGCTTTCTTTGGTTTTGATTCACTACGAGAGTCCACTGTCTCGACTGCTCCTTGGTCTCTGGTATGTTGTTATGAATCTATATTTCGTCCGCGGTTATGAAACGTTCCAAAAACTCGTTCGGATTGCGATTGAACATCGCCAAACACTCCTTTGCAGTTGTCAAACGATTGCGTTTGTTATCAATTGTGAGCAAATACCGCATCCAGCTTGTGGATAGCTTTTTCATATCCAAATATTTATGCAAAATTGAAATCACTGATCCATGTCATATCCGTCTAGCCTCTTTAAGTTCGCGCACCTTAACTCGCCGATTTTCCATTATCCGTGGATTTTATCAACCATTTCTGGTGTGGTGACCTCAATTTAACGACCAGAATGTTCGTCATCACTTGTGTTACTACGACCGCACCGAAATTGAGTAAACCAGTGGTGGATGATTTCAATCCATGGTGAAGAGTCCCTATAGCACTTCTCAAGCTTTTTTGTTGATATGCGTGATGGTTTTTTCGCGCAAGAATAGTGTTTAATGAGCACATGAAAGTCACTTTTTTCCATTTTTACGAAAATGCTCGCAGGCGTCTGTTTCAAATGGCTGTCGCAACAAAACTATTTGACAGATCAGTCTGAACATTAGGGTGCGGTCTTTAGAAATATGCTTCTTGACAAGCACAATGTTGGATTTGAAGTGGCAGCGCCATCTGTTCTAATTTTCAGGTACTTCTTGACACACACCCTCGTGTGTTCATTAGACATTTTAACTTGAAATTGCTTCAGTAACAAATCCTTAAGCTGTGGCAGACATGTCATGGCACCGGTATTATATTGAATAGACGAAATTCTAAATAGTAAAGTTGAAAGTAGTTGTATCAATTTAAATTTAAAATATCGTATCTTGATATCATGGCAGACCATGTATTTGCAATAATTTGAAGTTTTGCTTCTTTTTGTTACAGAAACTTAACCAGGGGCGGCACTGTTATGATAAGCCCTGCTTATACATTAAGCAAGAACAAGCTTTACCGATCTTATATTGATTAAAAAGAATAATTCAGAAAAAGAACAAAATAATAATAAAGATAAAAATCCGAACAAAAATAAAATTTAACAATTACAAATAAGTTTAAGACTGATATGTATATTATCATGTAATATATTAATCTCTTCATTCTCTGTATCTTTTCATTGTTAGAATTTAAATATCTGTGTACTTTGTCGTACTATGTACTACAATATGTTTAAGTTCTCATAAAAGTAACACTACATATAATCATTTTCTTTATGAATTTTCACTTTTTATTTACTGGTGATTAAATTTGTACAGATCGAATATAGCATTGCAAACTCTTACGCTTGTTCCTGAATTCAGTATACAGTATGTACAAATGAACTAATACTTCAACGAACGAAAAAAAATCGTCATTTTTTATTATGAGTTCTTGTAAAATTTATCGATTTAAAAGAAAATATTTTATATTGGGGGTTTTAATAGTGGAAATAAAGATTAACAGTTAATACAATATTAAAGAAATTTTCTAAAAATTTGAACTAATAACATGTTTTTTTCCGATTTAAAATTTTATCGATATTGTCTGTTGATGGTGAAAGTGAATTTCTAACATTCAAACACAAATTTTTATCGAAATTGTTAATTTTAATACCGGGAATAATCAACATATGTTCTAGTTACAGGGGGAGCTCGATCGAAAAATGGGAGTTTTGGTATTTTCGACCAAATAGAGGTTACCTTCTTTCTTCTTAAAAAAGAATTTTCTTTAATTTATCGGCAAGTTTTCCAGTTTAGTTGTTTAAAAATTTTAAATCGAAAACATTAATTTCTTATATTGAATTATCTTCTGCTATTGGTGCAGTTTTTTTCCTTTTTTAAACAAAAATTATTGTTGAGTTTATTGTCAATTCGTTTAATTTAATTTTTTGAATTTTGTAAATTGAAATTTCTAGGAAAATCTTACTTTATTTGTATTTGAATTATCTCCTGTTATTCATGCAGGCTTTACCGTCTTAAACAATTTAGTATTTGGTTTAACGTGAATTCTTCAAATTTAATTTTCCGAATTTTGCCAAATCAAATTTCTAAGAAAACCTTACTTTGTTTGTAGTTAAATTATCTCCTGCCGTTCCTGCAGGGCTTTTCTGTCTCAAAAAAATTAATTTTCTTCGTCAATTGGTTTATCGCCAATTCTTCAAAAGTTTCATTATCTGAATTTTATAAAACGAAATTTACAAGAATTGTTGAATTGTTTGAATTTTAATAATCTTTTGTAGTTGCTGCAGGTTTTTCCTTGTTAAAAATTTATTCTTTGGTTTATCATCAATTCTTCAAATTTAATTTTTCGAATTTTGCAAAACCAAATTTCTAAGAAAACCTTATTTTGTTTGTAGTTGAATTATCTTCTGCTGTTGCGGCAAAAAAAATCATTCTTCTTTTGGTTTATTCTCAATTCTTCAAAAGCTTAATTTTCTGAATTTTGTAAAACTAAATTTCTAAGAAAACATTACTTTGTTGTATTTTAATTATCTCCTATTATTTTGATGTAGGTTTTTCCTTCATAAAAAAATTCAATCTTTTATTTATCGTCAATGTTTCAAATTTAATTTTCTGAATTTTGCGAAACGAAATTTCTAAGAAAACCTTACTTTGTTGTATCTGAATCATCTCCTGCTGATTTAATGTAGATTTTTCATTCATAAAAAAAATTCATTCTTTGGTTTATCGTCAATTTTTCAAATTTAATTTTCTGAATGTTGCAAAACCAAATTTCTAAGAAAACCTTACTTTGTTTGTATTTGAATTATCTCCTGTTGAATCAGGTTTTCTTTCTTAAAAAATTCATTCTTTGGGTATCGTCAATTCTTAAAATTTAAATTTTTTGAATTTTGCAATACCATATTTCTAGAAAGCCTTATTTTGTTTGTATTTGAATTATCTCTTGTTGTTGATCCAGGTTTTATCATTTTTACTAAAATTAATTCTTTGATTTATCGTCAATCGTGCTGGGGAATCGGTCTCTTAGTGGCATTACGCGAATCTAGCGGCCCGGCACCTCATTAGTTCTTCGGCCACTGGTTCCTCTTGGGCGCCCTCCCTAGTGCATGACTGGTAACAGTGCATGGCGGTGGATTGGTTCCGGTTAAGGTGATTTGCAATTTCCCTTTATGAAAAACCACCTTCACGCAAAGCCAACAATTCGACCTCTGTCGAATTCGCTCACACTAGCGAAGATTTCTACTTTGCTGCACAATAGGCACAATTAAACCTTCAAAACACTTTAAACAAAAGTATGACACTAGAAAACTGTGAGAATCGAATCCAAATACAAGAAATACATGTGATATATATATATATATATATATATATATATATATATATATATATATATTTATAACGTCAGAACATACTGCATGAAGTATCAGATATGCCATGACCACTTGATCCATCGCAACAAATTTATATCAATTATTACCTTTGAATAGTTATATGTTTCTGACAAGTTTGGTCAAAAAATTCGCACCCCTTTTTGATTTCGCAATTTCTATGTCATGTACTATATTATACTTAAATCAAATAAAAGTTGTATAATACAAAAGTATCTTTAATAATATAAAAAAATATTATTAAAAATGGGGTGTGAAGAGCACAATACAAGTTCATTTATGTATTTTTGAATGTATCTTCTCCAAAGACGTAGATACGTATTTCACATTTCTACATGTTCGTCGATACGCCCCTGTTGGAGAAGAGACACATTCAAAACAAACTTAACTACGTTACTATCTGGCCGAAATTATTCAGACAGAGCGTGAAGGAATATTCAGCGCTGTCTATATAATAACTGCCGAACTAGCTACGTGTTTTTTATAGTCGGTAACCACGGTATCTATAAAAAACTGTATTCTCGTGTCTTCACTACTTGTCGGCGTGAGCCGAATGTGTATATGACAGCATAATTTGAAACATACTTGAGTGGGTAAAACCTCACTAAATTTGTATAATACAAAAGTATTTTTAATAATATAAAAAAATATTATTAAAAATGGGGTGTGAGGAACACAATACAAGTTCATTTATGTATTTTTGAATGTATCTTCTCCAAAGACGTAGATACGTATTTCACATTTGTGAAATGTGAAATACTATTCGTCTTTGGAGAACATACATTCAAAAATACATAAATGAACTTGTATTGTGTTCTTCACACCCCATTTTTAATAATATTTTTTTATATTATTAAAAATACTTTTGTATTATACAAATTTAGTGAGGTTTTACCCACTCAAGTATGTTTCAAATTATGTTGTCAAATAAAAGTTAATTAATGGAATGATTGGAAATATTCGAAAGGTTAACAGGATATGTTTAAAGAATTTTCGCAAAACATTAATTTAAAAATTTTAAATTAAGGGAACACCCATATAGAATATTTTTGAAATTCATAAATTTAATTTTTGCTACATTAAACAGCGATTTTTTTCATATTTAGTTCTTCGATTTAGGGACATACTGTATATATACCACCGTTCAAAAATATTTACCCACTTCTAAATAAACATATATTAATTAAATCTTCAACGTAGGTAAAACAAGCACCATATTGTAGAATATTCCTTGCAAAGTTAAATTTTATGAAAGTTGACAACGTTGCAGAATATATTAATTTGTTTATCTGTTTTAAGAAAGTATTTTGATAAAAAGAGATTTTTATTGTTTTAAACTTTCATAAATCTAATAGTGTATTATTGTCAAATTTACATTATAGCTAACAATAGGTACGTTGATAATTTCCACTTTCGGGAGATTACAAACAAATTTATTTCGGGTTAAAAAAAATTACAAACAGTTTTAAATTATTACAAAAGAATTAACACTATGTGTTATTGTAGACTATTTTATTATCACGGAAGCTATTTTTCGTACATACGCTTGCCTTTTTATATAAGTTTCTTATCTAAAAGTTACTATACCTTATTTTTAAACTAGAAGGAGTAAGTGGAATAGCTAGTTTCACACTACTTCAATAAACTCACGATGTTATGAATATTTATTAAAAATTAATTATTATTAAGTAGGAAAAATAATATAAATAAAGACTATAAAGAAATCACAAGGCTCTTTTAACTACTTGTTACTTACATCAAGAAAACTAAATAATATTTACTCTAAATCTGAGCTTACAAATGAAACAGACTTGCATTACACACATCTATATCTGTACACACGGACAACTGGTATTTTGCACGTGTTTCTGTCTCAATAGACTTCGTCGGTTTGGCTAGTGAAGTAAAGATTGTTGGATTGCCTCATAGGTATGCAGGTCCTATTTGTCCTATCAGGTGGTACCGGATAATCTAGTCACATCTGACATACAAAAAAAGACTACGATTTTCTCTCGTCCAGCTAGGTCAGCTAGATTTTTTTGTCCGTTAGATGTCACTAAATTATCTGGTGCCACCTGATAGGACAAAATTTGCTATATCTTTGAGGTGATCCATCAAACTTTACTTCACGAGCCAAACAGATGAAGTTTATTGAGACAGAAACACGTGTCTTTGGCTGAAGTAAATGTTGGAAAATACGAGGTGTATGTCCATGTGTACAGATATAATAAATGGTTCAATTAAATCATCTACGATTCCATCTAGTGTGCACATTTTTACTTCTTCATTAATTATATGTTCAATACAACTTTTCCAATTAATATTTTGAACATTTCTATAGCTTGCAGTAAAAGTCCTTTCACTTCTCCCAATTTAAATGTGTTGTTTTTGAATGCACTTCATTCTTTATTTTTACCCATAACAATTCTATTGAATTAAGTTCACAATTACAAATGAAACAGACATGCAATATACATATCTGTAACTGTACACATGGGCAATACACCTCGTATTTTCAGCATTTACTTCTGCTTAAGACTCGTGTTTCTACCATCTATAGGCGTCATCAGTCAAGCTACTGAAGCAATGTAATACAAAATAATACAAATCTATTTAAAAAAACAGATTTGTATCTGTATATACATTTAAGCTGAAATCGCCCACAAGACATAGCAAATTTCGTCCTATCAGGTAGCACTATAGAATAAGTGACATCTGACGGACGAAAGAGACTATGCCGAAAAAGGCAACCCTTCCCTTGACCGACAAAGCCGGTACAGAAAAGAAGGAAATACGTATACAGGTGTAGTCCATTAACACGAGCCAGATGGCAGTAAATATACAAAAAAGGTTTAAGTATATCAATACGTTAAGCACGTATAACGCATTTGTTACGCATTTGTAACAATTGCGTTATACGTGCTTAACGTATTGATATACTTAAACCTTTTTTTGTATAAGTTCACAATGATAAGGTGGTAACCTTACCACAATTTTATTGTTACGTTTTGCCATTTCATCAGTTAAATATAAACTTTACCGTTCTTTATTAATTTTGACTAGATTCAGAAGTTCAGCTTATACCATATCTACTCTGAATTCAATCTGCTTAGCTTGCAGCCACACTCGCATACATTTTTTCTTAGGTCCTGTTGAGATTTTCTCCAATTTTCGATTAGTGTAATAAGCGTTATCTACGACAACAATAACATTTTCAGGTAATTTTGGTAACAAGTTATCAAACCATTTTTCAAAAACTGGTGTATTCGTCTTCTCATGATAATCTCCACTTTTTTACCTTTAAAAAGCGTCGACCCTCCATCAACAAAACCATGTTCAGATCCAACGTGCAAAACAATAAGTCTCTTCTCCTTTCCTGACAGGTTTCTTAGTCTTGTAGATAGGCCCTTCAATGAAGGTTTGCCGTCGATTTTGTATACAGTTGTCTATCTATATTTTTCATATTGTATGAGTTTCATTAACCTAAGTTGAGTCTAAATAACAAATTGGTTGTAAATAACAAATTCTGCTCTTCTAAACTCCTTAATTTTAGTTAAATATTTTCGTTTCCATGTTATGACATCATCCCGTTTTACAAAAATACTTTTACGGTATCTTTTCATATACTTGAAGTTAATTTGCTTTATAAATTTGTAAAGTGAGAAACTGCACATTTGTGGTAAATTTGGAGGTTTCTTTATTTCCATCAAAATTTTTTCTAAAGTAGGTAATTGGTTCTTGCAGAAGAAAACATGAACTATTTACCGCACAAAGTGGTTAACTATAGTAAAACCAGTTAAGATGGACCGGCGGAAAATATGCGAACTATATCGCCAAACCCTACCCGACCCTAATCTACACTCTTGTCAACATATGTCTCTATGTGTCAATAGTTATCATTTTATGTTAACCTACAAATTAAAAAAATAATGGTTTAGTACAAATATGGGACACTCAAGTTAATTTTCTTTGCGTTATCAAAAACAACGTTAAATAAATGTTCTTTTATAAATATAAAACATCCAATTTCTTCTTTTTCTGTTTTGGGTTGGACGCACGTCCAGGCACTTGACACACTGCTCTTTATACTATCCCCAATAGATCTCTCAATTCCACTCTGTTAGTCTTGTGTCCTCGAAAAAAGTCACTATCGTCCTCAGGAGAAGTTTGAGTACACTCGTAGGATACAATAGATCTCTTCCGAAATGTTTCTGTTTGAATCCGTTCAGTTCGTTCCTCACACGTGCATATCACATGAAGGCTAGTTCTCTCCTGTTTTTCACATTTCCCACCATTTTCTTCCTCGGTGTAAAGTAACAGTAGTTAAGTTGTACCTAATACAACATATTATATATTATCTATACAATAAAAATATATTTACAAATTGAACTAATCTGAGAAAAGGTTTTAATATCCTATTTATTTACAAGTTACGTCAAAAATAATAAATATAAATGGCGTAATGTTTATATTTGACACCTTAAATTTTTTACTCGGATTGTACCATTCAAAACGAGAGTCAAGCAGCACTCTGGTCAACCTTAAATGGTTTTACTATACTTCAATACTAACAGGTCATCTTCCTCTGTATTTAGATGCAGTAACTGTACCAGTCTTATTGTACTCATTTATGGTCTAATATACTGTCGATATTGTAACACCAAAACCAGAAAATTATATAATTTTTTACATTATTCAATCCGTCAAAACTTACCCACGGCGTTAAACATTTTAGAAATGATAACAGTTTTTCTAAGACACGGTTCGTTAGTTCGTCAGATGTTTATACATATTTAGAGCACACTGCTTTTCAGCAACCGGATAAATGCCCTAAAATCTAAATATTTTTTTTCGGAGGTGAAAATATTGCTCAACTTGTTGGTACAGTATCCATATCAAGAATAATAGAATGGTATATTAAACGCTTCACAAATACTAAAAAGAACGGATTTATTTACGCTTTAAATAGCAATAGAACCGGATAGAACAACGGGAACTCAAAAAGACCAAATTTATCAGCGTTTATCTATGAAACAACCAATCATACATATTTTAGTGCAATTAATTTAAAAAGCTCCTCTTAGTTTAAAAAGAGACTATAGTCAGCAGACGTGCGTGATAATTAATATCTGGAATGTTCAAAAACATTTTTACTTTTTAAATTTCGAAATAATTTGGAATGGGTACATAATTATGAGCGGTAGTGTATATTTTAAAATTATTTTTACGGAAACAATTTCTATGTCTTTTGTTTAGAGCATTTTTCGAATTTATTATTTTTTCGTTTCATAGTCAGGGGAAAGAGCCATACTGCTATATTATCCTTTGCATTGTAGATCTGTACGAATGTAATTACGAGATAAAACAAAAAAGCAAATGGTGATAGTATTATTGATAGATATAGATGTATATTGACTGAAAATTTCTTGTGAAAGAGACTCACAACGAAATGTTTTGAGAAGCCTTCATTGTGCTGAGGATCAAATGATTAAATTTATGATCCGTGATATCCGAGTGATAAAACTATTATAATTATTATTACTATTATTTTTATTATGTGTATTACGTATGAATCGTCATTAAGAATTTTCCGAATCGAAACAGAGGGATTTAAAAAAAACGAACGTAAAACTAAAAAAATCGTATTTAAAAATTTATATATACAGGGTGTAACGTAATTTTTCGTTTATTAGTTAGATTATAGGTGCCCAGTGGTTTATTTTACAATTATTGTTAAATAATTTAGAGTTGCACATTTTGTCCGAATACAGGGATGTGTTGTAGGGATAGTCGCTCTATGCGAATAGTACATAGTTAGGCCCGAACTATGGTACTATGTGGATAAACACTCAAAACACCTTGAAAGTTACTAATTTGAATCGTTAGACCGCTCGATGTTTTCAATCAACGATAGCATATTGGAAATGCATTCACGCAGAGGAAACAAAAAAATGTGTTTGTAAATATTGTCCGAGACAGAAAATTATATCATATTAGTACTATGATATTACTCATCGAAAATGTTTACAGTAAAATCCATTAAATAAAATAAACAGTTTCTAATTCCTAAAATAAACGATACGAGTATTATGTATATTTCCAGTTGGCAGAGATTATGTGCAGGCACATATTAAAACAATGTGTCTGTCATTTTAAAACTCAAATTTTTATTACAGATATATTTAATGTATTTGAACATAAAACAGAAATTGTTTTGGAAATACATTCAGTCTTCTTGTAAGTCTCTAACTAAATGAAACAGTTACAGAATGGTCTGCATGATGTTAATAAATCTTTTGCTTAAGCTCGTTTTGCAAAATAATTGTTCAGTTAAGAATTTTGCATTAGCACAGTTCCGATCTTAAGAAGTTTAAATAATGTTTACACCTAAAATTAGAGCGCGAGCTATTACAATGCTTGCGAATAGTTGGGAGTATTAGAGGAGTACCTCGTGAACTGGAAGTCAGCCATGTCCAAATTTTGAAGTTGAAGAGACAATGAGACCAAGAACATTCTGTTGAGAATCTGCCCATAGGATATCCACAGTTCAAGGCAATTTATTGAGGAAGTATTATGGAGCTAACCCTTTCACAAGTTGTAAAACTGCAATCACTGAAACAGAATTTCCAGGAAGCATAACAACTGCACGAAAGCGTTTGCGTGAAGAGAATTTGAAAAGTTATCGTGCTCCTATACAAAGAACACTAACGGAAAGAAACCATGAAGAAAGGTTAAATTTTGCATTGCGTTATAGAGAAATGGATATATAATTTTGGATTTATTTTCTCTGATGAAGAAACATTTCGGTCTGTGCAAAATACAAATGTAAAGAAAGTTACTCGTCTAAGGGGGAAACAGTTAAGTGGACGTTTTAGTGGGTCTGTTTAGGGATGGTTGTCTTACGAAGGATGAGGTGTCATTTGGTTGGGAAATCAACTATCACTTGACAAGCGCTCAATACAGAGTTATTTTGGAAAACGTAATGTTGCCATCGGCAGAAATTATTCATAATTATCAATTTGTCTTTCAACATGACAATTCCCCAATCCATACAGCTAATATAATTCGTCAGTGGATTTCTCAACAATACTTTTGTCTGTTTGTCTTGCGAAAAGTCTGGATTTAAATCTTAAAATTTATGGGGATATATAACGAAAAATATATATAATAATTTTGTAGAAATAACAATGAATTATTCCTAAATATACACTGCGAAGATTGGTAGAATCTAGCGGTTAGCAGAGGTTATTGAATATAATGTAGGTTGGATTCATTATTAAGATAAAATAATAACATTTTCGTTGTAAAACCCTATTAAAAATAAGTTTTCCATTTTATAACGTTTATGAAGCGTTTCGTGGAATTGTTATGTAATTCAGTTATATGTATATTTTAAATTTATATACTTTCAATTTTTCGAAGAAAATCATTCTTCATAAGTTTTTTTGCCTATTATATAAATACGAATTACGTTGAGAAAATTCTATTTTATTGTACACAGGTGCGCAAGAAAAACAAAAATGCAGATTTGAAAAATTAAAAACTTTTAAATTAAAACTTTTTGAAGCACCGAAATGAAAGAGTCTAACAGAAGAAATTAATAATATCTTTATTTAATTTAATACAATGAAGTATATGACAAAAAGTAAAATTTTATTCAACATGAAACACTCTTACGTCAACGCATTTTTCCATCTTGTTTCGAAATTCGTTATTCGTAAACATTGTGAATCGTATCTAGTGTCACTGTGGCAATGGCATCAGTGATTCTGTTTTTCAAAATCTCAAATATTATCTTGCAAGCAGTGGCGGCTAGCGCATAAGCGCTGCAGTGCTGCAGAGCTCCCAAAAAATTGGGCGGGCGAACCTGTACTAGTTATAACTAGTTTTCTTTTACATAATTTTTCCGACATTTCTGATGTTTATAAAAGCGTAACATATTGTTGTGAAAATTCTCCCCCTGTATATAAAAAAATTTGCATATTTTTCTACATCATCCTGTAGAGGACATCAAACCCTACAATTTGACACCTCAATCATCAAAATCCGACCAGTAGAAGCCGAGATATTCGCTTCCGAAATTCCAACATAAAATGAAAGCAAAAACATCAAAGTCGCATTGGTGCAGCAACTCGACGATCGCCGGTTATTATCAAATAATATTCAATAGGCGACCAGTGGAATAACCAACCTAATTCGCGCGATCGCTCACTTGTTCCTTATCTGGTCCACACGAACGTGCTCTCAGAGCTCTTTCAAGCACCCGCGCGCACCCTGCTACCCCCGCGGCTGTTTAAAACCAATGCGTGATTTTAGCAGACCTGTTCGCTGCATTTAGTCCAGCGCGGAGGGCGATATGATTCGGTATATTTAATATGTTCGCCACTATTTTTACGGTGCGGCGAGTTTAACGTAAAAACAATAATATTAGAGTGCGCGTGCTTCTGTTTTTGTGTATTGTTGACAATTTATATAAACTCTGTGTATTATGGAGGTGGTCTTTAATTTAATTAATGTGAAGAGATTCTTTAAATATTCATACGAAGGAAAGATAGAATTAAAAGCAAAAGGTAGGCCATTAGTAGATATCACTATTGAAAAAACTGGTGTAAGTAGAGGGAAAAATTATACACGTAAATTTAGTAGCGTTATTTATTCAAAAAACGAATGGATTTGTGGATCCAACAAAAAAAATGCTTTATATTGTTTTCCCTGTTTACTTTTTGGTGGCGATAAAGTTTGGACGGAAATAGGGGTCACGGATCTAGAGCACTTAAGTTTGAAAATAAAAAGACATGGGAATTCTAAAAGCCATCTTCATAATTGTATGGAATTTGCGTTACTAGGGTCAACTAATATTATGGCTCAACTAGATTCTGCTTATTGGGTAAATATACAGAGACATAATGAAAATGTGTCAAAGAATCGGTATATTTTATCAAAAATTATTAATTGTATAAAATTTTGTGGAGCTTTTGAATTGGCCCTTCGGGGACATGATGAGAGCGATACTTCCGAGAATCCGGGGATATTTCGTGGACTTATTAATTTTTCGGCTGAATTAGATGCAACTCTAAGTGAGCACCTAAAAAATTGTTCGGTATTTAAAGGCACTTCCAAAGAAATACAGAATGATCTGTTACAGTGCATACTTGAAGTCTGCCAAGAACAAATAATTGAGGAAATTAATAATTCTCCGTTTTTGGCGATCATGGCGGACGAAACAACGGATGTTGCTGCAAAAACTCAAATGGTAGTTATTTTTAGATATGTTCGTGATGGTGAGCCAATTGAACGTTTTTGGAACAACGTCATTCCTGAAAAATGTGATGCAGAAACACTTGGCAAAACAATTTTAAGTGTCATAGATGCCTTAATTCAAAATTCACCTAACAAACTGATTGCACAGAGTTACGATGGAGCAGCGGTGATGAGCGGACAACACGCAGGCGTTCAAGCATTGATTAAAAAAAAGTACCCTTTTGCGCACTATGTACATTGCTATGCCCATCAATTAAATTTAGTTATATCTAAAGCTGCTTCTGCAAATTCGCAAGTACGTGTATTTTTTGGAAATCTACAAGACATTCCCGGCTTTTTTAATAATTCACCCCAACGAGTAGAAGTGTTAAACAAGATTGTAAACAGAAGGATCCCCCACGGCGCTACAACCCGTTGGAATTTTAATATCAGGACCATTAATGTTGTGTACGAAAATAGGGCCTCTCTCATTGAGTGTATGGAAGAAATAGAAGAACAATTCTCCAACAACACAGTCTGTAGTGCAGCCGCCTCTATTCGCCGTACATTAAATGATCCGATCTTCAATTTTTGGCTGACTTTTTTCCACCATGTAGATATCCTGTTTAATCAATTGCAGCAAAGAAAAACTGAACCCACTCTAGTAAAAGACGCTATCGAAAATTTTGAACGCAGTATTCGAAATAATATTGACAACATCATAAGTGAAGCATCAGATTTAATAAGCGATGAGCCACCACCAGAAAAACGCAAACGTCCAAATAACAGCAGATTTAATCATCGAATTTCGGCTTTAGAGGTGTGTGATGTTATTCTAAATTGTGCAAAAGATCGATTTCATTTTAAAGAGCATCTAGTAGTGGCATCACTTTTTTTTCGGAATGCTTTGGAGAGTATTGCAGTAAATTTCCTGAGGACAAACTCACTTCCGCATGCTCCTATTATCCCACCCTTGATAAAGAAAGATTACGAACTGAATTGTCTGTTATTTACTCAAGAACTGATTGTAGATCTTTAAAAGGCGCACTACCTCTTCTAAAATTTTTAATAAAAAACAATCTGGGAGATACGTTGAAGGAGACTAGAAAATTATTAGAAATTGTAATAACAACTCCCATGACAACATCAGAGGCCGATCGATGCTTTTCAACACTAAATCGAATTAAGACGTTTCTCAGAAATTCAATGCCCGAAGATCGTTTAACATCTCTTTCCATGCTATCTATCGAAAAAAAGTTTATCTCCGAAATAGACAATTTTAATGACAAAGTGATAACAAAATTTGCAAATCGAAAAGAACGTAGAATAGATTTAATTTATAAGAAATAATTTGTTAGTAAAGTAGTGCTTAGTGACTCTTATTTTTTTGTGTGACAATTGACAATCGTTCCAGAAATACATTACTTCAGTGCGGAAGGCGAAGAAAGCACGATAAGATCGATGGGAGACAACCTCTTACTGCCCGTGCAAGGTAAATTTTTTTGTAAAACTTGCAGAACACCTTAAAATTTTTAGCACGAGCCGCCACTGCTTGCAAGTCAGTGGCATATACTTTTGACTTAAGATACCCTCATAGAAAATAATCCATTGCGGTGATGTCCAGGGACCGCGCTGGTCAGTGTATCGGTCCACGGCGATCTATCCATTTTTCGGGAAAATTTTCATTAAGCCAATTTGTGACAATTATTGCACTATGCACCGGGAGCCATCTTGTTGGAATATCATATTTCTTCTAAATTCCAAATTTTCTTCCAGTTGAAGCAAAAAATATTCACTAAGTATTTCCAAATAATAATAATTTACGTTCAGCCTTCCTTCCAGGAAAAATAGACCAATAACCTTATTGAATGTCAACGCACACGATAAGTTGACTTTTTTCTAATTTCTGGCTATTTGTACACATCTTAAAGAGAGGATTTTCCGTTGCCCAAAAGCAATAGTTTTGACTAGAGATTATCCCATTTGTTGCGAACGTAGATTCATCGCTGAATATCGTATGATGGTCAAAATGACGGTTTTTAAGAATGCGCTCGCCCATTAATAAAGAGAATTCTAGTCGGTACGAATCATCGCCTTCTTGAAGTTTATGACTAAAGATTGGTTTAAATGCGTGAAATTTATTAGTGGACAGAATTTTTCTACGTGAGTTTTAGATATACCACCTATCTATCTGATTCGCTCTTGCTTTCAAAGGAAGTCGAGAATTATTGCGAATTGATTCTATTACTAAAATTGTTGCAGCATCACTTTCAACATAAGCCTTTTTTTTCCGCATCTTTTGTATCACCATAAAGATCAAATTTACGTACCAATTTTCTTAAAGTATTTACCGAAGCTTCTATACATGAAAATCTCCGATAGAAAATATCGATTGCGAATGTATAAGACACCTCTCCAATACCATAATACTTGATCAAGTAAATACGCTGCTCTAAGGTCAGCATCATTGTTTTGAAGATATCAGTTGACAAATGCAATGAATTGTCAATGTATCAAATATCAATGACATTAGAAATGTCAGTGAATCATTATTTAACAGCAATTTGATTTATTACATAACAAAAGTAAGTAGCACTTCTCAAAATAATACAAAATTAATTCAACTAAGTATTATTAAGAATAACTACCATGAGATAACTTTATTTGACTTTTTGATTTCTTCTGTTTAGCTCTTTGATTTCAGTACTTTAGAAAAGTTTAATTTGAAAGTTTTTGATTTTTTAAATCTACATTTTTGTTTTTTATGGGCAACCTGTACAACAAAATCGAATTTTGCCATCGTGACTTGTAGTTATATAACAAGTAGAAAAACTTCTGAAGAATGACTTTTTTCGAAAAAATAATTATTAGTAAAATATATGAAAATATGTTTTGTTGTAATACATTTTGAATAGATAAAGTTCTATTAATGAAGCTTTACTGTAATACCTATAAGAACGATATTGGAACAATTACATACATAAAAATATATACATATATTTTTTTCCTTTATAAATGTATTTGCATAAACAAGAATATTCGTCTTATCCCACAAATAGAGAACGGATGCAATTTCCATAAAACTCAATCGGCAATTGGAATTGTGTATAACGTCGCACAGTACATCCCGGCGTAATTCAATGAAGTATTTGTTTGACTTACTCGGCCACCTGGTCTCGCACGATAACAATGGACAACTCAGCTATTGTATTCGGAGAATATAGTGTTTTTTAAAGTGTTTTCATGAGCGTAGATAGAAGCGGGGTTTTTATAATGTATTTTATTTATTAGTAGAGAACGGATGCAATTTCCATAAAACGCAATCGGCAATTGGAATTGTGTATAACGTCGCTCAGTACATCCCGGCGTAATTCAATGAAGTATTTGTTTGACTTACTCGGCCACCTGGTCGCAGCGATAACAATGGACAATCCAGCTATTGTATTCGGAGAATATATTCCATAAAACGCAATCGGCAATTGGAATTGTGTATAACGTCGCTCAGTACATCTCGGCGTAATTCAATGAAGTATATGTTTGACTTACTCGGCCACCCGATAAAAATGAACAACCCAGCTATTGTATTCGGAGAATATAGTCATGTGGTAAGAATGTCCGTTCTCTAAATAATAAATTATTAGTTTATACTTCGTAAGATAGATAAAGTGCTGTGAGTAAGTTTCTTGTTTTCATAGTTTTAACTGTTAATTACATCGTAATTTTTGTGATAGATCCTGTTTAATATCGTTTGATTGAATCTATTTCTACCAATTATTTCGACGTAAGGGTGCATTGAATTTCGTTCAGTTTCAATAACTTACGCACACATTTTTAGTTTTCATTTATTTAGATCTAGAGCATTGTCTAAGTTACTTTTTCAGACATGATATGGAAGAATGTCGAGAACGGCATTGTAAAACAATGGCGAGTTGGATTGACGGTCATACTGATTGTATGTCCATTGTCAATGATTCCGAAATTTATTACAAAATCCGTAAAATATCGTCAAAAATTCGTCACTTAGGATCGCAAACACATCTGAACTCTATGAAACTTTTATGGCGGCTAATATTCCATTAAATAAACTTAGCAATCCCACTTTAAAAATATTTGTTCAAAAATATACTGATCGAAATGTTCCTGATGAATCAACTTTACGCAAATATTATGTTTCTAGGTGCTATACGAGAACAGTAGAACGCCATCTTTTAAATCAATACATATGGATAAGCACCGACGAAACGGTGGATATGTTAGGACGCTGTGTGGTAAATGTTGTAGCTGGTGTACTACATCCAACTATTCCCTATAACTCATATGTAATAGCAACAAGTGTTATAAATAGAGTTGATGCGGAAACAGTTGCTGAAACCATTAAGGAGAATATGCAAAAAATGCTTCATTCGGACGCCACGTACAAAGAAAAAATACTTTTATTTGTCAGTGATAGTGGTGCGTATATGTTAAAAACAGGCAGACTATTGAAGAAAACATATCCTAATATGCTGCATATTACTTGTGTAGCACATGCTCTCCACAGAATCTGTGAATATATCAGAGACACTTTTCCGGAAGTTGATAGACTTGTATCAGCTTTTAAAAAAGTTTTCAGAAAAGCACCATTGAGAGTAGCTCTTTTCAGGGAAAAATTTCCATCTCTGTCACTGCCTTCCACTCCAGTAATAACTAGATGGGGAACATGGCTGGAAGCTACTAGTTATTATACTGAGAATTTCGATAGTCTAAAACATTTCGTAGCACTGCTAAGGGAGGATGCTAGAAGTATTGGTGAGTGCAAGGAGCTCACACAAATCCCAAATTTAAAAAATCAGTTGTACTTTCTTCACGAACACTTTGGAAAATTGCCAAAACTAATCACTTATTTCGAAAATCGAAATCTCAAATTAAATGACGGATTAACCACATTAGATGTGGCTGTTAATAATTTGAAAAGTACTCCAAGTGACTTCGGATGTGGCCTTCGGCAAAAGTTTGAAGCAATTCTTAATAGAAATCCAGATTTAATTACATTGCAGCAATTATGTTTGCTGCAAGAATATTTCCAGTATGCACCTATAACCAGTTGCGATGTAGAAAGGACGTTTTCTATTTATAAGGATATACTTAATTCAAAGAGAACAAAATTGACAGAAGAAAACCTTGAGAAACTATTGCTAGTCAATATTAATGCTCCTTTACTCAACTTGAACGACAAAATGAACAAATAAAAATGTTCCAAAAATAGAAATAAAATTAAAAACTTTAAAAATACAATTTTTCAACAAATACATATGTATTTCGTAATTTTATAGCTCACCACACGTTTGTTTTCCAATTATATCAATAAAATTAATTAATAAATATGTATTTCGTAATTTTAGATAGATAGATCACCACCCGTATGTTTTCCAATTATATAAATAAAATTAAAAACTTTAAAAATACAACTTTTCAACAAATAAATATGTATTTCGTAATTTTATAGATCACCACCCGTTCGTTTTCCAATTATATAAATAAAATTAAATATTTTAGAAATACAGCCTTTCGCCAGTACTGCACTGGGCTTTGCGTCATGTGGTAAGCGTGTCCGTTCTCTAATAAACAAGAATATTCGTCTTATCCCACAAATAAGTATTTTAAAGCAATTCTCTTTGATTTGACACAAAGAGCTATTCATTCTTTTTTTTATTTTTATTGGGTTCGCTAGCTCGCTCGCTCGCTTCTACTATAATACCGTTGTTTGAAAACGTAGAAATGTCGGTATATTCAGGTTGGTAACTTTCAAGGTGTTTTGAGTGTACATTTCGCAGATCGATAACTGTTACGGTAAATGTAATAATTGAACTTAAAAAAGGTATGAAACTTCTTACCATAATTAATACTAGTATCCTAAATATGTATTTCGACAACTAAGTTGTCATCCTCAGTAGGTAAAATTAATAATCACATTGTTGAACGTGGAGTACAGTAAAACTAACACAAAGAATCGCTAAACACTCTACAAGGCATCCACATATACACGTATTTAGAATGTGAGTATTCATTGTGGTAAATTTTTACTTAATTACAGTCTCCAAAGAAAGATTTTCCTTAATTTTTTCAGTTATTCAACGTATTCTCCTAAGTGAGATTGAATACTGGAAAAAATTGCTGTGAAAATCGATAAAACTCTTCTTATTTATTATTTATCTAAGCTTTAATATTTGTTTGCAATTTCTTCTAAGTCTAAAATACTTAAAAAGTGTTCTAAATTTTAAGTTACAAAACCGACGAATTAATTAATTAAAAAGACATTTAATGTGTATGCAAAGCATTAGTTTTAAAGTCGTATAACAAACATACGTTACACCCTTTTATATATATACATATATATATATATATATATATATATATATATATATATATATATATATATATGTACGGCGCACCTGTCAGTGAATGTAACATTTTTTAACGTTAATGAACAGTATAATTTGATCGCATTGTATTCGCTTGAATGAATGGATTTTATGGAAACTGTACTTAAATTGGATTTTTCTCTTTTTCAGTTTGTTTTGTTTTTAATTTTTTTTCGATTAAAAATATGTCGTTTGACATTTTCGCGAAAATCCCGTGCAGAATTGTGGCATCGCAGGTATCGCTTAAATCTTGTAGAAATATTTCTAAAATAAATAAAAATTAGGGGGATTTAAAGATACACTTGTGAAGAGTGTGGTGACCATTTTAACGATTTGATGTTTAAAAACAGTATGTGAAAATGTCTACATGAAAATCATACATTTTTTTGAAGAGGTTATTTGAATTTGTAATAAAATTTTAAATCGATCCGAAACCTATTTCTGTTCTTCATATAGAAAGGTTGTACGTTTTTGTGTTTTGAAATACTTTTCTATAATGGTCTGCAGATGTTTCTGTTTTGCTTAAAACATTTCACGTCCATCCACTTGAAACCTCTTTTGTCCATTACATGCTTTATTGCTCTATATCTTCACTTCATGTATATTTCTTATCATTCTTTTCTCTCATCTTTTGCATATGCTCAAACTAACATAAACTGACTTTCTTGAAGAATATTCTGCATTAATTACACATCTAAAGAGCTTATTTTATCTTCATCCTTCTTACTTTATGAATATGCAGTTGATTTATATCTATTTTCTTTTGTTTTTTGTTATTTCTTGGTAACAACAATTTATTTCAGACAAACTAAAATCTGCATATTTATTTTATAAGATATTTTAATTTAAAATACTTTTTAAATTAAAATATTTTATGTAAAATCGAAAGACGCAATGAGCATATGGTTTTCTTGTTTGGGCCTTCCTTTCTCGCTGTGATTTGAATCTAAACAAATTTTAAGTTTGTCTTTTGGCTTCCTGATCGTACTTGAAAAACCAAGTCTAATCCCCAGTTATCCTCGTTGAAAAAGTCATTCGAGTCAGTTTACGAGAAATTACAAAAGGACTGTCCATTCCTCTCATCTGGCAAAATTATTGGGGCAAATTTTCCTCATATACAAATATTTATAAAAAATTGGCTGGGTATCTGATTTTGAGAGCGTCACCGTTACTCAAATGTAAGTCTTTGCTCAGAGCAGGTTCTTCTTGGGTCGCTTTATCGTCAGTTCTGAAAGTCTAAGGCCATATCGAGCAATATATATTCTCCACCAAATTATTTGAATGCCTTACACCATACCATCAATTGCGTTCTTCTATTTTTACTCTTCAGTCACGTAACACAACGTCATGAAGTTTTTAAACTATTACTGAAATGGTAACATGTTTCGGTGGTCCAGAATGTTCTTCGAGACTCGCCACGCAAGCAACCTGTGGTCTTCAAAGGAGCATCGTTGCTCAATATTTACTGCATATCCGCTAAAATTTTAGTTGAGCTCATTTTCTTAACAAACGAGTACTGAATTGCACTAGGAATAGTGATATTATCTACTTTACAAACTTTCACTAAACGCGTCTTCTTTAAGCAGCTATATCTGACAAACCAAATCTCAGACGATAATGAAAATTTAAATTGTCTCTTGTAAAAACATGGCCTACTCGAAAATAATACCAATTTGTTTCATAAACAAACACTGATAGGCGAATCTAACATTCCGTGAAATCATCTTCGTCTAGTTGGTGAAATATTTGAAATTTCATTCTATTTTTGCAAGAGTACAGTTGAATTTCTTTTGTTTTAATGTAATTTATACAAATTAAATGAATGAAATGTGGCTGTTTAAAAAAATTTATTAAAATAAGAAAGTTATGATTGAATTGTGACAAAAATTGATAATATTTGCGGAAGCTTGTAGTAAAATTGGGCTAATGTGAAGAATATGTGCACCTAACATTTTTTGAAAAAAATTAGTGGAACCTTTAGAAAACTTCCAAAGGTTCAACTTTGCCTCATAAACTTATAGCGGGAAATGTACTGATATACTAGAATTAAACAAAAATTACTATGGTCTATTTTTAAACTAAGAGGAGTAAATGGAAAAGCCACATTTACGCAGTAAAAGTTACCAAATCAATGACATTCTGAATGTTTTTTTTAAATTTTCGTATATTAGTTTTTCTTTATTCATTGAGCTCATTTATTAAAAATTATTTACATTAAACACAAAAATAACATAAAAAAAGGATTTAAAGAAATCAAAGGCCTTACCTACTATATTTATATAAAATTGTTTCAAAGTTTAGTTAATATCACCAGTAGAAATAAAATTAATTGTCAACGGCCATAGCACGCTGAATAGACCGGTTCTCGTCCGATCACCGAAGTCAAACAGCATCGGCCGGGGTCGGTACGTGGATGGGCGACCGCTTTTAGATTCAAGAGCGCCACCTTTACATCGATAGGTCAACACGCAATTTTTGCATAACGTAATCCTACCTCTGAAGCAACCAATCACGCATAGTAATTTTGGCGCGATTAATTTAAAACGCTCCTCTTAGTTTAAAAATAGACTATAGTTTTATATATTTTCAATACAAGCATAACAAGCCAAATTTCGGAAATTCTTGTTATTTATATATGTATTAAGGTATTACTTAAACATCGCTTTCACGTATTTTTGTTATATCAACCACAATTTTATTTTAATAAATTTCGTAAAATGCGAAATACTATGATGTTATTTTCTTGCGACTATTGACATTCGAATGACTTACTTTTTCAGGACTTCAACACATTGAATTTTACTGCTAACATTTCTATTAGCGGTAAGCAAATTTTCGTTCACTTTTCGTTTGGTTTACGCTTATTTAAGTAAATATATAACAAAGATAAATTAAAATTGCATTAGCATGAATTAAATATAGTATACAATGCCAAAAAAGTAGTTGGTTTATGTGTATTGTATTTGTCCGCAAACGTAAGAGGTTAATAGTAATTTTGAACATATTTTGTTTTTTTTAACTTAACAGTACATTTGCCGCTATAAGTTTATAAGGCAAAGTTGTTCCTTTAGAGGTCCTCTAAAGGTTCCGCTAATTTTTGGGTGTCCAGATTCTTGACATTAACTTAAAATATATAAAATAATAACATAAATTCTTAATAAAAATATAAATATATGTTTGAATACATATTTACAAGATGAATTTTAGATATTTTTTTGTAATTAAAAAAAAATTTACTTTGATTTCATCGATACCTGTGGCCATGTGCTAAATGAAAATTTTATGAATGAGTAATTTATTATAGAATGTGATTTGTATTAAAATAAATTAACGATTAATTAAAGTATTTATTTGGTTTTTAATGTTCTTCTAGTCTTTCACGTTTTAAGCATCGCCAATTACAATTATAAAAAAAAGAAAATTCATTTAAACTTACGTAGAAAATACAAATATCATAAGTATAGATGTGAAGAAATCAGAAAGATAGGAATTTTTAAATTGACAATACTGTATTCGTAGTTTATGTAATTTTGTGATATTTATTGTTTGTCGTATAAGAAAAAAGTCTTCTTCATTCTCACTTGCAAGCAGAATAAAACAAGAGAAAAGAAAAAGAAGAAAAACGTACAAAAACATTAGGAAAAAAAAATTTGCATGAAAAAAAAAATGGGAACATGTATGATCCAAAATCTCGAGTACCTAAATAAAAATATAGCGGTGACCTCTGTGGTTTTTCTTAAGCAGTATCTTAAATGTGGAACAAAACGATATAACAGGTAACAATTGATTTTTTCTCGACGCAGAATACGTGAAAATGCATATATTGGAAGATTCTTTGTACGTTGATTGCGGAAAGGAAAACTTCACTGAGACGAAGCAACTTCCGCACACGGACATATGAACACGTAAATTCTTTTCCATAGGCTCAATTCACCAGGCAGGAAGTATTGTAATTTTGTCTGCACCATTTTTTTTGTATGGGAGTGTACAGACTAATTCCGAGGGTAAATTGAGTGTATGAAAACGAATCTAGGCGAATATTGAATTAGACGGAATTTTGGGTAGAAATTGGCTAAGATTATACAGTCTGTTCAGGATGAGAATGTGCATTATAGACGTCAGATTTTTTAAAATTTTTTATATAATAGAAATTCTACCTGCTAATGACAACAAACAGAATTGGAATTTATAATAATTCCGTGTAAAATATGTCTAATATACTCTATTCTAAAAAATTATCTTTCTTTTAGTGATATTCGAAATATTAAAACTGACTTAATAGACACATCAATTTTTAATTTTGACGATCGTCACGAACACCGTATGACATCTTTTAACGTTGGTATATTGCTGGTGCACAGTAAATTCAGAAAAACGGCAAGAAAAGTGAGATTGCTGCCTTACTTTTCTTCATGGCCACTTATATCAAGTAATGTATTTGATATATGTTTGAATGTTTTAAATCTGTTGTGATAGATCAAACTTTAATTTTGATGGCAATGGAATTAACTTAGTGTCATCATGTGGGTAAAGTTACTTCTTCTAACGTTGCTGTATAGTGTCTAATAGATGTAGTATTTATCTATTTCAGATCAGAATAATCTTTTTTTATTTTGAAAAACCTGTTTAAGGTATAAGGTAAGAATCTTCGGATCTTCTGAGAGTTTAGGGTTGAATGCCAGTAAGTCTAGACACTCGAGCACAAGTTCTTTATACCACCCTATCTTAATTCCACTCTGTTAGCCCTGTGTTCTCGATAAAAGTCACTAGCTTCCTCGGGGAAAATTTTAGAACATTTGTAGGATCTTTGTCGAAATATTTCTTGAGTCCCTTCAGTTCCTTAAAGTACATATTACATGAAGGCTAATTTTCTTCTGTTTTTCACATCTCCTGTACCAGGGCTCGCTAACTAAACTCACGCTATAGATGCTTCCTTAAAGGGCGATGTTCGGTGATAGCTTTGATTTATTTTTTGTTGCTTCTAATTAAGTTTGCTGAAAACATAGGATACAAATCTCCCAGTAGTGTCTTCTTATCAATACAAATACCTGCGGAAGGGATGGCTTTAACCTTCTTGGGGAGGCTAGAACCATTAATATGCCACTGCATTTATTCTTGTTTTGACTCAGGGTCAAAATGATGGACCCAGGTCTCATTTGCGGTGACAAGTCGACCTGGTTCGTCTCCACAAAGCGCACACTCATTTGGAACGGCGAAAGCATTCGCGGAACCCATCTGCCACTAACTTTTGTCATTCCAAGGTATTCGTATAGAATTCTGAAATCTGTGCTTTTTGAAACTCCTAATAAAGCTGCTAATTGTCGCTTCTTTAATCTTGCATCCTCCAGTACCAAACACTTGGTTTTTTCAATAACATCGGAGGTGATCACGTCAACAGGCCGACCTGGATGGGAATCATCATCCGGTGATTCTCGGCCATGTTTAAACAAGTTTGACCATTTGCAAATAGTCGACGTTGAAGGACAATCATCCCCGTATACAGCCAACATTTCTTCACGAATAATTTTTGGGGATTTTCCTTCCTTGTTTTGTCAAGAATTTTGTAACTGCTCGCTATTCAAGTTTGTGCATCTTGATACGTGACAACACATACTGACATATTAGAACTAATACTGCTGCAATTGTTTTGTAAATTGTCAAAGTCGTTACCAAGGCATGTATGATAATAAAACACTATAATGAAAAATTATATTCAAATTGAAAAATCTCTAGTCCGGGCATATAAAAACGACCCCTCGTATGTAACTCCATAACCGAAGCTTGTTTTCACACTGATCGCACCGCATCACAAACACGGTTAATGATTTGATTAGTGCGCACACTTTGCATTAGGATTACTACTAGGTGCTTCATTGATGTTGTGAGGAGCATAATGACCACGATACCGATGCCGAACTGCGATGTAAGAATGATTTAATTCATTCTTAAAACTGCGAACACAAAACGTACGTTGATGGACATCAAACCGTTCCATTGTGACATGCCAATTCTAAAATTGAATTTTCAAGGCTTGCTTTGGTCATTTCAATAAATCAGGCAATTATATCTTAATAGAATTTAAAGTTATAGACGAAACAAAAGTGCAAAACCCTCCGAGACACTTGTACAGGCTGGCCCAAAATGACCGAAGGGGTTTGAGTTCATTATAACTTCTTATTTAAGACATAATTATTAATTTTTTTTAATTTTAAATACAGTATATTCATGGAGAATATTTTAAAAAAAATTATATCTCGCAATGGATCGTTGATTTGGGAAATAAAGGTCAACGATTTTGGCACGTTGTTCAATTGTGTACTGTTCCATTTTAAATTCCCCAAGTCTTCTTTACACAATACTGAAAACAAAAAAAATATATAAAAAAGTTATAAGAAATTAAAACCCCTTCGGTCATTTTGGGCCACCCTGTATATTAAAATTATGCTAAAACTAAGAAATAAAATAGATAATTTGCTTTGTTGTTATTTTACTGAAATTGTTGAATCACTAAATAGCTTTTCTTAATACATTATTGCATTATTTCTAGGTTGAGACAGATTTGCTTGATTTTAATTTCAGTTTAAAAGCGACATATGTGGTTGTCAATTATTGAAATGCTTCAAATGCCAACGTTTAACTCTAATTGTCTTCTGAATGAATTCAAGGCTCTTGGCTTATTCTGTAAAAGTCAATTTCAAAAATTATTCTTTATAAAATCTAGGCAGATCATTATATCACCCATGTATTAATACTAAATTTTATTAATTAAATTAATTACAATTTAATTACAATTTTTTTCTTGACGTATATGTTCTTGTTATGGACAGACTGTATATACAGGTAATGATATTTACTTTGTCAGATTCGACTGGGAAAATGGAAGAAAAATTGGGAAACGTTAGCGAAAATTATATTTAAAAGTATTTTGTAATTTTTGTAACATTTTTCTTGGTGAATCCTTTACCGAAGTTTCTTAGTCGGTTTCTTCAATTCAATAATCGCTTGGTGACCGTCAACGGGTTCGTATCGAAAACATATCTTCGCGGAATAACCTTTTAATTGTTATCTGCTGTTCATATTTTCAATATCTGCATTTTCTTTATGTGTAATTAAACACAAAAAATGAGAAAATTACTTGATGGTGTATATGTATAACTAACTAACAAGACTATTTCTCTTCTGCTAAGAGAAAAAAGGTCAAAAGTAAAATAATATAGAAAAAAAAACTGTTGTATACGGTAGCTGAATAAATAAAACGAATAAAGGACTCCTTGTAATTCACAAATTGTCTGTGTTTTCTCTGTATTATACACAATAAAAATATCAAACACCTTTCTCTTACTATATATAAGTATCTTTTCTCTCCTAATTTTACTCTTGGGAAAAAAAACGTATTGTATGTATGGATAATATTATGTTTTTGCATATTTTTTCATTTTTTAAGTTTTAATGGTTGTAGTTTTTAAGTACTATTTTCTTTAAATACGACTGTGTGATAGTACATATAACTTGTACACCTTCTTAAGCTTTTATATTTTATCAAATTGATAATTATATTATATATAAATATATATATATATATATATATACATACATAGGTATTATATAAGTTGATAATGTCAATAAAAATTTATAAAATTATCTTGTTTTTTTTTTCTTAATTTGCTGTAATCCCCGGTTTTATTTGTAATTTAGGATGTTTATTTTATTAAAAGTTACTTTAAAACTATTGATTAAAGCTAAACAAAATTTCAGGGTCAAGTATTTTTTTGTTTTGTCGGAAAAATTAATTAAGTGTTTTAGTAGAGCAACGAAATACACAATAGCGATATTGAAAAAGTAGCTATGTATTAGGTACAATCGAGGGATTTTGTAGCAACTCAAACTGCAATAAAACATAATGAGAGCAGTGCTTACTTGAATCGTTATTCAGGTAAACATAACTCGGCAATTGCAATAAGCCGTATAGCCGCATGGTACTATTTAAAGGAATTTAAATAAAATTAATTTTGAACGTGGTGCATTTATTTACATTAGCAGGTAAGAAATGAAAGCGAGATTATACTTATTTCTTACAACCCTTAATACTTCTTGAGAAAATTCAATGTAATTTAGTTATTAATACATTAACCCAGGGGCGGCTCGTGACGACGTATTTTGGTTTGCAGTACAATGATCCGAGTGCTTCGTGTATTCTCGTGTACTAACTGTAGCGTTTGCTTAGTAAACACCGAAAACACACGAGGCACTCGTATCATTGTACTGCAAACCAAAATACGTCATCACGAGCCGCCCCTGAGTCATTAACTAACGTTAGTGCCTAGGTTATATTGCTTACCTAAAATCCACAAACCAGGTAAGTCGATGAGACCTATTGTTGCTGGTATTGACTCGCCGACTTATTTGATTTCAAAATGGTTAGTGAATGAATTCAGAAAATTACCAGAAAAACCAGTTAGTTTATCGGTCAATAATTCTTTAGAATTTATTCAGAAAGTTAAAGATTGTCGACTGGAAGATGGTGACATTTTGGTTTCATTCGATGTAACGTCCTTGTTTCCTTCAGTACCTATCCCAGAAACATTAAAATATTTGTCTGAATTACTTCATAGCAATCACGTTGAAAAGGAAAAAATAAATTAATATTTGCAGTTAACAAGCCTTTGTATGGCCCAAAATTGCTTCCAATTCGAAAGCAAGTTCTTTGAACAGCAACAGGGTATAGCCATGGGTAATTGCTTATCTCCATTTATCGCGAATTTATTTATGAGTCACTTTGAGATTGAGTTTAAAAAGTCAGCCAAATATTTTCCAAACATATGGGTCAGGTATGTAGACGATGTGTTTGCAATTTTTGATACCAATAAGTGCGACTTAGATTATTTTGCAACAGAATTAAATACAAAATTTCCTAGTATTAAATTCACGGTTGAAAAGGAAAACAACGGAGGTTTCCCATTTTTAGATACCTTAGTAATTAGGAATGACAAAAACTTAGAGTTTGATATTTACCGAAAAGAAACCAACGTCAACAGATTTATAACCGCAGATTTAAACCATACTTTTCAGCACAAGAGTGCCTCTTTCAATTTTCTTATCAATCCTTTGTTAAGCATGCCATTGACAAAGGATGGATATGAAAAGGAATTAAATTTAATTAAGAAAATCGCGAGTTACAACGGTTTCGATTCAGAAATAATAAACAAGCTAGTTAGAAAACATAAAGTAAGAAAAACAATTCAGGATTCCACATGTTTGCTACCTCAAATTGATTCGAGCAAAAATTTATTAATTTACCGTTTCACGAAACTACGAAAAAATTAAGTAAAACCTTTAAACAGTATAATGTTCAAGTAGCATTTCGGTTGAATAACTCCCTAAAATCTCTCTTAGGCAACGCGAAAGACAAAGTTGAAGTAAACAACAAATCTGGAATCTATGAAATAAATTGTAAGGATTGTGATAAAAAATATGTCGGCCAAACAAAACGTTCGATTCTAACTCGTTATAAAGAACATGTTTCGTATATTAGATTCAATAGACCGGAAAAATGAAGTGTTGCCCGACATATTCTTGAATCAGATCACAACGTAACATCTGACTGTCTGAGATTAATAAAAAAACGTCACACGCCCCCGCGAATTAGACAGTTTTGAGAGCATTTTTATCTTTAAAAATAGGAATAACGTAATTAACGCAGATTTGGGTCCTATACCAGGTTCTTCTTTATTTGAGTTAATTGACAGTTAGATGTTATTAAAGCAAGAAAAATGGGAAAACCATTAAAAAAATATTCGAATTCATGGAATTTATTTTTAAATTCGTTTCATTACAATATTTGCCATTAAAATATTCTGACTCAACATTAATTTCCAAATTTATATTTCAACATAATTTAAGGATTAGTTTCATAATTGGATTCTTAATGTATGTTAAATTACGGCTTTTATAATATTTCTAAACGGTTTTCCAATAGAATTTACAAATAATGGGTTAATGCTCTTGCATGAATAGGTGGGGTTTACCAAAATGTAGGTAATTTTTGTAGCATTTAAGATTGAAGATTTTAGTGTTAAACTAGAAGACGTTCAGAACAATCCTTCTGTGAGTGTTTTTGTGCGTTCAAGTGTTACACTGTTTTTTCTACTGAAGATTACAACGTAGTTGTAGAAATACGTATTTAGAATCATTAAATTCTATTGTGGTAAGGGTTCTTTAATTTTATTATTCAATTAATACATTGTATATGCATGTTGGTAATGGGAAATAAAGTAATTTTCGCTAATCAGAAATTATATATTACGTCTAATAATATTGTTAGTTATTTTATTAAATTTATTTTTTAAGGAAATATAACAGAACTTCTGTTTACGAAAGGTATTTCAGAATTATAATAACGATTGTAGATAAAAGTAATTTTAAATTTCTTGTAAATTTTTTACCTAGCGGTTATGATCCGTAATTACAATCGACCAGCTATTTCACAAGTGTCTCAAATACGTGCGTTTGAATCCTGAGTCGCTACAAAATCCCTCGATTGAACATTAGTATTCGTTACACGCGCGTGCCCGAAGTAACGATTACCTAGTTGAAAATGTAATATGCATATATGATAGACTCTTATGTTTTGTTTTCAGGATCTTTGTTTTAAAAGGGGTTCTCTTGCAACTAGGCCTAGCATCCAATGTAAAAGGGCAAGGAATAAGACGCCAAGATATCAAGTTTAATACATTTTTTGTGCACGCCTCGTAAAACACATGGATACTGAACATAATAAACATTATTTATTTATTTTAAAAGGGAAACATAATATATAAAACATTGTGTAAGATCAAAAATATACATATAAACAATTTACTTGTGTAATTATAAAATTTAGATTTACAGAATGTGCAGCCAATTAAATTTATTATAAGTACATAAATTGATTTCAAATAAACTTGAAATAAATGCTTTCTACATATACAACGCTAATTATTCGAATTTTTTACTGAAAACAAAATTCTCCCTTATGCAGGATTCGAACCTACGTAACGATTGCTTAAGGACATTGTGAATAGGTAGGTATAGTTCATAAAGTATAAGTTTTTAGTTTAAGGCCAAATTCAAAGCATATGATTCAAATCAGTACTGCATAGTCAAATGAAGTCAATATTCAATCGCGGAAATAACCATTTGTCATCATAAAATATAAACGTCATTGTAAATATTCTTTCTACACTTTACGACGCTATTTTATTCGAATTTTTCATAGAAAAAAATTGCCCTCAAGTAGGAATCGAACCAACGACCTCTGGCGTGTTAACATCAAAACATATTTTTACCGCACATTTCAAGCGATTGATTTTTACTCGAGAATTTTTTTTTGTTTAGTTATACTTTTACAGGACCCATCGTTAGCACGTAAACAATAATTTACCAAAGTTTCATCGCAATCGGGTGAACAGTATTGGAACCCATGCGGAACGAACAGATACATAATCATTTTTATTCAGGGTTTCCAATGAATAGCACCAAAACTATGCGAATCTGAATAATACATATAAATGTCTAACTGAAAATCAAAAAAGAAATTTATTTGTAATTCATCAAAAATTTCCAATTTTTAGTCGGTCCATATATTTATTCTATATTTACCAAAATGCAGCTGTAATTCAAGTTCATTGACTTTAAAAAAAAATTGATGAAACTCCTAAACATTGCTTAGATGATGCGTTTAATTTAAGTTCCTATTCATAAAAATAGTAAATGTTGATATTTTCATATCAAAACATTTATGCCTACACATATGGTGCTTTTATTACGATGTTTTTTTGTCGATATCAATAATGGCCTTTACGTCGAATATGCCGACAAAACTATGCCGCATTAATTAAAATGTGATTAAAATTAAATAGCTCGAACGTTAAACTTCTTTTAAAAGTAAAATTATTAAGTTTATAATAAAACAAAAATCGTCGTAGAATAAAAAGCTTTATGTAGCATGTCCAATGAGATAGATATCTGATTTTTAATTATTTGTATGCAATTATTTACATCTAATTTTTTGTCTTTAAATTTGTGTGGTACTAACAAATACTGATAGAACAATATAATTTGTCGGTAAAGAGAATTACTGATGAATTAGAGGTGGATGTCCGTATTGCCGGCTGTTGCTACGTTAATATTGGACTGCGATTTTTTTGTATTAAGGCATTACTCACATATACTTTCCACCACTTTTTTTCTTTGGCGCTATACGCAACTAGCATTGTATATGAATATATGTGACCTTCTCCGAGAAAAGGGACCTAGTGTGTGAAAATGAAGTTTTGAGAAAAACGCATTTAAAGTTTCATAACGTATTATCACTGTGAACACACCTTCAGTTGGGAGATGCGATTTGGTATGGTTAGTTATGATTGGGTGCCGACTTTGGTGACGTCAAGCCTATGTGGTGACGTATTTTTTTAGCTTTTAGTGTGATAATACCTTTGCTATTGTTGCTGCTCTGTTTGTTATGATCTCGATACTTGATTCTTAAGCCGCAACCAGTGACCGACGCAACAACGCCGCTCTCTGTTCACTCTCAGCAAAGGGTTGATGTGCGTATACTAATACGAAGAACATTATAAAAATAACTATAACAAAGGAAAAGAATAAAGTGACGCTTCAGTCTTGTGCCAACTGTATAACGAGTGTTATCAATATCTCAAAAGTTGCTTCGCAATTTTGGTTATTTTGTTACTAAGCTGATGTTAATTTGAAGTAATTTTTATAAAAATGGATATTTCTGACAGTTTTGATGATGATTTAAAAAGACTAGACTCGGTTTATGGCGATGATGAGATCGATATGACGTTATCTGAATAAACGTTATCTGAATAAATAAATTTTTATCAGAAATCTAACTTATTTCATCTTATTCTACATTCTACACCCTTTTAGGTACCAGAATCCACTCTTAAGTCCAAACCCGTTTTTTTACACACTAGGTCCATCTCGGAGAAGGTCACATATATTGTTATTGCTTAATTTAGGCCATTTTAATTTTTCTGGTTATATTTTGTAATTGATAGTAACGGTTTTGTTTGTTAATCAAATAAAACAAACTAACAATTATACGGAAATTATTCTTGGGGTTATGAAATCTTTGAAAAAAATCCTTACTCAGTAAAAATTGATTATTTCTGGCTTTAAACACAATTACTGTACTGTGGTACTTTAGCTAGAAAAAGAAAATAGTGACGATTAATTCAATTATCTTCCGAAAGTCGAAAATGTCAAAGCGTAAGTATTTCAAAGATGTTTCTCAGGTAAACACGTACTTTATGAATCTAGCAGTGAAGTCCACGTAATCCATGGACGTTGGTAATTCATTTAGCAAATACAGCCTTTTCACAACTTTCACTAATTTGCACTAGGCCGTACAAGTCAACGAACTCAGTCGGCATATTCGCCGGGTACATGTTTCATTAGAGAAAATCGCCAATCCTTATTCTTCACTTGAATAATGAAGACGTTTAATATTCAATCAATCGATTTAGTATTTTAATGGCATTGTTTTGAACCTCTATAGCAATCGCGTGCATTACATGAAATCACAATAGATATCTGTAATGTAAGAATGAAATAGAACGTTTTGTACAGTTGCAATTCTTGAATGCCAATTCGTTCATTGATATGTGTTCTTGAGCGAATAAGTATTGCTATATAACTGCTGAAACTTGACCTCAAAGTTTCACGTAGTGCTATCATTGGCGCTAAGTGTGAGGAGTGTTGGATAAATTATTATCTGTAAAATCGTGAAAGAAGCAAATAAATTAGTTTTGTTGTTAAGAGTATAATTCTCTTGTAGTTGCTGTTAAAACTTTATATACTCAATTTTAACTTTTATATACAGGTGGTCAGAACTTCACGGATAATCGTCAGGTAGGACGATCCTAATACAGAAAAGTTATATTGTTATTAGTTAAGCTATAGGAATTGCTTAAAAGAAGATTTAGCAATATGATATAAAACCATCAATAAATCATAAGGAACGATATGGCAAAATACGAGTGTTATTTAAGTTTAATAAAGTCATTGGTTTGAATAGCCTGGTAGCCATTGGTTTGAATACAAAGCTGTAGCCTTTGTGGAATGGAATTTAGGACGTGTAGCAACATATCTGTGGTAATTAATTGAATTGTGGCGTTAATTCTATTTATTATTTCCTGTACTTTGGCCCAAGGCATAGCAAAAGTTTTTTCCGTCACACAACCTCAAACAAAGAAATCAAGGGGATTCCTATCTGGTGACCTCACAGATTGGTTCATTTCGCACGATCTATTTGTCTGAATACTTTGGTTCAACCATGCTCTTGTAATTATGGCATTATGAGCTGGTGCACCATCATGCACGTAATACATGTTGGCTCTAACATTTACGATTTCATTTGCATTTTATCTCTTTAGAGGAAATATTGATCCTACAATTTGAAGTTTTAAGACGCCTAGCCAAACATTCACAGAAAACTTTCTTTGGTGTCCAAATTGTAGAATAGCTCTGGGATTTTCATCTGACCAAAAATAGAAATTGCGTCTGCTGAAGACAGCATCTCTTGTGAAAATGCATTCGCTATTCCATAAAATAAAAGATAAAATGTTTTGACCTTCTGGATTTTGTTTAAAATTGTGTTGCTAAACATTATTCTTTGCTAATTGTCCTTTAAGTATAATGGTTGTACTTTTGTAACATGAGACTGTCTGCAAGCACTGAAAGAAATGTTGTCTTACTTGGAATGCTCATTTCTAGAGTTATTCATCTAGTACTGCAAGTACGATCTTGATGAACCATATCCAAAATTACTTCTTCAACTTGGTTTGTATGACGATCTTGCTCTACCTGCCTCACATTGACTGGGAACAAATGTGTCTGTTGCACGAAGTCTCCGATCCAATCTTCGAAATATATTCATAGCTGGGTGTTGCCATACACATATCAGCGTATTCGTTGAAAGTCTACATTACAAATTGCTTCGGATATCACAAAAATGAGGTATATAATAGAAGCGAAAATAACGAATGCCATACTGACAAAATTCAAGATTTGACAAATAATTATTTTTAAATTACGTACAATATTCTGGACCAAGGTTGCAATATGCACTTTAATGTAAAAAAGCAATTAAAGAAATGTCTGATAAGGCAAAATATTGGTACAAAATGATTAATTACACGAACGTAGTGTGGAATAATTTTATTTGACAGAAAAAAAACATGGGTTTTCCACAGAAAATTTCATAAAATTTGAAATATTTTTTGTCGCACATTTTCAACATTGATGGTCTGCTGTGTCTTAACGACTGACAATACAACATTTCTGTATTAGGATCGTCGACTCAGAATTAATCATAGAATCGGCTTATCTGACGATTATCCGTGAATTTCCGATCACCATATATATACACGATGGGGTACTCAAAACACAAATTTTTTAAACTTTACTTAATTGTGAAACAAAAAACCTTTGATCCCCTTCAAAGTACTCACTTCACTGGCGTCCAATCTTTTATATCATTGTTCAAAACATTTTTAAAATTCATCTTCTGCGATGTCCGACAACGCCTCCGTCCTTTTAGTACTTCACCTCAGCAACGTCGCTCGGCAAGACGCTTGTCTTTTATGCCTATTTTCATTCGAGGATTCGAGGAATAAAAAAAAGTGACAGGGGGCAAGGTGGAGTGAATGGGTGTGGGACACAGGGGCCATGCCATTTTTGGTCAAAAATTGACGCAGACACGGCTGTGTGAGCGTTATCGTGGCGGAAAAAAGAGTAAATTATTTCGCAATCTTTTTTAAAATATCCAGGTAGAAAGACTGGTTAACTGTCTGACCTTATGGAACAAACTCTGAATGGACAACTTTTTTCACATCGAAAAAACAAATCAGCATTATTTTGACATCTGATTTTACTTGACGAGCATTTTACATTCACATTACTTCGCGAAAATGCAATTAATTTGCAACAAAATGCCGAGTACAGGCAAAAATATTAAGATCTGTCTCTTTAATGTAACTTAAGGCTTCCCGATGTATTCGGAACCACAGTCCTTAATAGCTCAGTGGCAGAGCAATGGTCCGACAAACCATGGACGTGGGTTCGAATCCTGCTTAAGGGCGAATTTTTTCAATTGAAAAATTCGAATAATTAGCGTCGTAAAATGTAAAAAGCAAGATTTACATTCACATTACCTCGCGAAAACGCGATTAATTTACTTATGGTACCCGTTTTTTCAAATTTTTTCACTCTCTCGTCAAGTGGTTGCACAGTAGAACGATTATGAAGGCCAAAATATTTTGTAATTACTCGTTTGAATCCCCACTTTTGTAGTAGTTTTTAACAATTTTAACGCGTTTTTATATTATTATTTGATGCATTTTCGTAAAGGGCAAACATTCAACTAAAAAATTTCCGCTTCGGTTGACATTAATATTTGACAGCTTTCAAATGACAACTCTACGATTTTGAAACCACGAAATGGATAACCCATTAGTACTCTCTGTACTGCATTGAGATCTTGACAAAGTTGGAGAGAAAAGACTAGATCTGTGGAACAACAACTCATGGATGCTGCACCAGAACAAGGTACCAACGCACAATGCACTTTGTGGAACAGTTCTTAGCAGAGAAGAGAACTAGGTACTGTTTCTCGAACGTCCACTTTATTCACTAGTTCTTCAACCTGTCCAAAAAGAGAAAAGTGCATTAAAGGGTACACATTTTCAGTTTGTACAAGGGGTCAAGGCAAAAATGACTTCCTGAAGAGTGAACTTGAAGACCCGCAGACAATAGAAATCACGTATGCAGTGGTGTATAGATAGAAAAGAGGAGGTTAACAGTTATTTGTAATAAGTTTTCAATAAAGCATATTTTTCAAACCAATATACCGTTATTTAATTGTTAAATGTCGTAAATTACAGTCAATAACATTCTCATATTTCCAATAAATTTTCGAAAGCACGATTGTATGTAAATTAACAATTCTCCAACTAAAAAAGGAAAAAAAACACTTTCCAGGCGTTCAAGAATTATCATTAACTATCCATAAAACATAGTTTTACATGGATACCTGCAAATCATAGCCACACATATTTATAGGCGAGCTGTAATGAAAATTTAACTCAACGAACCATGAGAAATTGTTTTTAATACACGTACATATGTTGTAAATAATGAACATATAAACAACTGTGAATTCGTTACGCATTTATTAGTGTCCAGCGTATCAGAAAATACAGAAAGTCAAAAAAATGTTAAAATAATCCTTATGCGCAATTGTAATTATGTCGTTCTCCTTGGAATAATAAATTGCATCTGTTGTATTCAGAGGTGTTATATTAATGCATATGATACATTAATTAACTGTATCTGTATATGGGAATGCTATATGTATTGTTTGCGTAATCGTATGGAAGAACGTGAAAAATACTGTTATTGTTGTCAGAGACAATATACATACTATTTATATATGTATGAGTGGTGATAGATACAGGTTTGTCTCAAAAAAATGGTCGTCTGGACAATTGCTGTTGCATAACTGTATTGTTTATTCCAGAATGATCTATTTAATGATTTGTTATAAATAATAATGATTGCTTACTTTATCCACTCGATCTAGATTATTTGCAAGCTGATTGTAATAACTAAAGACGGCAGACTATGTGCCCACACTGTCAAATTTAATAATAATATGTTTATATACTGAGAAGGATTGTTCGACGTTGAGAGATGTTATATTTGCATAGTTAAAGTGCTCTTTGTATCTGTACAATGGATCTTCAGTATTGGTAAAAAGTTGCCCTAATTTTGTAAAATCTACATTTTTATCTAATACACCTTATGTGTATTATTAAATTTAACAGTGTGGGGCACATAGTCTGCCGTCTTTAGTAATATGTAACACTAGTTTTAACACAAGTTTTAATTGGTTGTGAAGATTGAAAAGGCACATCGGAAGAGTCATGTTTATATTAGTAAAATTTTCATGACATTTTTTTTGGTATATGGTATATATCGTGTCCGGAAAGTATGGAATATGGCGAATGGGACTGAAACAAGTGATTTTGTAAAAAAAATCTCTAAACACGTCAATTTTGTTTTTTAAAAATGCACATTTTCATGCCATAATCATTTACACCCATTACATTACATCATTACACCCATTTGTCTCCAAGTGATGACGTCATCTTTTGTTTCCCAAAGACAACCTCTAATTTTTTTCCGCGATTTTGAGAAACCGTTTGACCGCTCAAATGACTATAAAATATTTGATATCTTACATAAGATAATTTTCGAGAAATAATTCATTAAATGTTTAGGAACAATTTTATTAAAAAACATAAAGAATATTAAAGAAACTGAAATTGGAACTAAATTAACATTCAATAAATAAAACAAACAACAAATAAACGGAAAAAATAAAGATTTTGGTGTTCAAACATCTTCAGGTATCAAGGTAATTGCTTAAAATTCCATCCATTTATTACTTGACAATAAGCTAGTCTACAAATGCTCGAGATACCTGTGCTCGCTTTAATTTTTGCTAATATGGATGTTTCCAACAATTGCATTCGCCTAGCAAGTGTCACTGTGACTAATGAATAATCTAATTGAAGCAACAATTCTGATTGCACCTCATAAAGGTGAAGATGTACTACTTTCACGAATACCAGTCATTCCGACCGACATGGCGATCGATTTAAAACAATTTCAATTTATAATACGCCTCACGTTTATTCACTATGATTATCAATAAACCGCAAGGGTAATCTTTGCAAGTGTGCTGTTTGAATTTAGAAAACGATTATTTCTCTTATGGGCAATTATACGTCGCATGCTCCAGAGTCGGTAAACCGTCTGATCTTTATGTTTTTGCAGAAAATGGACAAACAAAAAATGTAGTCAATCCACTAGCTTTACAATAAAAAATAATTTTTGTGAAAAACGTCTGTTTTTTTCCTTTCCTTTAATTCCATATACAATTTTATACAATAATTTTATTTACATTCCCATTCATTTCAAATCAGATTGAGTCACAGCGAACCAGTGCCGGGTTTAGCAATGGATTGTCTCAGAATAAGAAGGAGTGACTCAAATATCTCGCCAAAACTCGATCCACACAGCTTAAAATTTGACCTGTCGTACGTGTACATACCTGAGAGTGTAGTTGTTTGTTGTAATGTCATTAATTTTTATTTCATACTTAACCTATTTTTTGAATTCCCGAAAAACACGAGCACAAATATTTCATGTATATCATTATATTACTCATATTCCTACAAAATATCGCTAACTTCAAGTAAAACAAAAGCGACATTTATAATTTATTACAAAACTACATCAACAAATACAACTTAAGATTATAATACAAAGGTATTTTTAATAATAAAAAATATTATTAAAAACCTGGTGTGAAGAACACAAATACAGGTTCACTATTAATATTTTTGTGAACGTGTCCGAAAATATCTTTCCCCAGAGACGTAGATACGTATTTCACCTTTCTACAGGCTCATCGGTACGCCCCTGCTGGAGAAAGAATATTTCCAGACACATTCACAAAAAAGAACCACATCACCGTAATTATCCAGACCGAGCGTAGAAGTAAATTCAGCGCTGCCTGTTGTCAGACAACCGAAGTACCTCGCCCCGTCCACATAACCAATGTGAAGTAACGACGCCTTTCCAAAGGTGGCACAGTCATCCCTCTAGAAACTGTATTTTGTTTGTGTCTTCACTCATACTACGGACTAACCGCATGTGTAATGTATCAGAATAATTGAAACATACATGAGTAGGTAAACCCCACCAGTTTTGTATAATACAAAGGTATTTTTAATAATATAAAATATTATTAAAAATACCTTTGTATTATACAAAACTGGTGGGGTTTACCTACTCATGTTTGTTTCAATTATTAAGATTATAAAATTATCAAAATAAAATCAAGTAGAAAAAATAGTAAAAAGTGAAACATATGCGCTATTAATCTATTTCACCCATGCTGGATTCTAACGATTCACTTTTACTGCCACTGTTTCCGAAATGAAAAATAAATGGTTCCAAGATATTCTCCATTAATCCATCTAGATCCCACTTCCTACTTGAATTACATGGTCAATACAATTTTTCCATTTGGCCGCTGTAATATTTGCAAGTGCTTCCATTAAAAGTCTTGCACATGTAATATTTTGAACGTTTTATTTTTTGAAGCAACTTCACCTTTTATTTGTGCCAAAACTAATTCAATAGGATTAAGCTCGCAATGATATGGTGCTAACCATAACACAGTTTTATTCCTATGTGCAGTATTATTAATCATCTGCCTTTACCGCTTGGATTCTTTAATCCCACGGATAGCCCTTCAACAAAAGCTTGTCGTCCACTTGCTATGCTTGCATCAATCCAAACCCTGGCCTTTGTATGTCCTTCGGCTTTATCTAAACAAAATACTGGTCGACCTTCATGTTTATATTGTTTTATTATCATCAGATATTTTCTTCTCCATCTGATTATTTCATCTTTCTCTATCAGTAAATTTTCCCTATTATGCTTGACATATCTGAAATAAAAATTAAATATAATAATAATAACCAGTTTTTCATTAACACTTACTTGAAATTAATAAATTTTTAGAATCTGTGTAAGCCGTATTCGTATAGCCGCATGGCTAATACTTATTTCTGCCATGAGTTTATTAAGAGTTGGAAATTCATTTTTAAAAAAGAATAAAATAATTTTTAACAGATTCATCAAAATTTTGGACCTTTGAATGCTACCCTACATGTTGTTTAGGAGGTGAATTCCCCGGTTGTTTGTATTCTTTAATTGTCCGAAATACAGTTAATTTCGCAGCTCTACAACACATTCCTTATAATATATTGTCGTTGAAATAATAACTAAACCTTGCTTAACGTTTCGGAGATGTCATTTATAATTGGCTGTTGTTCCCATTCTCAAAGATCGCAACGTTAACATTTTATACTTGTTCAAAATGGTATGTTTTTTGTCACGCTATAAATGTCCCAAACGTTGGCGCTTTCTGGGCGGTGAAACTCATGAATAACTCGTATATGCTTAATTGCACATATTGTTTTTATTTTTTTAAATACAGATTTAATTTAGTACACCGGTAGATAACGATAACAATGACAGAAAAGCGTTAAGAGGTTATATTTGTATACAAAATATAACCTGTCAACCGACCGATAGAGTAAAATCGCTTTGGGAAGACACCAATCTGCGCGAGCGAATCGCGCAACCTGAGTATTAACGCCTTCAAAATCATAGGTCGGGCTGGGTCTAAATTAGCGCGCAATTTAAAATTCGAATTTTACGTAAAACGTTTTGTATTTTTATTTCGTGTGCAGCGGAAACAACATATTTCACTTATTATGTTCGTTGGCCATGAAACATAATTTCATAAACACATTCTATTGTCTGAATGAATAATAAAGCGTTATTATTTTATTTATTTTCAAGTGGGATTTTTAACAGAGATACAACCAACAATTTCTAGTTCAATTATTTATTTTCATTATAATTTAAACATTTACATATATCACAGTTTTTCTTCTTTTACCAAGATTTTATTCTTTATATTTGTAAATTTATGAATATTCATTCGGAGTAAAAATAATTTGTTGTTTACACGTCGTCTTTTATTACTACATAATTATACATAAATACCCTTAGTTACTAATGACATAAATACAAAGATAACTACACATATAAATAAGTTATATTTCACTGTTATTTAAACATCTGCTGGATCACGACATCCAGATGTGGACGGTAAACTAGACATAATAATCTATAACAAATAAAGTACATGTTTCAACAAATCCTATTAAAAATTCATGAAAAATAATGTAATACCTACAGATATAAAGGCCTTCCATTCCAAATAGTTGTGAAAACAACTGATTTTGTAATAAAATAAACTCAAACAACTGATTTTGTAATAAAATAAACTCAAACTGATTTTGAAATAAAATTAACTCAAAGAACACGATCGACACCTTACGGACGCTAGAAGACAACTGGAGAATATTACAGTCAATGTTATTCGGCCTGTCTATACATGCAAGAACTATGTCTTTCTCTCTCGTTTGGGGTACACTTTTCTTTATAAGTTCCAAATTGGTTTCTGCGTCAGTGTCTTCCCAAATTGACACTACTCTATTTCTAGATTATTTTCGATATTGAACTTGACTGCAAAACAGCCAATGAAATTCTTGAAAAATAAGTAGCTTTTGGCGGGATATTTGAATCACTCCTTCTTATTCTGAGACACACCATAGTAATGAATAAAAAAATAGGCGGTGCATGTAAAGTACATAAATATACATTTACAAAAAAAATTACGAGAAGTGTCCCAATAAGAACTTGAATTTTAAATTTTTTTTTTAACGAAATTCTTCGAAATTTTTATTGATTTGTAAATAGTAAATGTTGGCGTTAGACATGAAATCAAATATCTGTCAGAAGGACACCGCGGCTCCGGTGGCAGGGATTTCGACGAAATTTTCGAAAATGGTTTTGAGGAAGAAGTTCAAAGGGGTTAAATCGTTTTAGTTTCCAAAATGAGAGATGACACGTCCTAGGAACTGTGTTTGTAATAATGTCATACTCCTGATATGCTTATTAAATGCGAGTTTTATACCAAAGGTAACGCCCAGGTCTTTAATTGATTCATCACGTGGTATATTTGTATCTAATAATAATAATATTTACTCTTTTCGGGGAAGATAATATCTTACACTTATCGGGGTTCAAAGGTAAATTGTTATTTGTGTACTAATTCTGTATGTTAACTAGATCGGTTTGTAGTAGAAGACAATCCCTCGAGTTCATGAGTCGAGAAAACAACTTCAAGTCTTCGGAAAGAAAAGGTTGTTAGACTCGATCTTATCTGAAGGATCATTAATCAAAATAATGAAAAGAAGTGGCCTCAAGTAAGAGCCCTTCGGAACTCCAGAAGTGACAATGTAAGGTGTTGAAAAATAGCCGTTGTAGAACACCCGCTAAGGCCTATTACAAGGGGGTATTGATATATTCTTAGCCTACTATTGAAACAATTTAAACTTGGTACTTATAATATTTTATTATTCAACATAGTTTCTTCTTAAATTAATACAGTTAATACAGCGATCCTGTAACGCTTTTCTTCTTGGTCTGCAAGCCAGCCCTCCACAGCTGCTATTACCTCTTCGTTACACAAAAATTGATGTCCTTTTAAGCTTTTCAATCGAGGGAACAGATAATAGTCTGAGGGGGCTAAGTCTGGGGAATAGAGCGGGTGTTCCAGTAATTCGAAACCTAGATCCCAAATTGTATTCATGGTAATGCGCGATTTGTTTGTAGAGGCATTGTCCTGCAAAAACAACACATCTTTCGCTAACATACCACGTCTTGTTTCCTTAATTTTCTCTCTCAGCGTGGTTAGTAATTTAGAATAAGAATATCCAGTGATGGTCTGATCCTTTTTTATTTAATCGATCATAGTTATTCCACGGATATCCAAAAAATTTGAATCAAGAACCTTTCCAGCGGATTTTTGATCTCGAAACTTCTTAGACCTTGGAGAACCATGATACTTCCACTCCATCGATTGCTGTTTTGTTTCTGGGTGGTAAAAATGGACCTATGTTTCATCTATAGTAACAAGACGGTTAAAAAAATCTGGGTCTCCTTCAAAACGGGCACAGATTGACCGTGATGCTTTCACTCTCGCTGCGTTTAAGCATTTAGGAATTCATTTTGCAGAAATTTTTTTCATACCTAAATCGATGTGAACTATATGATGGACGCGTTTATATGAAATCTTTAGACCCTCAGCTATATGTTTCAGCCCAATTCGACGGTCTAACAATATCATGCCATGAACTACGTCAATAGTTTTGAGGGTGGAGACCGAAATCGGTTTTCTTGGTCGCTTTTCATAAGAGAGAAAGAGATGAGAAGCAACCAGGAACGCTTCTCATCTTCAATAGAAAGTTTTCCTCCAATTTCCGCAATCCAATTTTTGACAGTCGCATGTGATAAGCATTGATTGCTAAAAGTGAAATAATAAATATCTTCATAAATTTCCTTACCATTTAACCTCTTCATATACAAGTATTTGATAATGCCTCGATACTCCAATTTATCGATTTTCACATCTGCATTCGACATGTTTTATTTCAAAATTTACTGAACAGCAATACTTCAACTTCTTGACGTAAGATTTTACAGTGACATTTTTAAGATGTCATTATTTCTTACCATTATAACAAAATTTTGTTTTGTTCAAGGAAATATCTAGGATAACTAGATATCAACACCCTCGTATTTAAAGCTATTTTGGTTATTTTTCGGACGGAAGTGTATTTAGTAGTTGTAGATCTACGATATATTAAGGAAACAAGCATAAAAAATCTAAATATTTGCCACACGATTTAAATTAAAATTCCAGGAATTGTTTACATATAAAGAAGTTCCACAGATGTTATATACATATTAGTATTTTCTACACAAAAGTTTTTTATAATGTGAATAAAAAGAGAAAAACAATATTTTATGTGAGAAAAATAATCCCAAATACGGAATAAAAATAATTACTTCAAAATGCATTTTAAGAGAGAGAAACATTTCTTATTTAATATTTAAAATCAACGTGTCAAACAGTAGAACAATTCATGGCAAAAAAACATCTAAAAAATCGTAAATAAAATCCATTAGCGAAAACAGTTCTTGGAATTTGTTCGAATGCATTCTAATGCTAGGGCATTGACCTGATTTAAGTACATGCGTACGCGAATGGCTATTGGCGTTCGCCGTTCACGTGGACTGCCGTTCTGTTGCTAAGCCATTTCCACTCCGACAATTTGACATGATAAGAGATGCATAGTCGACGTTGCTTGATCGTATGGTTCCCATGACAACCGTTAATTTGCATTCAATTTCCAATGAAATATAAGTAAATATTAACATATTTTCTCCGGTATTTCTTATTTGAAGTTTTATATTTGCAATATTTTAAATTAACCATTTTAGTATTTAGAATTACGATGCCTGAATATTCATTTTATGCATTTAGTCAACTACATTTACAATTAGATATTATCATATTAAATTTAAAATCATAGGATAATAATTTAGTAATCTGTCAGAAAATATCCCTATTAATTGTTACGTTACTTAGCAACAGTACCTATCAAAAGCATTTGTCGAAATGCCATGAAATTTAATACTATTATATGTTTGAAATTTAGTGATTTAGTAGTTTAAATATAATTAATTAAAGTTTTACATTATTGTCACAATCAAGGTTGATTTATTATTTTGGTTCATTAATGTATTCAATTATGGCAATAGGTAAAGAGTTTTTTTTTGGTTGTATTGTGATGAGTTAGCAATATAATTTTAAAACTTTTCAGATTAATTTATTAATATAGTATGAAGTATCAACATGAATGAATAATATACTTACTTTGGTGTATAAGTTTCTGAAATGGGGTCTGTAGTTTATTTCGTTCCTGTAACTTTGTTATTATATTCTCTCGCCAATTAAAATCTTCTATAGCTATTTTATGTTTGGATGCTGAATATGATTCTAGTGCTCAATCATTTTATAGTGTTGGAGCCATTGTGTTTTTTAAATCTTTTTGAAAAGTGATAATAAATCATAATAATTATCTGAAATATGTTTAAAAATATTGCGCACTTTTTTACTTTCCTTTAAATATGTAATGTACTCAAATAGATGTCATTATTTATTCACTTTAATTAAAAATGTGTAGATAGTCGAGTAGTTTTGCTTGCAAATATAATACGATTAATTAAAAATGTGTAGATAGTCGAGTAGTATTGCTCGCAAATATAATACGATTTTGTATTACCTTGTAATTATGACAGTTGTCTAAGTCTAATTTTTTGACTTCTGTCATTTTCCTAAACTTGACAATTTATGTTAGTGTTGGGCACTCGTTAAAAGTGAAATAGTACCATTGTTTGTAAAAAAAAATTTATACAATGAAATTATATTTATTATTTTTTTTAATTAAGGGCACACAGTGTTATTATATTGGTGTTTTCGACATATTTCATCATTAATTAGCTACACTGTGTACCTATCGTCCGGACAAAGTTTTCATGCTTTGGTTGCCATGGCAACTTAGCGTTTATTAAGATCTAATACCGCAAGGTTAAAGAAGACAATAGATCGCTTTTCCATGGAGCGTTGCTGATTCAGTGATATTACAGTTTTAATAGAGGGGTATAACTTTCGGGACAGTGCAATTTCAAAAATTTTTGTCAAGTTCGATAAGATGATATGATGATAGCTGGTTATGTCCGAAGTATCACCAGTTCTTAAAACGGGATCAGTTTTACTACTATTCCAAATAGCGGGAAAAGTAGATTTAGCGACAGCCAAATTAAATATCTTCGCGTCAATATTGTAGCAAACATGTTTATACAGTCCCTCATAACAAACCCAAGAATTTGATCATCTTCCGAAGTAAATTTATCCCTGAGCATCTTGGTGAGCAGTACATCATCTTGAGATAAGTGATGCAAATGAAGAAGCATTGAGTTGGTTGATCGGAGATCTATGTTATTAAACGTAGAGGGTATATTATAAATGTTCTTAAAATGATCAGATGATCGGAACTATAGATTGAAGATCCTTAATACTGTCTTCCGAGAACAGCATTCTACCTGGAATACGACTTCTCTTCATGTTGTGGAGGTTCTTCGGTTCGGAGAAATTTCTCAACTTTTCAATTCTTTCGCTGGCATTTTCTTCTATTTTGTGCCCTGTCATCATGAAATTTTATGATAATGACAAAGTGGTTTTCCGTTTCTGTACCGCTAATTTATCCTCTCCACTTTTAAATCAACGATACAGAAATGGGAAGTCACATAAAGTTGCCAGCTTATAAAAAAATCTCAAATCATTTAATAGTTTCGGATTTCTCCGTGTAGTCGTTTTTCACTCGACGTTTCGCTGTCAGTACTTATTGTTAATACTGTTAATTACTCGATACAATTGTATTTATTAATAATTAATTATAAATGAAGTTTTTGAAAATGATGGAGATCAGTTGAAGCAGATAACATTTCAAAAATGAAAGTTCCTTCCTTTCATACATTTCCATAAATAGTTTTTGCACGGCTTATAATTAGGGACCGGACACGAGAGGTCCATGACTCACCGCCCACGGGCGTACTATTGAAAATTTTTAAAAAGTTTTTAATTTGATATATATAATTGCGAAACAAACGGGTGGTGATCTATAAAATACGAAATACATTTCTATTTGTTCATTTTGTAATTCAAGTTGAGTAAAGGAGTATTAATATTAACTAGCAATACTTTCTCAAGGTTCTCTTCTGTAAAATTTGTTTTCTTTGAATGAAATGCATCTTTGTAGATAGAAAACGTCCCATACACAATTGCGGCATTGTTATTTGTTGAGGATACATGCAGGATCCTTTCATATCACTTTAATATTAAGTATTTTTAAATTAATTTAAGAAACGATTAGGTTTCGATTACGTATAATAACGTACAATTTTTAATTATAATCAAATTAAATTCAGTATGCAGGCTCATGTATCACACGGTATATGTCTTATGTTTATCATCCGCGGCACATCATATTTACATAAAGCGGTTGGTCCGATCCGGATCATTTTGGGTACAATTATACACGAGGTCAAACTTATATTATTTCGCCAGCTTTAAACTATGTATACAATCTAGGACTCGGGTTATAATTGCCTTTCAGAACAATACTTCATATACTATCTAGTTAAATTCAAAGATCTTTTATTCCAAGTAATGGTGGGTTCTTTGTATCATATAATACCGTCAGTCCCAACATGTGCGCGGGATTACAGGAGTGCCATTCAAGGTACCTACAATAATTGGATCTTAGTAGTTCAAAGAACCTCCAAACCATTTGGTTTTTATTGTATGAACTTCCCAGGATTTTGTTAAATGTACTGGTGAAACGTTTCTAATCGCTGGTTTATTACGGCAATGCAATATATTCTATAGTCAAAGAAACTCACCGACAGTTTTTCCCATATTTTAAGTTCAATTGAGAACGCCTCTTTGAACAGTTTCTACCAATCATGGTACCTATAGTGGGAATTTTGAATTTTTCATTTGGAGTTTTCTTTATCATAAAAGTCTCAATATCAAGTGAGTCTTATCTACAAGTTTAACACAACAAGTTCGTTATCGTTTATAACTTTATCGGGGTAAACTCCTCATTTAACGAGTAATCAAACACTCATCAGAGTGTTAATTTGTCTCAACATAGACATTCAGCTTATTCATTTAAGTATCAGTTTCTTTTATATATCATCAAACAGGCGCGGTTCGTGATGACGTATTTTGGTTTGCAGTACAATGATTCGAGTGCTTCGTGTATTCTCGTGTACTAACTGTAACGTTTGCTTAGTAAACACCGAAAACACACGAGGCTCTCGTATCATTGTACTGCAAACCAAAATACGTCATCACGAGCCGCGCCTGTCATCAAACTTAAAGTCATTCAAACAGTGCCGATTCAGTTAATTAATTACAAGACACAAAGTATCACAACAGTCATACTCAGAAGATAAATAGCTTAAGTTGTTGTATATTTAAAAATAAGTGTAAATTAGTGTAAATAAATATATTTAGATCAATTGCATTTATTCAGAAACTAACCATTCACCAAAGAATCAACAAGAAAGCGTATACAAACTTACACCTTGTGCGCGGTGAGTTCATTCATTAATTCGAGCTGTAATCAAAGGGAACGAGCGACGAAGCATCGTCACCGGAACCGGAACAGCCCGACCATTATTAATCCTGGATTTCTATTAAAAACTGCGCCCAACTTTTGCCGAAGCCCACATCCGAAGTCACTTGGAATATCTTTCAAATTATTAATAGCCACATCTAATGTGGTAATCCATGATTTAATTTGAGGTTTTGATTTTCAAAATAAGTGATTAGTTTTGGCAAATTTCCAAAGTGGTCCTAAAGAAAGTACAACTGATTTTTTAAATTTGGAATTTGTCTTAGTTCCACTCAGAAATACTTCGAGCATCGTCATTTAAACATGTAACGAAATTTTGTAAACTATCGAAATTCTCTGCATAAAAACTAGTAGCTTCCAACCATGTTCTCCATCTAGTTATTACTGGAGAAGGAGGCAGTGATAAAGATGGAAGTTTTTCCCTGTAAAGAGCTACTCTCTTTGTGAAAACTTTTTTAAAAGCGGATACAAGTCTATCAATTTCCGGAAAAGTGTCTGATATATTCAAAAATTCTGTGGAGAGCATGTGCTACACAAGTAATATGCGGCATATTAGAATATATTTCCTTTAATAGTCTGTCTGTTTTTACCATATGCAGTACTGTCACTGACAAATAAAAGTATTTTTTTTTTTGTACCTGTCATCCGAATGAAGCATTTGGTGAATATTCTCGTAAAAGGTTTTAGCTTCTGTTTCCGCACCAACTGTATTTATAACTTTTGTTGCTATTACATGTGCGTTATTTGGAATAGTTGGATGTTGTACACCAGTTACAATATTTACCACACAGCGTCCTAATATATCGACAGTTTCGTCGGCACTTATCCATAGGTACTGATTTAAAAGATGGCTTCTAATGCGTTCTACTGCTTTCGTGTAGCACTTAGAAACATAATACTTGCGTAATGTTAATTTATCAGGAACATTTCGACCAGTATATTTTTGGGGAAATGTTTTGAAGGTGGAATTGTTAAGTTTATTTAATGAAATATTTGCCGCCATTAAAGTTTCAGAGAGTTCTTCGTTAAATTCGCCAGTTTTATTTGCGATTTCTTGGAATTTTTTAACGATATTTTACAGACATTGCAATAAATTTTGAAATCACTGGCAATGGACATACACTTGACACTTAATCCAACTCAGCATTGTTTCACGATGCCATTCTCGACGTTGTTCCATAACATATATGAAACACTAACTTAAACAATGTTCTAGATCTAAATAAATGAAAATTAAAAATGTATGCGTAAGTTATTGAAACATAACGAAATTTACTGGACACTTACGTCGATATGATTAGGAGAAGTAGATTTGATGAAACGATATTAAAGAGGATCTATTACAAAAACTAACTAACTAGCTAATAAAGTTAATAAGAATGACACTCTCGGATTCGAGAAGTAAAATTTTAGTGGATGGAAGGTTCTCGGAACAAATTACAACCAGAAGAGGACTAAGACAAGGAGACCCGCTTTCGACTGACCTATTTAACCTGGTGCTGGAAGGAATCATGAGGTAAAGCAACATTCAAACAAGCGGCGTAATTTTCCACAACAAAGTACAAGTTATTGCATATGCAGATGATGTAACCATATTATCGAGGTCAAAGAGGGAACTAGAGAAAGTATTTGGACAATTTGTGGAAGAAGCAAGAAAACACGTATTACAGGTGAACGAGGAAAAGACAAAGTATATGAAAATGAGAGCGGAAGTGACAGAAGAAAATAGATATACCAAATTCAAATCAGGTCGAAACGAATATAAGTTCGAAAAGGTGAAACAGATAGAGTACTTGGGTGTAACACTAACCAGTAAAGGGCAAGAACAAAAAGAAATTGAAAAACGCATGGTGAGAGGAAATAGAGCAGTTGGCGCGTTAACACGAATATTAAGAGGAAAACACGTATCCAGAACTTCTAAAATACGAATATATGAGACAATAATCCGGCCGGCTGTTCTATACTCAAGCGAAACATGGACCATGACAAAACAACAAGAAGAAAATCTGAGAATCTGGGAAAGGAGAGTGCTTAGGAAAATTTTTGGAAGAGTTAAGGAGGAGGATGGCTGGTGGCGACGAAGAACAAACACAGAGTTAGAAGAAATGTATTGAAAACCAAATAAAACTCAATTAATTCGATCACGAAGAGCTAGTTGGTTGGGACATATCTCTCGGATGCCGGAACAAAGAATTGTGAAGAAAGTGTTGCACGGAGGAGAGGGTGGTAAACGAAGAAGAGGTCGGCCAAGGAAAAAGTGGTTACAGGAAGTGCTAAAGGATATAGAGGAAGAAGGAATTGATGACTGGAGAAAAAGAGTGAGGGACCGAAAGAAATGGAAGAAAGTAGTAGAAGAAATAAAAGCCAAGGGCCTCGAGGGCCTGTAGAGCTGTTATATATATATTACAAAAAGTACGAAGTACCTCTGTAATTAACAGTTAAAATAATGAAAAAAAGAAAGTAACTTACCGTACTTTATTTATCTTACAAAATATAAACTAATAAATAAAATAATTTTTAAAAACTCTTCCCGCTTCTATCTACGCGCATGAAGAAACGAATTTAACTGTGATATTGAAGTAATTGCGTCACAATTCAACGACAAAAACAGATGTGCGGTTAACTGAGTGAATAGTGTTCAATAACCGCGTGTTGTACTTAGCGATGTTATAGACTATTTATATGGTCCATCGTAATTTTGGCCTCTCGTGTCCGGTCTCTGCTTATAATATTTATAATTAAATAATTCTTTCGCAATTAAATTTTCGAATCCTTTTTGGCGGACCCTGTACTAATAACACAGGCCTGCATAAAATTTGTGATGATGTGATTTTTGTTTGTTAAGCTCAGTTTTTATATAGCAATAACTAATTAAAATACATTTGGTCTCTACCACCCACAGATTTTTTTTTGCACAAAAAAAAAAGAAAAAAATATAAAAAAATCTTATAATAGGCGTTTTAATACATTTTAAAATGAATGTACTACTTCAAATTCTAGGTATTAACCCGAAATGATTTTCTGTTGTGGTTTTAAAGAAATTTGTTAAATAGGGTCTCATTACCTGATGTAAATCTTTTATTACATGTACTAATTTTGGACAAGATTTCCAGGAATTTTTACCTGCTAAATCCTATTTATTATGCTTTCACTTTATTAGCACTGCGAAGAAGGATTTCAAGTTTATCACTCCAAACAAAATGTATATTTTAATGTCATTTACTTCATTATACTTTTGAGTGTCGATCAGTAAACAAGTAAAATTAATTTGTCTTTAGTGTTGTGCGTGGTATTTGATAAATAAACATTGCTTAAAAATATGTCTAGCCGGTGTTGTAAAAACAAACCTGATGATTTCTGTTATATTTGTGGATATTTCGTCTTGAAAAAGTTTAAGAGACCAATTGGTGAATTTGTGAAAAATGCATATTATGCTTATTTCAAAATCAAATTAGGAGATCAAGATAAAGATTGGGCACCGCATGTTGTTTGTAAGGTATGTGAAGAAGGTTTAAGACATTGGACCAAAGGGAATAGAAAAAGCCTTCCTTTTGGAATACCGAAGGTTTGGAGAGAACCGCATAATCATCATGAAGATTGCTACTTTTGTCTTTGTGATATTAAGGGGCATAATAGAAAAACTTATATTTTGTACCCAAAGAATATTAAATCAGCTATCAGACCAGTTCCTCACAGTGATCATATACGTATACCTATACCCCGCAAAGTACTACAAGAAGATATTGAAACCTCTTCAACTTCCGGCTCCGTACAGATGGATAGTGATTTTGAACCATCAACCTCAGGTCAAAACCAACCTCAGCTATTTTCACAAGTCGAACTGAATGATTTAGTAAGAGATTTGGGACTTTCAAAAGATCTTTCTGAAGTACTGGGGTCTAGGTTGAAACAAAAAAATTTGCTTGCCCCAGAAACTACCTTCAGATCTTCCTTTAGCTGAATATGATAGAAAAACAACCAAACGAAGCTTTTCTGAAAAACGAAAACGTTTTTTTAAGAAGCATAAAGAATAAATAACTATTTATAATAGTTTCTATGTGTATATTTTTGTATTTTTTTAAATATAATATAAAACTAGCTTATAAATGAAATAAATCGTGTTTTTTCTATATTTTTTGATTTTACTGGTTTGAAAAATAACCTTACGTGATACAAAAAAAAATAAAAGCAGATTTGAAATCAGCGCTACCCAATTACTAGAAAACAGTTAAAATTTTTAAATCAATATTCAAGGAGTTGAAAAATGCAGGCCTGTGTATATATAAAATTTCATGCCTTTAGAAAAATATGCGCATTTAATGTTTGTAAATCCCGATTTTCTGTTCTGAATATTAAACGAATTTTTTTTCATTCACAACTTGTTTAGGAATCTTGTCGCTATTCGACATCGCTTTAACGTGGCACACGTGGATTTTTTTATAGCGATATAATACAATAAACAAACAAGAATTAGCGTATTTTGTAAGAGATTTGTGTGTTGAAAAAATTTCAAAATCGCACATAACCATATCAGACACCTACAAACATACCATAAGAAGATCTTACGTACACACGTTCCTTCTTGTAAATAACAAAATATTTTTCCTGTTTTATTTGACCGTGCTTTAGATTAGATCATAGCTGAGTTTATGGTGACATTACCTCGTAAGCAAAAATGTAGAAAGTGCTGTCTATGTATAAGTATTGTCCCCAAACTTGAAATTGTGAGTAGAAAAGATGTAGAGAAGCATAAAATAATGGAATTTATGTATGTAAGCGGTTCTTTTGATCCTTTATTGTCGAATTTGAGTGACCTTCAGTATACTACGAGGGCTGTTTGACGGGAAAGTGACTTTACATTGAAATACTTATCTTAGGGTTTTATTTTTCAAAATAAGCTCTGTTGAAGACACATTTACTATCCTTTTGTAATATTTTAATTTCAAACATTTTTTATTGCTAAATATAAGTAAATTTCGGACCTAAACATTTACAATTTTATAAAATATTTAACGTGCATTTTCAAGTTTAAACCATAATTTTATTACCACATTCAAATCGTAAAAACGTTGTTTAAATTCTAAGAAAGCGATATCCTTTACATTTGCAAATCTATTTATTATCTACTTTATAATTTAGACCTCTCGTTTTATTACCTAGGGTTATTAATAATCGGCATTTTTTTCCAAATTTATCTATTGTTCTATACATCAGACCGCTTGTTTTATTGTCTAGGGTTATTTGTTAATAAAGGCTTTAATCTTGATATCTATTCTTAAGTTTTAGTTTCCTAAATATGTACAATAATTTTTCTATTTTAACAAGGGACTATCCGGAACTACATATTTAGGTTTATAACACCTACTAATATTTAATTAGTAATTATATTTTATTTATTAGTACGATCTTTAAGACTCTATCTTAAACCTTGGGTATTATTACTTGTAGGCTCAACGAAGTAATAAGACAAAAATTCCCCGTGATGACGTCAAACAATACGCGTTTAATATGTAATAGTTAGGGGTAGTTGTATATTTTTACCTACTTGTAAATGTAAAATAGTACAGAATAGATCAGTACGAACGCAACAACAGTACAAGACACACAGTATTAACACAAGAGTCTCACATTTAAAATAATAACGAGCAACACAGTCCTACTTTAAACATTAATATAACAATTATAGTTTAACACGAGACATCAGTTTCAACAGTAGGTCGTTGTAGATTCAAACTAAATGTATACAGGCTGATCCAAATTAAGTGTTCACCATTAATTCTTAAACATTTTAAGTATTAACTTTGTGACAAGGACATGTGTGTGTACGATTATTTGTTTTGTTCGTCAATATTGCACATGTGGCTTTCTTCTAGATGTGGTTGTCCTGTTTTTAAAATGTAATTTCGAAATAACTAAGTCTACGTCCGTTGACATTAGTTGTATTAATTTAGAATATTACAACATATTACAAACATATGAGTAATTTCTCCAAAAAAAAAACAAGTTCACATTTTAATCCCCTGAGGAAGCATACGAATTCGATGCGAAATATTGGGCTAAAAAATAAAGAACTGACTTAAGTAATAGAGTTTAATATTGCTGGATTCCCCCCCAAAAAAACGATTATCCTTTCCATACATGTTCTAACGGCAAAGATTCCTGGTCTAATTATATACAATTATATAAACGAAGAAAACCAGAAAATCCTCAAAGAATACATGAAAATTAGAAAAAAACTGGCAAACCAGATCAACAGAAGAAACTCTTTGGTAAGATGCAGATCGTTACAAATAACACCAACATTTATAAAAATGAAAAAACTTGACAGATTTCATTTCACTATTTCAAAACTGAAAACTAAATTTCAAAAAATTATGAATTCCTGTTATCTACAAATTTTAAACATTACAATATCCCAAACCATTTGTAACATAAATACATTCAATCAAATTATTTCAAACTTGAAAATTATTATCATACAGAAATTATCTCCTCAACTTTTAAATAGCTTCGAAAAAGTAGAATCTAAAATTTACAATAATCATTTCCTAACAAACAAAAATAAATTAAAAAACAAAGTAGATAAACTAATGAAGAAACAACACTTAGAGATAAATTACAAAATTAACAATAACTGGATTATCAATTTAACCAATATAAATATTCCCGATAATGTTAAATACATACTTAGCCTAGGCCCCAAATTTAATATGCCACCTAATAAAATACCCATTAGTGACTATATAGCTAACATTCAAACAGGAATACAAAATTTACCACAAGACAAACAGACTGAAATACGTAACAAAATCTGTAATATAATCACTAATCATAAACATAAGAAAGTAAATAATAAAAAACATATATCACATCTATATATGAATAAATTCATTAAAGAAACAAAAAGATTTATCCAAGACAACACTCATATTATAATAGCAACAGCAGATAAATCAAATAAAACAGTGATCATTCTTAAAGAGGAATATGAACAAAAAATAGAAAAACTATTAGACGATAAATTCACCTATAAAAAAGAAAGAAATAATCCAACAGAGAAAACTCAAAAAGAAAATAATAACTTAATAAATAAATGGCATAGACTAAACCTAATAGATTTCAACACTAAAAACAAACTTCGCATATATGGTTTACCTAAAATTCACAAAAATAATATCACTTTAAGACCAATAGTATCTAACATACAAGCCCCTACTTATAATATAGCAAAATTCCTAGGTGATAGCATATCTAAGATGTTAGGAAAAACTGAATATCATACCAAAGACTCATGGCAATTTCAAAATTTCATCAAGGAACAAAAAGTACCAACTAATCAAAAATTATATCACTTGATGTAGAATCTTTATATACTAACATTCCTACAGATCTAGCTATAAACATAATAGAATCCAAATGGGATGAAATTAGTCCACACACATCACTAAATAAAAACGAGTTTATTAGAGGTATACACTTCTGTCTCGATAACACATATTTTCAATACAAAAATTCTTTTTATAGTCAAACATTTGGTATTGCCATGGGCTCTCCTTTAGCTGCTCCTATTGCAAATCTAGTAATGGATCATTTAGAACAAAACGTTATCAATTCATTAGACTTCCACCCCATTTTTTTCAAAAGATATGTTGATGATATCATAACATGTATTCCGACCAACAAAATAAACTATCTCTTAAATAAATTCAACAATTTTCACAACAAATTAAAATTCACTATTGAAGAAGAATTTAATAACAGTATTAATTTTCTTGATATTTCTTTGAGCTATGATAGACAGGGTACTATTTATACAAATTGGTATAATAAACCCACAGCTTCTTTTCGATATATGAATTACCACTCAAATGCTCCTACAGTATTCAATAAAATGATTATAAATAATCTGACTGATAGGGCAGTAAAACTATCACATACTCAATACAGAAAAGATAACATCAAAAAAATTAAAACAATCTTAACTGATAATAATTGTCCACCACAACTTATTGACCAAACTATTAAAAAAAGAGTACACCAAATATACAACACTGCAGACACCAATAAAAATTTGAACAATGACACAACATATATCACGATTCCATATGTTCCACAACTATCGGAAAAAATTAAATACACTTTAAAAAAATATGATATAGCTACAACATATAAACTTAGTAATACTAATAAACATTTATTTTCAAAACTTAAACCTAAAATAGAAAAAAATCGAGAAACACATGTCATATATAAAATACCATGTCGCGATTGCGATAGTTACTACATAGGCCAATATTTATACAAAAGAATACAAGCCCACAATACTCTAAAACAGACAAAACTGCTTTATCTACACACAAACTACAACGCGATCACCATTTCGATTTTGAAAACACACAGATAATTGATAAAGAACAACACACAATGAAAAGACAAATTAAAGAAATGATTAGTATTAAACAGGAAAAAAATTCAATTAACAACAGAAATGATATAAAAAATTTAAGCAGTATATACTATAACTTAATTTTGTAACGATCTACAATTTACCATCATAATATATTTTTTTATTTTTTTGTTATATACCTTATGTTATTTAAATATCAATTACATTTAAATATCATATACTTTTGCTTATCATGCTGACTGTTCCGTATTTTGATTCCTGTTTAGTTGTCGGAGCAGGTTTTCGTGGTTTTCCATCTCGTTTTGGGCGAATGTCGACAACTTTGCATCTTAAGACGCTCCACGGGCGCATACGTAATAATAACTCATGTCTTGCTTTTCCCTGTTTTCTGTTTTGTGCTAATGTGGTCCTCTACTGGGTTGTAGCCTAGCATATGCGCTACCAAACTCTAGGGGGGTCTGCCCGATGGGCAGTCAGGTGCCATTCCGCCTTTCCAGCAGGAGTGAGGAACCAAGCTACGCGGCGTAAATCACGGCACCGCGTAGGCTGCCGTTAACAGCACACACACGTTCGACGTGTGTGCATTGCCCCCGCTTTTGCGGAAATCGTTAAGATGGCACAAAGTGTGACCGTCGTCGACTGAGGTAGCCACTAAGAGTGTTCCCTCGGTTGGCGATGAGCAACGCTGTGCAGGGTGCGCTTCGCTGGTCTGCGCCTTGCCTCGTTGGGGCGGGGGTCGGGCCGTCGAAGTACTGCACGGAAAAGTAAAGAAGTTGCCGGGAAAGGGTTGGCGGCCCTACGCAACGGCTGGTTATCCGATCTCTCTAAATTTACGCGACCGGTCACTAAACACACGCACAAGCGCACCAACATACAAAACCCTACACTTACGCGCTCACACAAATACAAAACCACACACCCAGAGAGAGACGCAAGCTGCCAGCAGCAACCAACACACAAATTCGTACCCAGAAAGAGACACAAGCTGCTAGCAGCGAACAACACCTATGTTCACACCTTGCTATCTATTTTTTGGAATACTCATCATCATTTATATTTTTTATATCCTTGACAAAGGCATCATTGCCGAAACATGTGGGGTTGTTTTAAATATACATATATACTTTGAAGTAATAAACCAGACCTTTAATCGCCGACTTATTAAGTTTACCATATATATATACATATATATTTATATATACACATATATATATATATATATATATATATATATATATATTTATATATACATATATATATATATATATATATATATATATTTATATATACATATATATATATATATATATATATATATATATATATTTATATTTTTATTTATTTTAATTTTCATGTTTTGTTAATTTCTTTGTAATTTTTATTGATTTGTTTTTCAATGTACTTTTTTGTGTCTATATTTGGTTGTACTGTTGGGCACTTAATAAATCATTTATATTATTATTTTTATTATTTTCTCTGGCGCACAGTATAGAAGTGTTCTACATATTCCATTTTTCATTATAAATGATTAATTGCTGCAAAAGTGGTTCGTTACGATTGGCTCCGAGAAGAAACTCGCAAGCAAAAATTCGATACAACAGATTTCTTTCGGGTATCAATTATTACTCGCTTGAATATAAGATAAATTCAGTCTACCAAATAATTAATTTCAATTTCGTTAACTTTGACATTTTACCTAAAAGTAAAATAAATTAGGTGAACGTCCAATAATTTTTTCGTACTTGATCGAGTACCGTACCTAATAATAAAAGATAAAAAAAAAATTATATGAATTCGTTCATATTCTTTTATTTCATTTCCCAGTCGATTCTTTTTATTCTCTCTCTCTCACGAATAAAATAGAAAAAATAAAATAACGTTGAAGCGAGTCGTATTCGTCGCATGACTCGCTCAGCTGACTTGATCTCCCCCGCTGAGGTAGGAGATAAAACTTCTTGTCCCATTCCCCTACAAGCGAAGAACGGGTCAGACCGGTCTTCTAGATACATCCACTGTGTACGAGTTCAATGTAAGAAGACGGGTATTCGTTTGCGCGGTCATGTTCTTCATATATACACATACATCTTTTTTTTTTCTTAGCTCGTAATTTTTTTTTCTCTTTTTGCACGCGCCTTATTTCATCACTCATTGTCGCCGTTTGATTTCATCAGTTTTTAATTAAAATGATTTACGTCGCTTTGGGGGAAGTTCACAGTTGTTGGTCTGTTGTTTTACGCCACATTGAACAGGCTACAATGCAAGAATACGTTTTATAACGAGTGGGTGATCCGCTGGTTTCTTTTTAAAATTGCTATAAAACAAAAGTCTTGTTGATGACTTCGTACTCATATCTAGAGCAAAAGCAGAGGTAGTAAGAATTTTTAGACGTTTCGAAAATAAGCCCGAGAATATTGTCTGTATGTTAAAAATATTAGAATGAATCTTTCAATAACAACTTTGTTTTTATAAATCCCGCTTCGTCTATGATAAGCATCAAGCGGCTATATTTGATAAATGTTTTTAATAAATATTTTACAATCACAAACCGTAAATTACGTTCTTATTTCAGTAGACATGGTCGTCCTACTGTCAAATATATTCGCGTCGTACAAGGATTGTATAAGAACATAGGATTGCTCGATCCCGCAATATTTTCGCAGCGTAGTGGGGAGCCATGACGTCACAAACGGACCAGGTTGAACGCGTTCACTACTGTACCTTATAAAATGTGTTTAGCTACTACAACAATTAATTATCGAGTTATATTAGTGCTATTATTATGGTATATAATATTTCAATTGATAATAACATATCCGTCAATGTACTGTTATAAATATAATACACGTTTTTATTGCCATAAGGTTATACTTTGGTTTATAATTTAAAAAAAAAACTTTTCCAACTTCAAATAAACACATTTATTAGGTACATAAACATAAATAAAGAAAGCCGATGAGCATGTATTCTCTATACAAAGCAAAAAATATATATTTTTCAATTAAAAGAGTCAGTATATAGCAATGTTTTATTACGCAGTAATTAAATAAAAACAAATCAAGTAGTGGTTTTTCGCATTTTTTAGCTAGTGTTCGTTGAGTATCTGACGGTGTACTAGTAGAAAGCTTACGTTTACTCGATTTTTTAGCATTGTCAAGGGTTCTTTTTGTATTTAAATAATTCATACGGATAACAGTTCTTAATTTACAAAATAATTTTATAATAACAAAGCACAAATTTTCTCGCTTTTTAATTTTTAAAGCTAGTCTTAACAACCAGTGTTTCTTTCCGCAGTTTATTATCGCCATGATATATCTCAAAATATTTGTTCCACTGTTTAATGGTACTTAAGAAATCTGTTGAGGGCTTAATAAGACTACCAAAAGAGAGCTGTTGTACCCATGAGGGTAAATTGTAGGCGTGATCGGCTTTAATTTTATAAGTATAATCGCCGAGTTGGGGATGACTGTTTTTAAATTTCTTCGCTATAAAACCAGCAATGTACTCAAATGCATCGTCCGTTGTTTCTGGTGATTTTGCATCAGATATTTCTGAAATCCCTGATGATGAAAACGAGCTTCCATTGCTACTTTGAGTTGCATTGCTGTCAAACTTCTCTTCCGGTAATTCAAGTGAAACTTTCGCTTGTTCCAAAACTGTGGCCACTATATATTCTTCAGGAACAGCTTCTTGTGTGTTCACCTTTAAAAAAAGTATAGCTATGTAGATAGGTACCTATATAATACTAGGAATATGTAAAGAATTAATAAACACATTTTATGTACCTGTGCTTCTAAAATACCAGGATTCTTCCCAAGAATAATCATTCTTATTCTTTTGATGGCTTCCAATGGAGATGGATGTTCATTCGGCCCTCGACATCTAAGCTGGAAGAAAAAAATTCTCCAAACAATCCTGATTAAGTTTATGAGTACATATAATGTACATCTTCAAATTCGGTCTTCATATCTCGTAAAAGTAGTTTCAACGATTCTATAGAAATTATTATTCCTTTCTGAAAAATTTGCAAAGTGTTTTTTCCTTCAGCTCTCATGTCAAATATTAAATCTCTAACTTTATTTAAGTGTTGTTCTTGGTCCTGTAAATAAATTCCAAAAGGGGCTTTCATAGGGTCAAGGCCAGGAGATCTATTGACATGGCTATTAAAAATATCAAACCAAGAATTAATATTGTCTATGAACATTCCGACATCTTCAGCAAGTTTTTTATCAGGGCCTGGTTTGTATCGTAATAATGCCTGGGCGGTCTTATGTGATAACAATTCAGCCGCTAGTCTTACATGTTGTCTTTTACTCTTTTCAACTGTAATATGCTTTTCAGAAATTTTATAACAGAAATTTACTTCTACATTGGTTAATTCTATCAAACTTTCTAAAGGTTCTTTTCTTATCTCTTTGTTTCCAGCACTTTTCAATATAAATCCTGTGTCCAAAAACCAATCACGGAGAAGTTTCAGTAAATGGGGAGCATCTGCGAAAACATAAACATTTTTCTTCGTTTGCGGATGCTCGAAATAGGTCTTATTTATGTCAACGGACAACGCTTTCCAGAGACCAACATTACTGCTTCCGCAATCACTTACAATTGCAACACAGTTATATGATATTTTATGCAATTGGGTGATCAGATCCATTAACACATCCTTTGTCATCTTTTTGTCAAAGTCTAGATAGATAGGCTGTTTCCAAGTAGAAAATAAGCTTCTAACCATACAGACTTGCATTAAATTGTAAGGACCTAGCACCTGATCTTCACCAACACAATACTCTAAAGTGGTTTTAACGTTGACTTCATCAAAAGAAATGACTACAGTTTTCTCTATTGCAGACATATTTTCTCCTGCTACCTTTAGAAAAGTTAGTACATCTTCTAAAACTCCCGGCGTTATTCTGATTTTTTATGCATGCCCACTTTCTCAAAGATGACAACGCTGGCAACGGAAAATTAAGTTTAGTTCGCAAAAATATATAGCATTTCTTGCTGAGGTAACGAATAGTAAAAGCAACTGCAATCTCTTCAGTAGTCCAATTAACGCGTTTCTTTTTGTTTAGAAGAATAGAAATTTGATTTTCTGTTAAGAGTTTTCTCAGTATTTTTACCGTTTCCTGTTTTTGTGCAGGTTTATCTTGCTTGTTCTTTCTTCTATAGTATAAAAGTTGTTTTCTCTGCAAATTCAATTTGCGTTTCATAATTTCCATCTCTGTAGATAATTTAGTGTGACTTTCACGAAGCTCCGCATATTGTTTAGATAATATATTTTCTGCTGGGACAGTTAAAGGCTTATCGGTTCTAAATTCTGCTGTTGAAGACGCTGTTGACAGCTCACTTGCCGCTAAACATGAAGCTATCGATTGTTCGGCAATCAATCTATTTACTTCTTCTTTCCTTTCATTTTCCTTTTTTCTTTTTAAATATGCTTCCCATCTTGTCGCAACTTTCTTTATATCTTTGGACATTTGTGGAAGATTTATACTAGGCACAGCAGTGTATTTAAGCTGTTTTCGTACAGGTAACCCTAGCAATAATTGCTATGTATTAGAATAATTTATCTCATAACGTATAAATACATTTATTACCTAATAATTCGTTCCGCATATCACGTTCATAATCGTTTGCATTAAAGTGGATTGAGCAAATTTGGCTAGTATTTGGATTCCACTTATCTGCTCGTTTGCAGCGCCTTACCCATTCTTTACGGACAGTATCGGATACGAAGTTTGTCGCCTTTCAAAACAGACACAGGCCTGAAATCCTCAATAGACAACGAAGATTTCCGCTTATGAACTGGCACCACCAAGGACTTCTTAAACACAACCGGAGACGTACAAGTATCCAGAGAGTGATTAAATAAATATTGCAATGGCTGCACTAGAAACTCCAGGGAACACTTAATCAGTGTTGTTGGAATACCACCATTGCCAGAGTGATTCCCATTTTTTAGCATGAGGATAGCTCTTGATATTTCCTCATGGCCAATCTCATCAAAGAAAAGAGAGCCAGACACGGACCCATCCGATGTACAGGCCAGAGGTAATCCCATCGAGTAACGCTGTATCATTTTATTTCTAGCGTCACCACTAAAGTACTCCCCAAAAACTTCACTTGCACATCCAGGAGCCATTACACCCCCGTCCTCGTCTCTCAGAAGCGGTTTCCCATATTTACTCCCGCCCGGCCCAATAGGCCCAATAATTCGTCTTCTTGAACTGCTAGCCAGACGCCTATTTTTTGTAGATGTAGCGAAGTTCCCACAAATTCATTAGGTTTTTTTGGAGACCAAATTCTCATATTTTGCTCGTACCCCGTACATAAATAATTTGGCAACGGTCAAGTTGTTTACCAAATGCTGGAATTATTTTCCAATGCCAACCTTGCATTTGCGGACCTATGTTTATATGAACATTCTGTCTTAAAATCGTTCTTAGAATCGACTCTTAAAGTTATGGCATGTACTTAATTAACACCCTGTATATAAATCCGTCCTCGTATTTCAATATTTCCAAAAAACTACCCAAAAGTTATTGTAGCGCTCTCGATAATCCAATAAAATCTATTGGATTTCATTTCTTTGGCTTCTACACTTATAATTTTTTTTTTTTTTGAAAATAGGTAACCTTGTTTAACTAAGTAATCAATTCCCTTTTTATATCTTCCGATATAATATGAAAATCCCATTAAATCCATCGAAAGTATATTTGCTCAAATTTAAAGCTGAGATAATAGGTAATGTGATATCCACACGTGTTAGATTTAATTTCGTTTTGTGTATTTTTAGATGTCTACACCACATAGAACCTATAAATACGTAAATATAAACGGACTGCTTGTAATGTACATTTTTTATTCAATAGAATAGTAAATATGTGAGTTATGTTAATGTTCACATTTTTACAGTAGCATGTGAAAACCGCAAATTAATGAATATGTCAATATTGTTCCATGCATATCCTATTCGTGCATTTTATTTGGACAAGAATCCACCTAAAAATTTCTGTTTGCTATTCGCCTTGTCACTAATAATCACTAATTTGTCATAACCAACTTAACGCACAGGGATTATTGCAACTCCCGGTGTATTTCGGGTTTTTATGTCATACAATTATACAATTTATAATGATATAATTCATACATTTTTTTAAATAATTTCTACAAGTTCTTAGAGTGCTTTGTATATCAATGATAAAGCAATAATATAGTCAGAGTTTTACTACCTTTTTTTATTACCATTATTATTGCTATTCTCATCTGTTAATAAACAAATTCTGTTTATATTATGGTCTAATTAATATTGTATTATTCAGTATAAATTACTAATAAAGCTTTTATAATACAAAATGTAGTTTTATATACAGTTGTTTTCTAAATAAGCTGGCAGAATGTAAAGAATAATACAGTTACACTTCTATTTAACGAAGTCGCTAAATCCTGTGAAAAAGTTTTGTTATAGGGAAATTTCGTTAAATGGGAAAAAGTTTTTGTATTACAGAACTTATTTAATTTTTTCAACATAATATAATACAAATACATATTTACAACCTATAACTACATACGCACGCAGGATTAGAAGTAGTGGGGAGATTTGTGTTTGGTTTTAAATCAAATGTCAGATAATTCTAACCTCTGAGCGTGTATCACTTTATGATCCCCTAGTAAAGACATTTTGTTCCGTAAAACGTCAATGACAAATGTATTCTGACAATTACTTGAGTAGTAGGGGTGGACGTTTTTAAAAACGGCTTCTGCGCACCCCCTACTCGCACCAACTTAATTGGCGCTTGCTATACATTAATTAGTAAAAAAGTCGGTAATTTTACTTTAACCAGAACGGTTAAAAAAATTTTGTCTCATAACAGATCTCGCACTTGTTCAAGGCATTAAAAATATTTTCAGGAACATTTTTTAAATATTGTAAAGTTTGTCTTTTCGGGTTCTTAAATAAAACTAACGATAACTTTAGACACACACACTATATTAATAATAAAACGTATAACAATATAAAACTAACTATTAACAATAAGCACATTTTTGTATTTATGTATCTATATTTATGTTTACTCCGCGCGGCTCTAGTCTTGAATGTCGCCATCCCTTCCTCGACGGCTTTTATATCGTGGCTTATATCTTCTCGACCCATGGAGAACGCTCCAGAGAACACCAGACCAGTATGACGCGCTACGCGTCATTGGATGAGTCATCACAATATTGTAGTTCGTGACGGTTCATAATATCTGTCATAGTAATAAAGTGATAAAAAACGAAGCAATAGTTTTTATGTATATCAAGAAATTATTGTGGTTGAAACAGAGCATAGCTATTAAATATATTGATTAGTATCATTTTTATATATAAAAATGTGTTTTATTAAACAAAAATAACATTTAACAACCTAATGTAGTAATTTATGAGAAAAAGGAAAACAATTCTATTTGATGAGCAATCCTAATCAAACTAATATCTCGACTTACAGAAAATTGCTTTACTTTACAAATAATACAATTAAGACTTACAGTATCAAGTATTTATATTATATAAATTGTGATAAGCACAATCATTATTATTATATGTTCAAATTATATACGAAAGAAAGTTACAATTTAATATCACTCAACAGCAGCAATTTCCTCCACCATTTCAACATTGTCAATATTATCGTGTTCTAATACAACTAAAACATCATTGCTTGTACCTTAGTTTAATATAGTATTACTAGCACTAACACCCTCGACTACCATTTCATATTCAGGTTCCAATAGTTCATTATCTGGTTTATCTTGATGGACACCAGAGTGATGTTCTTTGATGTGATCTCTCAGAGCGAAAGCCCTAGCATAGGAAGCTCCATAAAGCCAGCAGCTATATTTAAGGTTATTTTCACGCTTGTGAGTTTCCATGTGAGCTCGCACTGCATATAAGGAAGCAAAAGGTCTATTACATTCTGTACATGTAAATGGTTTAATATGACTGTTCTTATGTCCAGCTAATTGAACTCCAGTTTTGAAAGCTTTTGGACAATATGGACACTTGTAATTTCTTACTGTTGAATGCGTTAGAAGATGATGATTATAAACACTGTGAGCCTTGAACCGTTTACCACAATGAGTGCATTGATACGGCCTGGTTCCTGAATGAGTTCGCATATGCAAAGTGAGACAATAACTAACACGAAATGCTTTACCACAAATCTCACATACATGTGGCTTTTCGCCTGTATGTATCCTCTCAAGTAAATTAATATTGAATAAAGGGATCAATGTGTTGGCGATGTGTTCTAAAATGCCGAATATCTTATTTATGTCGTACCATAGTAATGTTTGCAACAGCAATAGGTTTTTTTGGTGTTGATAAAAACTAGAACACACATTTTTTACGAACATAGGTCGGACCTTTTTGTCGGAAACGGTTAATTTTATCGACAATAAGCAAGAGTACCTTTTTTAATCTAAGGTTCAAGCTATCCAGTTTTAATTTTTTGAAATCTTTATAATTCAGGGTGTTAAAAATTTTGGCATTCAGTTATAAAGATTAGCCCGCCCCTGGTAAACTAAAAAAGCTAAATATGTTTCAACCGATTTCCAGCGGCGTCCTTCAGGGACGCATATCTTCGTAGGAAGGGGCTATAGTAAAAAAAAACTATAGTAACTTGTCATGTTATTTTTTTATGTTCTATCTGCATCCGGCAGATTTCCCACATTTTCCCGGACACCCTGTATATCTTAGGATTTGGTCTAGGCTTGAACGATCTGCGGTTCGATGACTATTTTGAAAGTCGCAAAATAGCTGCGAAATATTAAATACAGAAATATTTTACATAAACCGTGGAAGCGAGGTATAGTTCGGTTCAACGTATTTTAATTTGCGATGCGCCCTAAATGAAACGTAAACACTTCTAAGATGTGAGCTGTTCCTTACTTTAATAGCCAGAGTGGTATTAAATAAATTGTGCGTAAGTAAGCGAAGTTCATATGATCATTTATATTATTTATTATATCTTACATTTAAAGTAATACAGTTAATATAAACTTTCGTTAGTCGCAAAATATATATTGTAAAATGAAAAAGTATATATTTGATTACAAGAAAATTGGAGACCTTGGGACGAAGACAAGGAAGGTGACCAATGTGAAACGAATAACAATAACTGTGACTCAGTGACGAACAATATAAACAGTGGCCCATAAAATATTCATCTGGTAGTTTAAGCTAAGCAAATACTGTTAATTTTGTGTATAATCATTAAAGACGGCAGACTATGTGCCCGAACAGTAGCGTGATGTGGAGGGATCGAGTAGAGGCGTACGACGATCAATTCAGTTGCCGTTGAGACGTTGTAAGCGATACATTGTTAACACAATCGTGTTGAAAATGTCGGGAGTGCGTAGAAACAATGCATCGACTCGGTTGCATGCTAACGTAGTAAAGATATTTTTACATCGGTTACCCGATTTAATATATGACGGTACCGTAGTGAAATGTTTAGTTTGTGAAACAACTTTATTAACTTGGAAAGCAAGTCAGTGCCAAAGACATATAAATAGTGACAAACATAAATCGAATAATAGTGGACGCAGATCATATAATAAATTTGTGGGTGATTTAACAATGATGTTAATTGCGACCAATATACCAATGCAGAAAGTGGAACACCCAATGATTCGTCAGTTTTGGAAGAAATACAATCCTGCGTGGAAATTACCAGCAAGAAGTACGCTACGGAATTACGTACCGTCAGTGCGTGAGAGAATTGTAAATTGTAAATTGTACGAAAAATACGGTAAAAAAAAATTCCTGTGGTTAACAATAGACGAAACTACAGATATTAAAAAACAGTCCATCCTAGCCATTCTAGTACGGACGCTGACTCCGCAAAGACATTCTCTTCCTTATTTACTAACCCGTAAACGAATGCAAGGGTGTACTGTCAGAGCGATATATGATGTATTAATAGAAACACTACACAAATTTGAGATTTTACCGAAGCAAGTGTTAATGTTAGTTACCGATGCTGCCAAGGTTATGTGTTCCACGGCAAACTTACTCAAAACGATTCAACCAAACCTGCTGCATGTCACATGTTTGCTTCACGCTTTACACCTTGTAACAAACACTATACGTACAACTTATCCTGATGTGGATCAACTGATAGGACAAACGAAAGCGGTTTTTCTTAAATCTCCGAAACGGATTCGGCTATTTCATTCGCTGTGTCCTGATATACCCGAGCCGCCGCAACCAATTCTTATACGATGGGGTACTTGGTTAGAAGCAGCATTTTATTATTATAAACATTTTGAAAAAATTAAATCAGTGATTTTACAACTAGATGCCAAAGAAGCAGCTGCAATACGGCTCAGCCAGGTTCAATTTAACAATCCTCAAGTTGCTGCAAATTTAAAAATTATTTACGACAGGTACGTTCCAATACTGGACGCAATAAAAAATTTACAGAACACTGCGCTGTCCTTATCGGACTCATTAGCAATTATTGACCACGTAAAACTAGTGCTGCATATCCTTGAAGGGGAAGAAAGTGATTGTGTCCGTGAAAAATTTAACAGTGTATTAGATAAAAAAGTAGACTTTACAAAATTAGGGCAACTTTTTACCAATACTGAAGATCAGTTGTACAGATACAAAGAGCGCTTTAACTATGCAAATATAACATCTCTCAACGTCGAACAATCCTTCTCTGTATATAAACATATATATACGTCGCTACGTACGAACCTTTCCGAGACTAATACAGAAACATATATTATGGTGCAGTTTTTTCATCGCGCACATCCGCATTTTTTTGCAACAATGTAAACATGTTGGGTAAGTTATTTATGTTTTTTCTTAACGTTTTGTATAGGGATTCGATATATTTATTTTTAAGTAAGCGCACTGTTATTCTGCTAAACTCTCCACGCAACGCCACTGCTGGGGCACAAGTCTGCCGTCTTTAATAATCATTTACGAGAAGAATTGGGACGTTGATATTATTCAACGAACAGTATATAGTATGTATAAGAAGAGTGAAGTTACCACATTAAATAGCTTACCAAAAGAAATGAAAGAAAATACCGAAATAGAAGCCTCTAGGTGACCATTAAGGTAAAATGGTTACCATTATTTGAACAGTGGTCTCAGAAAAATCTCTTACCAGCATTACCCAAAAGAAATGGACAATGCTTTATATTATTTACGACAGGGAAGTTGGAAGGCTGAAATATCGGTGTTTTTACAAAAAAAATGATACTCCTATTTATTATAAGAAGGGACCGGACACGAGAGGGCCCATGACTCATCGCCCACGGGCGTACAATTGAAAATTTGTAGTTTTAAAGAGTTTTTAATTTTATTTATATAATTGGAAAACAAACGGGTGGTGATCTATAAAATTCGACCAGTATATTTTTGGAAAAATGTTTTGAAGGTGGGTTTATTAAGTTTATTTAAGGGAATATTTGCCGCCATTAAAGTTTCACAGAGTTCTTCGTTAGATTTGTCAGATTCCAACAGGTCTAATAATCTGTGTATGTGTCTGTGATGCCAAGTGACGTTTTACGTGCGATTTCTTGGAATTTTTTAATCACTGGTAATGGACATACATGACCCTTAATCCAACTCGCCATTGTTTCACGATGTTGCTCCATTTCATATCTGAAAAAGTAACTTAAACAATGTCGTAGATCTAAATAAATGAAAATTAAAAAAGTTAAAAATGTAAGTTATTGAAACTCAACGTAATTAACAGATGAAACAATGAAAGAAGGAACTAACTGATCGTACTTTATTTATCTTACAAAATATAAACTAATAAATAAAATAATTTTTAAAAACTCCTCACGCTATCTACGCCTATGAAGAAAGGAATTTTATTGTAAAATTGAAGTTATTGCGTCGCAATTCAATCACAAAAAGTAGATGTGCGGTTAACCGAATGAATAGTGCTATTCAATAACTGCGTGTTGTACTTAGCGATGTTATAGACTATTTACATGTTTCATCGTAATTTCGGCCCGATACGTCCGGTATCTAATTGTTAGAAGTGGGCAATGCTTTATACCATTTACGATAGGTAAAGACACTACCAAATTTGGACAGTACGAATGCTGAAATATCGGTATTTTTACAAAAAAATGATATTTACGTAACAAGTGCTCTTGCGATTGAAACGAACGTAAAGATTACTTACAACTTGAAAAACAAATTATATTTTTTTTAGTGCTGCCCTCTTTTATCAGGCTAGCTAAATAGTGATTCACCCTCGTATATTGGTTAGTTATAGAATTAATTGGAATATGCAGAAGATGCAAGTCAGGGTTCAAAGATCAATGGTTTAGATTTTAAACGTTGAGTGCCAAGGTTTATAACCTCGATGCATTTCATTCTGGCACATTTAAATAAAGGTTTCTTCAGCTCGGATCCAAATAAATGTTTGTAAATTCATTCAATTACACACCTATTATGTTTTTGGCAACTTTCGTATCTTTACAATCTGTGTTTATAGCAAACAGGTTAGTCTTTATTACACTGGCTTATTATAAATGGATGTGATTGTATATTGATAAAATTAGGTTACTAAATATCGAAATGTCAGGACCATATGTAAAACTTTATTTTAATCTATTATTAAAGAAGAGATCTTTATTCAGATGAAAGGACGCCCAAACATGATTACCGTTAAGTTTTGTGAATTATTTTCTTGTTCGAATGAACGAACGTTTAGCAAAAACATATGACCTTTTTTTTTTCTTCTTCCTCTTCTTGCTAAGCTTTTAATCTCGTGAACATCTCTCGGTACGTAGAGACGTTCTTTTATGTATTGCTCGGTTGGCAAATCCTCGTTCAAGATGTAACTTTTCTTAGTTGACCCCATCTTCGGAGGCGAGCGTCTTTCGTGAAGAATTGCAATTTCACACGCCCAATAAATCCATTCGTCAAAGTTGTTCACGCGTTCACTGGATTCGTATTTAATTATCCGTGACCATATAAGAACATAGGATCGATATGTGCTACGAATATTCTTCGAAAGTGTTTTATACGGAGTGATGTTTTCAATAAGATATCTATGTACTATATGAAATATAGTATATTGATGTTTACTAAACATCAAGTGTATAAATACGATAATGTGAAACACGGAGAGCTATGGACAAAGAAGATAATCGTTTCAAGTACCTAAAGAAATATTTCCTCAGTTAAGTCATGCAAAATTTAAAAAAAGGCATATTTATCGGACCTCAAGTAAAGAAACTTTTAAATGATTTCTTTTTCGAAAAATTAAATGACAACAAACTGCCAGCTTCGAACTGTTTTGTAAGTGTAGTGACGAGTTTTCTGGATAACAATATATAATTATAGAAAATTTCTTGACCGTACAAATATAAATTCACTAATATTTAGGTTATCGGTCTGTTTACATTAAAACTCAAATGCTCGTTCTCAATATTTCGTCAATATATTAATGACTTCATCAGAGAAGCTATAAAATTGCGATATGCACTTTACTCTTACTACTAATATGTTCAAAAAAGAAAACTTACAGCTAGAGTTAAGCGTTGGCACTCTTATTAATTAATTTAAATAAAAATAATGTCATTTATAAACACAAACTCAAACAACGGATTAGTCAACATAAGAAGATTCGCAGAATTGGAAAGAAATCTTGTGCTTGGTTATTACATTTTAATAATGATTATCACAATTTTAATTATGACAATGTTCAAATTTTGGAAAAGAAAAATCATTATAAAAACAGACTAGTACTTGAAATGATACACATTCAGAAAGAAAGAAGCACATTGAATTTTAAAACGGACACCAATAGTTTAAGCGTAATTTATTAATATTTATTAAACACAGAATAAATTGTCATTTCTAATATTTTTAATGTCGTGTGCATAACACTGTAACCAGGGAATTTATTTTGGTTACAATAATATAACCAATATAGATGGATTTTTGTATATCGACCTTTTTTTCTTACCACCCCATTTTTTACAACCAGATAAGGACCCAACGTAGAAATTAGGATTTGTTTTCACATACATATTATGCAGACATGCCGGTGAGAAAGGTCAAGTTGAAATTTTACAGTTTAGTTGTTTTTTAAAAATGTAATGTTCATGTTTTATTTGTAATTTGCTAGAAACAATTACGTGTAAATTAATTAATAAGACTGTCAGCGCTTAACTCTAGCTCCAATTACTGACTATACTAATAAACATCTATTTTCAAAACTAAAACCTAAAATAGAAAAAAATCGTGAAACACATTTCTACCTTGTCGCGATTGTGATAGTTATTACAGAGGTCAAGCTAAACAATATTTATACAAAAGAATACAAGCCCACATATGCTCCAAAACAGACAAAACTGCTTTATTTACACACAAACTACAACGCGATCACCATTTCTTTTGAAAACACACAGATAATCGATAAAGAACAACACACAATGAAAAGGGAAATTAAAGAAATGATTAATATTAAACAAGAAAAAAGTTCAGTTAACAACAGAAGTAATATAAAATATCTAAGAAATATATATTATAACCTAATAATGTAACGATCTGCACTTTATCATCATGAATATATGTTGTTATTATGTAATTATCTATTATATATTATTTAAATATCTGTACACTGGCTTATCATGCTGGCAGTTTCGCGTTTAGATCCCTGACTGGGCTGTCCGAGTAGGTTTTCGTGATTTTCCTTCTCGTTCAAGGCGAATGCTGACAACTTAAAACCTTAAGTCGCTCCACTGGCGCAGACATAATAATAACTTATGGCTTGCCAGTCCCCCGTAATTGACGTCTTGCTGCCGAAAGTTCTGAAACATGACTTATTATTAAACTTGAATGTATCTTTGAATATTTTATCCAAGACAACTACAGATATATAAGTTTGACATTGATATACTGTCATTTATATTTTTAATTTCTTTGATAAAGACACTATGTGTCGAAACATGTAAGTTTGTTTTATAAATATATACATATTAAAGTAAACCAGAACTTAAATCGCCGACTAATTTAATCTACTGTAACATACAAATGTCAAGAAATAATTATCTATATATATATATATATATATATATATATATATATAATAACTTCGTGACCTTGGTATGATATGGTAACCTAATCAATAGGCGATTAAAGGTCTGTATATTACTCTATATTACTTGTATTCTCTTGATAAAGGCGTACACAGCCGAAACATGTAGAGTTTTTTAAATACATATATTTTGAAGTAATATACAGACCTTTAATCGCCTATTGATTAGGTTTACCATATATATATATATATATATATGTATATATATATATATATATATATATATTAGAGTGGTCCAAAAAATTTTTGTTTTGTTTTTCAGATTGGCCACCACGTAAATTTGTAACATGTATCCATAGCAATAACATTGTATAATTTCAGTTGGCTAGCTTTACCGGAAGAGGGTGCTCAATCGAGTGCTGTTTTTGAAATTTTTGAAAAAAATGCTTGATTTTTATTTTTAAATGCTTTTATTTAACTCTCCTTGTCTGTTTGTTTTTATGTTTGTACCGGATTCTTATGATCGAATTTTCACTACCTTCTCGACTACACTACACTAATACACTGGGATGGGAAAATACTGCCTGATATAATAGGTAATAAGAAAGTAGAACGCCTTCCCATTCTTGTCTCCGGTAATGGTTGCGAAAAACTGTTAGGCGTACCCAAACTTACTGCAGGAACGGGGAAAAACACGTCTGATGCTGTTTTTGACACAATGGAACAGTGGAATGTCACAAATAAAATCCGAGGTATGAGTTTTGACACTACTGCCTCTAACACCGGTGCCAAAGAAGGAGCGTGCACTCTCCTCGAAGCAAAGACGGCCCGTGATCTTTTATGGCTTGCTTGTCGTCATCACGTGTATGAAATAATGCTTTCAAAAATATTTACACTGTGCTTTGGGCCATCAAACTCTCCTAAGATTCCATTATTCAAAAGATTCAGCGATGTTTGGGATACATTACCAAAAGATCACTACGATTGTCTTGACTTCAATACTAGCGCGAAACAGTTTGCCGAAAATACTCTTGAGAGTCTTACGACTGATATAGCTAGAAAAAACAAGTTCGTGGTGATTACAACGAGCTAATAGAGCTCACAATGATTGTTCTGAACAAACCAGCTGCAAGGATTAGTTGAAAAAAAAAATTTAATTAATATTATTTTTAAGTATTTTTTTATTTATATTATTTTGTGTGTGTTTTAATACTACATATATCAGAATAAAAAAAATGATTTTTGATACATTGTTTACATATTTTACTTAATATTATGACTAGTTCTTTCTCAGGATTTTTTCATAAAATTCAAATATTTTAAGGTCGATGAGCACTCCCTTGTATATAAGATAAGTTGCTGAAATTTTGAAGACATAATATGAATGGTAGTTGTAACAAAATTAGGGGGTGGCGTAACTTCTTCTTGGAAGTTTTTTTTTTCTATGTAAGCATGGACCACCCTAATATATATATATATATATATATATATATATATATATATATATATATATACCTATAACGTGTGTTCATTTGAAAAGTCAATTTAGGTTACTTTGAAATTTTGATAGAATAAGATATATTAGTATGTGTTTGTTGTTGCGTAAACGTAAATCAAAATGACATTTGATAATGTCAATCACATTTGTTATTTATTTGTATGTATGAAACTGTCAAAATATACGACTTCGTAGGTTAAGTAGTAAATTTTAATTTACGACATACTTCAAAATGTTCTCAGTAAATCACATGCTACTAGATTGACTTTTCAAATGAACACCCGTTATATATATATATATATTGAAGGAATTTCGTATTTTCTTAGCCGTGGTCAATGAAAACTAGACAATAAGTATAACACAATTAGTCATAATTGAAATGTAATCAAAAAATACAATAGAATTTGTGAAAAAGGCTCTATATATAGAACCGAAACGTAAACAAAAGTAAATATTGTTTTAATTACCTGGCCGCCATTCCCAAGAAACACTTATTCTTTATCTGGTATATATATATGTATATACATATACAGCGTTAATAAAAGGTATGGAACCCCCTAAGTATCTGCAACCGTTTACTCTTTTTAAATAAAATTGGGTATACCTTTATATGTAAAAGTTCAAGAATTCTAAAAATAATATCAGATTCGCTGTCACTTCCGATTATACCGGAAATAGTCATTCAATTTGTTGTTTTAAATGGAACACCCTGTATATTTTGATATTTTTGAATGCTTTGGTAAATTCTTGCTACAGTAAACCTCCACATTGCTATTGAGATCAAAAACATTACTTCCTGGAAGCCAGTTTTCATTAGTAACATCATAAGCCATGAATGATTTGGTAAAATAGCTTATTTCCAAAAACAAGTCCTTTAAACTCGGGTTTTTAACAAATAAAAAACAATGATTTACTGACTAGATTAAATGTTCAAAATTTTGCCCTTCTATTGACTGACAATATCCTAAACCGTCTTCAAATTCGCGCAAATATTGTAAAACTGCGTCTGTTATTTGTATTAATTAGTTTATTATGCGTTCCTCAAACTCATTTAAATTTGCAGGTCTATTCCTATGTGCCTTATTTTTGAGATATCCCCACAAGAAAAATGTCGAGAGGCGTTAGATCAGGACTACGAGGTCAATGGCATGCTTTCGTTCTATCCATCGACCAGAAAAACTTGATCCAAATACTGCCGCACAATTCTAAAATAATGCGCAGATGCACGCACCGTCTTGCTGATGTTCTCAGTAGGAATTAGTCGATTGTTTAGATCAGGATAAAGCCTAGCAATAGCGGGTACAATATTATTTCTTAATAAATCCTAATAGAGAGGGCCATTAAGAGTACTTTCAATAAAGAAAGGCCCAATAACAGAACAGACATAAACAACCCGTCGACAATATACCTGCCCATTATATAAACATCCCCCGTATATTAACAATATAAACATTACAAAAATTAAAAAATGCATGTCTGAGAACAGTTTAAACTAACCCTCCGCAATAGTGGTGACACTACCCACATCGTACCCGTCAAAAACGATAATAAACAGACGTTTCAAACACTGTCACCAAGAACTTTAGTTGTATTTTGAAATAAAACTACACAGTAAGTATAACGCAGTTAGTCATAGTTGAAATGTAATCATGCAATACAATATAATAATGTAAGTACATTTAATTGAAGATTATTCTCATCATTCTGACAATTAAATAAATTATACAGTCGTAAAAAAGGCTCTATATATAGAACCGAAACGTAAACATAAGTATTTTTAATAATATAAAATATTATTAAAAATCTGGCGTGAAGAACACAAATGCAGGTTCACTATTAATATTTTCTGTGAACGTGTCCGAATATATCCTATCCCCAGAGACGTAGATACGTATTTCACCTTTCTACAGGCTCATCAGTACGCCCCTGCTGGAGAAAGGGTATTCCCAGACACTTTCACAGAAAAGAACCACATCACCCTATCACCGTAATTATCCGGACCGAGCGCAGAAGTAAATTCGGCGCTGTCTGTTGTCAGACAGCCGAAGTACCTCGCATACCGTCCACATAATTAATGAGAAGTAACGACGCCCTTCCAAAGGTTGGCACAGCCAATCTCTCTAGAAATAATTTTATTATTATAAATATAATATTAAATAATAATATTTTATATTATTAAAAATACCTTTGTATTATACAAAACTGGTGGGGTTTACCTACTCATGTATGTTTCAATTATTCTAAACATAAGTTAAATATTGTTTTAGTTACCCGACCGCCATTCTCAAGGAACACTTATTTTTTATCTGGTGCCTTTTTCGAGTGTCTTATACATCCTGCAGTTGTCGCGCAGAAACTGAATTTTCTGACCAAAATTGTGGGGTCTTTCTCGCGTATACGAGGGTCACCTTTTATATTTTAACAAAATCTGGAAAGAAAAAATTTTGGGAACAAACTATTTTATTGTTTTTCAAAATATTCGCCTTTATGATCTACACACTTTTGCAAGCGTAGGAACCAGTTCTTAAAACATTTTTTCCACTTTGAAGGTTGTATCTCAGAAACATGGTTTTCAAAGGCTTCGACTGCTTCTTGAGGTGTTGAAAATCGTTGTCCACGAATTTTTTGTTTCACAGTTGGGAACAAAAAGAAATCATTCGGCGACAAGTCAGCTGAATATGGACAATGAGACATTATTTCAACACTTTTCTCCTTCAAATAATCAACTGTTAGACGTGCTATATGGGAACTCGCATTGTCGTGATGAAGAATAATGCGACGTTTTCGGTTGTTCTTCCTGATTTCGTCTATAACTTTTGGCAAACAAATTACTGCGTTAATAGTTTTTCGATCTTCTAAAGGAATTGTTGTACAGCCGAAGAAACAAGCGATTATTTTCTTGGAAATGCTCCTTACACGAACAACTTTTGTAGGGTTCGGTTCGTTTTGGAACACCCATACAGTAGATTGTTGCTTGGTTTCCGGCATATACGCATATATCCATGTTTCATCACCTGTGACGATTTTGTATACGGATTTTGCGGTTTCTACGTCGAATTGTTTGCGCATCTCTTTATACCAATCTGTCAAGTTATGTGGAATCCATCTGGAACATATTTTTTTGACAAATAAATGTATGTAAAATCGAATGAATTGCAGTCTGCGATATGCCAAGAGATTCCTCTACCTCACTGTAAGTCACATGTCGATCGCGTTCTATCATTTTCCGCACAGCATCGATGTTTTTTTGGAATCACAATAGTTTTTGGTCGACCTTTACGTGATTCATCACTCACTGAGGCACGACCACGACGAAATTCTGCAAACCAATTGTAAGCTGTCTTCTCTGATGGGGTTTCATTACCAAAAGTTGACTGAAGCGATATAATGCATTCTTGTGGAGTTAGGCCTTTCTTATAATCGTAAAAAATCATCCAACGAAAACCTTCACGAGTAATGTCCATTATTTTACAAACTCACTGTCAACAAACTACTGACTCAATTTCTAAGCTATCGCGGATTTCTCATTGACAAATGTCAAACTTTAAGAATATAGTGATTACATATATCAAAAGCACCATCTAGTGGTCGATTGTAAAAATATAAAAGGTGTCCCTCGTAACCGTGATCAAGTTCTTAATTGTGTCTTTGTAGATATTTCCCGATATACCATTTTGGCATATACTCAATTAAGAGAATCCCCTCCGCGTTCCAGAAAACTGTGGCCATAATTTTTCCTGCAAAAAATTGAATTTTTACCTTCTTATGCAGTGGAAAGCCCTTATGAACCCATTGTAATTTTATTTAAGAAGACTTTATCTTGAAATAAAACAGTCAAATTCTCTTCATTAATTTGGCGTCTACACAATTTTTGTTCGGGACAGACCAATCTGGGAATCCATCGTGCCAACACTTTTACTTAGCGGTCAGTCAACACCAAATCTTCAACTTTGTTAATGATTTTTTCAGTTCGTGTTTCCAGAAGTCTTCCACTCTTTGGGTCATCATGAATGGATTCTTTGCACCATTTATTGCTTACACCAAAATTTCATCTGGAAATAGGACAAGCTATTTTCTCTATTCACTGCCACCATTCTCTCATGAATATTCTTCTTCTTTTGATAAAAATTTCATGCCGCTTCTGTGTACAAATTTCAAATCACAATGACATTATAAAATGTCACAGAAAGTTGTTGTAGGAAAATTGTCACGATAGCACATTGTTTTCATAGGTGGGTAGATAACATAAAAAAAATTCCCCTCGTATCTATTTTCATCAATGTTACTTCAAAAAAGTTTAAATTTATTGACCAGTGTTATTATAAATAGTAAAGGAAATACTATTATCCTTCAATTTAATTGACTTTACATCATTAAAAATTATTAAATATTAATGAAGTACTGATGCATTGAAGCGCTTTCGAAATATAATATCTGTTTTATATTAATTAATAAAGAAAAAAAATATGTACTAAGTGATAGATGTATCTTTTAATAGATAATGTCAGAAGACATAAAGCTACATCCTATATGCCTTTCACGTACGATAAAAGAAGAAAAAACATAGAAGGGAAGAAAAAGAGGAGAACGTATTACTGAGGACAGTAACGAGACAAACAAAAATGGAACTTAACTCATAATGGTAAGCTCTAATGGTATAAGAAAATCGAGTCTCCTTCGCTCAAATTGATGTAAACAAAACACGAACGGGTTTCGAAACCGGTCCGTAGATGTGTTTAATGACGTTAAATCTTTGTATCTTACTGATATTATTACAGTATTAAATTACGAAACGCTTCGTCGGTTATCCAGGATAAATAATCTCTTCGGGTTTCTGTACGCATATAATTACGTTGCTGTAATATACAGGGTGTGTCACGATTGGTTTTAAAGAGCGAATATATGTCAAGACAAGCTGTAAAAATTTAATAAGCGAACCGACAATAATATATGTATGTATGTATTGATGTTATTCAACGAGTTATAAGAAATTTTTTTTCCAGGTTTAATATACGTAAGTACCTTATTAATTGGAGAACAATTCTTTCATTCTCTTAGCATGATTTCGAAATAATCGTATGATATACAGGGTAGCACTGGGAAACAGAAAATTTCGAAGTAACTCTCCCAGAATAAAAAAAGACAATTTACAAGATTTATTTGAATTGGTAAGGACTATGACTTAAATCTGAAATAGACAAGAAAAACCCATAATCACAAACAACTAAATAAACACACAATTAATTTAAACAAACAAATAAATTAATAAACTCTAAATATGTATTTCTGAAACTAAGTTGCCATCTTCAGTAGAATAATCAGAACAAGAAATATAGCGTTACCATATGTGCAAGGAGCACATATGGTAATACTAAATTCGTAAACAACCGCGATAGCGGCATTTTAAAATTATTATAATGTTTTTTTTTTGTTCTAAATATGCTCTAAATACATATTTCGATCTTTTTTGATTTCATCAGTGCGATATATCTATAAATATAGAAATCACAGATACGTATTTACGTCCATATACAAGGTGTTCCATATCGTTATGTTCAAATTTTATGAGTGTAAAGTAGACTTCATTTCAAGTAACAAAAAACGCTAAACTTGTATATCCATTTTTATTTGTTTCAAAGTTACAGATCTATGAATGTGATTGTCAGATCATGAAAAAAATGTAATCCTAAAGTCAATACAAACTGATTTTATTTAAAAAAAAGTTATACGATTCAATAACATGCATAATCGCATAATAAAATGTTATCCTAAAATAAATAAAGACGTGTCGTAGTGCATACAGTAATTTCTTGGAGATCTACAAAAAAGAGTACTGGAAATTGATTTATGATAAAGAAGGTTCTTACTTATTTCGTAAGTGCTGAATCATGAATATCATACAATAAACAAATGTTCAGATGACTGTTAACGTTGCAATATTTAATAAAGGATTACATTACGTTTCAGCTTATTAGTGAGTGGACACGTTTTCTTTATTCAAAATGACTTACCGATTTTCTTCTCAAGAGTATGCGGACATGCATTTTGTGTATGGCTACTGTAACGGCAGTGCACGTCAAGCAGTTATTGAATACCGACATCGGTTTCCCGATAGGCGCATTCCTCATTACAGAACGTTTCTGGAAGTACATAGACAATTTCGGGAATGCGGACTGCGTGATTATCTTTTCGACCGAGGAGTAAATTTGCCAGCAGATTTAGAGGAAGAAGCAGTAGCTATTGTTACAAGGGATCCAACGCTCAGTGTACGTCGAATCGCTAGACAACTAGGTGTGCCACGAGCGACAGTTTGGCGAATTTTAAAACGTGAGGGCTTATATCCATATCACTATCGTAGGGGACACGGTTTGCTTGAGGCAGACCACTATGCTCGTCTAGTTTATTCTACCTGGATATTAAGACAGTCACGGCTTCATTTTAATTTCTGTAGAGCAGTCCTCTGGACAGATGAATCTACGTTCACGAGAAGTGGTGTTACAAATCTGAGAAACCTGTACAGGTGGTCATCAGAAAATCCCAAAGTTATACGCCCATCTAAATTTCAACATGAATTTTCTATTAAGGTTTGGGCGGCCCTAATCGATGACTTGTTGATTGGTCCTGTCGTTCTTCCTGGGAGATTAAATGCGAACAATTACCTTCAATTTCTTATTGACGATCTGCCATGTCTTTTAGAGGATGTCCTACTGAATGCTCGACGACACATGTGGTTTCACGATCTTAATTCCCTTGACTTTTATTTATTATTTTGTACATGAAAAATTTGGTCTACGCGCAAGTTTTGAACACAAGAGAAGAGTTGTTGGATCGTATTCACCTGGCTGCCGAGCAAATCCGACAAAACGAGTATGAAATTCGGTTAAGTACTTCTTCTGTTGGCTTACGATCACAAGCCTGCATTCAACAAGGTGGTGGACATTCGAAAATATTATTAATTTAACTTTTTTTTAGATAAAATCAGTTTTTATTGACTTTGGGATTACATTTTTTCATGATCTGACAATCACATTCATAGATCTGTAACTTTGAAACAAATAAAAATGGATATACAAGTTTTGCGTTTTTGTTACTTGAAATGAAGTCTACTTTACACTAAAATTTGAACATAACGATACGGGACACTTGTATATAAAAATGAATTCTATTAAAAAATAAATATTTAAAATTCAACAAATATATAATAAATGCAATATTCTTGCAATTAAACAAAATAAACTATATACTCATAGCAATAAATAAACAGCAATATAAAATAAGAGCAATTCTTCATTTGCACAAAAGATTAGAAAACTCTATACTTGCCAACATCCTAAGAACATAATTTATCTTCTACAAATGCATTAGCTGCCTAGTTTTTCTCGAGTTTCGATTCAGACAAATGTCATCATAAAATTTCCTAATAATTAAACTCGTAGATATATTTAACAACTGCTCTTGAACTAAAGTTTGATGATCGAATTTAACACAAGTATACCATGAAAAATTAACCTTCTGCAAAGTTACCAACATTTTCTTGTGAATAGAATTTACATGGCCAAAAGATTTTAACGATACAGCCATCTTATCGTAAATGGTATTAACGTACCAAACTAAGAGTGGGATAAAGGAGATTATTTGATTCACTAAATTCCTTAAGCATTGTGAATGTGTGCTGAGGTTCCACGTTAGCAGAAAATAAAGAAGATTTACAAACCTTATAATCGGGTAAATTAAGTTTTTTAAGAAGAATCCACATAGGTATTAAAATCGTTTTCATCATTAATTGGAATATATAGAGAAGAATCTTCTAATTCATTTGTATCTAATGTACTTATCTTAGCACTTTTAGGCTTAATGGAAGACATAAATGATTGCAGATTAGTTAAGATATGTCCACTATCCTCCTCACAATTGAACCCGATGGAATGAGAAGACACTAAGTTATTTCGAAAAAATTTTTTAATAAAGTTCAATCATGCCTGTTTTCTATCATCATCAGAAGGGGAGTGAAGAAATGTTCATTTTGATAACTCGAATCAGGAAGAATATTGGAATAATATTGATTTTCACAACCTGGAATTTTACATTTACATTCGTGCATACTTGAAAAAGTCATTATTAGAGCTGGGGATGTTTGCGGTGTGCCAGGATAGTATTCAGTTAAACGCACGAATATAATGACCTTGTTTCGATCGGTGATGCATGCGTGATTTTATTGCTTTACATGCATTCGCTATTTATATCAGTTAGGCATGTCAGTTATGTGTACTGTATATAAATAACACACTTACCTTATTTACGATTATTATAGCATAGCGCCAAGTGGATAAGACTTGCAGTAAGTTTGTAGCATTAGATACGTTTCCATATTTGTAGCGGTGAGCGATGTACGCCGTGATGAATAAATTTTTTTATATTTTGAGAAAGACCGCTCGACATCTACGGATGTAACACACGCACAATTAAAATAATCTTTATAGATAGAAACCGAATCTACACTTGCACCATTACTAATTTGTTTTAATCTGGTAAAATCAAAATCATTGTTTATCACACTCTCGAACTTTTCAATTACATTAACATTTTTGTTGTCATTTACTGCGCATAGCTGGGCGTGTACATCGTCCAGTATTTGCAGTGACTCCGCTAACGATAATGCAGCATTTTGAAATTTCTCGATTGCGTTAAACAATCATATATGATATATAAATAGTTTGTAAATCTGCATCAAGGGAAGGGTTTTGAAAGAGTCTCTGGCTTTCCTTAATGGCTACAGCTTCGGCAGGATTGAATTGTAGAATCACAGATTTTATTTGTTGGAAATACTTGGCATAATAAAATGCCGCCTTTAACCAACTTCCCGAACGTGTAAGGATTGGCTCTGGTGGTTCGGGAATACCAGGGCACCGACTGTGAAACTCTCGAATTCGTTTGGGAGATTTTAGAAACACTTTTTTTGTGGTTGCTATTAATGCATCCACCTCTGGATAACATTGCCGAATAGTTTGTGCCACAAGGTGTAAAGCATGAACTTTACATGTCACATGCAAAAGTCTCTCACAATCTGCTTTAAGAGAACGGCCTACAGAACGCATTGTCGCAGCACCATCGCTCATAAACATCAGGAGTTGATTAGTTGAAACTTGAAATTTTTGTAGCGTATCGAGCACTACCTTCGTAATTACTTCGCTAGTGCACTTTTCCAATCTTTTGCTGGCTAATAAAATGGGAAATGTTGATTTGACAGGATCTAGAACACGCACTATAATATTCACAATAGAATGTTTTTTTCGATCTGCCGTTTCGTCGACACATACCCATAACTGTTTATCATTTACTACTGCTTTCATTCTGTCAATGTCCTCACGCACAATTGGTAAATAGGTGAGTAACGTTCTCCGTGACGGTAGCTTTATGTTGGAATTGTATTTATTCCAAAAGTCGTGAAAGGCTTTTTTATCTAGCAGGTGAACTGGCACATCGCAGACGAGTAGCATTGTCAATAAATCGAAAATGAATTGCGTTTTAGACAGCACATTATTTTTTTTTGTCTTTGTGGTGTACACTTTCAACATGTCTTTTACAGTCGTATTTGTCCCAGCAAAGTAACTGTTTATCGCATAATTTACAAACCACTTTTGCTCCATTATAATACAAATCGGGAAAGTCTCGGATAAATTTCTTCACGTCGTTATACAATGGGCGCTTTCTTGGCTTGGGCACGTCCGTCATACTTATTAAATAGAGCTCAAGACAACAAACGACCACGTTGCCAGTTCACGACTAACTAAAGTGTTTCGCTGCATCGTGTTTATACGCTGGTGGGGATGCACTACATACGATCCTGCCGTACCGCAAACATCCTCAGCTCTAGTCATTATAAAAGTAAGCTTTCATGCAAAATATTAAAATAACTTATTACTACAACAATTAATAATAACAAAACTACAATTAATAACATTTTTATTGTATCCTCAGTACTGTACATTGTTTAAAAAATATGCAGTTAGGTAAAAACAAATATGGAAGATGTACAAAACCACGCGTCAGTGTGAGAACTTCGTTGACCTACTTTTAGTGTGGAACTTATAATTTTTTTGAATGCGTTAGACGCACGAAGAAGATTTTGAATTTTGTAAACAGGACAAGGAAAGGAAGAAATACAATAAAATACATAATTTTCATTTAAAACATATGAGGCTCAACAGTCAATGAAATATCCGTATTATAATATATCGCTGTTAACCAAATTCACTTGGTTACAAAGTGTAATAAAACATTTAAAATTGATACAAGAACGCAAGTGTTTAGAATGCAGGTGTACAGGTAAAAAGAGCATTATAGAAGATTTTTCAACGTTGAAAAACTCGAAGCGTTACCGAGGCTATATAAAGGCACAGAACGTTGAAGAAAGGGATTCTATTCTATTCTATTACGAGCAACGGTTCTGATTAGACTAAAATTTACTTCGATCATAGAATTTGTACATAATTGTTAATTTTTGAACATTTTTTAAGTTTAATTATTTGTCAAAAGGTATACATTTTATTTTCTTTATTTCAACGTTACTCTTGTTACGAATTATTAATTCTTTTTATATTTTGAATTCGAATAAAATGTATCACGGAGAGTTCGATAATTTATATCAAATATAGGGTGGCCCAAAATGACCGAAGGGGTTTTAATTCCTTATAACTTTTTTATTATAATTTTTTTTTTGTTTTCAGTATTTTGTAAAGACTTGGGGAATTTAAAATGGAAGAGTACACAATTGAACAACGTGCCAAAATCGTTGAACTTTATTTCTTAAATCAACGATCCATTGTTTTGACTCAGCGTGCATATCGTCGTTATTTTAATGTGCGGGTTGGACCCTCAGAGTCAACAATAAACCGTCTGGCTGCAAATTTTCGAGAACAAGGGGCAGTAAGGAACCTTCCTGGTGCCGGCAGACGACAAACGGTGCACACGGATGACAATATTGAACGGGTACAGGAGAGTATTCGGGAAGATAAAGAAACATCAACCAGGAGACGTTCGACACAACTTGGCCTCTCAAGAGGGTCGCTGCAGAGAATTTTGCATACAATAAGAATGTTTCCATACAAAATTCAGCTTGTCCAACAATTGAAACCGACAGATTACCAGCAACGACTTGATTATGCAATTTATTTTCGTCAAAAAGCAGAAGAAAATCATGATTTTATTCATAATTTAATTATGAGCGACGAAGCCCATTTCCAATTAAATGGGTTCGTTAATAGGCAAAACTGCAGGATATGGGCTACGGAAAATCCAAGAGTAGTTCAACAGCGAGAATTACACCCACTTAAGTGTACCGTTTGGTGCGGTGTTTCGTCGGAAAGGATAATTGGCCCATTTTTTTTGAAAATAAACACGGTGTCGCCGTTTCCATCACTGGTGTTAGATCTCGGACAATGTTGGAAAAATTTTTAAGACCAGCCGTGGAAAACCATCCGCAAGTATGGTTCCAACAGGATGGAGCCACAGCGCACACTGTGAGGGACACAATGGCTCTTTTACGCGACATCTTTGGTGAACGAATTATATCCCGTACAAGCGATTTTAATTGGCCTCCGCGTTCACCGGATTTAACCGCTTCAGACTGTATCTTTTGGGGTTATTTCAAAGGAAAAGTCTATATTAATAAGCCTCGAACCATACAGCAATTAAAAAATCATATACGCGACGAAATCAACAACATAACACCTGAAGTTTTGCGAAAGGTTATGGAAAATGTTTTAGAAAGAGCACGAATATGCGAAGCAGAAAATGGCCACCACTTGCGAGATATAATTTTTCATAATTAAATTAAAAATATTCTCCATTAATATACTGTATTTAAAATAAAAAAAATTTAATAATTATGTCTTAAATAGGAAGTTATAATGAACTAAACTCCTTCGGTCATTTTGGGCCACCCTGTACAAAGGTCTGTATAAAATCACAACATATTCGTTGATTTTCATTATAAATCCTGTTAACATAAACATCACGCGCTTTAAGCGATCTAATCTCGACAAAGTTTCTATCAAGATGCAGAAACATAGCACTATGTGGCTGCTTTCGTTCTGGATACAATTGTATTCGCTATTGTTGTATTTCGATTCGGTGAATAAAACATACTTAACATATCTCGTTCTTTTCGTTGGTGTACGCCATTTTTCTATTAGTAATGTACGATAATTGAAATGTTTGACCGTTTCAAATTTCATGGCTACCTTACTTAATCTTAAAATGTATTCTTCGTGAATTAAAGCATAATATTAAAAACTTGTGTCAACTTATCATACATGGTTGAAATCAGAAAAAAACTAGCGGTGTCAAAATCGGACGTAGTACCCATAAGATATAAGAAAGTTAATGATGGCCAAATAGAACCGAAACGTCATAAGGAAATTTCGAGTTTACCATTAGATAGTAGATAAAAAGTGGCCTCGAGAATGTGTTTTTAGTTTTCCTCTGCAGTGCCAAATAAACGTGCTAGAGGTAAAAGAAGAAAGTGAGCTTCTTTCGCTTTTAAAAAAATCTCGAACGCCATTTGACACAGGTCCATTTTCTCTTCAGGTTCATAACGAACACTAAATTTAGCAACTGTGCCAAATTTAAACCTACCCTCTATGTCCAATAACACAGGTCTGCATTTTTCAACTCTTTGAATGTTGATTTAAAAATTTTAACTGTTTTCTAGTAATTGGGTAGCGCTGATTTCAAATCTGCTTTTATTTTTTTTTGTATCACGTAAGGTTATTTTTCAAACCAGTAAAATCAAAAAATATAGAAAAAACACGATTTATTTCATTTATAAGCTAGTTTTATATTATATTAAAAAAATACAAAAATATACACAAAGAAACTATTAGAAATAGTTATTTATTCTTTATGCTCCTTAAAAAAACGTTTTCGTTTTTCAGAAAAGCTGCGTTTGGTCGTTTTTCTGTCATATCCAGCTAAAGGAAGATCTGAAGGTAGTTTCTGGGGCAAGCAATTTTTTTTTGTTTCAACCTAGACCCCAGTACTTCAGAAAGATCTTTTGCAAGTCCCAAATCTCTTACTAAATCATTCAGTTCGGCTTGTGAAAATAGCTCAGGTTGGTTTTGACCTGAGGTTGATGGTTCAAAATCACTATCCATCTGTACGGAGCCGGAAGTTGAAGAGGTTTCAATATCTTCTTGTAGTACTTTGGGGTATAGGTATAGGTACATGATCACTGTGAGGAACTGGTCTGATAGCTGATTTAATATTGTTTGGGTACAAAATATGTTTCAAAGTTTTTCTATTATGCCCCTTAATATCACAAAGACAAAAGTAGCGATCTTCATGATGATTTTGCGGTTCTCTCTAAACCATCGGTATTCCAAAAGGAAGGCTTTTTCTATTCGCTTTGGTTCAATGTCTTAAACCTTCTTCACATACCTTACAAACAACGTGCAGTGCCCAATCTTTATCTTGATCTCCTAATTTGATTTTGTAATAAGCATAATATGCATTTTTCACAAATTCACCAATTGGTCTCTTAAACTTTTTCAAGACGAAATATCCACAAATCATCCGGTTTGTTTTTGCAACACCGGCTAGACATATTTTTAAGCAATGTTTATTTATCAAATACCACGCACAACACTAAAGACAAATTAATTTTACTTGTTTACTGATCGACACTCAGAGCTATAATGAAGTAAAGGACATTAAAATATACATTTTGTTTGGAGTGATAAACTAGAAATCCTTCTTCGCAGTACTAATAAAGTGAAAGCATAATAAATAGGATTTAGCAGGTAAAAATTCCCGGAAATCTTGTCCAAAATTAATACATGTAATAAAAGATTTACATGAGGTAATGAGAGCCTATTTAACAAATTTCTTTAAAACCACAACAGAAAATCATTTTTGGGTTAATACCTAGAATTTGAAGTAGTACATTCATTTTAAAATGTATTAAAACGCCTATTATAAGATTTTCTTTATATTTTTTTCTTTTTCTTTTGTGCAAAAAAAAATCTGTGGGTGGTAGAGACCAACTGTATTTTAATTAGTATTGCTATATAAAAACTGAGCTTAACAAACAAAAATCACGTCATCACAAATTTTATGCAGGCCTGTGTAATAAGCGACATCTTCATGGTGAGGGTCGAAAATGAATCAGGCTGTATATACATCAATAAATATTATTATTATTATTATTATTTCAATATGTTTGCCTATTAATTAGTTTGTTAATTATTTTTTTTTCCTCTTTTTCCTTTCTTTTTCTGCTTCTACTCTGTTTATATTGCTCCTGAGTATACAAGATACTTTGCCTCGCTTCTAAAGAAGGGCCCGCCCCACAATTTGAGAAACGCTGCCCAAGGCCTACCACAGTCTGTAAAGCATTTTAAATAAAAACCTTTTTAGTATTTCAAATATACTCTATATTTACCTACATTTTTTTGACCAGATGTCAGATGCTGCTCTATTCATCTTACAGTTTAACGATATGCAAATATAAACCGTCTGTAGAAAGTTTGTATATCATTGTGAGGGCATAATCACCGTCGACTATATGTCGATTTATATTTTCAGTTCCATATAATAATCTAAAACTGAATAAATTAAAACGAACGCCATCATCAATAATGCAAAATAAATATTTAAGCAGACGTCTGGATGCATCACTAAATATACGAACTTTGGTCGTACTACGTATAACCAATACATTACTATATCACGTGAATAATAGTACGTCTAGCAGGTAGTAGCGGTTCACGTTGTCGGAACGATGAAATATAATATTGGACAAACTTCGTCGTTGCCAGTGATCAATCTGAAATTGAAGGACTTAATGGAATTGAACTTCATTCGGTATATATGAATCTCATTTTCTTCTCCCTCGGCACTTTAACATATTAAATTATGATTATCCGTAAACGGGAAATTTGAAGATTGTAGGAAATCGAAAAGGGTCGACGCTTAATATTATTTATTATATCTATAGGGCAATGGAAAAATTATTAGTTTAATTATAAAAGAAATAAAAAATTGTTTGTGGAAGCTGTTACTTTGTGATAGTTAATATTGCTTATATATATAGATAATATTCGTGACCTTAGTATGTTATGGTAAATTCAAATTGTAGGCGATTTAAGGTCTGGTTTTACTTCAAAAACTATATATTTAAAACAATCCTACATGTACATATATAGTAAATGCAATATTCTTGCTATTAAACAAAATAAACTATATACTCATAACAATAAATAAACAGCAATATAAAATAAGAGCAATTCTTCATATGCACAATAGATTAGAAAACCCTATACTTGCCAACATCCTAAGAACCTAATTTATCTTCTACAAATGCATTAGCTGCCTAATTTTTCTCGAGTTTCGATTCAGACATACATACAGCAAATATATAATTACAAAAACACTCGGTTACATATTTAATTTCAGTAACGCTTGAAGTTGCTTGGAATAGCGCGTGTATTCCCCTTGATGGATCTTAGCAAACTTAACTGTATTCTGAAATGTATTAGGCAAGTAAAAGTGAATGCCAATCATAATACACTTGCGATTGGTCGAAACAAGCTAGTTGCTTGGTTTTACCCAGACGTGACTTGAGATACATCGTGTCTCCGAAATGGTATTGTTTAATACCAAAGGCCCTTAATAATGCGACCGTAATAAAACTTTGTAAAGGGTACGTCTGGTTTAACGGACAACGGCGTGTTTATTACAATAGGCGGTAAACTTTGGATTTGAACATTAAAAGGCTTAACTGAGGTGCCTATACATACGGTGACCTTAGCGGATATACCTTAAGTAGGAATAATAGAAATAGTAAAAGACCGGAATAATAACCATCAACTAAGTTGATAAATTCGTGTTAAATACATTTCTAAAATGGATGTTATAATATTGGGGTTAACGCTGTCATAAACGTTAATAACGGGGAATGCCTGATCCCTCTGAATGAAGTAATAAAATTCAAAATTAAGAAGAAATCTTAGAATACATAGAATTACATGCCTAGAATTAAATTGATTAATTAAAAAACTTATTGATTAAAAACTTTGTCCAGGTTTCTGGACAGTATTAACGTACCAAACTAAGAGTGGGATAAAGGAGATTATTTGATTCACTAAATTCCTTAAACATTGTGAATGTGTGATGAGGTTCTACGTTAGCAGAAAATAAAGAAGATTTACAAACTTCATAATCGGGTAAATTAAGTTTTTTAAGAAGAATCCACATACATAGGTATTAAAATCATTCTCATCATTAATCAGAATATATAGAGAAGAATCTTCTAATTCTATCGTATCTAATGTACTTATCTTAGCACTTTTAGGCTCAATTAATTGGGGCATCTTCATAGATGGTTGCCTAGATCAAGAAAAATATCACGCTTTATTAAACGAAAATCTTCAAAACTTTTTAGATGAATTACCCTTGGCAGATTTAAATAGAATATTTTATCAACAAAATGGGGTCCCACGCATAACGCCAGAGTAAATACTGATTGGTTGAACACTCAATTTGGTAATAGGTGGATAGGAACATCTGGTCCTATCGAGTGGCCTGTGCGTTCACCGGATCTTACACCCCTCGATTTTTAGTTGTGGGCTTATCTATAAGATCGAGTTTATTTAACAAATCCAGAAAATGTTGACATTTTAAGACAGAGAATTATTAACACTTGTCAAGAAGAGTAATTAGGAGATGTGCGTTATGTGTTGAACAAGGTGGCGGGCAATTTGAACAATTATTGTAAAATGTTTTGATTTGTTTCTTCTAATACTTCTAATACTTACATTTCCAATGTTTCATGGTACATTCGAAAATTTATCAAAACGAAGTTGATTTTAATATTTTTTTTTCAATAAACGTTTTGTTACGTGTTCGTAGACACTGATTTATTTTGTCGCAAATTAGTGTTTTTCTTTATTTTATTTTGTTCTATTAATTTTGAACCTACCTATAAGTTCATGTGTTTACGTTCATTTATCTATAGGTATTATTGCGCATTAGCTTTCTTCGTTGTTTTCCTCTCCACCTCGGCACGATGGCGCTGTTGTAGACATTAAATATCAATCCGCTATCGTAAAACTAAAATAATAATGATTAGAGACCGGACACGAGAGGACCATAACTCATCGCCCACGGGTGTACAATTGAAAATTTGTATTTTTAAAGAGTTTTTAATTTTATTTATATATAAAATTTTTTTTATTTGTTCATTTTGTAGTTGAAATGAGGATTATTCTTCTCTTCTCTCTTCGGTAAAATTTGTGCTCCTTGAATAAAATACAGAAAACGTCCTTTCTACATCGCAACTGGTTACAGGTGCATACTGGAAATATTCTGAAATTTTGATTTGATTGATCAAAATAAGTGATTAGTTTTGGCAAATTTCCAAAGTGTTTCTGGAGAGAGTACAACTGATTTTCTAAATTTGGAATTTGCATTAGTTCCTTACCAACCATGTTTCCCATCTAGTTATTATTAGAGAGGGATGAAAGATGAATGTTTTTCCCTGTAAAGAGCTACTCTCAATGGTGCCTTTCTGAAAACTTTTTTTTAGAAGCGGTTACAAGTCTATCGACTTCCAGAAAGGTGTCTCTGATGTATTCACAGATTCTGTGGAGAGCTTGTGCTGCACAAGTAATATGCAGTATATTAGGATATGTTTCCTTTAATAGCCTGTTTTTAACATATTTGCAGCACTGTCGCTGACAAATAAAAGTATTTTTTCTTTGTACCTCTCGGCCAAATGAAGCATTTGGTACATATTCTCGTGAATGGTTTTAGCTACTGTTCCGCATCAACTGTATTTATAACTTTTGTTGCTATTACATATGCGTTATATGAAATAGTTGGATGCAGTACACTAGCTACAACATTTACCACACAGCCTCCTAATATATCGGCAGTTTCATCGGCACTTATCCAGGTACCGATTTGAAAGATGACTTGTAATGCATTCTACTGCTTTCGTATAGCACTTGGATTCATCAGGAACATTTCGACCAGCATATTATTGGAGAAATGTTTTGAATGTTGAATTGTTAAGTTTATTTATTGGAATATTTGCCGCCATTAAAGTTTCACAGAGTTCTTCGTTAAAATTGTCTGATTCCAACGGATCTAATTTCTGTGTATGTGTTTGCGATGCTAAGTGACGTTTTACGTGCGATTTCTTGGAATTTTTTAACGATATTTCACAGAATTTGCAATAAATTTCGGAATCACTGGCAATGGACATACAATCAGTATTACCTTTAACCTTTAACCCAACTCGCTATTGTATCACGATGCCATTCTCGGCGTTGTTCCATATCATATCTGAAAAAGTAACTTAAACAATGTTCTAGATCTAAATAAATGAAAATTAAAAATGTATGCGTAAGTTATTGAAACTTAACGAAATTCATTGCGACACTTACGTCAAAATAATTTGGAGAAGTAGATTCGATAAAACGATATTAAACAGGATCTATAACAACAATTACGTAGTTAGGTAATTAACAGTTAAAACAATGAAAAAAAGAAAGTAACTCACCATACCCCGCTTTTGTCTAGGCCCATGAAGAAAGGAATTTCACTGTAATATAGAAGTAATTGCGTCGCAATTTAACGACAAAAACCAGATGTGCGATTAACCGAATAAATAGTGCTATTCAGTAACTGCGTGTTGTACTTAGCGATGCTATAGACTATTTATATGGTCCATTGTAATTTCGGCATGATGCGTCCTGGCTCTACTAATGATATTTATAGGAATGAGTAATTGTAAGGTCAGTTATTTATTAATATCTCCTTGTATATACATATATTATGTACACACAATGTAATGTGCAAGAATACAGAACTCTTTTTATGACTCACTCATTAAAAACACATCTAGATCATAAACTACACTTCTTAATTACATCATAACAGGGCATTAAGGCCGAGGCGGTAAGTCAGTAGATGTGTATGGATACTTGTAACGGGTAGCGGAAAAAAAAAACAAAATTATTTATGCAGTGTACAGTGAAATCCAAGACAATGGCTAACGATATATTCTTTTTATTTTACCGGTGTCATACATCGCATAATCACGGAGTGAATTCAGCAAATTCTGACACCAACACGAACCTATTGTTTCCATCCTTTTGCATCCAGATTATGGGGATTAGCAGAAAAATTATTTAGAGAAATTAAACTCTAATGGATAGATAATGCGTCGATTGTGAGCTTCGACTGTCTCCGACTATTTCAGAACAAGAAAAGAGTGTTGTGCATGGAGCGATGGAACAAAGAAGGCCTTTGAAAGTACAATTAGTCGACGATTTAACAGATATCCGTGAAAATGATATGAATATTTCATTAAAAAAGGATGTGTGGGCGAAGCTCGGGGTCTTGGGTTTATTATGTTCACGCATTGAAAATATAGTGACTGTTTCATTATTTGTCATAGCAATATATGTACATACATGCATAGGTATGTATATGTAATTCCTATACATGTATATGTATATATGTACAAATTATACATACTTATACACATACGTCGTACTAATAGTTTCTATAAATAATGTAAGGTAATGTTTACTGAATGTTATACTATCTTTTTCGAAATATTTTACTGTGGAATGGAGAGGGTGTTTGTAGATATTGAGTTGAGGTGATTATTTTCTTGTAGAGAATTTTTTGTTTGTAATAGAATTTCTAACCTAAGTCCTGGCTTGTTAGTACATAAAAAAATTTTAATTTCATAAACGATAGAACCCATATAACAAAATATCCGATATATAAACTCCCCTTCGGAGACAGTGCAACCATAATCCTCTCTTGCGAAAATAAAGACGTACACGTTTAAGAGGAATGTTTAAGAACATGTATGTAAAAAAATCGAGAGGAAAGCAGATGTAGTCATCACATTACGATTAGAATGTAGACTAAAAACATGGCGTTTGCATATAGTTTAATACTCATGTTTTAATTCGAATATGTAATTTTAAAACTCATATTTTAATTTTAATAGGTAATATACAGTGCAAATGTACTTTGTCCGATTGTAGATTCACCCGGTATATATATATATATATATATATATATATATATATATATATATATATATATTGAAGAAGCGCTTAGATAACCAAACTAAGAACAATGTGAATTAAAACTTAGAAAAATAATTAATATAAGTTAACGTTGATGATATTAAATTCAAATATTGGGCGCCATAAATTTTAAACAGTTCTTAGTTGTTCAACGCTATCTGTGTACTTTAATAATAATCAGCTAATATTCGTAGAGCAAGAGTACATAAATTAATTAAGATATATCCCAGGATCTTCGTAGGTGGATATATTATCCCGTAAAAACCATGTAATTAGTATATCTATAATGATAAACTCCACAATTTAAAAATAACAAATAAAAGATTAAGTAAAATAAAAAAATAAAGTTTATTGATGTAAAATAAGGAAACTATAACTGAAATTGAATATAAAATAAGGAAACTGTAACATAAATTGTATGATATGTGCTATACGACAAAAAACGGAATTATTAAATGGTGCACATGTGTTATTAAACAACAATTAGGTTAGGTACTGTGAATACAATATAAATAAATATTAAATGGTACTTAAATTAGACACAATACAGGTGAGTACGAAATTATCTTTAAGAAATATGTATTGATGGTAAGATTATTATTGATGTTTTAAAATGTAAAAATTCAAGGATTTAATAAAAAAATAAGTTGTATTGAGTAGTTTAATTTAGACAAATATTGATTTATAGGTTTTATCATTGGAATGACGTTGGATGGGAACCTGTTTTTCCGATGATATTTGACTGGGATGTGTGCTGGAAATGATGTAATAAAGACGTCTCCTGTTGTTGGTATCGGAGTTTTCGGCGAACGATAGCTCCGCTTCTATTGATTTATCGGGGAATCCAATTCCATATGATGCTATGCTTGATATTTAAACGTGATAAACTCTAAACTTGTTTATCAAAAGTTGGGCCTATTATTTAGGTATCGAATAGTCGAAAATTTGGTATGATATATTTGGTTAATACTTTATTAAATAATTTAAATTTTACGATGTTCAAAAAATGCGACCATTTGTTGTAGAAAAATTATATCAGGCACCCTTCTCGGCTTTTTTTATTCCATAGCCTATTTTAATTATTGTCAAAAAGCCTCGAAGTTTTTACTTTCTCTACATCAATTAAAATATGAATATACATAATATTTTGGTTTTAATACGATTGTAAAATTAGTAGAATAATTTTCAAGTTATCAAAATATACTTTTCAATATGAGTTTAGTTATAATTCGTACAGTAAATATCGCTTTCGCGGGTTCATTATAGTTTTAAATTAGTGGGCGTGGTTAACTAGTATCGATATAAAATCTTGATGTAGATAAATTAGATATCTGTAATTTCTCGCGTATAATTTGAATTATGAAATTGAAAAATTTAAATAAAAAATTAAGTTAAGAATAAAAATAAGTTAATTAGAAATTTATAAAGTTATCGTCATATTAATTTATTTACATTTCTATACTAATTTCACAAATTACGTCCGCTAATTTACTCCTTATACAAGGTGTTTTATGTGTTGTTTACCTGTATTTCTCATTGTAGGAGCTGGAATTCGGGTGCTGTTTGACCCATTACAATATATATATATATATATATATATATATATATATATATATATATATATATATATATATATACAGTCGGATCCCCATATCCACGGTACAGACGTTCAAAACTTTACCGCGGATAATAGCCAACATCTACCAATTTTCGTTTAAATGCAAGTATGTACACGTATGATATTACATACTTGTATTATGTCAATAACAAAAGGAATTTAGTCTCATTTATTTATTTTATTATATTGTAGAAAGAAAGTACATACATATATCAGATATTCAAAATAATTTTTAATCGGAAAAAGAATCTTCAACATCAACTGATTCTTGCACCGGAGAGAAAGTAAACGTAAGTGATGTTGATGGCACAGAATTCTCGATCGTTGATGCCCTTTCGTCGCTTTTTTGGAAAAACATTGTTATAGGAAGCTGCTGTTTCTTTTTCTTCAATTCATTAAATAGTGTTTGAAAACGGTCCAATGCTTCAGTTATTGATCTCGTTACTTTCATACTGCGTTCCATTAAAGGATCGTAATGTACGATCTTTTCCTTTAAATCCTGTGCAAGCCGAAATACTTCGCCAAATCTTTCAGATGCTCGTGTGTCAGTTTCTTCATTTTCCTCTTCCTCTGTCGATTCCTCCAATTCTTTATTTGATAATTCCTCTCCACGTGCTTCAATACACTCATGCACCACCTCCTCCATCAAATCAACGAATCCTTCTTCACTAAACTGCCTTGCTATGTAAATGATTTTGTTTACTTCCTCATCAATAGTCGGTAAATCTTCAAAGTCGCTAACAACCTCAATCCACAAATTCTTCCAACATGACTTTATAGTCGCTGGTTTTAATTCATTTATTGCTGTCTTGATAAATGTAATTGCGTAGGCGATTGTAAATGTTTTCCAGCAATCCATAATTTGCAACTCAGGCTCTATATCCATTGATATTCTAAGTCTTTCAAATACAAGACGAGTGTATATTGCCTTAACGCACCGAATAATACCCTGGTCGAAAGGTTGCAGTAATGAGGTAGTATTTGTCTGTAAAAATACAATCATAATATTTTCATCTTCCATAGCAATGGATTTTGGATGACCAGGTGCATTGTCCAATATTAACAATGCTTCAAATGGCAATTTCTCCTGTTCCAAGTATCGTTTGACTTCAGGAATGAAACATAGGCGAAACCATTCAGTGAAAAGTGTTGCTGTAACCCATGCTTTCTTATTGGATTGCCAGAACACAGGTAGATTGCTTTTGTCTTTATTTTTGAGGGCGCGAGGATTTTGTGAACGATGTATTACGCCTTGCTTAATTACGTGCCCTTCAACATTAACACATAATAGCAGCGGTAACCTATCTTTGCATGCTTTGAATCCTGGTGCCTGTTTTGCTGTTTTATGAATATATGTTCTACTGGGCATTTTTTCATTGCAGTTGAACACTTGTTTTGGGTGGAATACAAAGGAATACAAAATACAAATTTGTATTTTGTATTCCTTGAGAAAGGCATCATTAGCCGAAACATGTACATGTAGAATTGTTTTAAATATATAGTTTTTGAAGTAAAACCAGACCTTAAATCGCCTACAATTTGAATTTACCATAACATACTAAGGTCACGAATTAATTATCTTTATATATATACATATATATAGGATAAAATAAATTAAAAGCGGGCAAGCGGTCTGTCAATTAAAAACTAATTTATTAATTACCTCTATATTTCGCAACAACTTTGTTGTTTCTTCAGGAGATAAAAATGTAGAGTTCAAAAAATAATAAAAGTGACGTACACGGACAATTATGTATATATTTAGTGGATTTAGATATTCGGCAATTTAAGGTCTATTTTACTTTAATATGTATATATTAAAATAAAATAGGTTTTCGTGGTTTTCCTTCACGTTGTAGGCGAATGCCGACAGCTTAACATCTTAAGTCGCTCCACGGGTGCAAATGTTAAATAACTTATGATTTACCAATTCCTTTGTAAATAGCATCAAGCTGTGTTAGATCATGAATTATTATTATTTGAATTAAATGGAGAATGTATTTATTAATATGTATTTCTCACCATGACTGCATCACTTATATAACTTTAACATTAATATACTGCCACTTATAATTCTTTGATAAAGGTAATATTTACCGAAACATGTAGGAGACCTTATTTCGTCGAATACCAAAATCTACTATATTATACAAAGGTCAGGAAATAATTATCTATATATATATATATATATAGAATTTTCGTGACCTTGGTATGATAAGGTAAACTTAATTAGTCGGCGATTAAAGGTCTGGTTATTACTTCAAAGTGTATATATTTAAAATAATCCTACATGTTTCGGCAATGATGCCTTTGTCAAGGATATAAAAAATATAAATATATTTTTTATATCCTTGACAAAGGCATCATTGCCGAAACATGTAGGATTATTTTAAATATATTCACTTTGAAGTAATAACCAGACCTTTAATCGCCGACTAATTAAGTTTACCTTATATATATATATATATATATATATATATATATATATATATATATATATATATATATAATATTTGTGGTGTTTTTCGGCGCTTTGGAGGTCAGATATAAATTACTAGTTAATTTAAAATATTTTTATTTCTCATCCATACATGTTTGGAATTTTGTTCCTTTTTCAATAGTCTGCGTTGTGAGTTATGTTGATCTTGTTTTACGTCAAAATTCTTTTTGTAGAAGTTACATGTGCGTATGAAATTACATACTATCATCGTTAAAATGTATAAATGGTCGTTTAAAACATATAAATAAATAAAATATGGTAAAACTAACATAGACAAGACAACATATTAAAAATTATTGTTAGAAAACTGTTGTGCAAATGTGTCGCATCTGCACAACAGTGTTCTTGTATGGATGAGAAATAAAAATATTTTCAAATAACTAATAATTTATATCTGACCTACAAAGCGCCGAAAAACACCACACTTATATAAAATATAAGGTCACAAATAAATGCATTATATATATACATATATATATATATATATATATATATACAGTATTTCATCCACCTGATGAAGCCATTGTATGGCGAAACAATATTGTAGTGGTATTTACAATAAAAGAATTTTTGAAACTAGAAGTTTAATTACTTATTTCTTAACGTAAAATTGTTTTAAGTATAATCATTTTGAAGTAAAACCAGACCTTAAATCGCCAACTAATTGAATCTACCATATATATATATATATATATACAAAAAATATTTGCCGTTAGTGTATAGGTTAGAATCAGGTATATTGGAGAGTACAGCAACAATATATTCAATTTAGGATGTCTTTTATTTCATGCCAATATTTCGCGCTTGCTTCAGTGCTTCCTCAGGAATAAAAAAGTAACTCCTGTGTGGAGAAACTACACAACTAGACACATAAAACTCATCACTATAACTATATATACTATAAGTTGTCTAAGTTAAATTATTCCAAAAAAACGTTCAATGAGCTGATAAACCTGAGAATATCAGTACAAATATCCGTCCAACACAAGTTAACAATGGTTTACACTAATATTCTTAGAATATTAGTGTAAACCACACTTCTTCAAAATTTAGATTGCCCAATTTAGATCCTTGTTTAATTTTTTCCAGTTGAGTTGATTTGGATTAAAATTTTTGTTAAATTATTTTTTACTTAGAAAATGTCATTTATTCAAAAAAATTGTTATGTGAAGTACCAATTTTAAATCACCGTTTAAACAGTAAGAAAGTTTAACAAAAATAGACAAAAAAGTGAAGGTTATCATTGCAAAAAATTATGATGATGTCATAGTGCAAAAATCTATAGTGTCATTCAAAAAAGATTTCCGAAAAGACGGCCTTTTTAAAACAAAAATTGATCTGTCCTAGCGATTTTCTTAAGAACACTATAGAACACTATGAATGCTGTTCCAAACTGGATCACCACAAGTTAATAAGCTTCCTTTAAATTTTTAATGAGAGATTATGACGTTATCTATTGTTAAGTTTAACGTTAGAAGTTTCAAAATATTTAGGAATAAATGTATTATAAATATAATTTATTTATTAATAAACAAATTCTAAACAATTACTGAAACTTGTATCATTTCTCTTAAACATTTACATTGTGGATACTAAGCCTAGTAGAAAGGAACTTTAATTAACCCCCGAGATAAGTAAACAAGCAAAAGAGAGTCTAAGTGGTGTGAAATTTCACCTTACTCGCTATATGTACTTTGCCTGGTTATAAAATAATATATAGAATATATAACATAGGAATATGTAGTGTCTGCATCATATTTTTCGAAAGAAACGGAAACATTATGTTATTAATTATTGTAATGAAGTTTCAAATCAATCAGTTAAGAAAAAAATCAGTAATTTAAGAAGGAAACAATAATAAACTTGTCCTAGAATATAATATATTGAAAACTAGTTACAACATGTGTTCTTCCGGCTCGTCATGCATTAACATTTTAATGTCCAACACTTAGAAACCAATTTTACCATGCGTATGTACTATGTACCTCTTCACAAAGTCTTGTGGGCGGTTGTCTCCGATATTTATTGAAGGAATAGTTACTTCGTCTCAACAACCTGCACTCAAGGCAAGTAAATATTTAAATGAAAGCACCTCAAATAAATCAATGCTCATCTTAAACAGAAAGACACCTACTTAAAAATTTGTGTCCATGGTTGGTAATCATTACAGACTTCAAATAGACGTAATTGCTTTTTTATGGTTAAATGGATACATAAAATTTATTATCTACAAATAAAATGCATAACAGATTTGAACAGTGACAGTGCGTGCTGTCCTTTCATGTTTAAACTCTTTACACACTGCTATCTGTAAAGTCGAGAGATTACAAGCGATAAATCGTTGTGTAATAAGAATTTGTGCGTGTGAGAGAATTTTAACCTTTCAAATTCTAATTATAAATTGCATAGAAAATTGATGGAAAATCAACAGCTTTTAACAGATTCTTTTAAATAGATAATCTTGTACGAGGTGAGGCTATAAAATAACAGGGCAGCTGGTATTACAGACTAATTACGCATGCGCCAAAGTTGCGTAGCGTGACCCTTTACTTTCGATTGTAGTCCCTCCCGTATCTGGCCTCCGTTTGTATAAGATAGGTAACCGAAAAAATGTGTTGCCTAAAAAATGATAAGCGTTTTAGTAGAACGGATTGTCGTGAAATTTCATATAAAACTTGGGAAAATCGCTACTGGGACTTACGTTTTGTTAAAAGAAGTACCGTAAAATGGGGTTACTTTGATATTAAGGGGTTACTTTGATAACAGTTTACTTATTCTTGAAAAGCGCGAATATTGAGATTGCTGAAACTGCCAAATGTTTTCTTTTTAAGGTATTGGCAACACTGATACCGATTTAACAGTATGGTGGATTTTGTTTACCAACGGCACAGTGTATCGTTATAAGTTTTGTGTTTTTGTAGAAAGTGTGCATAATATAGGAATTTGAGGTGTGTAGAACTCTTAATGTACTTACAAAATTACAATAATTTTATTTTTACCGTCTTGGTTATTGGTAATTACGGTTTCCTCTGAATACTGTTTATGTTGACATGCGTTAAAAAACTAATAGAGTCGCCATGTTTTAAACTTGAATGTGTATTGGGGTATCTTTGATCAGGTGTACGGGGTTACTTTAATCACATGATCAAAGTAACCCCACATGTTGAAGTAACTACGGTTTACGATATATTTTCGTAAAATAGTTTTTCTGCATATTATTAACTGGGTTGTTCTTAGTACAGAATAATGCCAAGGACTTATAGAAAGCCGCTTGGAAGTCGACAGTACAAAAATTATTCAGATGCAGTGATTGAAAATGCGTTGCAATTTAAATTAGGCGGACGTTTGACGATTCGTGGCGCTGCAAAAGAATTTAAAATCCCCTGTGGAAGTCTTTACAATAGGTATAAAGGACAACACATAAATAAACCTGGAGCTCAAACTGTGTTCACTGACGCTCAAGAAAAGGCTATACTTAAATCAGCAGCAAAGTGTGCGGAATGGGGGTTTCCTCTTAGTCTCTTTGACTTGCGTATGTTCGCTAAAGCTTGTTTAGACCGAACTGGGCGAATTGTTGCCAAATTTTCCAATAATGTGCCCGGTATTGACTGGACCTACTCGGTTTTACGACGTCATCAGGATTCATACAGTCAGCGTGTTGCAGCAAATATAAAAAGGGCTCGAGCTGGAGTTTCAAAAAAGACTATAGAAGAATATTTTAAACATTTCGAAACTGTTGTTAAAAACGTGCCTAGTAGTAATATTTTTAACTACGACGAGTCAAATTTGAGCGACGACCCGGACAAGAAACGCTATATATATCGACGAGGAGTCAAGTATCCAGAAAAAATAATAAACTTTTTTCAAGAGCTGCACGTCTATCATGGTTTGTGGGTCTGCAAATGGTGTTCTTTTACCACCTTATGTGATATACAATAGCACACATCTATATGACACTTGGAAGGAGAGAGGACCGTGTGGCTCACCGTGTTGCAATGAACCATGTTGCTCACGTGGAACTAGATATAACCGAACTGCAAGTGGCTGTATTGACAGCGTAACATTCCGGGATTGGTTTATGACATGTTTTTTGCCACACGCGAAAAGACTAAACGGTCGTAAAGTGTTATTTGGAGACAATTTGTCATCTCATATCGATGAAGATGTGTTACGATTATGTGAAGAAAACGATATCAATTTTGTTTGTTTGGTACCACACTCCACCCATCTGCTTCAGCCTTTGGACGTAGCATTTTTTCATCCGATGAAAGAGACATGGCGAAGTACATTAACGAAATGGAAACTTGAGAACTTAAGGCTGACCACTGTTCCAAAAGACGCATTTCCGAATCTCCTCAACAAGACACTTCTAAGAATGGACGAAATTAAACCGAAAAAAATTGTGGTACCCCCGTTGGATAATGAAAACGGTGCCATCAAACGAAATCTTATAAGTGCATTTAATGCAACAGGAATATTGCCGTTTAACCCTGATCAGGTGTACAAGCGCTTACCATCTGATGATAGTAACGTTGAGGCTGAAACTGAGAGCGTTCTGACTGAACTATTAAGAACTCGAAGATTTGGAGAATCATCTCATACTGTAAAAAGAAAGAAAAGACTAAATGTTGCTGCTGGAAAGAGTATTTCGACAGCGGATTTAATAGATGACCCCTCGCCAAGTGTAGAAAAAAAGCGGAAGACAAAGAAAACTAATCACACGATTGACACACCACTTGAAGAAAACATATCTGATGACAATGAGACTGTAGAGGAAACATTCGAAGAAGAGGAAAACGAGAGAGAGAATGAAGAGGAAGAAGATAATATATTGACCGAGGGTCGTTATGTATTGAAAACATTTACTTCTCAACGAGGAAAAAAAACATATCGTTACGTATGTTACATTAACGAAACCACTCCGCTGGTAGTTACCGGCTTAAAATCGTGCCAAAACAAAAAACATTCAGATTAATTAAAGACGACATTTCTGAAATTGAACAGTCTGCTATTGTTGCATACCTGCCTATGCCTACCTTTCAAGAAGGGACTGAATTGGTCGTGTTTCCACACGAGATCAATGTTAATGAGGTTTAGAGCTTAAGAATTTGATTTTCTGTGTTTTAAAATGTTAATTTCAAATAAAATTATAACTAAAACATTATTTTTGTCTATATCAAAGTCACCCCAAGTGTTTTAAACAGCTTTATTAAAAAAACCTGAGGACAGATTTCAATTTGTTTTTAAATTTTATGTTCATTTTGGGTTTACTTTCAAATGACATGGAAATAAGCATGGTGATCAAAGTAACCCCGATCAGTGTATAAATTTGATCAAATGGTTTAATTTTTTTTTTCCCAAAAACTAAATAAATTGACAATTTTTTAAGTTAAGTTTCTGGTAGAAGACAAAAAACCGACATTTTGTTTTTTTTTACGTATTTTTCCGCCAATTTATACAAAAGTTTTAAAATAAAAATTGATCAAAGTAACCCCATTTTACGGTATATGGTAATGGATTTTTACCTCGAGCGGGTGGATTTGATTGGTTTAAGCATTTGGAAGATAGCCGAGCAGACGACTCACTTCGATGATGTCTTCCCACGTCAAAAATGGATGAAAATATTGAAAAAAATTGTAATCTGCTCCCGTCTGATCGTCGATTAAGTATTCGTGCAATTGTTAAAACTGTAGAAATTGACAAAGAACACGTAAAGCAAATTTTACATAAGAAATTAAATATGCCAAAAGTGTGTGCGAAAATGGTGCCGAAAATTCTCACAATCGGACAAAAAAAGCTCGTCAAAATATTTGTGCTGACACTTCAAGTGTCATTGAAAATGACTTTAACATCGTGGAAACAGTGGTAACGTGATCAATCTTGTCTTTTCACCTATGAAACTAAGCGTCAACCAATGCATTGCAAGATCCAACTTGACCGAGTTAAAAAGTAACTATTTAACTTTAACTATTTTACTCTAACATGTATATACTCTTTGAAAAAGGCATTATTTGCCGAAACATGTAAGAGATTATTTTGAGTATATGCATATTGGAGTAAAACAGACCATAAATCGCCGATTATCTAAATCTGCTTAATTTTATCCATGACAACTACAGATATATTGTATGACATTAATATACCGCCATTTAAATTTCAAATTTCTTTGAAAAAGGCACATATGCCGAAAGATTATTTTAAATATGTATATACATTTTGAAGTAAAACCAGACCCTAAATCGCCAACTAATTAACTAATCGAATCTACCATATATATATATATATATATATATATATATATATATATATATACATATATATATATATATAAGCAGTTCTAATTACGTGTGCACAAAGATTACCTGGGAATGAGAAAAGGTGTAAATTAATATAAGGTAAAGGCATATTGTAACGCAGTTGTAAGTGGGTGCAACATGTGAAAATTAATGTCGAACTGTTAATAAATTAATATCCCGACAATTTCTGATAGCTTACGCATAATTATATTTTATTCAAAATTCATTCTTTATTTTTAATCATTTATTAAAGTCATTTAATTCATAAACGCGACAATAAAAAGATATTTAATTTATTTACATTCAAATTTGTATCGACATTAGTTTAGACACGTCCACCTTTTTAAAATAGGAAAGGGCACGAATAGATCAGTTTGTAATACACACAGCCAACATAACCTATTATCTAAGGCAAACGCATTTATACGTTTAAATTCTAAAAATAATTTTATAAATATATTTAAACTATTTCTACATTAAAAATTCTACTTAAATAATAATTTATGTCAAGGTAAAAATCAAGATAATTGCATAAAATAAGGCTTTGAAATAAACAGAGGACTACTAGCATCTATTTTGCGAAATTGATATTGTTCGCATCTAAAATATATTTGTCCGGATATAATTAATACAAATTTGGTTTAAAACAATTATTTCAATAGAATTACCGGTTAGAATACCGGTTCAATACACTTTTTCCAACGATGTTTCAATCCTTTTATCCCATCGTGGAGGGTATCTTCTTAAAGTCTAGAAAAATAGTCGTCTGCGGCACCTGACTTTCTCGTTCATGGAAAGCTTCTGTTCACCTAAAAAAGTTTTAAATTTTGGAAATAGAGGTAGCTAATTCGGGGTAATATGGCGTGTGTGGAAGCAAATAAAATTTCAGTTCATGAATTTTAGCCATTGAAACAATGCTGATATAGAGCTGTGTATTGTTACGGCGAAGGAAAATATTTTTGGGCACTAATCCAGGACTTTTTTCTAAAATGTTTTGATGCAACTTATCCAAAAGATTAGCGAAGATTAGCGTAATATTTCCCGTTTATTGTTTGTCCTTCGGAAGATAATTAATCATCAGGATTCGTTTTGCATTCCAAAAAACTTATGTTAGCTGAATTCTTGCATGTGGCTTTCTTTGGCGCCGATCAGCTAGATTCTGTCCACTGTAGTTTAAACTGAAGTTATGCATCGGGGGTATAATAACCCATGTTTTTTCGGTGATAATAAATTGTCGCATAAAATCAGATGGATTTGAAGAGTTGCTCACAACAAAGTATTTGACAATCTGTCAAATTTTCGGCATTGCCAACTGAAGGATGAAGCTTGAAAATATAACCAAATTATTTATCAAGCAGCGCCATCTGCGTAGAGGCTACCTACTCATCATCCGGTTATTGTATTTAAAATGCATTGACCTATTTGTTCATTAAATATAAGAGTAATGTGATTTTAAAGTTAAAAAACGTCAATGGAATTGTGGACCTTAACTGGTTTCCTGATGGTAAAACTATTAATAAGCATTGTTATGACTTTTAAAAGGATAGTGAACGTTTATTTCACCAAGAGTCAATTTAATTACGTCTTTTAAAGCCTCAATAATTTGTTCTGGACGGCTTCCCACTAAAAATAATCCAAGGGAATCAAATCGCAGCTCCTAGGCGGCCAATTGACATCGCGATTTCGACTTATACTGCGATTTTCGAAGATTAGGGCGCGAAAAGTTGATAGTAACGTTGTTGTGTGGGTAGTAACGCCATCCTGTTGAAACCAAACATCGGCCAAGTCTTCCTCTTCAATCGAAGGGAATAAAAAGTCAGTTAATATAGCACGATAATGGTCGCCATTGATTGTTAGCGCGGCTTCGTCCTCATTTTCAAAGAAAAATAGTCCTATGACGCATTTGGATCATATTCCTCACATACAGTCACGTGCTTTGGGTGTATTGGCGTTTCAATTGTTACATGTTGATTTTCTGTGCTCTAAATACGGCAATTTTGCTTATTTACATAACCTTCGAGGTGAAAACGAGCTTCGTCATCTTGGTAAAAATTCTCATCTTCCTTCGACCGATTAGCGGCCCTTTCAGCGAAGCGAAAACGCAATAGATTATCCCCTGTCTTCAATTTTTGAACCAATTGGACATTGTAGGTCTTCATGCCGAGGTCTTTGTGCAAAATTCTTCGCACAGTCCTATCGCTGATGTTCAATTCTTGTGAACGATGGTAGGTGGAGGCGCTCAGATGTTGACGCACACTTTCATCTGCAGCAGCAATATTTTCCATAGAACGAGCTTGACAGCGATACGGAGCGTGTGTATTGTCTATTAACATACCAGTCGAACGACCTTTCTTCACAAATTTCCTTACACCGTTCTCAGTTGGCGCTTCACTTCTACCGAATTGTGCACGCAATTTTCGGCAACTGACTCGCTACTTTGTAAATAAGCTTTCAATATTTCCCAACGTTGATCAAGCGTATATCGACCCATTTCGTTCACTGGGAATATAATACTGAATTTCTGTCACTCTAGAGCAACGGTAGCCAACCCGCGGCACGCGTGCCACAGTGTGGCACGCCTGACCCTCTAGAGTTGCACGCCAAAGTTTTCACAAATAAAAAAAAATACAATATAATTAAACTAAAAAAGCAATACTCACTATACTAAAGGCACTCGGACTAACTCTGAACTTTAACACCGCTGCGGAGTATGCACATAGCACCAATAAGGCGGCGCCTGCGTACGTAATTTTACGGCCGCGTGGCTGATGAAATGTTATGTTTTATTTTCAGTGATCAGTCATTGTTTGTGGGGAGTCGGGAGTCAGGGCGTGTTTTTTGCGACAAATCACTGTTTATAGTTCTTTTTTAAAATGGCTTCAACATTAAAAAGGAGGTACAAAGATGATATTGCCGTGCGTGATTTTAATATCGCATGGGAAGAACAGTTTCTTTTTACGAATCAAAATAGTTCCAAGCCGGTATGCTTAATTTGCAGTGCTTCTGTGGCTGTTCCGAAGAAATTTAATTTGGAGCGACATTTCAACCAAATGCATGGTAATTTTAATTACAAATACCCCGTTGGCTCAAAACTACGAACTGATTTCATAAGCAAGAAGAAACAATCCTTAGCAGGACAGCAATAATTTTTTTATAAAAGGAGCGACGGACGGAGTCGATGGTAAGAGCCTCATATGAAATTTCCCTTTTATTAGCTAAAAATAAGAAGCCGTATTCTGATGGCCAAGAAATAATAAAACCGAGTTTAGGAATATTGGCTAAGCATGCGGGTGATGCTAAAATCAGCAAGATGGTGGACCAAATAGCTTTATCTCGAAATACGGTGATGCGACGGATAGATGATATGGCTACTTCCGTTAATGAACAAATTACCTCTGGAGTGGCGTCTTGCGAATACTTTTCTTTGGCTTTGGATGAGAGTTGCGATGTAACCGACAATGCTCAATTAAGTATATTCGTTCGGTATGTAAATGATAATTTTGACGTGACAGAAGAACTTCTGGATCTGCGACAACTATGTACCACCAGGGGAGAAGATATTTTCAATGAAATAAAAAGTGTTGCCGAGATCAAAAATTTGGATTGGGCAAAACTTGATAGCATTTGTACAGATGGGGCACCGGCAATGATGGGGAAGATAAAAGGAGCTGTGGCTTTGCTTGAAAATTATTTGGGAAGAGACATCTTTAAGTTTCATTGCATAATACACCAAGAAAGTCTTTGTGCCAAAGATTTGGACTTTTCTTCAGTTATGAACCCGGTAGTGCGCTGTGTTAATAAAATTCGAGCGTGAGTATTAAATCGGAGACAATTTCGATACCTCTTTCCCGAAGAAATTGAAGAAAATGGTGAACTTCTTCTTCATTGTGTTGTGCGTTGGCTTTCTAAAGGCAGTGCTCTTAATAGGTTTTGGAATCTTAGAGAGACTGTTTTAAAGTTCCTAGAAGACAACAATGAAAAACGAAGATTGGTTGTGGAATCTTGCGTTCCTGACGGACATTATGGGCCATTTACATAATTTGAATTTACGACTTCAGGGCAAAAATTGTATTTTTCCGACGTTATTTTCACACATTTCCTCTTGCAGGAACTTTCAACAAAATTTAATGAAATGCCCAAATATGATCTATTTAAGAATTTCATAAACGTCTTGCGCAATTCATTTGATAACAGATTTAGTGACTTTCAAAAAGATAAAATGAATATTGAGCTTATTGTAAACCCGTTTAGCATTTCTTTCCAGGAAATCAAAGAATATTCTGCGGAAATTCAAACTGAGATAATTGATTTGCAAAATCACTCAGTTTTAAAAGGAAAATACAAAGAAATTATGTCAACCGCGGCAACCAATCAAGATTATATTGGGTTTTGGAAATTTGTACCTGCTGCAGATTTTCCAAAATTGCACAATTTGGCCCTCAGGTTCTGCTGCCGGTTTGGATCAACGTACGTATGCGAACAGACATGTTCGATTATGAATATTATTAAAAATAAATATCGCTCGACGTTAACAGACAGTCATTTAAAACACCTTATTTTGCTTGCGTCTTCAAAGATTTCTCCCGATATAGATGCTATTCTAAAAAATATTCAGATACAGAAACCACATTGAAGACTTTTAATTTTATTTAAATCTAACTTTTTTTATTTTCCGAAAATGTGAAGATTTGTTGGTGTTTGTTTCTTTTTGTAACCTATAGTAGAGATTTTATTTTAATACAAAGGTATTTTTAATAATATAAAATATTCTTAAAAATCTGGTGTGAAGAACACAAATGCAGGTTCACTATTAATATTTTCTGTGAACGTGTCCGAATATATCCTATCCCCAGAGACGTAGAAACGTATTTCGCTTTTCTACAAGCTCATCGGTACGCCCCTGCTGGAGAAAGGATATTTCCAGACACATTCACAGAAAAGAACCACCTCGCCCTATCACCGTAATTATCCAGACCGAGCGCAGAAGTAAATTCGGAGCTACCTGTTGTCAGACAGCCGAAGTACCTCGCATACCGTCCACATAATTAATGTGAAGTAACGACGCCCTTCCAAAGAGGTTAGCACAGCCAACTCTCTAGAAAACTGCATTTTGTTTGTGCCTTCACTCATACTACGGCTTAACCGCATGTGTAATGTATCAGAATAATTGAAACATACATGAGTAGGTAAACCCCACCAGTTTTGTATAATACAAAGGTATTTTTAATAATATAAAATATTATTAAAAATCTGGTGTGAAGAACACAAATGCAGGTTCACTATTAATATTTTCTTCACACCAGATTTTTAATAATATTTTATATTATTAAAAATACCTTTGTATTATATAAAACTGGTTGGGTTTACCTACTCATGTATGTTTCAATTATTCTGATACATTACACATGCGGTTAAGCCGTAGTATGAGTGAAGGCACAAACAAAATGCAGTTTTCTAGAGAGTTAGCTGTACTAACCTCTTTGGAAGGGCGTCGTTACTTCACATTAATTATGTGGACGGTATGCGAGGTACTTCGGCTGTCTGACAACAGGTAGCGCCGAATTTACTTCTGCGCTCGGTCTGGATAATTACGGTGATAGGGCGAGGTGGTCCTTTTCTGTGAATGTGTCTGGAAATATCCTTTCTCCAGCAGGGGCGTACCGATGAGCTTGTAGAAAAGCGAAATACGTATCTACGTCTCTGGGGATAGGATATATTCGGACACGTTCACAGAAAATATTAAAAGTGAACCTGCATTTGTGTTCTTCACACCAGATTTTTAATCATATTTTATATTATTAAAAATACCTTTGTATTATACAAAACTGGTGGGGTTTACCTACTCATGTATGTTTCAATTATTCTGATTTTATTTTATATTGATCAGCATACTGAAAATATACCTAGTAGTAATTAAGTATGTTGGCTTTTATTTTCATTAAGCATAAAATTGGAAAACATTATTTCTACAATAAAAATGTGGCACACACAAAATTTTTATAGACAAAAGTGGCACAGCTTACAAAAAGGTTGGCCACCACTGCTGTAGAGCTATGAGCGGCGCAATAATCGCTAGTTCAAAAACAAACCACAAGATGTCGCACCCGTTACAAACATGCAGATTCGTTTACTTCAAATTATCTGACAACATACGCCAGAAATAACAAGCTGAGACGTGTTAACACAAAAAAAATTACTTACGTGCCCAGCAGGCCACATTTATGTAAATATAGGATAAAGATGATGAAAAATTATTTTATAATTTAAATACATAAATTGAAATTGTTTGAGCTGAGAAACTGTTGCATGAATACCTGTTTAGACTATATCAAAATGTTGAATTAATTTAAGAATATTTAATACAAATTATAAGAATCAAATATTACTCCAGGCCTGATAGGCCCGGTTTATGTATTTTAGGGTTAACTATAGAAATACGTTTTGCAGTGCATAGATACCTGAGACGTAAGGACTTTTTGAACACTCAGCTTTTCATTTATTTCAGTCGTGTTCTAGTAACATGTCCCTCGTATATAAGGTTATCTAACGAATAAATTGGATGTATGTACATGTATTGCATTCTGAACGAGATAACATTTTAAATATTAATTTATTTCTTATTAGTTCTTTTTATTTAGGTTAAAAACACCATATACTTACTTAATTAAAATGGTACATGTAATACTAATATACCATATTCATGTTATTAATTATTACGCAATACACAATTTATCTCTTTTTGATTTATTACCTCTTAAAAAAATTATAAATAAAATAAATTGCGAGATAATATTTCATAGTTTCATATCTTATCGTAAGTTTTTGATAAAAGTAAGCGGCGTATCGGTCATTAACATTTGCCTGGCCATACTACTTTTCGAAAACAGACAATCTGTCTCCAAGAAATTATATATTAATAATCGGCATTTCACGTTTATTGAATTCATTTATTTCAAATCTATTACTTAAATAGTGTTAGCACAGATAAGTTTCTTATAACTTATCTGTGGTGTTAGTTATAGCGGGTGCCAATAGTATTTCCAGCTTCTTGTTTAAGGTTGTGCATGAGCTGTTGCTCAGCCCTTACACATTATATTTTCTGGTCTTTATACTTTAAAATTCCCTAGGATCTGGAAAAGAGCTGTGCGTCTTGTCTCGAAGAAAGAGGATGTCTTATTACAAGGGTTATTATTTATTTATCCGGAATAACAAACGAATTTTAATTATCCTAACAACCGGAAATAGGTGACGTCGCGACGTGTGCGTTCTGCATACTGGTACAAACTTAGTTTGTCAAATTGTATTGCGACACATTAGGCGAGATTTGCACGTGGAAATGGAAATCAGCAGTCATTAATTCTCATTTGCAATACATTCGAAATAGTAACCATACCGGGTGCCTAAGTTATGTTGTTCCAATGGCGTACCTCCGTTATCTAATAAATAAAAATTTAAAATTGAGACATCTGATATACAATGTAATGGGATGTTTGAAGACAATAAGCATTCTCCGAGGATATAAATCACGTTCATTGATTCTTGGATTGTATACTTCATTTTTATTACAAAAGAAAGGATAATATGGACAAGATGTCACCGAATGTCAGAAGAATTAACTACACTACATACTACATACATACACTACAAGGAAATTGCAGTTGCAGTCTTCTTAGACATAGAGGGAGCTTTCGACAACACCTCGACATCTTCTATTATTTGATCTTTAAGAGATCGAAAAATAAGCAACGCATGCAACTGGATTCATAACATACTGCGTAGCAGAGTAGTTCATGCCCAAATGCAAAACAAAACGATCTCCATGAGGACAACAAAAGGGTGTCCTCAAGGGAGCGTATTGTCACCGCTACTATGGAGTCTAGTAGTGGATAATCTCCTCAGGACATTAAATGACCAGGGAATATATACGCAGAGGTCCGCCAATGACATTGTCATTGTGTCCCAGGGGAAATTCCCGGGGACGGTGGCGAGCATCATGCGAAATGCTTTGCGAATTGTGGAAAGATGGTGCCTTGAGGAGGGATTACAAAAAAAAAACAAGTTGGTAGCCTTTACCAACAGGAGAAAACTAAATGATCTGGGTAGCGTAAGGCTGTTTGGACAAGAGTTTGAACTAACCAATGAAGTGAAGTATTTAGGCATAACAATTGATGCGAAACTGAATTGGAGCAGACACCTAATCAAAGTGGCAGACAGGGCGACGCAGCTCTTCTGGAGATGCAGAAGAGCTATTGGCAAGACCTAGGGACTAAAACCAAATGTGGTACACTGGTTGTACACAGTAGTAATAAGACCAACGATTACCTATGGAGCAGTTGTCTGGTGGAGGAGGACGGAGCGGATATCGTCGGTGGGGCTCCTCACGCCTCTCCAGCGACAGGCTCTGTTGCCATACAGATATCACAGGAACTATACTGGAAGAGCCAATATTTCAAATGCCGGCGGACAGAATGGCATCGGAGATTATGTTTACAACTAAGCTGAACATATTTATACCGACCAGGGAACAGGCAAAAAGTCGCTCGAGCGATTGTGGTGCCGGCACCCGGTACATTGATGGTTCACAATCTAGTCAGGGGGCAGGTGCAGGTATATGCGGAATGTGCCCTAGAAGGAAGATATCGATATGTCTGGGGAAAGATACAACGGTTTTCTAGGCCGAATTGTTTGCAGTCGCAACCTGCGCTGAGGAAATTCGGGAAGCCGGCTGCGCAAACAAAAAAATTAACATAATGACTGATAGTCAGGCAGTTATTAATGCCATTAAGGAAGCATTTGTACAGTATGGGCTTGGTTAGCGAGCCCTGGTGTAGGAGATGTGAAAAACAGGAGGAAACTAGCCTTCATGTAATATGCACGTGTGAGGAACTGAAGGAACTCAGACAGACATATTTCGGGAGAGATCTATTGGATCCTTCGAGTGTACTCAAACTTCCCCTGACGATGATAGTGGCTTTTATCGAGGACACAAGATTAACAGAGTGGAACTGAGAGATCTATTGGGGATAGTACAAGGAGCAGTGTGCTAAACTGCCTGGACGTGCTGGCGTCCAATCCAAAAGAGAAGAAGAAGAAGAAGAACATGGTCATACTAGCGAGTAACTTTTGTCCGTAGCCGCATAGGTATTTTGAAATTAAAATAAATGGTTTTTCGTAAATATCTAGAGAACCGTCAAGAATTTGAATACAATTATAGTTACAAAATTTTTTTTTATGATTTTTAATTTATTTTTCCTCAAATACCAGAACTAATGATCTAAATTTTTGGGAATTGATGAAGTGCGTTAAGATGAATTGAAATGTGGAAAAAATACAAGGCGTCTCATTTTAAAAAAATTGCTTTAATATCGTCACACTTATATGGGTCACTTGTACACTCAAAAATATTTTCCTGAAATAGAGTCTTAAAAATACAATAGATTGACATATGAACGAAATTCCTAACTTTATTGGTTTAGGAGTTATAGACTAACACGCGCTTAGCTGACAACAATGTTGATAGCACTCTGTATATTTTCCTCAAAATTTGATTTCTACGGAAAATTCTATTTCCCATGAAGTATTACACACAAAACAGAGGTGAAATTGCATTTTAAATATTTAAAAATTGGGATCGTAGAAACTAAAGCAAAATTTGACATTTGTTTGTTAACTTTAACAGTTCATAGAAGTGTTATTAAAATTTGATTCAAAGTTGCTTCGAACAAAGTTGTACTTATGCCGATTTTAGCGACGATTTTACAAATGAGGAAAAATTGAACATGAGCCTTATTTATGGAGAATGTAGAACAAACAGACGCGATGCATTCCGTGTTTACGGAGAAAGCGGTATCCTGACATACGTTTTTTCCGAAATTTTTCCGATAGAATTAAAAAATGTACTGAAGTAAATGGAGGCCTCTTTGAAAATTTATTATAATGTTAATTAATTTGATTTTTTGTTACAGTAGTCTAAATAAATATTTGTTTTAATATGTTTATCTTATGTAACCATTATTTTAAAATTTAATATTTATAATAAAACAGCCTGTATCTTTGCAAGGAGGAATATTTTATTTAGGTGTTTTAGGTTAAATCTTCATATTTTGTGCTGAGGTTTTTCCAGTTACTATATGGACAATTCTTAATGAAACACCCTATATATAATTATAAAAAAAAAAGTTACGGTCGTTTCCGGTTAAACCAGAAGTGAAAGAATATTAATATTAGGCTCAATTTAAATAACATTAGGTGTAATCAGAAGCCTCAAATTTCAAATTTTTATTTTATTAGATAACGGAGGTACGCCATTGGAACAACATAACTGATAACCTACGCCGTATTAATTAAAACGTTTTATTATGATCATTAAAACGTAATTAAAATTAAATACTTTGAACGTCGAACTTCTTTTAAAAGTATAATTATTATGATTATAATAAAACAAAAATCGTCATAAAACAAAAAGCTTTATATAGCGTATCGATGGCGTGTTCAATGAGATAGATACCTGGTTTTTAATTATTTGTATGGAATTATTTACATATATTTCTTTTTTCTTTAACTTTGTGTGTGGTATTGATAAAACAATATAATTAGTCGGTAAAGAGAATTACTGATGACTTAGAGGTGGAAGCCCGTATTGGCGGCCGTATATTTAAGTGCGACAGTGCTGAACTCGAAAAATCACTTTCTCGTTACTGGGTGAGCATTGGACCGCGATTTTTTCTATGAAGGCATTACTCAATTACTCAAATATACCTTTCGCCCCTTTTTTATTTGGCGCTATAAACAACTAGCATTGTATAAATCTATATTACTACGATGCGTCATTTATTTCACATTTCCGCCAAAAAAATACTCTAGTTCCGAAACTATTTAAATTTTTGCAACGTATTAATCAAGACTGTTTACAAATCATTTGACTGTTGAAAACATTAAGTTCATTATCAATTGGAAATCGCTTTCTAACCTACAAAGGAAGAAATAGAACAGTTTCATTCATTAAAGTTGGTTTCGTTTTTTTTCTAACTATAATCACTCGACATATACTATTGCAATTAAATTTTACTTTCAAGGTGTGGTGCAGAATGCAATATACAATGATTTGCAAAAATTTGGAACTAAATTCATTTTCTATTGTTCTTTCTTTCACATGAAATAACCAGACGATTTATTTCATGCAAAATAAGTACGTAAAAGGCTTCGTTATGGTGAAAAGAAATAATAAGGATTAGATAATATTTTTTTAATATTAAAACACCATACCTTGATCTAAAATTATAGTCTTAATAGTCTTATAGTTTGAATTTTGGGGGTTTATTAATTAATTTTTGAATTTGAGAGTTTTCTTAATGATCTATTAGATTTATATTTTTGCTCGCGGTTCACAAGAGGCTTTTCTTTGTGTGCGTGTCTTTTATCACACAGATTTTTTCCTCTAAGCTTTTGTTAATAACGCATTAGCTCTCTTTACACTTTGTAAAGAGTAATTTTTTTATTTTTTTTATATAATAAATATTGTAAATTCCAAGTGTTTCCTTTACTGAATCTTTATTTTTTTCACTTTCTTGCTCGAGGGAGCGAGACCCCAAGTTTAAGAAGTCTCATATTAAGAAGAAGAAGTATCAGAGCTAGTCCGGACATATTGTGGTGAACAGTGGACCTACCCTTTAAGCAAACTCACAGTTCACAGCAATATGCTATACGAAGATTTTAAAAATAAAAATTATTGGTCAGCAGCATTTATCGATATGACAAGCATTCGATAAGTTTTGACACACTGGCCTATTATGTAAAATTTTAAAAAACTATTAAATTCTACTTAACCAGCAGACTCTGCGTTATTAAACAAAATAACGAATTTTCATGCTTGCATTTTATGCTATCTGGAGTTTATCAAGATAGCATCCTTGGGCCGTTACTGTACCTTCTCTATACAAGCGACTTACCAACTACGTCGACAGTAATAACCAGAGAGCGGACTTGAGCGATTCATGATTCATAGCCCATAGGCGTCTACCTTGTATTCCCAATAGGTTTGTTTCTGTAAGCGATCCGTGAGTTTCGAACAATTTGTTACGTGTGGTCAGTCAGCTGCATAACTGGCACATATTGCAGTGAATTGTGATGTTGATTGCCTATTGAACTTTGGTTCACAATACACAGTAGCTTGCCCTGCTATACTCTAGTCGGATTCGCCTTCCTGGAGCTCTTCAATCTTCAAGGTTTACCCTCACAGGGTACGTAGCACAAGAATAAAAACAAAAGGTATTAGGCAAACAAACAAAGATTCACCCCACAAAATTTTAATCCCATAAAAAAAAAGAAAAATAAAAAAAAATAGACTTTATAAAGTATAAAGTCAAACTGAAACATCTATAATGTAACAGGTGTGAGGAAAACTTTGATACTAATGACAGCAAAAGGTAAAAACCTCACAAAAATGACCGCGAGCTAATTACTAATTTAAATATTTAGAACAACTGTCAGACTTATCAAATTACTTTATCCCAATATCAAACGTCAAAATAGAAAACTATCTATATTCACACGCAACCAAAATTTAATTCTTGCGCACATTGAACATGAAACAAATAAATTTTCCCACCTGTTCTATCCTTCTAGAATATTATACTTATAACAAAAAAACTTCAAAAGTAAATCTGACAATTTTTCTTAATATTCCTCTGATTACAAAATATTTTATAAACCTAAAATTACTGATTTTACTGAGCTCAATTATCTTACTAAATTATTTTTAAAATACATAAATATAATTGCAAAAATATACATACATTAATTAATGTATACGTCACTTCACAAAAAAAAACTTAAGTGATTTCAGATAGGTCACCTTAATCAAAATTACAAGTTTAAAGACTCGTAATATGGCGAATTAATTTTTAACACAACAATAAAGGCACAACAAAAACACAAACCGAAGTTATCTAAAAAAACTTACTACTGAAGTAGTAATATAAGATCCGAAGAAGCTACATCGTAGCGAAACATGTCATCTATTTATTAATATATAATAAAGTGTAATATATACTGGAAATTAGTATAAGTGTTTTACTTAAATCCCATTTACAAAAAATTATAGGATAAATATACAATATAGCAATATAAAACGGATTTTTTAAAATACTAAACGTTGTAACCAAATAACACTGAAAGAAACGAAACCAGCAACACTCTCTTAAAGAAGAGAATAGAAAATATACTATCTCAAGAACAATAAATACATACAGGGTTAGTTAAAAGTATGGAGACGGCGATTTATTGTCGTTAATATTCATTTTATGGAATTATGTTCAATATAAAAGTTTGTTGAGATATTTTGATCTACATTTGAGAATATTTGAATTTTTTTTCTTCAATTGTTTTTTTAGATACGCCTGTCCGCGCATTTTTTTTTTAATGGGAACTGGTAAATTTTGCTCTACCATTCGATAAAGAATTTTTTCTCTTTACTATAATATTTTTGTATTTTTAAAATTCATTTTAATAACTTTTTTACAAGACAAATTAAACAAATTATTAACAAAGTAAATTAAAGTAAGTGTTCAAATTGTCGTCCATTAGTAATTTGACAATGACCCAATCGATTTACAAAACCCCGAACAGAGTTCTGTAAAAAATCACTGGGAATTTCTTATATCGTTCTGGTAATTCGGATTTGTAAGTCTTCGACGTTATCGGGCTTATCTTTGTAAACTTTGTAAACTTTGTTTTTTACGTATCCCCAAAGAAAAAAATCTAAAGGACTTAAATCTGGCGAACGGGCTGGCCATTCAATGGTTCCTCGTCTTCCAATCCATCTGTGGGGAAAAACGTTGTCCAGATATTGATGAACATTCACACCATAATGTGGTGGGGCGCCATCTTGCTGGAACCAGATACTGTAATTGGGCTGGTCTTCATTGTTTTCATGAGGATAGAGCGTAGTACAAGCTGGAATTATTTCATTTTGCAATAACTGCAAATACAGAGCCGAAGTTAAATTGCCATTGATGAAAAAGGGACCGATAATATGACCGCCTAGAATGCCAACCCAAACATTAACCTTTTGGGGGTACTGCCTATGGTGCTCCAAAAACAAAGAGGGATTTTCCGATGACCAGTATCTGCAGTTATGTCTGTTTACTTCACCGGTAAGGCAAAAAGTAGCTTCGTCAGAGAAAAGAATATTGTTGACAAAATTTTCATTATTATTGCAAATATTTAACATTTCTTCAGAAAATTATAATCTCCTATCAAAATCATCTTCCGTTAACTCGTGTACAAGGTGTACCTTATAAGGTTTATACTTTTCACTTTTTAAAAATGACACGATCGATGACTGTGAAATATTGAAATTGGCCGCTAATTGATTGGTTGATAAATGGGGATATTCAGATACATCCAATAAAATATCCAGTTTGTTATCATCGCTTTTTGCTGTTCTAGGTCTACCACTCCTTGGAAAATCTTTAACGGTACCCGTTTGTTCAAAGCGTCTTAAAGTTTTACCAACAACGGATTTAGAAATTGGATTTCTATTTGGATGCGTATCATTAAATAAATTACAAACGTCTTGTAAACTTCTGCGTCTATCTCCATAACCCAACATCATAAGTATTTAATTCGTTCATGTTCACTTAAACTCGCCATTGTTAATATTAAGAGCAACAAATTGCACAAATAAATTATTTCTGTCAAAGATTTGACGTACACAATAACCACTGATAAAATTATGTCGCTCAAGTTTGTTTATCGCTACGCTTCTGTCTATCTGCGATGTACCGAACATCTGTTAAACACATGAACCGGCCTTTTCTTATAAAAAGTTATTAAAATGAATTTTAAAAAAACAAAAATATTATTGTAAAGAGAAAAAAATTCTCTATCGAATGGTACAGTAAAATTTACTAGTTCCCATTTAAAAAAACTGCGCGGACAGGCGTAACTAAAAAACAAATGAAGAAAAAAAAAATTCAAATATACTCAAATGTAGATCAAAATATCCTAACAAACTTTTATATTGAACATAATTCCCTAAAATGAATATTAACGACAATAAATCGCCGTCTCCATACTTTTAACTAACCCTGTATATGTATATGCATGTACAACAGCATGTAAACACGAGAATACACTTTGGAAATTAGTGGATATAATTTTTTAAGCGATTATTTCTACGAATTCATCGAAATAATATATAAATGCATATTCCGTCTTACACGCCACTGTTGAATTAAAACAACATCTGCTCGACGAATGCAATCAAGCAAGCAAATAGTGGGGCTGTTATAACATGCATACTATACCTGATACCGCCACAACATTTTGTCAAGGCAATTGGTCATTCAATCGCCTCTGATCATGAGCGAAGGAAATCGCGTTAACCAAGTATGTGAAGAAGGACGCCCGTTCCTGAGTTATGATAATAGTACTTTCTTGATAAGTCATTTTTCGTGTTATTCTTTTTATTGAAAACGAATTCCAGAATTGTATGCATAGCTTCTCAGTATGAGAAATTGAAAAGAAAGTATTTTGTCGATTACAGCGCCATCTATCATGAATTGAAAAATAAATTTCAGACAAATCCTACGAACTTTTTCTAGTATAATTCGAATCTGTAATAAAATATACGGGTTCCTATTTAAGATTTCAAAGTTCCTCCCGCCCCACCTACATGGTGCGAGAGAAAGGGCCTAATGCCTAATCCTCCATTGAATTATTCAATCTGGATATTTTTTCGTGAACTGCTTATTTTTCGAGATATTTGAAAGTTTGAAGTTAAAAAATACACCCGGTATAATTAGCTTTAACGAACTACCAAAGGTAATTAATTTAATTCCTAATTGAGTAAAAATTGTTAATGTATAGTTAAGCAGTAACACTTATTGAAGTATACTGAGCAAGTCCTCCTTTGTAGACACAACAAACGCTAATTGTTAATGAAGACAGATTGCCGCGCTTTTGGAGTTAGAAAAAACCTCTTGTGTATTATAGCTTCACCATCATTTATCTGAAAATCGTGACCTGTATACATACTATAATTTTACTCTATTTCCTAGAAAAAATTCAAGAAAAAAAAATGAATTTCAAAAATATCATTTCGTTTTAGGTTTATTATAACGGAAGAACGTGCGATCGTTAAAAGTGAGTGTCAGTATTTTTAGCAATTTGCCAGCCCATTAATGAAGTAATTCAATTAATTTTTGTGGCAGCATGAAATTATCGCGGAATTTTAAACACCACATCTACATATTTTCCTGTAATTATGTTCCAGACTTGGCGTGTTATAATTACGGTGATTAAAATGTGTTTTTGGTCGATCGGTGTTTTAATGGAATTAATGAAATTAATGAACAATTATTAAATCGACAAAAAGGAGGACGAAAGATAGAAAAAGAAAACGGACGGGTAAAACCGATTGAAATGCGTGGAGTGAAATTTGTCTTGCGAAAAACTCGATACTTATCGGAAATATAAATTATATTTCGTGCGTTGTTATGTTTCTAATTAGCGAGATTAGCGCGTTCCGTAGATTAAAATCGCTCCGTAAATGTCATCATTGCAAATTTAGGAAATAGGTACTTTTCATTACAATTTATATGTTCCAAAACTGAAAGTAAATCACATGGTTTATGTAAATGGGATTTAAGTAAAACACTTATACTAATTTCCAGTATATATTACACTTTATTATATGTATTAATAAATTGTATTAAATAATTGTAACATGTTTCGCTACGATGTAGCTTCTTCAGATCTTATATTACTACTGAACACGCTCTTCACAAATGTATGGCTTTTTTCTAAACTATTTCAATGGGTTGCACTTGTCTACATTAGAATCGTCTCTTACCGATATATCGTCTAAAGTTATGGTTATCTTAATATTTGATGAAACCAGTTTAAAAGTGGGGAATTATTAAGGTCTAATTGGTCATTTAACAATATATCTGCATATTTAAGTTTATTTATTTCTAAGGATTCCAGTAAATTTAACTTTAATCCTTTTTGTTGTGACTGTAAAATTTCAAAATCTGTATTGAAACTATGATTATTTTCCAACAAATGAAGTGCATAATTGGAATCTGTCTTTTTGTTAATAAAACTTTTAAAATGTTCCTGTATTCTTTTCTCAAAGCTCCTACCAGTTTGGCCTATGTATGTTTTAGGGCACTCTTTACATGTTAGTTTGTATACTCCTGATTTATTACTTTCGCTTGTCTTGGATTTATTATTTTTTATGAATTTCCCTAAAGAATTATTAGTTTTATAAGCTACATTTATATCTGTTTTTCGTAAAATTTTTCCTATTTTTTCACTTATCGGTCCTATGTATGTTACTAATTTATAATTGCTTGGTTCATCTTTTATTATTGGGTACACATTTTCTATTGCTTTCCTATATTTCTTTTTTCTTAAAATTGTATCTACTATATTTGGGTTATATCCATTATTTTGCGCTATTTGTTTAATGATATTTAATTCTTTAAAGAAGTTTTCATTATTTAAAGGGACTGATATTAATCATACAATGGAATGATGCTAGTTTATGACTAACCGGGTGACAGGAACTATTGTGAATGATAACATCTGTGTGTGAGGGTTTGTGATATATTGAAAACACATGGTTTATGTTGCTCAATTTAGTATTTTGATTTTAGAATTTTGAATAAAATTCAAGGAATTTAACTAATAGTAACGACTACCTCGCATAGTGATAAATCTCGATTTTTATGAGACTTGTTGAGATCAGTTCTTGGTCCTGTTATTTTTCTCATTTATGTTAATGAGCTGTTTCACAGCGGTTCTGCAGATAAAATAATTCAAATTAATAATACATCGATATCGGCTAGAGTATCGAGAAGATGGTGCTACACATATAGTGGAAGATTGACGTGAAATAGTCAAGAAATGGTTTAACAGCAATTCTCCACATTTCAAAAGGTAATTCTAGTTAAAATACCGTAATTAAATGAAATACAGGCCAAAATAATAGTAATTTGGAAAAGTAAAGGAGAGGCCCTGGAATAATAAAAACAATTAGCGGTTGTCATCCTCTTGCGTAAAGTATTAACATTTATATTTTTGGTGTTTCGAGTAATTAATTGATAAAACGAATAATATAAGTTTTATGAACCTTAAAGTGTTAAAACGTTTATTGGAAAATAAAAAAAAAACATAAAAATAAATTAGAAGCATCAAACGTTCCTGTATTCCATGAAAATTCTGTATTCCATGAAAATTCAAGATCCTATGTCCTTGGTTCCACACAAGACTTAATTTCAGTTAATTAAAGCAGTTACATAATTCAGTCAGTTGAATATATATTTATAATAAATTAGACTTAACAATAACATAATAATATCACTACTTCTTAAAAAAAATACGTCACTGTAAATGGTTGAAATATGCACCATTGATATCTAAACATAAATTAACTCTTTCTTTATTTTTATATTTTCAAATATTCGTTCGAATATTGGTCGATCAATTTTGTCTATTTCATTTGTGATAGATGAATAGATAGATGAAATAGATTTTGAAAAAATTTAGTTTTTAGATAACCAAATAGACAGAAATCTAATGGTCTCAAGTCAGGTGAACGCGAACGATCCTTACTAATTAGTCTATTATCAAAATATTCTTGGAGATAATCTAAAGTATTATTAGCAGCATAGGGTGGTGCGCCGTCTTGTTGGAAATATCACCTTTGTAATTTATAGTCATATAATTGATTTACAAGAATCTGCAATGAGTGCGATATCATTCTCCAGTGATGGTATCACTCATAAATATTGGACCGATAATTCGACGTCTCGATATTAACTTTCAGTGAATGCAAATTGGACTCAACAAAATTATGAGGATTTTCAGTTGCCCGCGTTCTGTAATTTTGGCTATGGATGTACCTCGATAGATGAAACCAAGTCTCATCTGACGTAAATGTAACATATAACAAGTGTTCATTTGAAAAGTCAATCTAGGTTACTTTGAAATTTTGATAGAATAAGGCACAAATATATTAGTATGTGTTCGTTGTTCCGTAAACGTAAATCCAAATGACATTTGATAATGTCAATCACAAATATCAGTTAGTGCATAAAACAATCGTGCATCGATTCTGGTTTAAATAAATTGCTTCTCAGTTATAAAATGGCTTTCACTTTAGAACATAAAATTTTTTTAGTCCAGGCTTATTTTCGAAGTGGTAATAAAATTGATGGTTTATGGGCTTATTCAGTTCAAGATTGCATGGTAGAATTTCAAGTTGAGTTTCCACATTTTGTAATAGATTATATACAAGTTAAGAATACTTTGGATAGAACTTTAAAACTTTTTTCTGAAGCTGGTAGTCTCTTAAGAAAATCGGGCAGTGGAGCAGTTAAGAAACGTACACCTCAAGTTGTCAATCGTGTTGAAGAAATAATGGAAAATGAACCACAAACACCTGTTCGACACTTGAGTCAATAAATAAACCTTTCTGTTGGTACAACTCATAAGTTATTAAAAAAAGATATGCAACTTTATCCATACCGTGTCGCAGCAGTACAAGAATTGTTAGAAATTGATTACCCGCGTAGACTACAGTTTTGTAATTGGTTTGTAAATATGAACAATAATGGAGAACTTTCGCAAAGAGTCATCTTTACTGATGAAGCATGGTTTTATAAAAAGGGATACCTAAATTCACAAAATACAAGAATTTGGAGAAGTGAAAATCCAAATGTAATTAATAAAGAATCGCTACATCCAGAGAAAATTGGTGTTTGGGCAGCGATAAGCCAAAGGCGAATCATTGGACCAATATTTTTTCAGGGAACCTTAACTGCTCAAAGGTACCGTATGGAAATTTTACAACCATATGTCAATCAGTTGCATGATGATGAACTACAAAATGCATATTTCCAACAAGACGGAGCACCTTGTCACTATACTGCAGAATCTTTGGATAATTTAAGAGAATTTTTTGATGAGCGTATAATTAGTCGAAATACTGAAATTGCCTGCCTGCACGTTCATGTGATTTAACACCTTTAACACTTCTTTTTGTGGCCTTATATAAAAAATAACATATTTCGAACACCTATATTGAATTAGAATGATATGCTACAGAGAATCGAACAGAAATGCATGGAAATTAATAACAATCTAGTAATGTTGCAGAATATCATCAGAAATTTTTAACGGACAATTTTAAAGTGCGTTGATCTTGAAGGACAACATTTTCAACATTTGTTATAGTTTTCAATAAATACCTATTATTTGTTATTTATTTGTATGTATGAAACTGTCAAAATATACGACTTCGTAGGTTAAGTAGTAAATTTTAATTTACGACATATTTCAAAATGTTCTCAGTAAATCACATGCTACTAGATTGACTTTTCAAATGAACACATTATAGAATATCATCATTATTTAAGTTTTCGTTGAACCACTGACAGTATTACACTCTTCTTTGCAATCGATATCCAATAATTGGTGTGTAATAGTTATTTTGTATGGAGGCATATATAAATTTTGAACCAAAGCTTGATTGGTAGAGCTATAAGATATAATACAAATTAAAAATAGGGTGTGAAGAACACAATACAAGTTATATATTTGTGAATGTATCTCCTCTCCAGAGACGCAGATACGTATTTCACCTTTCTACAGGATCGTCGGTACGCCCCTGCTGGAGAAGAGATACATTCAACCAAATATACCTACCTTGCTATCAACCAGAAATTATTAAGACAGAGCGTGAAAGAATATTCAGCGCTGTCTAGATAACAACTGCCGAACTAAGCAACGTGTTTCTCTAGACGGTAACATACCATATCTATAGAAAACTGTATTATCGTGTCTTCACTACTTGTCGGGCGAACCGAATGCGTATATAACAAAATAATTTGAAACATACATGAGTGGGTAAAAACCACACCAATTTGTATAATACAAATTGGTGTGGTTTTTACCCACTCATGTATGTTTCAAATTATTTTGTTCTATAAGATATACCTAAGAAAGTGAATAAAATTTGTAATTAATGATAATTAAATGTACACACCTGTTTGGACAGTTACTTTTCGAATTGTTTTGCTGGACTTTTCAATATCGTTGTCGAATAACACCTTACGCTAAAACTCTATATCGGTCCGTGGTTTGGCCTATGCAAATACAATTTTCTTCAAATCAATGCACAATCCGGTTACAATGTTATCCAAACATTTTGTATGATACGATATTGACTGAGTAATTTTCATTAAATTGCAAATTATAAGATATTGATTGGAATATTTTATATCTTTCTAATACTAATTTTAAGTATACCAATTGTTAAGTGAATTTCATTTTATAATACATTATAAGAATTACAGTACTAAATTGAATTGATATTACTGTACAAGTGTTCAGCGATTGGCAGTACAGATGCATCAAATGCCAAACGAATATGAAAATTTATAAACTGAAAAAGTGTAAATTCACAAAATTATAAAGAATTCACTCAAATTTAAGTTGCTTTAATACATCCAAAACACAATAATGAATAAACGAAATATAACCGGAAACAAGTATGAGAACGATAACTAAAATTTTCATGAAATAATCCAACAAAAACAAATTTTGAGGTTGGTTAATAAAAAATGCGATTTTTTAGTTTTTACAATGTTTTCACATAAAAACTATTATTATTTTCAGGTTCTACGAATGGAATAGCATAAGAAATAGTTTTTCAGGAAAAATAAATCAAAATTTATGAATAAATTCACAAATGAAAATAATAAAATAAAATAAAACAATAACTTTGTTATACCACTTTATTCACATGTAATAGTGACCGCGGTTTCGACATATTGTCATGAATTTTTCCCCGAAGAAAAATTATAGAAACAGTAAAAGACTATATATATATATTTATGTACATTTTATTCCAGGAAAATAATTAGAGATATTTTATATTTGATTTAAAATTCGATTATAATGTGTATTTTGGTCCACGTCTGTAGAATGTTCGAGCGTGGTCCTGATGTTTGAGGTTCCTGCCACTTCGGAAGTATATTGTCGTAGTCGCTCCTTTGAGTTTGTTTTAGGTATGGAGAGATGCATTTACGTAGGGCAGCGTTAGAGATTTTCCATTCGTTAAACATATAGGTTGTGTTACATTTTTCTGAATAAAAACTTCTTTTTTTATTCAGTATATTATAGTTAATTTCGGTTTATGTTTTTAGTTAAGTTATTCTGATGTGTTTAAATTAATTCTCGATTAATTACGAGTTTCTGATACTTGTAATTTTTGATTTTGTGCGACCTATCTGAAATCTCTCTTTTAGTATAATTTTTTTGTGAAGTGTGACGACTACATTAATTAATGTACGTGTATATTTGCAAGTATATTTTTATATATATTAATTTAGTTATATTGTCTGTATTTTGATTAAGCTCATAAATTCAGTAAAATTTTTAGTTTATAATATTTTATAGTCAGAAAAATTTTCAACATTTTATTTTTTTTTAGCTAGTTTTTGCTTTTGGCTGGCTGTAGTTGTATTGAAGGTCAGGGAAATTTGGTGGGAGTTTGATCATGTTATTAGAGCGCTTGATCGTGTCATTTTGTTTGAGTTGCGCGCTGACAGATAATTTTCTGTTTTGACGTTTGAAGTTGTGGGATAACGTAATTTAAAGTTTGAAAGTTTTTCCAACTATATAATTAGTTTTAATTTAGCTCGCGGTCACGTGAGGTTTTTTTTCTTGTATACCAGTCAATATTTATACAAGTTTTCCTCACGCTGTTGCATAATTGTTGCTTCAGCACTTCTTTATACTCTATAAAGTCGATTTCTTTTTTCATTTTTATTATATGTTTGTGCTGTTAATGTTTGTTTTCTTTGCTAATAACTTTTGTTTTATTTAACACATACCCTTTGAGGGTAACCCTGAAGATACAAGATCTCCTGGAAGGCTGTACTGACTAGAGTGAAACCGAGCAAGCTATTGTGTATTGTGGGCCAATTTAAATAACTTATCAACTCCACAATACATAACAATATGTACAATGTCATTCTCAAACTGCAAAAGTTACAGGCCTACATAGATCTTATAAATGACACATAAATATATGGGGGTGGTTTATGATGTTATTTAAAATTACTACTATATACTTAACTATTATATACAACATTGGAAAAGAGGTGTATATATAAGATCCAACTGGTCGTTACGAACTATTGTGTTGTTTCCGCTTTTAAAAATTTCTAGGGCTCTAAACGATTTAATTTACGACCTTTCTCGGCCAAATGCAATATTTTATGATGACCAAATGTATGCCTTTCTGTAATAAGATGGTTTGCGAATGTTGAATCTGTCTTCTTTAGTTTATATGACCTCATGTGTTCTTTTACCCATATAATAAAACTTCGATCAGTCTGACCTATATATACACTTTTACAATCATTACAATATAATTTGTACACTCCTGATTTATTATTGATATCTGTTTTAGGTTTTGCGTTAAAAATGAAATTACTTGTTTTTGCATATGGTTTGTAAGCTATACTAACATTACTATTATTTTTTGAAATTATATTTCCAATTTGCTCGCTTATTTTACCGAAGTAAGTTAACGAGACCAATTGTTTCAAATTAGCACTATCTTTAGGATATACTAAACTAAGGGCCACTTGTAACTGTTTTTTCTTTAGTTTACTGTCAATTACGCTACTTTTATAACTATTGTTTACCGCTATTTGTTTTATAGTATTAATTTCACGAACAAAAGATTCATTAGACAAAGGAATATTTAATGCTCTATGTGGCCCTTATATTTTATAGTAACATTTGCTTCCTAAGCACTGGCAGCTACCTTAGAAATATGAAATGTACTTAAACACGCAGAATTTGATACTACACTCAATCATTTAAAATCGCACTGTATAAATGTGAAATTTCCCATTTCCCCAAGTAAAAGGACTTAATAATTATATTATTTTAGAAAAAAAATTAAAGTACAGTGATTCCTTCTACAATATTATTTGAATTATACAATTAACTTAACCTGTTTCGTAGAAGACAGTTAACGATTCATTGTAATTACGGTACTATCAACGAGTGGAACTTTATTATAATAATATTCCGTTTAAGCGAGAAAGAATACTTTTTACATGATATTCCTCGGAATCTTACCAGGCTTAACTGTAAGTAGAAGTTTTAAATTACCAAGCATCATTATATTTCGATCTTTGTGGGAAAGAAATTCCCATCTACAATACCGATTTTTCAAAAAAAAAGTCCATATTTTAATAATAATAAACTTCAATATCGAACTCAATCATCGTTAATTCAATTTCTATAACATCATTTGACGCTAGAAAACTAATTTAATTAATTAACAGCGGTTTAACGAAGAAAACATCCGTTAGGTGTATTATCTTCTTTTTTTTTTCTTTCACTGTTAAAGAGACGATTTAGAAATTCTCACGATTTGGAGCCAATTAGAAATTTTTATTTTGTGCCGGGAGTAAAATGGTGGTCATCAATATTCTGTGCGTCGTAAAAAGCATTTTCAGGCAGCGCGATTCTCCTGCATGGGATTTATCGTCGCCTAATGGCCGGCCCGATTTTATTTATGTCTCCCGAACGCAGCCTATATCTTATATTATTTTTATAACACAGGAAGGGAAAACGCATAAATTATTTTTATATAAATTGATTTCGAAACAAAGGATGTTCGAATGTCGTAAATGTTATATTTTATGCGGATGTATATAACCCTATTCGCTTTTTGAATGAAATCTAAAAATATATTTCATATTTATGAAACATAATTACCTCTACAAATATTATATTTGTTTTGGGTTAATGGTGATACGTATTTAGTATAGATCTTTGTCATTTATGTAACTGTGGTATTAGTAAAATATTATACAATTCAAGCATTACTAATGACAACAGCAAGCAGGAAAATATTAATCGAAAGTCTAGTAATAATTAATGTCGCTTTTAAAGCAAGCATTGGTGAAACTGTTTGGTGATAATTTAATAATAATAACACAGGTCTGCATTTTTCAACTCTTTGAATGTTGATTTAAAAATTTTAACTGTTTTCTAGTAATTGGGTAGCGTTGATTTCAAATCTGCTTTTATTTTTTTTTGTATCACGTAAGGTTATTTTTCAAACCAGTAAAATCAAAAAATATAAAAAAAACACGATTTATTTCATTTATAAGCTAGTTTTATATTATATTAAAAAAATACAAAAATATACACATAGAAACTATTAGAAATAGTTATTTATTCTTTATGCTTCTTAAAAAATGTTTTCGTTTTTCAGAAAACCTTCGTTTGGTTGTTTTTCTGTCATATTCAGCTAAAGGAAGATCTGAAGGTAGTTTCTGGGGCAAGCAAATTTTTGGTTTCAACCTAGACCCCAGTACTTCAGAAAGATCTTTTGAAAGTCCCAAGTCTCTTACTAAATCATTCAGTTCGGCTTGAGAAAATAGCTCAGGTTGGTTTTGACCTGAGGTTGATGGTTCAAAATCACTATCCATCTGTACGGAGGCGGAAGTTGAAGAGGTTTCAATATCTTCTTGTAGTACTTTGGGGGTATAGGTATAGGTACATGATCACTGTGAGGAACTGGTCTGATAGCTGATTTACTATTGTTTGGGTACAAAATATGTTTCAAAGTTTTTCTATTATGCCCCTTAATATCACAAAGACAAAAGTAGCAATCTTCATGATGATTTTGCGGTTCTCTCCAAACCATCGGTATTCCAAAAGGAAGGCTTTTTCTATTCCCTTTGGTCCATTGTCTTAAACCTTCTTCACATACCTTACAAACAACGTGCGGTGCCCAATCTTTATCTTGATCTCCTAATTTGATTTTGAAATAAGCATAATATGCATTTTTCACAAATTCACCAATTGGTCTCTTAAACTTTTTCAAGACGAAATATCCACAAATATAACAGAAATCATCTGGTTTGTTTTTGCAACACCGCCTAGACATATTTTTAAGCAATGTTTATTTATCAAATACCACGCACAACACTAAAGACAAATTAATTTTACTTGTTTACTGATCGACACTCAGAGCTATAATGAAGTAAATGACATTAAAATATACATTTTGTTTGGAGTGATAAACTTTTATAAATCTTGTCCAAAATTAATACATGTAATAAAAGATTTACATCAGGTAATGGGAGCCTATTTAACAAATTTCTTTAAAACTGCAACAGATAATCATTTTTGGGTTAATACCTAGAATTTGAAGTAGTACATTCATTTTAAAATGTATTAAAACGTCTATTATAAGATTTTTTTAATATTTTTTTCTTTTTCTTTTGTGCAAAAAAAAAATCTGTGGGTGGTAGAGACCAACTGTATTTTAATTAGTTATTGCTATATAAAAACTGAGCTTAACAAACACAAATCACGTCATCACAAATTTTATGCACGCCTGTGTAATTTATTATTACTAATGTAATCCAAATATGCAAAGCGCATATTTTGCATATATTGCATATTATATGCATTTCTGGAAATATTTGCATATATCCTACATAAATAGCGTATTGTGCATAATTGAAAGAATTTTGAATGATGTAGATCTTCAAGATTTTTAGCAGCGCTTCAAGAGTTCGAGATAAACAATTTTATAATTCTTCCATTATCAAGTAATTTATTTTATTATGTTTGCAGTTCTCGAGAAAAAAAAATTATGAGGTACAAGAGTATGGGTATTCCCAGTCTTAAATTTTGAGAATTCAAAATATTTTTATTGTACCAATATCTAATAAGTATAGCAAGCGCCAAATAAGATGGCGGGCGGAGGGGGTGCGCAGTAGTCGTTTTTAAAAACGTGCACGCCCACATACTCAAGTATTATAATTATCAGAATATATTTGTCAGTGACGGAACATAATGTCTTTGGTAGGGGATCATAAAGTGATACACGCTCAAACGCGAGAAGTAGTTTTTAATGTTTACAATTATTTTTATAAACATAAAAGTACATCATTGCTATTAAGTGAACTAAATATTTAGAATCAGAAATATTAGTTGATGAAACGACAGAAAGTTTAATTATTAAAGTATACCGTCCCCGGATTGAGTTTACAAGAGGAAAAAAAAATTTATTTTTTATTTTACAAAAAAGTGCTAAAGGAATAAAATTTTTTGCTTAATTTCAAATGACCAAATCTGTAATTAGAATTACGAAACTGTCAAACCCCTATTTAGAATTACAAATTTTTATTTCTTATTTTCAATCACAACAATAAAAAATAATTAGGCTAGAAACAATAATGTTTAAAACTATTCTATTAATTCGCCACCCCTTTTAGCATACAATTCGACCCTAAGCCGCAGTTCCTTGTAACTGTTGCGAATTTCTTCAAGCGTCAAGGATGCAACAGCATCTTTAATGCGATTTTTTAATACATCCACATTGTTAGGCAAATTTTCCATGTAGACTAGTTGCTTTAACCGTCCCCACAAATAAAAATCTAAAATAGTTAAGTCAGGGCTTCTTGGAGGCCACAAAACAGGACCATTCCAGCCAATCCAATTATTTTCGAATTTTTGATTGAGCCAGGCAGCTACGATGCGCGAACGGTGGGCCGAACAACCATCCTGTTTAAAATACATCCTCTGCCGATAAGCAAGTGGGAGTTCACTTAAACCATCCCAGAAAAAATTGCTCAACATTTCCAAATAATTATGCTGATTTACATTAGCATCAAAAAAATATGGCCCTATTATTCCATGATAAGAGACAGCACACCACACGTTTACCTTAACAAAGTATTGACGTTTTGATGCAATTTTAAAATGAGGATTAGTATCACTCCAATAACGAACATGTTGTGACGAAACGGTACCATTGCTAGAAAAAGTTGCTTCATCGGAAAATACAATGCTTTTGTGAAAATTTTGGTTCTCCATTATTTCATCTCCCATCCACATGCAAAAATAAAGACGTTTCTCATCATCTCCCGGTTCTAACGTATGATTAAAAATCGGTTTATAGGGGTATAATTTACGTTCCTTCAAAACTCTTTGAATATGGGATTTGCTCATATTCAGTTGAAGCGCCCGTCTCCGCAATGAAAGTTTAGGATTATCTTGCACCGAATCCAAAATTAAAACTGTAGTAGCATCATCTTCATCACGTACTATTTTCTTTTTCTTTAAATTCAGAACAGAACCAGTTTCCAAAAAATTTTTCACCAACTTTCTTATACCCATACGGGAAACAGTTACTTCGGGAAATTTTGTATTAAATTCTTCAGCAATACGACGATAGCTCTTTTCCCCAATACCGTAACATTGTATTAAATATATTTTTTGTGATAACGTTAACATTTTCACCAAAACTTACAGAATTACAGTTTGAAGTTATTTTTGACAAATAAATTAGTGTATGACATTTTCAAGTCAAAGGCTTCTACTTTAAAAAATAATAGATGTACTGCGATGAAAAAAATTATAAAAAAATTTTTTTAGAACATAGATAAGTGGTACTGAAATTCTAATTACAGATTTGGTCATTTGAAATTAAGCAAAAAATTTTATTCCTTTAGCACTTTTTGGTAAAATCAAAAATAAAAATTTTTTTCCTCTTGTAAACTCAATCCGGGGACATACGGTATAATGAGAGTGACATTGATGACGACAACTTCAGTTCCGAAGAAAATTAATTTGTTTAATCTATTGTACTGTTAGTAATAGAGGAATAAACCATTTATCAATAAAATATTCTTTATACGTATGTAACCAAATGGATTTGTATTTTGCAATATTCTTAACTATCTGTTTGTACTATCGAATTTACAAAAAAAGTGGTACAGTAGTGAAGTTATATGTAAAGTCAATTTTTAAACATTTTAGTATTGTGACATTGCTAAGGTACTTAAGATCGTAGTAACGTGCAAATGATATTTTTGACACTTATACCTACCTGTATACCGCATGCGTCAAATATCATTAGGCTTAGGGAATACGTATGAGTACATACGATGTATATGTATATGGAAAAGCCGATCCAATGCCGGCGAACGCGACGGCCGGCAACGATTGTCTCCGATTGTTTCGCAAATACAAGTTAGCAGTAATCATTTGACCATCGACATAGGTACTTGTAATGCGTTCTAAAATAACATCTACGAATAGCAAGGGATTTGCATTTCTTATTTCTTTCAGTAGATGCTGGAAATTTTTAAGCTGCGTTGCGTCGCATAAAAAAAAGCGTAATTTTAATAAAATTAAAGAATAATCCTAATAAAATAAATAAAAAAAGATTCTAAAAATTATAATAAATTATACAAGAGGTTCAAAAATTCCTCCTTGCACGGCAAGACATTGGTCCTAGGCGGTCGTAGAAATTAGCTCTTACATTTGCTAACATGTCGGCAGTTAATGAATTGGCAGCCTCAGTTATTTTTTCTCTCAAGGCAACTAGATTTTCTGCTCTACCAGCTTCATGAGTATAAACAATATTTTTTAGATAACCCCACAAAAAGAAATCATTTGGAGATAGATCAGGAGATCGCGGGGGCCATTTAATGTTTCCTGTTCCAGTAATAAGACAGTCAGGAAAAGTATTTCCTAGAAATTCCTTTACCCTCACTGCATTATGTGCTGGACAGCCATCATGTTGAAACCAAACGATTTCCTGATTTATTCCAATGTTTTGAATGGCGGGAAGTATTTGATTTTGCAGTAATTCGAGATACTTGTCGGCATTTAATATACCATCGATAAAATAGGCGCCTATAGAATTGTCACCTAAAATACCTGCCCAAACGTTTTGTTTTTGAGAATACTGAGTGCGATTCGCAAAATGCCGGTGTTGATTTTCCGAAGCCCAGCATCGAAGAACAGAGGGATTGTGCTTTCCGTGTAATGGAATAGTTGATTCATCGGTGAAGAGAATATTTTTAACGAAATTTTCATCTCGATGTATCTTTTCCATAAAGTCTTGACAAAACTCCATTCTCCGGAAATTGTCCTCGGGAAATATTTCTTGAGTTTTCGAATATTTGAAACATTTTAAACCATTACGTTTCCAAGTACGTGAAATAGTTGTGTTACTTGTACCCAATTCCTCGGCAGCACTTCTAGTAGATCTCGTGTTATTAATTTACAGAATACTACAAATTAATACATCCCGCCGTTCTCTTTCCCCAATTTTTTGTGGTGATCCCTCTCTTGGTTTGCATTTCGTACAGTTATTGAGACAGAAACAAGTTTCAAATTTATTTATAATATTATAAATTGTTTGTCTGCAAGGTACAGAACGGTCTGCAAAAGTCAGCGCAAACAAATTCATGCACTCCATTGCAGACTTGCCAGCATAAAACCATTTTACTAACTGAAGCTTTTCAGTGGGTGTATAAAGAGCCATTATATATTAATTTTATTGTACGCTTTCAAACTGTAACGGCCGCAGCTAGACTGAATGCAAAATTTCCAGTCAATCGGTATCGGAGACAATCGTCAGTCGCCGCGGTCTTCGCTGGCATTGGATTGGCTTTGTCATGTACGTATACATTGTATGTACTCATACGTTGATTCTCTATACCTAATGCACAGTGTAGTAAGATGCACCTTTGCACAGTGTAGTAAGATGTGCATCTTTGTTATGTAATGAATAATGATTCTCTAATATAAGTTATATGTAGAGTGGACCAATTCGGAGCGAAAGCAGAGGCGTGACTAACGAATTGGTTCCCGCATGCGAAACATTATTAATATCTAGAGATATACTATCACGAACGGTGATGTTATTATGTTAGATACAAAAAAAATGTAAGACGGTTTTTCTAGATTATGAAACGTTCTCGATGATACGTATAAAAAATAAAATCTAAAATGTATGTAATTAGATGATTAAAAAAAAACTTACCGTCTTATGCGTTTTCCGTGACTTGAAAATCTGGAGAAGCGCGATGAAATATTGTTAACAAAAGGTGCGTCTCCAAAGTTATTTCTCGAAAACGCGTCCGCCGTGAGGAAAATATGTGCTTGTATAAAGAAAACTATCGCTCCACATCTAGTGATGTGATGTTTGCATAATTAAAATAATCTTTGAAACAACTTAACACATCTGTAGACGAACCTTCACAAATTTGTCTAAGTCTGGCAAAATCTAAACCTTTATCTAAAACACTTTCAAACTTACTTAAAATACACTCATTTCTTGCGTCTTCTATCAAACATAGCTGTGCGTGTGTATTTTTCACAACTAGCACTGATTCCTGTAACGAAAGCGAAGAATTTTGTAGGTTTTCTAATGCTTGCACTATTCCGAAGTAATTGTTGTGTGTTGTGTTGCTATTATACGTGTACACACGATGAACGTGAACAACATACTAAGTAATCGTATGTGCGATGGGGCACGCGGGAACCAATTCGTTAATCACGCCTCTGTTTTCGCTCCGGATTGGTCCACTCTAGTTATATGTATCAAATAATTGACATGACATGGAAGATATATAGGTTATGTTGAAGTCATAATTCATAATCAAATATATGCAAATGAAGTAGATGCATACATATTAGTTAATACATTTATTATTTGTACTTTTGTTTATTTATCCGATATAACATTTAATAAATAAAACTGCTTTTTTAACGATTTTATCAAATAGAAAGGGATGTAATTTATTTATACACAAACACTACAATATGAAATACCTTTCATCAATATAAACAAACGTAGGGAAGTATATTAATGATCATTAATTGTATTAATAAAGTTAAAAAAACATCAGTCTGATACTATCTTCATCGTTACCTTCATTTCCAACATTAATAAAAAATTCAGGCAGTCCGTCGCGATCTATACCCACTTCCCTATTTCACCATACTTGTACTAGTTTTTTCGTATGATGAATGCTATTTTGCCAAGTTTCAGATAAAATTGCATTCAATGCCCTTTCTCATATTATTTTTGAATTACCAATGGAACGTCCACTCAGTCCATACTCAGTAAACTTGTCAGTATGTATAATTACTTTAGCCCTGTCATGCGTTCGTTTAGGGCTGGCCAGAATATTGCCCTTTTCAACATCAGTAGAGATTCTGCTAATAGTTGTAAGGCTTACACCTAATGCTGCAGAAACACGCTATAAATATGTAATTCATTATAGGGGTCTAGGACGTTTCTACGCCGCCGGTTCTTCGCCGCCAGTTCATCGCCGCCGTTTCTACGCCGGGACCGTTCTACACTGGCCGTTTCTACGCCAGCCGATTCTACGCCGCATTCAAATTATCGAATCATTTAAAAAGTAGCATTAACATTTATTTTAATTTAAGAGAATAAAAGAATTTCCGAATGGGTAATCTAAAACACCGCAGAAAAATTACCTAGGAGTTAACGGGTTTACAATCCAGTGTGTCTTGCTAAACCAACAGAAATGAATGATCCCGAGCGTGTTAAAAGAAAAATAGAACGCGAAGATACGTTCAAGTTTGGCCTTTCTACGCTACACGCTTGGATTCGCTGTATGGATATGATTCTTCACATTTCATACAATCTATCTTTCAAAAAGTGGTCTGCGACCACAGCAGAGCAGAAACAACAAAAACAAATCAAGAAACAACAAGTCCAGGAAAGAATTGTAAACATTATTATTGTTTCACATATTTTATATTTGGTACATACTTATATGTATACATATTTAGTTTTCCTATCAGTAGTATTTCTGACAGGCGAATGGTGTGTAATTGTACCTTACAATTACTAATATAAAATTCGCTCAATAAGTAATAATTTCTTTTAAAAATTACCTAGGAGTTAACGGGTTTACAATCGCCGGGATTATCTTAATGATGTTATGGTTATCAGCACAGACCCATTAGCACAAAGGACGTAATCAGAAATTTTAATCCGCTTAATTCTTAAATTCTTAAAATTCTAAAAACCGTTTAACAGTATTTGGTATAAATATGGGGCAGGAGCCTTTAACACATCACTTTAAGTGTATTCGCCACAAAGTAATTATTACGTTAGTTAACAGTGATCTTAATAATGGAAACAGCAGTTCTCAGCAAGAGAGGAAACGAGAAGTTTTGCTATAACGGATATTTGTACGTTTTCGACAAAGTTAGTAAAAGGAACCCTAGTTTACAATTTTGGCGGTGCGAAGAAGTGGGTCGCTGTAAAGGAAGAATTCACACGAGGGCTGGAGAAGTGGTCAACGAAATCAACAATCATTCTCACCCTTCCTCGGCAGCAGCCGTACAAGTAGCATCTGTTGTTACTAAAATGAAACGTCGTGCAGAAGAAACTATGGAGGGTACAAGTGTAGTTATAAATCAGTGTGTAATCGACGTGCCTGAAGCTGTTTTAGCATCGATTCCAAATAGTGCAGCCCTGAGAAAAATAATCAGAAGAAAACGGAATCAAATTAATGCTGCACCTGCTGATCCCGCAGACCTAAACGATTTAGTGTTGCCAAATCCATATAAGGTATATGTGCCTCAACCAGGAACAGAAGAAACTTTTTTGCTAAGCGACGATGGAGAGGGAGCAAACAGAATTTTAATTTTTGGAAGAGAAAGCTGGTTGCAGCATTTGCATAATGCCAATACATGGTACACTGATGGTACCTTCGCAATAGCACCGAGGCTATTTTCCCAAATTTATATTGTTATGGCAACAAAACACGGAGGAGTGCATCCTATATTGTATGCTCTGTTACCTAACAAGCAGCGTGTTACATACACACGTATGTTCGAACTAATGAAAACACTAGTGCCAAATTTAAGTCCAGGATCTATCATTTGTGATTATGAATATGCAGCTTTTAGTGCCATGAAAGATTGCTTTCCGGAAGTAAATGTAAAAGGCTGCTTCTTCCATTTAGCACAAAATATGAGGAAGCATTTAGCTCAGATTGGTGTTATTGGTCAATACAACAATGATGCTGAATTTGCATTGAGAGCTAAAATGGTCCTTGCATTAGCATTTGTGCCAATAGCTGATTTAGATGAATACATTGATGCTTTAGCAAATGATTTGCCAGTAGAACTTCAGCCGCTTCTAAATTGGTTTGAAGACAGCTATGTTGGCCGTTTAAATCGACGCGGGAATGGTAGGCGCCTGCCTATGTTTCATCCAACAATGTGGAATTTATACCAGAGAACAATCGATGGAGAAGATCGCACCAATAATCATGCAGAGGCAGCCAATCGTCGATTGCGTTCTGAATTAGGTATGCATCACCCAACTATTTGGAAATTTATAGATGGATTGCGAAAAGTACAAAAAGGACGAGACGCTTATTTTGAGCAACTTCTCGCCGGACATTTACCACCGATGAAACTGAAAAAATACCGTGTCGCTGATGAACGTATTCGAAGAATTGTCTTAGATTATGGAAACAGGGAACCTCTACATTATTTACGTGGCCTAGCACACAATTACCAAATGACGCAATAATCTTATTTTCCTAATTTAAAATAAATTTTCTATTTTATTTTATTTTCTATGACTGTATGTATGTGTTTAAACAATAAATTTTAATTGTAATTGTAATCTTAATTTGAATGCGGCGTAGAATCGGCTGGCGTAGAAACGGCTAGTGTAGAACCGTCCCGGCGTAGAAACGGCGGCGATGAACTGGCGGCGGAGAACCGGCGGCGTAGAAACGTCCCATTCCCCATTACAGTTATACCATTATCACGTTCTTCCTTAAAATACTCGATTGTAGCTGCAATTAGCGATTTACTCTGGCTAGAGAACGGTTTCGGCATTATTGTGTAAGCGAATAATTCCACTTTAGTTATACGAAAAACTGTTTGTAATAAAGACGAGATGGAAACGGTGGGAACTAATAAAAACGTACAAACAACAAGAAAAAATAAATGACAGAACAAATTTGTCAAATGACAGAACACATTTATCAAATAACGGAACACATATGTCATATGTCAATATAGCCGGCTGCGCAAGCAAAAAAATTAACTGATAGTCAGGCGGCTATTAAAGCCATTATGAACCCATCTACCAGGTCTAAGCTGGTGAAATATTGTAAACAGGTCCTCAATAACCTGGCACAAGACAATACAGTGTCGCTGATATGGGTGCCAGGACATGAGGGAATTAAAGGCAATGAGATAGCCGACAAACTGGTCAAAGAAGGTACTAATAGGAACTTCATAGGACCAGAACCTGTATGTGGAATCACTAAGGATTCCGCTAAAAGGGAGATCTGGTCATGGCTCGAAAAAGAACATAAAAATAAATGGAGGTTAACGGAAGGTCAACTCCATACCAAAACACTACTAAGGGGGCTGGACGGGAAGTTTTCAGCCAACCTAATTCGTAGTAGCAAAAAAGAAATTAAAATAATTACCAGGTTAATAACCGGACATTGTCCTTTAAGGAAGCATTTGTACACCATGGGCTTGGTTAGCGAGCCCTGGTGTAGGAGATGTGAAAAACAGGAGGAAACTAGCCTTCATGTAATATGCACGAGTGAGGAACTGAAGGAACTCGGCCAGAAATATTTCGGGAGAGATCTATTGGATCCTTCGAGTGTACTCAAACTTCCCCTGAGGAGTATAGTGGCTTTTATCGAGGACACAAGACCAACAGAGTGGAATTGAGAGATCTGTTGGGGATAGTACAAAGAGCAGTGTGCTCCAGTGCCTGGACGTGGTGGCGTCCACCCCAAAACAGAGAAGAAGAAGAAGATATGTCAAATGACCAATTGACAAATTTGTCATCAATAAATGCTTCTTTCTCAGTCCTACAAACTTATACGGCGATATTAACGTTGAATTTTATCAGGTGTACATAGGTATTTTATTTGCTACAGATTTGTCATGCCGAAAGTTCAATAAATGACGTGCACGTCTTCGTATCGTAAAAGGCCTATATCAACGTATATGATATTTGACAATCATAGGTTATTTGAATACTTAAATTTGACGCCTACATTTAATATACATATACCTACATTCACGCAGCCTAATTTAAACCAATTAAAATATGACTGTACCACTTGAATTCGATAGTACTATCGAATGCAAAACAAAGTGGTACAGTCATATTTTAATCGGTTTAAATTAGGTTGTGTGAATGTAGATATATATTAAATGTAGGCAGGCGTCAAATTTAAATTTTCAAATAACCTATAAGTCTTTCTTTGGAGACTGTGGTTAAGTAAAAACTTAAAAAAGGTATGTAACCCCTTACCACAATTATTAATCGTATCCTAAATACGGATTTCGACAACTAAGTTGTCATCATCAGTAGGTAAAACCACTAATCAAGGTGTCGCACATGATTGATTAGTGGTTTTACCTACTGATGATGACAACTTAGTTGTCGAAATACGTATTTAGGATACGATTAATAATTGTAGTAAGGGGTTACATACCTTTTTTAAAAAACCTATAATTGTCAAATAACATACACGTTCATATACAGGAAGGTGTAAGTATCAAAAATGACTTTTGCCCGTTACTACGATCTTAAGTACCTTAGCAACGACACAATGCTAAAATGTCTAAAAATTGACTTTACATATAACTTCACTACTGTACCACTTTTTGTTTGCATTCGATAGTAAATTTAAATCTCATTTTATATGTAAATTGTTTAATTAATAATTAATAATAATTAATTATAACATCAAATTGCTTCCTCTGTAAATATATACTGTTCTAAAAATATTCTTAAAAACTTGTTTATACATTAAAATCTCATTATTAGTACCAACACCAAAAAAAATGGAATATCTAAAATTTGATCGTATGCTATTAATTGTCAGCTTATGTCAGTTTTATTCATGTCAAACGGTTGTCAAATGTTACTATTGGTTTTAGTTTTAAGTATGCCAAAAGCCCGAATCTAATCCAATCGAAAATTTGTGGGGCACATGGAAAAAATAATGCGTCGTACAGACAGGAATTGATTAATGGCATAAACGAGTGTTGGCAAAATTTAACTGCACAATATTGTGAAGCTCTAATTAGATCTATGCCTAGAAGGATTAATTTGGTGACTAAAGTATTATATTTCTGTTAATAATTACCTAATAAAAAATATGGCCTTTATTTTCTTGCCGCATATTATTTTACAACGTCTAATTAAATTATTTTGATTAATCATTCGGATGGCAATGTCAGATAATTATAATCTCTTTGAAAAAAGCCATAATTAAACAGATTAAAAAAACATAAAACACAGATTTCTGTGTACATCAATTTCTCATTTTTTTTGGTCGGAAGCGTAATATCACGTCATTTGGTAATGAACATATATGTCATTATACATTTGTTTAATTGTTTCTGTAAGGTCTAATTGATTTCACACACGAAATATATCAAAAAATAAAGTGCTTTAAAATGCTTAAATGGTAAAAATGAAGCATATTTTTGAGAAGAACGTGACATATTTATGCGCATATTTAAACCATTTCTTGTGCATAAAAATCCGAACTTTAGTAATGAGAAATAATTTTTGTGTTGAAATAAAGGATATTATTATTATTATTTTATAGAGTCGGAACCTTATATATCCACTCTCGTACATTACTATATAAATAATATTTTATTTATAAGAAATTCGTAACGATTTAGTAGCTCGGCTTTATACGTAGATTATCTTTCTACTGTTTAAAAATCAATCTGTCATATTGGTATTTATAAATAATACCTTCCCTAACATTCCAACAAGTTAAAATATACAATTAAGTAACAGATCTGTTTATAGACTATTTACGCAATTAAGAATTGCAGTTTTGTAATGGCAGTTAACTTATCGTTAACACAAAACTGTTAACAAGCGGAATAAATCAATCGACAATTGAATATATCCAAAACATTCACAAATACACATTCATTATGAGTTATTTATCACTAATGGTTCGCACGGACAAATTAATTGTGCAATTGTGCTGAAACAAAAACGGAAAAACACGATTCTTGTTAGTGTGAGTTTTTGTTAGGCATTCGTGTGTTTGTGTGTGTGATTATGCCTATATTCCAAAAGGTGATTTAATAAACACTGTTACCTTTATCGGGTGTCTGTAAATATTGCTTTCTACATTTTATGGCGCTTATTATTCGAATTTTTTAATTGCAAAAATCGAATAATTACCATCGTAAAATGTAGAAACAATATTTACAATCACATTACTTCGCGAAAATACAATTGATTTGCAACAAGTGTCGACTACAGGCAAAATTATAAACATCTGTTTCCTTAATGTAACTTAAGGTTTCCCGATGTATTCGGAGACACAGTCCTTAATAGCTTAGTGGCAGAGCAATGGTCCGGCAAACCATGAACGTGGATTTGAATTCGGCTTAAGCGTGAATTTTTTCAATTAAAAAATTCGAATAATTATCATGGTAAAAATGTAGAAAGCAATATTTACACTCACATTACTTCGCGAAAATGCAATAGTAAAAAATCGTAAGATTTTATTAACTCTGATTAAATTATTGTTTGCAATTAATAATAATAATAATAATAATAATAATTTATTAAATGCTCAACAGATTTCATCCAAAACTGGGCAAAATAACAATACGTAACGATTTAGTAGCTAGTAGTTATTACATTCGCGAGTATATACAAGCTTGAAATGAAGTCTACTTTACACTCCTAAAATTTGAACATAACGATACGGGACACTTGTATAATACATATACATATATGTACAGTGTGGTCATAAAGTTTGGAACCAAGCTTATAACCGCATTATTTTACATTTTTAGGAAAAACGCTCGGACAGGTAAATTTTCTTTTTTAAAACGCCATCTTTTGACATACAATTTTTTCTATGACGTCATTGGTTTCCGAGTGATGACGTTATCAACACTTTCTTTAAATGGCAACCATATCATTTTTTTCTCGTTTTTGGTAGATCTTTATATCCACCAAATAGTGATATAAAACAATTGGTATGTTGCATCACAATTTTTTTGAAAAAATTATATAAATTTAGAAAAAAATACGAAAATTTAATTTTTGTACAAAATTAAAATTAAATTAAAAAAAATACATCTGAACTTAAATTTATTGTAACAGTTAACGTAAATTTTCAAAATGGACCCCACGAACCAACTGACACTGTCCCAGCCGAGTGTAAATGCTTTGCGATCAATAGTAATCTGCGTTATTCGCTCCAGGTCAAAAGAAATTCGTCTTCCCAATCGGCCAATTACTTATTAAAAAAATCTTATTTAACATTAAATAGTTTCACAAAAAAGGGCCAAAGAAGTTTAATTTATTTAAAAAATTGACATGATGTGGCAGACCATTTCTTAATTAAAATTATCGCCCAAAAATTGAAGATTTCAAAAACTAATTAAGCTTACAAAATTTACTCAAATATGTAAGTAAGTTTTTTTCACACTTCTGTCTTATGTGAGGACTTAAATATTCTTCTTGAACAAACCGGATCGTCAAAAGCACATGTACTCATGTTACTATGCAAAAAATTTACAAAAACAAAAACACGCACTTTTTTGCAAGATATTTCTTTATGACATTCTTGCTTCTTTTTATACAATTTATGAACAAAAATTTTAGTTTGAAATTGTTTCTATGGCGACAACATTGTTGAATTATTTACTTCTATTTTTGACGTTAAATTTTTGAGATATTGCGTAAAAATTGTTCATTTTCGCTAATATAAAAAATGGCACATTTATCTGATCGAGAAAGAATCGAAATTTTAATTATGGTTGGGTATGGGGACAGACAAAGAACGCATGCAGAAGCATGCGATTTGTTTAACCATGAACACCCTGATAGACCTCCAATTACCAGGTCTACGGTGACAAAACTAGTTGGAAAGTTAACCAAAACTGGATCCGTAAAAGATCAACCACGGCAAGGTAGACCTTAAGTAGGAGAAGATGTGAAATTAAATGTGCTTCTAGAAGCAGAAGAAAGGCATCATGTTTCCACCAGACAACTTGCGTTAGCCAACTTATTTAAAAAAGAACACTATCGTCTTTACAAAGTTCAACTTGTACAGGAATTACATGAGGATGACGAAGATCGTCGACTGCAGTTCTGTGAAGACGTAATGTTACGTTGTGACCAAAATCCAAATTTCTTGGAAAACATTGTCTTCTCAGATGAAGCTACGTTCTGCCTAAATGGATCTGTTCACCGCCATAATTGCAGATATTGGTCGCAGAACAATCCGCATTGGACTCAAGCGTGTCATACTCAGCGCAGAGGAAAAGTTAACGTATGGATTGGAATGATTGATTTTAGTACCATATTTTTTTGAAGGAAATTTGACTGCTGTGCAATATTTAGAATTTTTAAGATTTGAACTGGTTCCAGCGCTCGCTGTTATTTTCCCAAATCACGAAGATGGTGATGTACCCCATCCAAATATTTGGTTTCAACAAGATGGGGCGCCTCCCCATTATAGTGTAGAGGTTCGCCACTATCTTGACGAAATATTTCCCAATAAATAGATTGGACGGAGAGGCGCCATAGAATGGCCACCTCGTTCTCCCGACCTGACTCCGTTAGACTTTTTTTTGTGGGGTTATTTGAAATCGAAAGTGTATTTTAACAAACCGAACAATTTAGAAGATTTAAAAGAACGAATTCGCATAGAACTTACACAAATATCCCCAGACATAATTGAGGCGAGTATACGAAGTGTTTACACTCGGCTGGGACAGTGTCAGTTGGTTGGTGGGGTCCATTTTGAAAATTTACGTTAACTGTTACAATCAATTTAAGTTCAGATGTATTTTTTTTAATTTAATTTTAATTTTGTACAAAAATAAAATTTTCGTATTTTTTTCTAAATTTATATCATTTTTTCAAAAAAATTGTGATGCAACATACCAATTGTTTTATATCACTATTTGGTGGATATAAAGATCTACCAAAAACGAGAAAAAAATAATATGGTTGCCATTTAAAGAAAGTATTGATAACGTCATCACTCGAAAACCAATGACGTCATAGAAAAAAATTGTATGTCAAAAGATGGCCTTTTAAAAAAGAAAATTTACCTGTTCGAGCGTTTTTCCTAAAAATGTAAAATAATGCGGTTATAAGCTTGGTTCCAAACTTTATGACCATACTGTATACATACAAAATCACATTAAATGAACACATAAAAATGAAAATGAAATAAACATATAGGAATCACGGTAAATCAATTTCCAAGTTATTAAATTCTGTGCCAAATATACCACACGTGCCTTAAATAGTACATTTCTTACTGTACTGCAGTCCTTACTGTAGGTATTTGAATCAGTTGAGTTAATCTTGATTCTAAGCGTGGTACAAGAAAATTAACTTTAGACAGAAAGTTAGGCGAATCTACCATACAAATAACGACATTCCGCATAAATAGAGCGCTAGTGGTCTTTCTCCTTTCTGAGAGTGAGACGACACTATGTCGTTCAAGTAACTCGCCGTAATTTGAATAAGTCCAACACACTTAACGGAACGGTATTTAATAAATTTGCGCTGGATTCACTCTAGTAGATTAATCTGAGCACTGTAGAAGGGACACCAGACTATGAATGCATTTTTTCGGTCTTTGAAATAACATGAGCAAAGAAAAGAGTCTTAATGGTGTCGATGTTATTAAAATATTGCATGTGCGAATAATAAATCCAAGGGATCTAGAAGCAGCAACTGTGACATTAAAGACATGATCCGAAAATGTAAATTTTTCATCATATGTAACACCCAGATCTTTAATCGAAGACTGACGAGAAATCTCAATATTATTAATAGTGCACCGCGACTTAATTCTAGTAATCTTTCTAGAATAAGACACCAGGAAACACTTATTTGTATTCAATCTTAGATTATTACGTAAACGCCAGCTATAAATTTTGTCAGCATTTGTTTGCAACAAGCAATCCTGCTAATCTTAATATCATCAGCATAAGTCGATACAGAACAGTTGATAGATTTGAAAAGGACATCGATGAAGATATTAAATAAGAGTGGGCCAAGGTTTGACCCCTGCGGTACTCTCGAAGTAGAACAGAAGAGTTGAAACCTGAACCCATTGTAACAAATATAACACAGTACAACATTTTTCAGGTAATTGATTTGGGACTCAATTCTGAGAATTGCACGTGAAAGTAGCCCCACAAAGAAGAACTTCTGCATCATTCGTTTTGTCAAGTTGACTGCATTAATAATTTAATGGCTGTGGAATAAACAACCCTTTTGTTCAGAGTGAATTACATTTTAAAACCAGAAGAACATTGAATATTTCAATATGGAAAATAACAAGTGCCCAAAATTGGATTATTTTTGTTACGTTTGTGGCCACATCGTCCCAAAAATAGGCAAACAGGATCGAAAAAACTTGTTTACTGAGGAATTTAAAACAGCGTATTGTCATTATTTTGATGAAACAGATTTAAGTGATGCAAATTTTACGCCGAACACAGTGTGCAAAAGTTGTTATTATACCCTTATAATGTGGATACATGGAAAATGTGTACAGTTTTCTTTTATGAAGCCAGTAATTTGGGTGCAAGACCTAACTGGACATGATGAATCCAGGTGCTACGTAGGCAAAAATCCGGTTATGGATTGAACAAAAAAAAATTGAAAACAAAAGTATACATTCCCGCTTTTACTGCGACACTTCCAGTACAACGCGCTGCTGTTACCGATCCACCTAAACCTCCGAGTCTGGATACTGTGTCCCTGCAAGCCGAAACCGTTTTCACCAATCCGACCAATGTCAATGATGCAGATTGGACACCCGATATTGAAAATAATTCACCACAACCGGTAACACAAATCGAAATGGATTACATTGTGGCTAAGATGGGACTATCACAAAAAAATTCAGAATTTTTGACATCTTTTTTGAAGCGTAAAAAACTGACAGAGCAAAATGTCAGCGCAACATCATACCGAAAACGCCAAGCTGATTTTCAGAAATTTTATTCCGTTGACGAAGCAAATTATGCAATTTGAAGATGAAAGCATCGTAGATGAAGATGACACCGAAATTGGTGGACACACTGAAGAAAACATGCCCTTGAATATTATGTCTATCTCGGATGATGATGCAGACTCAGAACATGAATATGAACAACCTACTAAGAAAACAAGATTATCAGAACCACAAGCGTCAACTTCAACGAGGATGGATATTGACAATAATTGAAAATGTTCTAAATTTTGTTTCCATACATAGATAACGAATAAAAATCTCATATTTTCTGTGTAAGAATAGCTGTAATATGAACCGGAATTTTTATTTTCATGCAAAATAAAGTTTATAAAGAAAAAAAACAGCATATTTGTGGATTTGTATTGAGCAAAAAAGGTGAAAAATGGGGAAAGAATGGGCATTTTTGCGATTTTTAAGGCACTGGATGCACTTTTTTTCGAATAGGTTTGTTCCGCTTTTTTTTTTCTCCAATTCAATATCTACAACTTTGCTTCAGACACAAAAGAGATATTCCGTACGGTATACCGAGATATAACCGTGTTAAAATATAGAAAAAGTGATCAAAATCCACCTTGAGCAAAAAAATTCGTATAGCCATTAAATTATTAATGCAGCCAACTTGACAAAACAAATGATGCAGAAATTCTTCTTTTTGGGGTTACTTTCACGTGCAATTCTCAGAATTGAGTCCCAAAAACATGTGTTGTACTGTGTAATGCATTCTATTGGAGAGATAAGATTGAAATAATCTAAGCAAGGGTCTACTAATGCCAAAGGAGCTTAACTTTTCCAATAAAATGTGGTAATCTATTAAATCTATTGCACGGGAAAAGTCTGTGTAAATAATGTCCAGCTGGCCCCCAGCATCGACAGTCTGAGCTATTTCCTGAGACATCAGTGCTAAATTAACAGTGGTAGACTTTTGCGACATGTACCCATGTTGTGCATTTGAAAGATGTGGTCTGGTGCCATAAGATAAATATTTATATATCAACATTTTAAAAATTAGAAATTTTAAAAAGACGATTTGCAAAAATATTTGCAACATTTGTAATATTTACAATATTGCCGACTATAGAATGTGTTGATTAATAAATATAGAAATAACTAAAGATTTTATTTTGTTCTTTCTTAGTCTTTCGAATTCGATTTTATTTATTTATTTGGGTTGAGAAGCGAAATCGAAATTTATATATTAGCGTATAAATCACTTCTATGACAAAAAAAGGGTCATAAAACTAATTTATACACTAATATCTAAATTTTTCAACTAGTTCAGAGCTGGAGGAGTTGCCTTGTTCAGCTCGTGGATGCCACCAGTGAAACTTCTGGGGCAGTCGTTTATTATGTCGGTCATAGCTTGTTCGAGATTTCCGCAATCGCAGAAGCTAGTATCTGCTAGTTTCCATTTATACAGCATTGAGTTGCACCTTCTATGGTCTGTGATTGGATTCATTGTTTACGTCGGAGGGCTACGCCAGACAGCAGTTCTGAAGGATTAGAAATTAAATCTCTATTCCTCAACTGAACTTCCGTATAGCCAGTCAAATCGGTATCCTAGACCTTCAGTCGTGTCCTGAGGACGGTCTCGAAATCATGTATGGAAAAATCAATGTTGTTGGATATCTTAGACTATTCATTCTGTGGTGCATTGGACGAATCCGGTTCACATCTGCTTAAACCAACAAATAAAAAATAACAAAAGTTTAAAAATTAGGAAAAAATAACCAAATTAGTACAAGATTGAAGCAATTAATATTTATGAATATAAACAAATAAAAATGAATAAAAATTCTATAAACAAAAAACTAGAACATTCAGCAATTAATTAATTCAACAAGACTACAACGAATATTTATTGCAGCTATCATAAAGAAGACGTTTGAAGGTCAACAAACTGAATTGAATTGTGTATCGATATCCGAATAATCGGATTGTAGTTGTTGCCCATAACGTAGATAGGAGTGTGTGTGAATGTGAGTTTTATTTCAAAGGTCACGGCCATGTCTTTAATTGATTTAACAAGTGATATATTCGTATTTCCAACTTGGTAATTGAAATTTATAACACTTAATCTTTTCGTGAAAGATTGCTAAAACAGTTCTACAAGACACTCTACGAGTGGAAAATCGCCGACGATATTCAACTGCCGCTCGTCCATTTTCGTCACACAATCCATTTTCGAGACGTCTGATTTTGGCAGGTCAATGTTAGAAAGAATCGGTAACCAGAGACTAGGAGTTGATATAACAGTATCGGTGACGACCTTCATTATATCATTAAGTTCAATATCTACTAGCTTGGTGTGAGAGCTTCGATACCAGACAGCACCATAATATTCAGCAGGAGAGTTAGCCAGTCATGAATGCAGGAGACGGTCTAATGTTACACCCAGATATTTAGAGTGAGGGTTGTGGTTGATTCAACTACCACCAAATTCAACATTCAGTTCGCTGTTGGCTTCTCTGTTACACAAATGAAAGGCACGTGATTCGGATTTTGAAAGGTTTGGTTGTAAGCGCCATTTCTTATAATATTCGTCTACGGCTTGTAGACCTTCAGCAAGTTGTAATTCTCCATCCTCTAAATTCTTGGTTTGGGAGCACAAAACCAGATCATCTGCATATAGAAATTTTCGTGATTTTATCCAAATTCCATGAAATGTCTTTTTATTAATTTTCTACCAACATTTTCTCTCTTTGCTTTAATTTGTTGGAAATATCCCTTATCATATTGTGGCGGGATACGTATTTCGATAGCAAAGTTGTCATTATCAGTGATAATGACAACTCTGAACACTAGCCCACAGTTTGCCCGCAAGTAAAGTGCATTACTATAGCGCCAACGTATTAATTCTTCTTTGTTTTTGCAAGGTGCGCACTAATTTTTCTAACGTAATAAATGTTTCTTCTCTTTGTGATGACGACTTATTATAATTGAACTTTATTTTTTTTCTTAATTTACAATATTATAATGTCTTATATTTCTTGAAATAAAAACCTGTTTTTAATATTTGGCCCTGGAATTCTGTAGATTTTCGATATTTTATTGTCGCATGACTTGACTGCAGCATGAAGTTTTAGATAGCCCTACTAATGGAGGTATTTATATCGCTGCAAAAAGAAAATTTTCTTGTAAATCATTTAAGAAGAAATCGCTTTATTTAATTAGTTGTTCAGAATGTCCACCAACTTGCTGTACCGTAAAATGGGGTCAATAGAAACACTTTTGAACATTCAAAGCAAATACTAAACCCATTTTTGGGTGAAAATAAACACAAAAAAAATTTTTGGACATTTGTTTACATTAGAAACTTCCAAAAGCATTATACAAGGTGGCGCAAAACAAACTCCACTATTTTACACAAATATATTTTATATTTATGAACAAGTTAGAAAGGAAATAACTAAACATTTCTCAATCCCTGGTAATGCAGTTTTAAGTTCTTAATATTACATCTGTAAGATGGCTTCCGTTGTTGGCAGCACATTGCCTTAAACGATTTATAAAGTTTTCGAACACTTTATTAAGAAGCTCTTGATTTATTAAGCGTATTTCGTTCCGAATGCTTTCTTTTAATTCTTGAAGGGTATCGTAGCGATGGCGAAATACCTGCTGCTTCAAATACCCCCACAAGAAAAAATCTGGCACTGTTAAATCCGGCGAACGTGCCGGCCACGGAGTTTGACCAAAACGTGAAATAACATGGCCAAATGTTTCCCTCACTACAGCCATACTTATTCGCGCTGTATGCGCCGTCGCCCCATCCTGTTGAAGATAAACATTTCGTGAGTCAACACCAATCCTATGTAGCTCAGGAATCACAAAATGCTGAAGCATGTTAACGTACCGTTCAGCAGTAACTGTAACGGTACGATTTCCTTCTTCGAAAAAGTATGATCCAATTATTCTAGACCTTGTTACTCCACACCAAACAGTTACTTTTGGAGAATGCAGTGGTTGCTCGTGTAAATTCCGTGGATTATCTGTTGACCAAAAGCGCATGTTCTGTTTGTTTACATACCCGGACAAATGAAAATGTGCTTCGTCGCACATCATTAGCAAATTAATAATATCGGGTGTTTCATTTAACATGTGCAGCATAGTATTGCAAAAAAGTACTCTATTTTGTCTGTCCTGAGGATGTAATTTTTGCACTATTTGTAGTTTATAAGGATGCAATTTTAACTCGCGCATAATTCTTTGGGTACTTCTTCGTGAAAGTCCTAACTCTAGCCCCTGTCTTCGTACCGATAAACGTGGAGCTGCTCGGACTGCTTCTCTAACTCTCTCCTACATTTTGTTGGGTGCGTACACTCCTTGGTCTACCATGTTTTTCGTCTAAAACGCTGCCGTTTCTGGCAAATTTATGAATCCAACTCAATATTGTTTTACTAGTGGGAATCCGTCCACGTCTTGGAACTTGAAACCTATTCCGAAAGTGTCGTTGTGTTTGTATGATAGATTGTGTTTCGTAATATAGTTTTACTGTTGTAGCACGTTGTTCACTTGACCACCGTTCCATTGCTATTAGCCCAATGAAACGGCACGATATGACGTTTACACTGACAGGTATATTAAATTCCAATCATACTATCAGTCCTGCCAGTCACACGCTGAAATAATGGAGTTTGTTTTGCGTCACCTTGTATAAATAGAAAAGGATCAAATGTTGAGAGAGATTTATTAAAAAAATTGCAAAACTCATTACAGACGTTGGCAAACAATCTTAGAAGTGTATAGGTATTGTAAATATTAAAAATTAAAAAAAAACAAGTATTTAGTTAAAATATTGCAAACATAGGAACTATTCCAAAAATCTAATTGCAAAAAATTAAAACAAAACAGTCTTCTTGTTTCTTACTAGGTAGGTACCTACCTACCTATTATAACATAAATAAAATCTTAATTTCTGATTAAAAATCTTTTTGGACTAGGTACCTAACAAACAAAAAAATTAATCGAGTTTTATGGGAAAACAGAGCAACCTTTTCTGCCCAGCATTGACTGGTTCAATTTTTCCCACAACTTTATTATAGCAAAAATATGAAATATCTGGAACATGAGGAAACTCATACGAGTTGTTGACTTTTCTTGAAGCTTTTTTCTGACAAAGTTTCCCTCAAAGTCTTCAGGTTCATCACAGTTAGTTTCAGTTAGACAGTCCTCAGTTTTATTTAGGCACTTTGTGACTTGACCTATGTAATACTTAAACTTGTTAGCCTTTCCTTAAACTGGAAAACTGACGACCAATCAGCTGTTGGTTTTAATATTTTCTTTGGCTATGTGTATAACGTTTTCATAAAATCTTCCATCTTTGAATCCCATTTGAAAATTTATTTTTGGTTTGGTTTTCTTTTTTGGTCTCAAAAAATGACGGCTCAGCTATATCACTATTTACTTCACTTTCTTCTTGAGTCTGTTCTTCAACATCGGGTTCTTCAACATCAGGTTTTTCAACATCATGTTCATCAACATCGATTTCGTACTCAATCTCTTCTTTGGAACTGCTGGCTTCGATAGTAAGTCCAAAATCTTATAATGCCACGCTCTTCCCGGCTTTCACATTTAATTTCTTTTTGTGACCTCGACTTCTAGTATCAGATTCGTCGCCGTAGCGAAGATTTTTCAAGTAGGAAACTGCTGAGTTGTTAACATCTTGAAAAACTCCAGTTTGGTCTTCTTCTGATGGTAAACGACTCAACACTTCTTGCCTGTTTTGAGGATAAATCCCAGCTTTTCTGAAGCCCGAAATTATGTTAGTTGCCTCGTTGGGTTTGATTTCGTCAAAAAGTAAGTTCAAAAGATGGGGAAAGTTATCCTTTGGGACAGATCCTTTTTTTGCCCCTGAAAACATTTTCCAATTGGTGAGAATTTTTCTCCAAGCTGCTTTAAAGGGGCGAAAAAAGGCACATCTAAAGGCTGCGTCAACTGAGTCGAATTGGGCGGTAGGAAGATGAATGATATATCATCCTGCCTACATTTTTCTACGATATTTGCTGAAAAGTGCGATGACAAGTTGTCTCCAATTAAGAATTTTCGTCCTGGTAGTGTTCTCAGGTGTGGAATGGCAATTTTCATCACCCAATCTTCAAATGTAGATGCTTCGAACCACCCGCTTTTGCTTCTATTGAATCTTGTACCTCTTGGCCCCCCAACTGTCCAAGAATCGTAAAGATGTGTGGCTTTATAAACTACATATGCCGGCAATAGTTGACTAGTGGCTGTAGCAGCGAACATAATAGAAACGGCACTTTTTGTATGGTTGATTATTCTTTCTGGATAACGGCTACCTCTCTTGGAAATAACCTTTTTACAGCCTGGATCGTCCGCCAGGTTTGTCTCGTCATAGTTGACGATATTTTCTGGTGGTACATCTCTCAGTTCTTCTTCTAGATGATCAAAAAATTGCCGATATCACGAGGTGACACCTGCGCTCTAGATCTTTTGATATTTTGACAAATTCGTGTTCGCAAGTTATTGGCATGTCTCCATAAAAATGAATAGACAAGTCTTTCCCTTGCATATTGTCTTTAAATAAAGGCACTTGTTTTCCTCGACTATCTAAGTAATGTTTCACAATTTTGCGCAGATCGTAATGATCCAATGGATAACCCCAGTCTGAGCATGCAACAAGTGTCTGAATAATTGACATCTCTTCAACAGTGCTCAGCTGAGTCTGACCTCCTTGTTTTTTCAAATTTGGGTTATTTTTGTGCCGATATAAAACGGAATAATGTATGTTATGTCTTTTAGCAGCATTTCTGTACGATACTTTATTTCTAATGTCTTCAAGAGCCCGTTCCAAATTTGTGGAATCAATTTTTTTGTACTGCTTTGACCTAGGGTCGTGCAAGTACTTTCGCGGCATCTAAACCATAAAATAACAGTGACTTATGCATCATAAATACATTTTGTAGTAAAAACAGTCACTTTTTGTGGTTGTTTCTATTCACCCCATTTTAGTACTTGAGGTGTGATTTTTTACTAAATAATTTTTTCTCTGTTTTCAAGTTTTTTTGCATAAACCAAATTTTCTGCCTTATTCCGCTATTATATATGGAAACGGTCAAATATCTCGAGACCAGTTCGAGATATCTAAATGAAGTTTTGCATGCGGATATAAGGAAATATTTGGATTTTTCTGGCTATATTCTTATTTTTTTTTTCTTATCGCATATTTTAAATCGAAGGCTTACTTTTTTTAATGGTACAGTGCATGAATTTAGCATACTTGGAAAGACAATTTTTTTCTGAAAATTAAAATGTAGCCAAAAAGATTCAATCCTTATGTTCGTGTTGAAAATTTAATAAGATATCTCGAGAACTGTTTTCGAGATATTTGGCAGTTTCCATCAGTGGCGGCTCTTTAATGAGAGCAAGTGAGCAATTGCACCCCCTGGAATTATGAAACAAAACAAACCAAGCGGTGACTAACTGAAAGTATTTATTTATTATGTATATTATGTATTCATAGTTATTGACGAGGAACGTGTCACGCTAACAACGTACATACACCGAGCGTCGTCACAGATATACTGAGCAAAGCCCTACCGTTGCTCTGTTAAGGCATTAACATTACATTGATGGTGGGGACAACTGTATTTTGCCGTACTTCAATGTCGTATAATACATAACGTTGGAGCAACTAAACCAGACTGCTCTCGGGCGTTATTGCGATGAACTCCGTGTCTTTTTTAGAAAACAACGCATTTTCGCGTTTAACGTATAATGAAAAAATCGCAGTAAAAAATCTTAAACGGCCGATGCCTCAATTATGTTTAGAAAATAAACAATCTATTAAAGGTAAAGGACGTTATAAGAAAATTCAAAATGAATATTTATCAGAAAAATGACTGGATTTGTGGGTGTGAAATTAAAAATACTTTGTTTTGTTTTAAGTGTCTTTTGTTTGGTGGTGAACCGTCTTGGTCAAAGAACGGAATAAGAGACTTAATTCATCTTAGTGCTAAAATTAGTAAACATGAAAATTCCGAAGGGCATTTGAAAAATATATTTAGTCTAAGAATGTTAGGAAAAAATAACATTCAGAATGTTTTAGATTCATCATATAGAAAAGCAATTCAACAACACAATGAAAAGGTAACAAAAAATAGGAATGTGTGAAATTTAATAATAAATTGCATTAGATTTTGTGGCGCGTTTGAACTGGCACTTCGGGGTCATGATGAACAGAAAACGTCGAATAACAAGGGCATTTTTCGGGAATTGATAAATTTTACGGCAGAATTGGATAAATCGCTCAGAGATCACATCGAAGCAGCACCGGTTTTTAAGGGATTATCAAAAACGATACAGAATGAGCTGCTTGATGCAATGTTGAACGTGTATCATGAACAAGTTGCCAGTGAAATTAAAGCAACCGACTTCATATCTGTGATAGCTGATGAAACCACAGATGTGTCCAATCAGTTTCAGTTGGTGGTTGTTTTAAGATATATTCTGAACGCGAGACCGGTCGAAAAATTTTGGAAATTTCTTCTGCCTAGTGGACGCTAATTCTTTATCTGCCTCCATCCTTAACGAAATTAGTTTGCTTGTTGATGACCCAGAAAAACTGATTGCACAGAGCTATGATGGGGCAGCAGTCATGAGTGGTGCTATTAACGGCGTGCAAAGACATGTCCAAGACCAGTATCCAAGGGCTAATTTTGTACATTGTTATGCACATCAGACAAATCTAATTATGTCACATGCTACATCGAACAGTAGTAATTGCAGAATTTTTTTTCCAATCTGACGGGATTATGTACATTTTTCTCCACTTCACCACAACGAGCTGCAAGATTGGAAGAATTCCTTCAGAGAAAAAGCTTACCTCGTTCTTCAAAAATAAGATGGAACTTCAATTCTAGGACAGTGAATACAATATATGAGCACCGAGAAGAAATTATTGAAGCTCTAGAACAAATCGAGGGAGAAGCTAGTTTACAAACTACCATTCATCAAGCTGGTGCCAATTTGCGAATTTTAGAGGAGGAAAATTTTATCTATTGGTTAACTTTCTTCCATAAAATTATGCCACATGTGGACATATTGTTTAATCAATTACAAAATGTCAATACAGATGCATTAAAAATCAAGAATAATTTAGATAATTTTGAACGCGCTATTGGAAAAATTCGAACCGAAATCGCTGACACAGATAATCAGTTGATTAAACAAAATGACCCAGAACTGACTCCTCGACCATCAAAGCGGCGAAGAGTAACTGATGGTAGCCAAAGAAGGAGGGAAACTATTGAAGTGTGCGATATTATTTTGCTAGAAATAAAAACTAGATTTCGGTATACAGGGCACTTAATATTAGCAAACTTAATTTCTTTTAAACTGTTCTCCTCTTTTCAAAAAAAAATTCCGGTAGATTGCCTTAAAGAAGCAGTAAAATTTTATCCATGCCTCAATGAAAGCAGACTACGAACTGAATTAAGCGTTCCATATTCTAGAGAAGAATTTAGGCAAAATATAGAAATCGGTGCTGTAGGTCTGCTAGGTCTTCTGCTGGATGGATTAAGCGACACCTTTAATGAAGTTGTTACGCTTTTAAAAATTGTCATTACAATCCCAATGACAACGTCCGAAGCGGAACGCCAGTTTTCACGGCTGAAGAGAATAAAAACTTTCCTGAGAAATACAATGAAAGAAGAGAGATTAAATGCCCTTACTATGTTATCTTGTGAAAAAGAATGTATAAATGATTTCCCAAACTTTAAAGAAAAAGTGATAGAACTGTTCTGCAAGTCAAAGACACGTAAAATTGACTTCGTTTATCGTCAGATGTAATTAAACTGTGTAGTGTAATATTTACTATTCCCTCAAAACAAACTCTACAATGAACAGTACCTGGCTGGAACAGTACGTCGGTGAAATTTATAAGGATTGGGTAAGCGTTTTTGTATTACACTTTTTAATTTTGAAATTATGCACTCCCTAGGTGAACCACCCCGAGCCGCCACTGGTTTCCATACATAATAGCGAGCCTGTATAATAACATTCTCCTACATATTATATTTAGGTAAGCATCTGTTAACCACATACGTTGATTCTGTATATATATGTACATACTTAAATATATATACAGTTCTTAAATTATATAGCATATTATATACATACATGTATAGATAACGCTATAAAACCATTACTTTTTTTAAATTTTAGTGCTTCGTGTCCGTGAAAGTGTTGTTTGCGCTTTTTTCGAAACGGGATAAAAATTTATTTTCTTTGGTTGTTCGACGTTCGAGAGATGATTGAAAAAAGTGTTTACGATCTGCGAACTTTCAAGTCCTTACATCATACCACATTAAATAACACGTTGAAACGAAAACAACGGCGCGGTAATGCCAGAGGCTGGATCGTCGTAAAAATAAATAATGGGGTGTCATGTGTGTGTATGAGCGTCAGTAATTTTTTACTGGCATCTTTTCTTAGAAACATTAAAAATTAAGAAAATACTTGGTTTAAAATAGTCAAATAATAGCTTAAAAAAAAAAGCTAATTACATAACACAACGCGGGGGCTAAATTACTATGAAGCGGTAGTGCATTTAAGTAACGATCACTTAACTTAAAGTTGTTTATTGTATTAGTAGCTACTTTGTGTTTGGGTATTCTGGTTATATATACTTGATTCTTGATTCTATTTCTGTTAAGATGCATACATTTTTTTTTTAGAAATCTTTGCAACCTCATAAAGCTTATAACGGATTATCCAACTGTGACGCCTAGCTGTCATTGTATAACATGTGACGTCTTTTCAAATGACATAAGCCATTTCGTTTTAGTAGAATGTAGTGCAATTTAACCATGGACAGGTATACATTGCAACAACGCGTTTACATTATTGAAACTTATTATGAAAATGGGCGTTCTTTGAAAAATACTCATCGCAAAATTTGTGACTTTTTTGGTGTAATGGTCAACACAGTTTGGTTTTCTTATGCACCAATTCATCTAGTTTATGTCATTTGTCATGCTGATTCTGAATCTGATTGAAGATTTGCTATATCACGTCAGAATTTTGAGATATCTATATATATAAAATACAAAAAATGTTTGTTTGTCCTTTATATACTCTGAAACTATTCAACCGATGTGATCCAAACCGGTTTCATTAGAAAGGTAATAGTCCAGATTAGGTTTACGGCTATATATCTTTTTGATATTTCAAGTGGGCGTGGCCCCTTCCACTTAAATTGAATAACATCATATATCTCGACTATTGCACAACATGCTCAGAAACAACTGTTGACTACTGATCAAAAAATAGTTTTAGAAAAAGTTATGGAACACGTAGCAAACGAAAGAGGTGGAATTGTTTTGCTTGACGCACCTGGAGGCACTGGAAAAACATTTTTGCTAAATTTGATACTCGCTGACATTCGATCGAAAAATGAAATTGCACTAGCTGTAGCATCGTCTGGAATCACATCAACGTTACTCGATGGTGGGCGTAAAGCGCATTCAGCTCTTAAGCTTCCATTAAATGTAAACCATATCGAAACACCAACATGTAACATCGGTAAAAATACTGGCATGGCTGCAATATTAAAAACAAGCTCACTTATTGTATGGGATGAATGCACTATGGCGCACAAGAAATCTATTGAAGCTCTTGACCGTTCTCTCAAAGATTTCAGAGAAAATGACCGCCCAATGGGTGGAGCTCTATTGCTTCTTGCTGGTGATTTTCGGCAAACTTTGCCAGTGATTCCAAAATCAACACCAGCAGATGAACTAAATGCATGTTTGAAAGCGTCATATATTTGGAGACATGTAAAAAAACTTACATTATCGACAAATATGCGTGTGCATTTACTTCAAGATGCTGCTGCGCAAATATTCGCCAAACAGCTTTTGGATATGGGCGATGGAAAACTTCCGTATGAACCGACTAGACGTGAAATATCTTTTCCGCTAAACTTTTGCCATGTGCAGTCATCAATTCAAGATGTTGTGCAGAAAGTTTTTCCAGATATTGCAAATAATTTCAAAAACCATGATTGGCTTTGCGAACGAGCAATTTTGGCTCCGAAGAATGATGATGTCAACAAAATAAACCATCAAATTCAATTGACGCTACCCAGTGAAGTTGTGAAGTACAAATCGATCGACACAGTTATAGATGAGGAACAAGCTGTCAACTATCCAATAGAGTTTCTTAACTCTTTGGAACCTTCTGGAATGCCACCACACATCTTAACTTTAAAAGTTGGTTCACCATTGATGCTCATTCGCAACTTAGATCCATCGAAATTGTGCAACGGAACAAGACTTGCTGTTAAAAAACTATCTCCAAATTTAATCGAAGCCACAATCATCAGCGGCAAATGTAAAGGAAAACATGTGCTGATACCGAATTCCAATGATTTCAACCGATTTACCCTTCGATTTCAAGCGATTACAGCGCCATAACTATCAACAAGCCTCAAGGCCAATCGCTAAGTGTTGCTGGTTTGAACTTAGAAAATTCCTGTTTTTCGCACGGCCAATTAAATTGTGTTTTTTGTAGAGGTATAGAACTTTGAAATGGAATAAAACAAAGATGAATTTTTTAAATTGACATGAAATTTACTTTATTTGAAAGATAATCTTCTGGCAGTATAATTTAAATATGACTTCTGGCATATGACCGCCACGGCTGGCTCGGACGTAGTCTAATCTGGGGGTCCAATTTTCGATGACTTTTTCCAACATTTGTGGCCGTATATCGGCAATAACGCGGCGAATGTTGTCGAATTAATTGCTCTGATGGACGATTATGTTGACCGTAAAATGGACGTAGTGCGCGATACGTATTTCGAACAGAACCATGATTTTAAAAATAAATTTGCACAATTTGGAAGCCTTGTTCAGGCGTCAGTCTATTCATGTTGAAATGCCAAATCAAACTAAACATAAATCACTTGACGGCTGACAAAATGGCCGCCAGTTAAAAAAGTTTTGCCAACTTAAAGTTATATACCTCTATAAAAAACACCCGTTATATGTTGCTTGCTCTAGAGTTGGAACGCCAAAAAATCTTTTTGTTTACACACCTACCGAAAAAGCTAAAAATATTGTTTATCCGCTAGCATTAAGATAAAAAAGTATAAATATATAAACAAAATAAATGAACAAAAGCACACGCCGGGTATCCGCTAGTTTTCTTAAATAGCTTTAAAAAAAAAACATTAAATTTGACAAAATTTCAAAGTTACTTTTATACAGGGCATAAATGAAATATTCCGGCGTACGCCAATATATAATAGATACGGCGGCAATTCAAAAGTACAAAAAAAATATTCTAACGATACTTTTACGGAAATTTACGAACACAAACTTTTCAAATACGGTCCTGTATTCAGATTGAATTTATATGAAGAGAAATTATATGTTTATATGTTGCCGATCCAACAAACAAATAGGCATTTATTTTTTAAGTTCACTAAAAAATCCGCTTCACATTTCAGGTGATTATAGGTACGTCTTTTTGTGAAAGTTTCATTAATTCATAAAATTTCTTATGCATCAGCTGTTGTCTTGTTATCTATAAGTAGGTCAATGGCCTGAAAAATACAATATCCAGTTTCTTTAAAAATTTTAAACGGTATAAGAGTTTTGTGGAAATATGGAATTTTAATTAATATCAAATTCACGAGAAATAATAATTTACATTTATAATTTTAATTGAATGATCTTTTTTTCTGTGGTCTATTTGTCTCTTCCTTTAATAATAATTTTTTCCCCCTAAGAAGGGCAAATATGTGTGGGCTTAAAGGAGACATGTAATATGGCTCTCATTTTCGTAAATACAAGTATGTACACGCTTTAACACGGCTCGGTCTACACAGATATCGGCCGCAGGAGGAAAAATACGTTGCCGAAGATCGTTTTTACGGTCACGGCCCTCATAGCTTTGGTGTAATGTACTACGATCACTCAAACTGTACACGGTTTGTAAAATTAAATCATTTGATGGACATTTTCGGTTAGGAAACTGCCCTTCATAAATACGTCTAGTAGTTCTAATATTTTTACCTGTTTCACTGTATGTAAAGACGATATCCCTTAATTTGTGATTTGAATAAGCCATACTTCACGAAAGTTGATGGCAGACTGACTTCTGACTTACAGTATGCATCATCGCATCTACTACTCCCACCAATACGCTTCATATGCATTTATTAATTTTTTTTTCTTTGATCTCGTTCGAGAGAGAGTTTTGGTGTATTAGAAATTTATTCTTAATATTATTACAGCTATTACATATTAAAGTATGCAGCCATATTTCGTTTACACCCTGCGCAAGAAAGATAATACTAAAAATATTGTTGTGTCGAACATTGAGTGGACATGTCTGAACATGTTTTTACATATTTCCTACGTCAGAGCACTTAACACCAATTATTGCTTTGGAACGGACGGCACTAAGAATTGGTAGATATCTGACTATGTGGATATACAAGCTGTCCCGAATCGTTATGTTCAAATTTTAGGAGTGTAAAGTAGACTTCATTTCAAGTAACAAAAACGCCAAACTTGTATATCCATTTTTATTTGTTTCAAAGTTACAGATCTATGAATGTGATTGTCATTTCATGAAAAAAAATGTAATCCTAAAGTCAATACAAACTGATTTTATTTAAAAAAGTTATACGATTCAATAACAGGCCTGTGATTGTTAACGTCGTATAATAAAATGTTATCCTAAAATAAATAAACACGTGTCGTAGTGCATACAGTAATTTCTTGGAGATCTACAAAAGAGAGTACTGGAAATTGATTTATGTTAAAGAAGGTTCTTACTTATTTCGTAAGAGCTGAACCATAAATATCATACATAAATAAATGTTCAGATGACTGTTAACGTTGCATTTTTTAATAAAGGATTACGTTACGTTTCAGTTCATACAACAGCTTATTAGTGAGTGGACACGTTTTCTTTATTCAAAATGCCTTACTGATTTTCTTCTCAAGAGTATGCGGACATGCATTTTGTGTATGGCTACTGTAACGGCAGTGCACGTCAAGCAGTTATTGAATACTGACATCGGTTTCCCGATAGGCGCATTCCTAATTACAGAACGTTTCTGGAAGTACATAGACAATTTCGGGAATGCGGGCTGCGTAATTGTCTTTTCGACCGAGGAGTAAATTTGCCAGGAGACTTAGAGGAAGAAGCAGTATCTATTGTTAAAAGAGATACAACTCTCAGTGTACGTGGAATCGCTAGACAACTAGGAGTACCGCGAACGGCAGTTAAGCGAATTTTAAAACGTGAGGACTTATATCCATATCACTATCGCAGGGGACACGGTTTTCTTGAGGCAGACCACTTTGCTCGTTTAGTTTATTCCACCTGGATATTAAGACAGTCATGGCTTCATTTTAATTTCTGCAGAACAGTCCTCTGGACAGATGAATCTACGTTCACGAGAAGTGGTGTTACAAATCTGAGAAACCTGCACAGGTCGTCATCAGAAAATCCCAAAGCTATAGGCCCATTTAAATTTCAACATGAATTTTCTATTAACGTTTGGGCGGCCCTAATCGATGACTTGTTGATTGGTCCTGTCGTTCTTCCTGGGAGATTAAATGTGGACCTTACCTTCAATTTCTTATTGACGAGCTGCCAGGTCTTTTAGAGGATGTCCCACTGAATGTTTGACGATACATGTGGTTGCACATGGATGGTGCACCACCACATTTCGGAATTGCTGTCCAAAATTGCGTTAACGTCAATTATCCAAGATGGATTGGTCGAGGTGGTGCTGTTGCATGGCCACCCAGATCACACGATCTTAATCACCTTGAATTTTATTTATGGGAGTACATGAAAAATTTAGTCTACGCGCAAGTTTAGAACTTTGAACCTTGACTTTTATTTATGGGGGTAAATGGGGGTTTCGAACACAAGGGAAGAGTTGTTGGATCGTATTCACCTGGCTGCCGAACAAATCCGACAAAACAAGTATGAAATTCGGATAAGTACTTCTTCTGTTGGCTTACGGGCACAAGCCTGCATTCAACAAGAAGGTGGACATTTGGAAAATATTATTAATAGAAATTTTTTAAACAAAATCAGTTTGTATTGACTTCAGGATTACATTTTTTTTCATGATATGACAATCACATTCATAGATCTGTAACTTTGAACAAATAAAAATGGATATATAAGTTTTGCGTTTTTGTTACTTGAAATGAAGTCACCTTTATACTCTTAAAATTTGAACATAACGATACGGGACACTTGTATAAGGGGCTATATACGACTCTTTCGGTTCTGTGTAAGTCGGTTTATACACCTTTAATAAAAACCTTATATTCCTACTATTTCGCTTAATAATTCATCATCAAGACAAGCTATGGACTCCCAGCGTTTACTGCGCACGCTATGCTGTTACTCTGAGGAGTTGGTCAAACAGTAAGAAAAGCGTTATGTTATTTGTAAGATCTACAATTTGACGTGAATGAACGGACTATTCGACTCAATGCTATTTTTGCTGCACGAAAACTTTCGGGTTTTCCAACAAAAATAAGAAAAATATTAGTTATGTTAGTCTGCCTTTTGCTACTCGTCCAGTACCTCATTCGAAAATCTTGCTAGTACCAAGACCCATAGATGTTTCGAGTGAAGAATATGCTGTAACAGAACCAGAAGAAGCAAGTGTCAAATTCTGTTACAGAACCAGAAGAAGCAAGTGTCAAGTTATCTGTCAACGATGATGAATATTTGCCATCTAAAGAGGACGGACCACACCTAATAAATCAGTTAGAATTAAATGATCTCATTCCGAGACCTGAATTTATCAAAAACTAAAGCAGAAATACTAGGATCTAGACTTCCAGGATGGAAACTGTTAGCTCCAGACACACATATTTCTGTGCATCGTAATCGCCAGAAAGAACTATCACAGTATTTTTCAACCGACGAGGGTCTTTCATACAGCAATAATGTCGACGATTTGATGTTGACATTAGCTCATAAACATCATCCCTTTTTGTAGATGCTTCGAAATTCATTTTGAAAGTCGTCCTTTTACACATAGGTAACGTTTATCCATCCATCCGTGTTGATCACAAAATCCACTTAAACGAACAGTATGAAAATAACACTTTTCTTTTAGACAGAATTAATTACAAAATGTGCAAATGGTACACCAGCACAGATCTCAAAGTTGTAGCAATTCTCCTCGGTAGTACTAGGGTATACAAAGAATTGCTGTTTTCTTTGCGAGTGGGTCAGTCGATCAAGAAATTCCCACTACATTATTAAAGACTAGCCAGTCAGGGCTCAGTATATTCCTGGACAAAAGAATATTACACATAAGTCACTACTTGAACCTGATAAAATACTTCTACCGTCATTACACATAAAATTAAGTTTAATGTGAAATTTAGTGCAAGCAATGGATAAAGTTGGCTGTAGACTCCAATACCTTCAACAAAAATTTCTCAAAATCTCAGATGCAAAACTTAAAGAGGAAATTTTGTATGGCAAGATAAAAAATTTGAAGGGACCTTAAGTGACTTAGAGCGTGTTGCCTGGAATTATTTTAAAAATGTGAACAACAATTTTCTAGTAAATTTTATACAGTGTGCATTCAAAATTTCTTAACATTAATTTTTATAATTTGACTTACAAATGGTTGTTTCATTACATTTCATATACGAGGATATATCAAAATATAACGAAACTGGTGCTATAACTTCTGCTATATGCCCCCTCGAGCACTAGACTTGCGCCGACAAATATTATCCTAAATTTACCTTCAACTTTATGGTTGCCTCGGAGATCTTTTGGATAAAGGGCCAACTCAGTTATAGAGGCGAGTTGAGGGGAGGTTCTTACATAAAAAAGGGCGCCACCATGTTCTCCTTTAGCCAACAGAGAACACAGACTCTGCCGTAGTAAGTGGATAAATTAGTAATACCAAATAAGTTGACAATCAAATAAAAAAAACAGAGTTCATAACAATAACAACTATATTTATTAATTAAGAAAAACGAAACAAAAACATGTCAATCGAATACCTTGGGTGCAAAATTACAAGCGCAGGGTTTTTGGGTGATGAGGTGAGGAAACAAGTAAACAAAGCAGCAGCAATATCGGGACATCTTAGGTATCCAATCTGGAGAAACAAACACCTAAGTACGGAATGCAAATCAAGGATATACAAAACATGCGTACGACCGGTGATGACATATGGAGCGAAGACAACAGCGGAAACGACGATAACAAAGAGGATACTAAGAACAACCGAAATGAAGACCCTAAGAACGATAACAGGATACACATTACATGATAGGCAAAGAAATACAGATATAAGGGAGAAGTGTCAAACGGATGACGTAGTCAGATGGATACGGAAAAGAAGAAGAGAATGGAAACACCATGTCCGCCGAATGACTCCCGACAGAATGGCCAGAATAGTACGAAACAACATACCTCACGGAAGAAGACCCATAGGACGACCACCAAAACGCTGGCGAGATAGCTGGCAATCAAATTCACAAGAACTGCCGATACAAAGAAACCGGAACTAAACAGGCGATATGCCTATCGAAAGAAGAAGAAGAAGAAGAAAAAAAAAATTATACCAGAGGGGTATATGTATGGAGCAACAAAATACTATTAAACAGTTGGAATATTATTGATTAATAAAGACGACAGACTATGTGCCCACACTGTAAAATTTAATATAATATAATAAATTTAATATATATATATATATATATATATATATATATATATATATATATGTTATATTTGCATAGTTAAAGCGCTCTTTGTATCTGTACAATGGATCTTCAGTATTAGTAAAAAGTTGCCCTAATTTTGTAAAATCTACATTTTTATCTAATACACCTTATGTGTATTATTTATTAAATTTAACAGTGTGGGCACATAGTCTGCCGTCTTTATTGATTAATATAAATATCGTACCTAAACTATATGGTATTGCATCGGTAATTCATTAAAGCTTTAATGAACCTTGCACAGGTTCGGTACACACAGTATATGCAATATGTACTTAAGTGGTACACACAAATAGAAATTAATAATTCAATCAATAATTAACTGACAATGTATTCTCATAATTGGATGCTCCAATCAGATAGTAATCAAAAGCAGGTTCAGTCTGTATATGCAAAAATTTGTTTAAGATATAAAAGAATTAACTAGGATGTTATTCTATAGTTGTGAAAGTTTTCCAAATAAATGGAAAATATATTTATTTAAACAAAATTTGGCTATTAAAATTACATCGGAATCCGTTACTGATTAAAAGAAATACTAAATTTAATTTACTCAAGTTTCTTTACTTTAAACACTCTGATATGCGAGATTGATACTATTAAAAAAAGATACTGCTAAAATTTGAACTAGAAAACTGATTAAGCGATTAATATAAGTTAAATTTTACAATCAGGCAAGAGAACAAAAAAAAAAATAAAATGGTGAGTAGAACACCATAGTTTAGAACGCCATGCGTTCCTCCAAAATCTCTATTAATATTGTTTTCCGGGACTCTGTCACAAAAATGTTACTTTCTACACACTACCTGGAGTGAAAGATGATCCTTAGATCCGATTACGCTGATTTCCTGTGTCCGGGTGGTTAGATGACTGCGGATGAATCAACCTCTCATCTATTTGGTAGATTTCACCTACGGAATTCACAGCATAACCAGCCTAACGCAATTCCGCCTGTATTGCCGTTATTAGCAGATACTAACAGCCCTAAATAAATGAGAAAAAGAATAAGTGGGAGATTCCAATTTAACAAAATGGAGAACAATGCCGTGATATAATTACAGCCATCCCCTTATCTCAGAACTCACCTGAAGCAAACACGTGGATATAAACCTTTCAAATCCTGGGAAAAAAAATATCCTCTACTAAATATCACTACACTACTGAATTTATATGAAACAAAGCCAATTTGTCAATTCCTGCATTCATGCAGAACAGTTAAGACTGTTTCAACTCAAATTGACTTTCTAGTTTTACACTCGTCGACTTACTTCAAAGCGGGACTAATAAGAAGAGAACGTCAAGAATGATGGTCCGCTAATTTAAGCAGAATAATTGATACGTCATTATTAACAAAAAAAAAAGGCACTACCCCCATACGGAATATTGAAATAAAAGATTGATAATTACTCGGATATCCTGACATGATTAAAAAGCAAATGAGGAAGCCCCAATCAAAAATTCATTAATTAAGGGTTTTAGTAATGAGTAAAATTATACAAAACGTTACAGCGATCTAGAACAAAGAGTTTAAAAGAGTCCCCCCCCCCCCTCTGTTGAACTTATTTCCTATTTTTGATTGAAATGTTTTGTTAGTTATGTATCCCTTATACTAAAAGAGGCGCGTAAAAATATTTCAGTTTCCAATTTCTGAGAATACCATTAAGCCATAAAATAAGAAATATATATATATATATATATATATATATATATATATATATACGTTTAAGTAAAATGTTTTACAGTACCGCTTGTTATATCTGAAGAAACCGTTGTACGGTGAAACAGCTGTTATATATTATTAAATAAAGTGTAAATCTCATACAACATTGTGTGTGTTTTTATCATTTAAAAGAGTCTCGCCTAGATGGCTCGCCAAGCAAACCAAAAATGTCAAGACTTAAATTAAGTGAAAAATGGTTATTTGACAAGTTAAACCATCCTAATATGTTTACAAAATTCTAATAAAAAATATAGCGATGTCCTATTTACCTAAAATTGCTCAAAAGGAATGATAATTGAAATATAAATTCAAATGTACGAACAATGACTCGCATAATATTTCAAGATGTCTACATTGCGCATGAGTAGATCCAATGCTCCGGATTAAAAATAGTTATAATGACATCCAAAATACTTTAACATACAAACGTTACATGAAAATATTAGAGTTTGAAATAGCCTATGATGTTCGATAATTAGCAATTAAAGTTAATAAATTATATTAAACGATAATATTTAATTTTGAAATAGCGTATGATGACTTAGAATTAGCAACGTTGGGAAGTCAAGGCTATTTTTTTTCATGTGTTTGAGTTTAGCACATGTGTAAATTTTTTTGATCGTGTTTTCAAGTTTGTTTATTTTTATGTTGTTCTCTGGGGAGAAATTAAAAGTAAACTTTGTTATTTAATTAAGTTGATCGGTAGTCATTAGAGGATGTTTAAATTCACTTAGCTGTCATATTCAATGAATTCTTTTATCTCTGGTTGTAAATTTTAGATTACACAGTCTTTATACTTTATAAAGTTTTTTTTTCTTTTTTGATTTTTTTGTATTAAATATTCATTTAAATTTTATATTGTGTTCATTATTTCTTATACCTTTTTACCTTTCACCGTGCAATTTTAATAAGTAACTTAAAGAAGTATAATTATAACATTTATCAAGAAACCTTGATTGGCGCCTAAATAACTTTTTTATTTCCACGTTTTTCCGATTGGAACCCTGAGAAGAAAGCAGTCCCATTTTTTGGAAATAAACCGACCGAGTATCCTAGTTGGGTATATTAGTTGTGGACGGTGGTGCAGTAAATATAAAAAACACAATTCATAGCATATTTTTGGCTATTATAATTGGCTATTTATAATTTAAATAAATTATTAAAAATGTCCAAACGGTATAAGGATCATTTTTAAAGCATAACACTTCTTTTACAACTAGAATTTTATAACACAAAGAATAGAACATGAAACGCCATTTCTAATGTACTTATCCACAAGTAGGCTTTGATTTAACTTTTGACGTTTATTATAAATTAATTCCTGGATTGTCAGTGTTTGACGTTGTTAATAGGGAGTTATTTATGATCACATTGTACCTAGAGAACATACAATAACCGGAAAGTACTATTCTAATGTACTTCGAGGAACTCTAAAGGCAAAATTAAAGCAAAAAGGGCCACTTTATCAAAACATCGGTTGGATCCTGCATCACGACAATGCTCCGGCCCACAGATCAGCGATTTGTCAACGAACACTTGAAGAATTGGGGGTGGAAATTATAGTCCATCTCTCTGCTCATCTGACTTTACTCTATGTGATTTCCATTTATTTCCTGAAATCAAACAAGAATTAGAGGTCGGAAATTTGAGTCGAATTCAGAGCTCAACAACGCGTCGATGGGTATACTAAATAGACTTTCAAAGAATGGTTTCTCAGATGTTTATGACAAGTGGACAAAACGATGGGACAAGCATATTAGACAGAATGGAGAGTACTTTGAAGAATAGTTGTTGGAATTTTTAAAGTGTGACTTACATATTATGTAAGTCATATCGTTAAGTTTGTCTTTACGTTTAAAAAAAAATGTACAAACAATTAAGTGTTATTAAATTTAATAGCGCTTGTATTTTGTATGTTTGGAGTAAAAGGCGCAACAAAAGACCCCACGAACCTTGACTTAATAACTCAATGAATTAATTAACAATTAAATTTGTCTTGAAATTCGTAAACGGAGAGCAATATTTGTCGGAGCAATAATAAACACGGGCAGCAACAGCATGAAAAAAAATGAATACTTCTTGCACAAATACTTCCAACGGAAGAGTAATTTTGTAATTCAAAGTTACTTTCATTTATCACGCTTTGCTTGTCGCAAGAAAAGTAGGAATATAGAAGGAGCACAAGAGAGAAAAAGAGATATAAAAGAGTTTACTTCTTTTCCTTTTCAGAATGAGTAATCATCTTTCACTCCAATAGTAATAATAACAATGTAATGTCAGGGCCAATACGAAAGAAGGTATCTCTGTCGTTGGTTTGGCATCTTCTTCTTCTTTTTTGTACTTCTGTTGTTTATTGTTATGTTGTTGAAGTTACGGGAGCGTAAAATATATACAAAAGGAAAAAACTTGTTTTTTAATGATTAATTTCAATATTTGTGTGAAATACACAACCATCCAATGAAATAGATAAAATTAGTTATAACTTCTGAATGTGAGTTCCACTACATGCATTGTAATATATATGTACATAAAAAAATAAATGAAAAACAGTAATATTAAATATTATATCAATTATTTTAATTATGTAAATTACGCTGTGAAAGTTTTATAACTGGATTGAAGGATAGGGCAGATATGGCAGTTTTTCGATGCCAGGCCTGAAGAAATCTCGTGATTTCGAAGCACAGAAGTCATTATTAGAGAACGGATGCAATTTCCATAAAACGCAATCGGCAATTGGAATTGTGTATAACGTCGCTCAGTACATCCCGGCGTAATTCAATGAAGTATTTGTTTGACTTACTCGGACACCTGGTCTCGCCGCGATAACAATGGACAACTCAGCTATTGTATTCGGAGAATATAGTGTTTTTTAAAGTGTTTTCATGAGCGTAAATAGAAGCGGGGTTTTTATAATGTATTTTATATATTAGTTTATATTTCGTAAGATAAATAAAGTGCTGTAAGTTTCTTGTTTTCATAGTTTTAACTGTTAATTACATCGTAATTTTTGTGATAGATCCTGTTTCATATCGTTTGATTGAATCTATTTCTACCAATTATTTCGACATTGAATTTCGTTCAGTTTCAATAACTTACGCACACATTTTTAGTTTTCATTTATTTAGATCTAGAGCATTGTTTAAATTACTTTTTCAGATATGATATGGAAGAACGTCGAGAACGGCATCGTAAAACAATGGCGAGTTGGATTGACGGTCATACTGATTGTATGTCCATTGTCAGTGATTCCGAAATTTATTACAAAATCCGTAAAATATCGTCAAAAATTCGTCACTTAGGATCACAAACACATCTGAACTCTGTAAAACTTTTATGGCGCCTAATATCCCATTAAATAAACTTAGCAATCCCACTTTAAAAATATTTCTGAAAAAATATACTGGTCGAAATGTTCCTGATGAATCAACTTTACGCAAATATTATGTTTCTAGGTGCTATACGAGAACAGTAGAACGCATTAGAAGCCATCTTTTAAATCAATACATATGGATAAGCGCCGACGAAACGGTGGATATGTTAGGACGTTGTGTGGTAAATGTTGTAGCTGGTGTACTACATCCAACTATTCCCTATAACTAATATGTAATAGCAACAAATGTTATAAATAGAGTTGATGCGGAAACAGTTGCTGAAACCATTAAGGAGAATATGTAAAAAATGCTTCATTCGGACGCCACGTACAAAGAAATAATACTTTTATTTGTCAGTGATAGTGCTGCGTATATGTTAAAAACAGGCAGACTATTGAAGAAAACATATCCTAATATGCTGCATATTACTTGTGTAGCACATGCTCTCCACAGAATCTGTGAATATATCAGAGACACTTTTCCGGAAGTTGATAGACTTGTATCAGCTTTTAAAAAAGTTTTCAGAAAAGCACCATTGAGAGTAGCTCTTTTCAGGGAAAAATTTCCATCTCTGTCACTGCCTCCCACTCCAGTAATAACTAGATGGGGAACATGGCTGGAAGCTACTAGTTATTATGCTGTGAATTTCGATAGTGTAAAACATTTCGTAACACTGCTAAAGGAGGATGCTAGAAGTATTGGTGAGTGCAAGGAGCTCACACAAATCCCAAATTTAAAAAATCAGTTGTACTTTCTTCACGAACACTTTGGAAAATTGCCAAAACTAATCACTTATTTTGAAAATCGAAATCTCAAATTAAATGACGGATTAACCACATTAGATGTGGCTGTTAATAATTTGAAAAGTATTCCAAGTGACTTCGGATGTGGCCTTCGGCAAAAGTTTGAAGCAATTCTTAATAGAAATCCAGATTTAATTACATTGTAGCAATTATGTATGGAGACAATTCCACAAAATCTAACGGCTAAATATGAAGAAATAAAAGAATATTTCCAGTATGCATCTATAACCAGTTGCGATGTAGAAAGGACGTTTCCTATTTATAAGGATGTACTTAATTCAAAGAGAACAAAATTGACAGAAGAAAACCTTGAGAAACTATTGCTAGTCAATATTAATACTCCTGTACTCAACTTGAACGACAAAATGAACAAATAAAAATGTTCCAATTATAGAAATAAAATTAAAAGCTTTAAAAATACAACTTTTCAACAAATACGTATGTATTTCGTAATTTTATAGATCACCACCCGTTTGTTTTGCAATTATATAAATAAAATTAAAAACTTTATAAATACAACTTTTCAACAAATAAATATGTATTTCGTAGTTTTATAGATCACCACCCGTTCGTTTTCCAGTTATATAAATAAAATTAAATATTTTAGAAATACAGCCTTTCGCCAGTACTGCACTGGGTGGTAAGCGTGTCCGTTCTCTAGTTATAACTTCTGAATGTGAGTTCCACTACATGCATTGTAATATATACATAAAAAAATATATGAAAAATAATATTAAATATTATATCAATTATTTTAATTATGTAAATTACGCTGTGAAAGTTTTATAACTGGCAGTTTTTAGATTCCAGGCCTGAAGAAATCTCGTGATTTCGAAGCACAGAAGTCATTATTAAGGGAGATTCTTCAAACGTTGTTCAAAGGAGATTGAAAGAGATGAAAATCTGACAGAACGAGATTAGGAGAATAAAGCGGGGCACAGATATACGCGGTCACAACGGTGGCGGTAGAAGCGGTGGCGATAGTAGGGGTAGCGTTCGCCGAACATATTTAAGCGGAGCTCATATATATGGTGGGCATTTGTGATTATCAGAGACCGGACACATCGGGTTGCAATGACGTCGTCATTACGACGGACGATATAAATAGTCTACATCTGTAAGTACATCACGCAGTTATTGAATGGACTATTGATCTGGCTAGCGCGAACATCTGCTTTCATCGAGAATTGCGACGTTTTTTGTTGGATATTTACAGTTAAATTTCTGTTATAATGGGCGTAGATAGAAGCGTGTGGAATTTTAATAATTTAGTCTATTTAGATTATATTTCGTAAGATAAATAAAGTACTGTGAGTTTGTTTCTTGTTTTCATAGGTTTAACTGCTAATTACATCGTAAGTTTTGTGATAGATCCTGTTTAATATCGCTTGATTGAATCTACACTTCTCCCAATTATTTCGACGTAAGTGTGCATTAAATTTCGTTCAGTTTTCAATAACTTACGCATACATTTTTAGTTTTTATTTATTTAGATCTAGAGCATACATAGAGTCAGTAGTTTTATCTACGCATGTATAAAGATAATTGTTTGAAACAACCTTCTTAATGCCATTCAATGTTTCTGCATAGATACAGCGAATTAAATTTTTTCTTAACGTGTTTTCGTCGGAAATGTTGTATTTGCTTATGTACTTTTGTAAAAATAACTTGACATTCTAATTAATTGTTTAATTTATGTAGTGGAATATCTGCCGACACAAACATTTGGCACAAATCTTCATTAAATTGTTCTTGTTCCGATTTTTTGGAAGTTGATGGCAAACCTTGCGGTAATGTTTGACTCTTCTTCGCCAATTTCATCTATGATAGTTTTGCAGCATGAGATGGAGTTTTCATATGTTGGTCGAATTGGAACTTTCTCTCACTTTTAATTTGCAAAAAAATATTACATCATCGGTTGTTTTCTTATAAAATAAATGTTAGTAAAAGATAAAGGAATAATTAAAAACTTAATTAATTAATTAATTAATTAATAAGAGGAAATAAACTTAAAATTTTACTCATAATCTTGCAGCATGCTACGCAAAACACTTTTTCTCCATACATACTGCTATGAATTGTGATTTTACATACTGCTTATTCACAATTCACAACCAATGTGTCCAGCTTCGATATTCAGTCGGTTAAATTTCCAGGATGAGACTGCTTTTCCCTCAGGGTTCCAACCGGAAAAGTGGAAAACACAATTATATTAGTAAATAGTTGAGCGCCACTCAAAATTTATTTGAGAAAAGTTCTGATAATGTTTTTAAGTTACTTGTAAACTTCTTGAAGTAAGGTTAATTTCAATGACACACACAGTATAAAATAAATGAAACTTTAATACAAGAAAAAAAAATTTAAAAAAATCTTTATGAAGTATAAAGATAAATATTGCGTCATTAAACAATATTATTGAGGTAAAATTATTATACGAAAATGACCGTCACATATAATTAAACTTCCTTAGTGACAACCGAGCAAAATTAAGACTAATAAATTACAAAGAAGTATTTAAATTTCTCCCACAATATTTAACGTAAACAAACTAGACAGACCGAACAAACTTTAAACACATGTGCAAGCCACATGAAAAAATGCCCTTGATACCAAGCGATCAAAATTTATCGTTACAGAATTTTTTTTTTCTTTAGAAATTTTTAAAAACGTTCTTTGTCATCTAATTCATATAACTAAGCATATAATAAAAATCAATACATACAAGATAATAATATTAATGATAATAAGAATAAATCTTTTGAGTCATTTACTTACGTAAATAAAAAATTATAATTTTTTCACGAGACACCTGAGTTAGAAAAACGTATAAAATTCACTACGAGATCAATAAACTCGTAAAAATATAACGGTATTGAAATCAAGCACAACCACTAATTAATAAAAATCACGAAGCTAATAAACTAAGATAAAAAATATCTTATAAAACACGTCTTCTCAACTCAGATAACATTTAGTGTCTGCCGGAAATATCAAAGTAACCGACGTATTATAACTACGCAAGTCAAAAAAAAAATAAAATGAATCAAAATAAAAATTACATTCATAGATAATAAATTTCAACATACACTGGCATCCAAAATAAATGTACAACAATAAATAATAAAATTTTCAAAATGTTTGCGGGGAAAAGTCCACAGCAATACGTAATTCTGAATAAGGTGCAATCCATCCAGGCACAGTCGCCATTTTCGGTATTTTTGCTATTATATATCACAACTCACAAGTTTCCACTTCGAAAGCCGAACGTAAAATGACGTTTAAAATAAAATTACTTTCAAAAATTGCCTATTTTGACAAATAAAGTAAAATAAAAAAGGCATCTTCCTTGTGGTTCAAATATTCGATGGTAAAATGTTTGAATATTTATAAAAATACAGATATCTCAAAATTTTCTAAACTAATAGCATATTTAAAAAGATTGTATGAAGGCTATGAGTCTAGGAAATCGAAGATTTTAGTAATAGAGCATATTAACGATTTATAATAGAAGCCGATGATAAAATATATTTAGCAATGAAAGTAAGTAATTAAAACATTATAGTAATATTTTACTAATTTTGTACATTATTTTGTTATAATAGTCATATTAAAATTATGTTAGGTCATTCTTATAATGGGCTTTAATGGAGCTTGCCGTCGTGAAGAAATAACAAACATGATTATAGATGATATACAGTTTAAATATGATGTCATAATGGTTGACGTGCTAAAAACTAAAACTTATGTTCCTAGACAATTTATTATAACTCAAAGGTTATGGTTAACATTCTGAACTTACTGCAAATGAGAATTAATGAATATTAATTACCATTTTTACATGTCAATGTCGCCTTATGTGATACATTAATAACTACAATCCGACAAACCAAATTTGTACTCTCATGTATAACACACCTTGTCGCGACTACGATCTTACTGGTTGTTAGGATAATTAAAAATGACTGAAAAGCCACTTCCATCAACGGGAACGTACAGACGCGTTTCGCTCTAATTGAAGCTTATCAATGTACGGTATCTCGAAGACAGACAGTACAAACTTGGTTTGTCGGATTGTAGTTCTTAATGCATCACATAAGGCGACATTGACATGTAAAAATGGGAATTAATATTCATTAATTCTCATTTGCAGTAAGTTCAGAATGTTAACTATATATACACAAAGTAGAGAATTGAAAAGTCATGTCTGTCTTCGAGATACCGTACATTGATAACCTTCAATTAGAGCGAAACGCGTCTGTACGTTCCCGTTGATGGAAGTGGCTTTTCAGTAATTTTGAATTATCCTCAAAGGTTATGGATTGATTTCGTGAAAAAATATTATTATCTTCGTCCCAGTCATGTTAGACATAGGCGTTTTTTCCTGCAATATAGAAATGGCTTGTCTGTAAATATTCCAATAGGTATTAATACAATAGAAAAAGTACCAAAAAGTATTGCTACTTACTTGAAATTACCTAATCCTGAACTCTTCACTGGACATTGCTTTAGACGATCCAGTGTAACACGTTTGGCTAATAGTGGAGGAGATTTAATTACAATTAAGCGCCAAGGAGGATGGAAATCTTCCGCTGTGGCTGAAGGTTACGTTGATACTTCCATCAAGAAAAAATTAGACGTTGTTCAAATACTATCTAACACTCCACCTAATACGTCTACTAAAATCACAGAGAATCCATCAACTTCTAATTCAATGGACGGTGATTTATTAGTTAATGTGAATCAGCAGCGATTCAAACAAAATATAGTGTGTTCCCAGAATCTGCCTGGAATATCTATTAATGCACACGAATCTTCTAGTGTTACAGTAAAAGTATATAACAATTCACAATGATAAGTAATCTCAATAGAAGTATTTATAGCGTCTAGCTTTGTTAACGAATTTATAGATACACTCCTTTAGCAAGAGTCTGTCGAACGCCTTTTATTATATATAATTAGTACTAATAAAGTTTTAGCAAATGTATCTACTATTCTTTCTATTATTTATCTACATTTTTATCACTGTTAAACATTCATATCTAACCATATCTAACTTTTAAAACGACTTAGTTCTATGATTTAGTTACTTATTACTAGAGCTGAGGATGTTTGCGGTACGGCAGGACCGTATGTAGTGCATCCCCACCGGCGTATAAACACGATGCAGCGAAACACTTTAGTTAGTCGTGAACTGGCAACGTGATCGTGTGTTGTCTTGAGCTCTATTTAATAAGTATGACGGACGTGCCCAAGCCAAGAAAGCGCCCATTGTATAACGACGTGAAGAAATTTATCCGAGACTTTCCCGATTTGTATTATAATGGAGCAAAAGTGGTTGGTAAATTATGCGATAAACAGTTACTTTGCTGGGACAAATACGACTGTAAAAGACATGTTGAAAGTGTACACCACAAAGACAAAAAAAATAATGTGCTGTCTAAAACGCAATTCATTTTCGATTTATTGACAATGCTACTCGTCTGCGATGTGCCAGTTCACCTGCTAGATAAAAAAGCCTTTCACGACTTTTGGAATAAATACAATTCCAACATAAAGCTACCGTCACGGAGAACGTTACTCACCTATTTACCAATTGTGCGTGAGGACATTGAAAACAGAATGAAAGCAGTAGTAAATGATAAACAGTTATGGGTATGTGTCGACGAAACGACAGATCGAAAAAAACATTCTATTGTGAATATTATAGTGCGTGTACTAGATCCTGTCAAATCAACATTTCCCATTTTATTAGCCAGCAAAAGATTGGAAAAGTGCACTAGCGAAGTAATTACGAAGGTAGTGCTCGATACGCTACAAAAATTTCAAGTTTCAACTAATCAACTCCTGATGTTTATGAGCGATGGTGCTGCGACAATGCGTTCTGTAGGCCGTTCTCTTAAAGCAGATTGTGAGAGACTTTTGCATGTGACATGTAAAGTTCATGCTTTACACCTTGTGGCACAAACTATTCGGCAATGTTATCCAGAGGTGGATGCATTAATAGCAACCACAAAAAAAGTGTTTCTAAAATCTCCCAAACGAATTCGAGAGTTTCACAGTCGGTGCCCTGGTATTCCCGAACCACCAGAGCCAATCCTTACACGTTGGGGAAGTTGGTTAAAGGCGGCATTTTATTATGCCATGAATTTCCAACAAATAAAATCTGTGGTTCTACAATTCAATCCTGCCGAAGCTGTAGCCATTAAGGAAAGCCAGAGACTCTTTCAAAACCCTTCCCTTGATGCAGATTTACAAACTATTTATAACAATCATATAGGATTGTTTAACGCAATCGAGAAATTTCAAAATACTGCATTATCGTTAGCGGAGTCACTGCAAATACTGGACGATGTACACGCCCAGCTATGCGCAGTAAATGACAACAAAAATGTTAATGTAATAGAAAAGTTCGAGAGTGTGTTAAACAATGATTTTGATTTTACCAGATTAAAACAAATTAGTAATGGTGCAAGTGTAGATTCGGTTTCTATCTATAAAGATTATTTTAATTGTGCGTGTGTTACATCCGTAGATGTCGAGCGGTCTTTCTCAAAATATAAAAAAATTTATTCATCACGGCGTACATCGCTCACCGCTACACCACTTGGCGCTATGCTATAATAATCGTAAATAAGGTAAGTGTGTTATTTATATACAGTACACATAACTGACATACCTAAGTGATATAAATAGCGAATGCATGTAAAGCAATAAAATCACGCATGCATCACCGATCGAAACAAGGTCATTATATTCGTGCGTTTAACTGAATACTATCCTGGCACACCGCAAACATCCCCAGCTCTACTTATTACACTTGTGACCAACTTCTACAAAAAAAATTAGGGTGCGGTAAAGTAATACATTACGATACTGTGCAACCAAGCAACGGGGTATCGTAATTAGCTCTTTACGATACCGGATTAGAAAAAATAACTTTAATATATGCCTAGCAACTTTTTTAACGTAATTCTTATGCTAGAAAACAAAGCACAACCAACTTTGCATCAACCTTATAGTATTTTAGTATACGCAAACAATTATTTGCTTTCAATTATATGAGGATATTTACAAAAATACATCTTACATATACGTCGTTGATTATATGCACAGCCTGCGTTAAACGTTGCGTTTTATTTTCGCCGCGAAATTCATGCAATTGTCAACACAATTAATCAAGTACACCAGAAGAAGCAAAAACATTGGAACGTGATCAGAATAATTTAATATGAAATTAATGCCTGTCAGTGGGAATATGCTTGTTTTCTTTTAATTAAAAGCGAGGATTACGTCATCTGAAATATATGTAAATTACTATCTACTTTTTTGGAGAGATATATCGATATGTATATTAATCGAGAAGGAAGATAGCAGGATGTTTGTCTTTTTTTGTTTTCGTTCAGTAGTAAATATGCATATTAAATGACTTAATTTCATTTTAACGAGCTATTATTTATATAAAATGCAGTTTAATGTTTAAATTTAATACTAAAGAAATTTTAATCAAGCGAAGTAATTGAATAATAGTAATAATAAATTGTTTGTTGATTATAGAAATGAATACTACAGGAATATACAAGTGTCCCGTATTGTTATTTTCAAATTTTAGGAGTTAAAGTAGACTTCATTTCAAGTAACAAAAACGGAAAACTTGTGTATCCATTTTTATTTGTTTCAAAGTTACAGATCTATGAATGTGATTGTCAGATCATGAAAAAAAATGTAATCCTAAAGTCAATACAAACTGATTTTGTTTAAAAAAGTTCAATTAATAATATTTTCGAAACGTCCACCTCCTTGTTGAATGCAGGCTTGTGCCCGTAAGTCAACAAAAGAAGTACTTATCCGAATTTCAACACTTGTTTTGTCGGATTTGCCCGGCAATACGGTGAATACGATCCAACAACTTTTCTCTTGTGTTCGAAGCTTGCGCGTAGACTAAATTTTTCATGTACCCCCATAAATAAAAGTCAAGGGGATTAAGATCGGGTGATTTGGGTGGCCATGCAACAGAACCACCTCGACCAATCCATCTTGGATAATTGACGTCAACCCAATTTCGGACAGCAATTCCAAAATGTGGTGGTGCCCCATCCATGTGAAACCACATGTCTCGTCGAACATTCAATGGGACATCCTCTAAAAGACCTGGCAGTTCGTCAATAAGAAATTGAAGGTAATTGTCCGCATTTAACTTCCCAGGAAGGGCGATAGGAACAATCAACAAGTTATCGATTAGGGCCGCCCAAACGTTAATAGAAAATTCATGTTGAATTTTAGATGGGCGTATAGCTTTGGGATTTTCTGATGACCACCTGTGCAGATTTCTCAGATTTATAACACCACTTCTCGTGGACGTAGATTCAACTGTCCAGAGGACTGTTCTGCAGAAATTAAAATGAAGCCGTGACTGTCTTAATATCCAGGTAGAGCATAGTGGTCTGCCTCAAGCAAACCGTGTCTCCTGCGATAGTGATGTGGATAGAAGCTCTCACTTTTAAAATTCGTGAAACTGTCGCTCGTGGAACTCCTAGTTGTCTAGCGATTCGACGTACACTGAGAGTTGGATCCAGTTTAACGATAGCTACAGCTTCTTATTCTAAGTCTGCTGGCAAATTTACTCCTCGGTCGAAAAGATAATCACGCAGTCCGCATTCCCACATTGTCCGTGTACTTCCAGAAACGTTCTGTAATGAGGAATGCGCCTATCGGGAAACCGATGTCGGTATTCAATAACTGCTTGACGTGCACTGCCATTACAGTAGCCATACACAAAATGCATGTCCGTATACTCTTGAGAAGAAAATCGGTAAGGCATTTTGAATAAAGAAAATGTGTCCACTCACTAATAAGCTGTTGTATGAACTAAAACGTAATGTAATCCTTTATTAAAAAATGCAACGTTAACAGTCATCTGAACATTTGTTTATTGCATGATATTCATGGTTCAGCACTTACGAAATTAGTAAAGAACCTTCTTTATCATAATCAATTTCCAGTACTCTTTTTTGTAGATCTCCAAGAAATTACGATATGCACTACGACACGTGTTTATTTATTGTAGGATAACACGTTAACAATCACAGGACTGTTATTGAATCGTATAACTTTTTTTAAATAAAATCAGTTTGTATTGACTTTAGGATTCGTGATCTGACAATCACATTCATAGATCTGTAACTTTGAAACAAATAAAAATGGATATACAAGTTTTGCGTTTTTGTTACTTTAAATAAAGTCTACTTTACACTCCTAAAATTTGAACATAACGATACGGGACATTTGTATAATACATTAAAGTGCTAACTAAAAGGTTATGAAAGTAGTTGAGAACTCCAAGTATTATACAGGGTTGGCCATTTAAGGTTGCGGTTTTTTAAGTCATATTACACATACAAAACATTAATTTAAAAAAATGATTTATTTGTGCAATTAAACAACAAGATCTGCGGTTTAATAAATCAGGTTTTCGAAGTGAGAGCCTAGAGCAACGATAATATTTCGCCGCCTCTTCTCAAATTCTCCACAAACTGCCTGAAGTGTGGCGTACGGTATCGCTTCTATTCGCTGCCGTATTGCCATTTCAAGTTCATCCAGGGTGTCTATACCATCGCGATATACCGTATCTTTTAATGATCCCCACAGGTAGAAATCGCAAGGATTGAGGTCTGGACTATATGGTGGCCATGTTATCCCTCCGCCTGTAAACTGTTGAGCGTCAAGACCAATGATTCTGTTACCGAAATGTTCTTCTAGAATGTTGAAAACTTCTTCCGTGCGATGCGGACGAGCCCCGTCTTGCATAAACCATGCATTCTCCACCATATTTAATCCATGCGCCACGGGAATAAAAGACTCATTAAGCATTTCACAATATTTTGCGAAGTAACGGTTCCATTGACAATCACGGGACCGATAATTCCTGCCGATGAGATAGCACACCATACAGTCAACCGTCGAGGGTGAAGAGGACGAACAATTGCTAGATGTGGATTTTCTGTCCTCCAATGTCTCCAATTTTGCCTATTCACATAACCGGAAACATCGAAATGTGACTCATCCGACCACCACACTCGTTCCAATGACATGCTTCCATTTTCAATGCGTTCGATGATTTCGTTCGCAAAATTGTAGCGTCGCTCCATATCAAACGGTCTCAACGGCTGATCGATCTGGATTTTGTATGCTTTCATCTTTAGATCTTGATTTAGGATCCGCCTTAGTGTTGTACGGGGTATTTCAAGTATTTGAGATGCTCTTGAGGTCGATGTTGAAGGTTGAGCTGTAAAGTGTTCCCGTACTCGTTCTATGGTTTCTGGTACCCGGATGGTCTTTTGACGTACTCTAACAGTTGATCCTTCGTCTGCCGCAGATGCTGCTTCAAATTTTACTACAATCCTAAGATATTGTCGGATTAGTAGACATGGAAACACGATAACGAATACTTTGTTACTTTTCTAAATTTATCTTTTTGTTCCTTACCTTTTTATAGTGTTTTCCGTTGGTGCGTTATTTCTCCCGAATAGAGTACGCAAGTGTCTTGCCGTAGCTGCAAAAGATTCCCCATTTCTATAATAATATTTTATTAATTCTGCACGCACTTCCGTTGGATACGACGCCATCTTGAAAACTGACAAGGCAAATTTTTCATATATTTATTGTAAACCGCGCTGGGCCCTCTAGTGTAAAAAATATATATTATATTAATTTCAATATATACAAGGGAATAGCGCGATTTTTAAAACCACAACATTAAACGGCCAACCCGTTAGATTATAACCTATGTGACATAGAAATTACGATACTTAGTATGGGTGTAATTAATTTAAGGAAGTATCATTCAGATAACAAGTGCAAAGAATTAAAAAATATGTATTGCACAAAGAATGGCACCAGAGCGCGTATAAGGAATCATCATTTTAGATAAAATTTTAAAGTAGAATAACAAAAAATTATCCACGAAAAGAATGGTCAAGTTAACTTTGACGTAATTCTATAGTCCAGCGATTCTCAACCTTCTTAGTTCCGCGACCCGTCAAATAGTAAATGTAAATAAAATTAATATTTCGCGCCCCAATATTGATGAAAGTCCTGAAGTGCTTTCAGAAAATTTTAGAACTAAATTTTATTTCACTATTTTTGATACAGCAATATCCAGAATGGAAAAACGATTTGAGCTAATGAACAGTTCATAACGAAACTTTTTAGTTTTTAAATAATATTTATTCGTTGCTGGAATTGAGTCGAGATGCCAAAATAAAATATTGTATGGATTTGCAATTTAAATTGTCCGATAATGAGCGAAATGAATCTGATATATTAGATTAATTAGATTTAGATTTATGCGACGAAATTGAAATTCTTTTAAGGTACATTAAGCTCGATACGAATGCATTAGCAGTTTTAGATTATATATTTTCAAATGATCTTACCTTTCAACTACGACAATTGCATTAAGAATTTTTTTGACCATACATGTGACAGTGGTTTCTGGTGTAAGAAGTTTTTCTAAAGTCAAATTAATAAAAAAATATTTAAGATCTACTACGTCACAAGAAAGAATAGTAATCTTTCTAAATTTGAGTTTAATCAGCATTGAAAATAAAATAGCTGCAGATTTGGACACAACAGATTTAATCAATGAATTTGCACTTAAAAAGGCAAGAAAAGTTAATTTTTAAGTAAAATTTACTATACAATTTTTTTATATCAGAATAATTGAAACATACATGAGTAGGTAAACCCCACCAGTTTTGTATAATACAAAGGTATTTTTAATAATATAAAATATTACTAAAACTCTGGTGTGAAGAACACAAATGCAGGTTCACTATTAATATTTTCTGTGAACGTGTCCGAATATATCCTATCCCCAGAGACGTAGATACGTATTTCGCTTTTCTACAAGCTCATCGGTACGCCCCTGCTGGAGAAAGGATATTTCCAGACACATTTACAGAAAAGAACCACCTCGCCCTATCACCGTAATTATCCAGACCGAGCGCAGAAGTGAAGGCACAAACAAAATGCAGTTTTCTAGAGAGTTGGCTGTGCTAACCTTTGGAAGAGCGTCGTTACTTCACATTAATTATGTGGACGGTATGCGAGGTACTTCGGCTATCTGACAACAGGTAGCGCCGAATCTACTTCTGCGCTCGGTCTGGATAATTACGGTGATAGGACGAGGTGGTTCTTTTCTGTAAATGTGTCTGGAAATATCCTTTCTCCAGCAGGGGCGTACCGATGAGCTTGTAGAAAAGCGAAATACGTATCTACGTCTCTGGGGATAGGATATATTCGGACACGTTCACAGAAAATATTAATAGTGAACCTGCATTTGTGTTCTTCACACCAGATTTTTAGTAATATTTTATATTATTAAAAATACCTTTGAATTTTTTTATACAAAAGTTTTGGAAACATTATCTTGTGCTTGTTCAGTATTTATCATATGTTAGGTTTTGTATGTTTTTATTATTATTTCTTTCTAAATATTGTATATGTACTTACTTGTTTTGGAAGTATATGCAAAATATATAATTATATATTTGTTTTATTGTGAGAAATATTAAATTTAGACAAAAATAAATTTAGCATTTTAGAGGGCTGTAACTTTTACCAGGCACACCGACGCCAATATACCTTTGAGCAGATTGACTCAGTTCTGTGACTGTGAATCGCCGATTTTCACGATTTTTTTCTTCGACATTATCCACAAGTTCGTTCATCACAACGGTTGGTCTTCCACTTCGTTCTGCATCATGGACATTAGTTCGTCCTTTGTGAAGGATACGGTACCATCTTCTAACCATACTGTCACTCATGACATTTTCACCATAAACAGAACACTGTTCCCGATTAATCTCAGCATCTCTATATTCTTTACACACAGAAATCAATCGATAACTCACAGTCGGCGGGATTTTCAATTGCGGTAGCCATTTCAAACAACCAGATAGCACAAAAGAATGAACGATTCACTCAATAGGCGGAAACGGAACTTACTTTACGAATCATCCTCATATAGAGCAAAGTATGATTTATCAGCTAAGGTTCTTCTTATGGTTGTATTCAAAATAGTTTCCAAATACAGTATAACCTCCTTATAATGGACACTGACGGGGAATCCTAAAATGTCCAATATATGGAGGTGTCTAAAATGTGGAGGTGAAAAAAAAAACGAAAAAAAATATTAATTTTCATATCAATTTAATCACACATAATAAGACGAAAGTCGAAAAAAATTTACAATACTTAATACACATACATACATACATATTTTATGCTAGATTTTACTTGAAATAATCATTAATTGTTTGTCTTGCTTTTTTCATTTTATGTTTAAATATCTCAGATTCAATTCAAGAAGAGCTTGAGAAATATTGTTAACAATGTTAAAACTGTTAGTGCTTAAGAAATAGTTCTCAAGATCTTTTAATTTTTGATGGGCTTCTGAAATATTTGATATACTAGTTACAAATTCCTCTTCAATCTCATTTTGCATTTCATCACTGATATCAGTAATTTCATCGATACAATCTATAATGGAAACATTAGGATTTTCAGTAAATAACTCATTATCAATTAATGCGTATGTGCTTAAATCTAATTTAGTGATGTTAAAATTGGGAAATAAAAATGCTAATGGTATATTATCTTCTATATCGCACTCTGCACTTAGATCACTGTCACTTTGATTGAATCCGCATTTTTGAAAACAGTTTCTTACGGTCACAGGCGAGAGTTTTTTCCAAGCAGCTGATATCCATATTAATGCAGTGACTACCGTAATGTTTTTTTCTACCATTTCTAGTGAATTTTCAGTATCCATTAACGCCAAAAGCCTTTTTACAAGCATGCTCCGGTAAATTACCTTAAAGTTTTGAATCACACCCTGGTCCATAGGTTGACAATGCGAGGTAGTATTTGGAGGCAGAAAAAACAATTTTACGTTTTCCAATGAAATCTTCGGATGAGAAGTGGCATTATCAAGAAACAAAATTACATGCCTTTTTTCTTTCTTCATCTTGTTATCAAAGTTCTTTAACCAAGCTGACATAATATCCAAAGTCATCCACGCTTTTTTGTTAGATATTCATCTTATCGGCAACTTATCCACATGAGCTCCTTTAAAACATCTAGGTTTCTTACTTTTACCGATGACTAACTGCCTTTCCTTATCACCCTCCATATTTGAACACAACAAGATAGTTAGTCGTTCTTTTGCAGATTTTCCTCCGGCACATTTATCACTTCTTAAAGCAAATGTTTTTGTCGGAAGGGCGCGGAAAAATAAACCGGTTTCATCAGCATTAAAAATATCTTTCGGAGAGTAATCTTTGCATATTGATTGCAACTTGACTTTCCAATCATCTACATTTTGCATGTTTACATAGGCAGATTCACCACACACACTTTTAAATGATATTTTATGTCTTTGACAAAATTTCTCCAACCAACCATTAGACGCTTTGAATTCGGTGAGTTATAAACTTTGTGCTACTTCCAGCGCCTTTTCTTTGAGTAGGGGTCCTGACATGGGAATATTTTTGTTTCGCACCTTACAGAACCAGTTGAACACTGCTCCGTCGATTGCTAAACCACTAGTTTTTGGAAACTTCCTTTTTTGAGCTAGGTTTCCATTTTTCTCGAAAAGTTCGTTTATTTCACTTTTGTTTTTCACTATATCACTAGTTTGCGACTTTCCGACACCAAACTTTTCCGCGAGCTTTCGGACACTTAAGCTTTGCTGTTCACTAACCGCAATAATATCAATTTTATCTTGGATTGTTAACCGCTTTCTTTTACTAGAATCCTTGTTGACACTATCAAAGGCTAGTTCAAACTGATTCAAAATACATATCACTCCACTTCTCACCTGACGAATAGGCCAGTGGTAAACCGTCGTTCCTTTGTATTATGGGAAAAACCCGAGTAGATATACTTCCACGTGTGCACTTTGTACATACATATGTATTATGGGAAAAACCCGAGTAGATATACTTCCACGTGTGCAGCAATAAAAGTACATACATACATACATAATTGCAAAAATTTTATTCGGCGCCGCCCGTCTTGTCTGTCCTTAATTAAAAGATATATTTACAGATGTTTTATTGCTTCGGTGAAATAAAGGGTGTCCGCGTCCGATTTATGGAGGGTCCAATATTAGGAGTGACTATTGTTAAGAAAACCCATTATAAAATTTCGTACCACAAAAAATGTCCATTTTTTAGAGGTGTCCGATTGTCGGAGGTGTCCATAATTAGAGGTTTTACTGTACATGAAATCCTTCCGTTAATATTCGTTACTATGAAGGTATTATATCTACTGTAGTATATGTGTTTAATGTATTTTATACAATAAAAAACTTTTATTTTTCTAAATATCATTATTTGAAACAAATAATAAATATTATAGCAAATGTATTTGATAAATAAAGATGGGTGGACGTAATCTTCTTTCCAGTTTTCTCCCTCAGCTAGTTCTTTCTGTCGTGGGCGCATGGATTGGTATTTACTTATCTCAGGTATTTTTAAATTTTAAAAATTTTTATTTTTAATCTGTGATTTTAAAATCAGATTCGTGGATCCTCGAGAAACAAGAACAAAGGACAGCTAATGTGAAAAATTCTATTGACTCTTTGTAATTGAATTTCTTATTTTTGAATTCAGTTTTTGAATTATATTTTTATATAATGTATGGAATTCACGGTTGGCTCTTGGTGAAACATGATTAATAATTTACTAAATAAAACCATATAATATACCAAGTGTTTTATTTAGTAAATAATTATATTTTTTTTTAATATTTATAATTTGACGTTTATGAAAAGGAGTATTTTTTAATTGGCATTTATCTGATCTTATGTTAGTGGATGAAATCTTTCTTTTGTGATTTTCGTATTTGTTTTTAGGCTGTACCTAACTTTTTTTATTGTTATCTTTATTTTGTTTGTATCACACTTAATTGACACTATTTATGTGTTCGCCTACTTTTTTTTAGGTTTGAACCAAAATGACTTTGACAACACGAAGTACATGTTTACTATTTAAGTATCAAAACAATGAATTCTTTAATTTTCTCGGTCTCTAGCTTTTACAGCATTTTCAATTTAAACAAAAGCGATACGGAATACTTCTTCTTCTTAATTCTCAAATACCTTTTTGGAATTTGATGAAACTAACATTGAAAATTAGCCATATTTTCTTATAACTGTCCAGGTAATATTAGTATTAATATTGTTGTATTAAACATTTTAATTCATGCAATTTAATTTAATGCAATGGATTGTGATGTTGATAGCTTAATTAAATTGAGTTCACAATCCACAGTAGCTTTTCCGGTCTAACTCAGTTGGGTCGCCTTCCTTGAGCTCCTCGATCTGCAGGGCTACCCTCATAGGGTACGTCGTGTCAAAAATGAAAACGCAGGAAATTAGGAATTGAAACAACAAATTACCCCTTACAATTTTAATCCCTCATAAAAAAAAAAGGAAAAAAGAAAAAAAAATCGACTTTACAAAGTATAAAGTCGCACTGATACAAATCTCAGTATTGAGAAAACTTTGATACAATATGAATGTAAAAGAGAAAAACCTCAATAAAATGACCACGAGTAAAAATTCAAATTAATTAAATATAAACAAAATTTATCAGATGTCAACAATTACGTTAACCCAACAAATCAAACGTTAAACTAGAAAATTATCTATTTTCGCACGCATCCAAAATTTTAATCATGCGCAAACACATACATGAAGCAAATAAGTTTTCCCGCCTACTAACGTACTAAAATATTTTATTTGAACAAAAACCACTCTCATAAAAAAACAATCTGATAACTTTTCTTAATATTTTCTCTGATTACAACAGTTTTACAAATCTAAAATCTACTGAATTATTGAGCTCTTCTATATACTTAAATTATGTTAAGAAAAATATACATACATTAATTAATGTATCCAATTCACTAAAATGAGAGATTTTTTCCTCAGATAGGTCTATTAAATTAAATAAATTACAAGTTTATAGAATTAATTTAACACATCAAAACACTAATAAATACACACACCGTAATTATCCAAAATTAAAATTGAATAAAATTAAGTTCTATCCAATTGCAAATAAAACACGACCTATCTGCACAAAAACTACAAAATCTCTAAAAACATGAAGATCCTGGAAACAGCACGATACCCCAACCTAACATAAATATAAATCAAAACAGCTACAATATATATATACAGTACAATCCCGATTATCCGAATCGCGATTTTCCGAAATCCGGTTTAACCGAAACAAACTATTTAAAAACAAAAATCCCGATTAACCGAAAAAATTCGCATTATACGAAACGCGTCTGGGATTCACCTATACTGCTAGGTGGTCCCCTCGGGGTTTCACGGCAATACGACGGTCTAAAATGCGAATTGTTTTGGTTAGCCGACAGAGTGTTACAAGTACATATGTATTAACGTCTGTTATTATCGCAAAAAGAGTAGTTTTATTCTCAAATATTTTACAAAATGCAGTGTCAGAGCAATAAACGTAAACGCGTTGTTATCAGCTTGCAGGAAAAACTTAAAGCGGTTCGACGATTAGATAATGGTGAATTGCTTAAAAATATAGCAAAGGATTTAGGCGTAAATACGGTTGCAGAATGGAGAAAAAATCGCGAAAAACTTGAAAAAAGGTGTAGTGTTTTGTCATCGCCGACCCCGGCACGAAAAAGTATGAAAAGAGGTGAATACGAAAAAGTGGACGATTCTTTATTTTTATGGTTTACACAGAATCGAGAACGTGGAATACCAATTTCGGGGACCATTTTAAAACAAAAAGCAGTGAGTTTAAGCGAAGAATTGCCGGTCATTGAAGCGCCTGAAAGTTTTTCTGCAAGTGATGGATGGCTAGACCGATGGAAAAAAAGACATGGTGTACGTCAACTGAAAGTTTGTGGGGAAAAGTTGTCTGCCGATGTATCTGCCGCGAAAAAATTTCCAGAGAATTTTATGGAGCTTATGAAAGAAAATGATTTACAACCAGACCAGATCTACAATTGTGACGAAACCGGCTTGAATTACAAAATGTTGCCCTCAAGTACCTTAGCTTCAAAAACGGAAGCTGGAGCACCTGGTTATAAACGTAGCAAAGAACGTATCACTGTTCTTGCATGCGCTAATGCTTCTGGGAGACACAAACTTCCATTATTATGTATCGGTAAGTCAGCAAAACCACGAGCCTTCAAGAATATTCGTTCCAAAGCTTTTCCTGTTTTGTATAAAAATAAAAAAAAAAAAGGCTGGATGAATGCAAATCTATTCAAAAATTGGTTTTTTGAAGATTTCGTACCAAAAGTAGAGTCTTCTTTAAAAGAGCACGGATACCCCAGAAAATGTGTTTTGTTACTAGACAATGCTCCCACTCACCCAAGTGCGGAGCAACTTGAAAGTGGGGAAATAAAAGCAATGTTTTTGCCTCCTGCTGTAACTTCTCTCATTCAGCCCATGGATCAGGGTGTGCTGGAAAATTTAAAACATAATTACAGGCGTTTGCTATTGGAGCATATTTTGAAAGAAGTAGATGAGGGTGCCAATCTCACTGAATGTCTAAAGAAGTTAAACTTGAAAAATGTTGTATATTGGATAGCTTCAGCTTGGAATCAAGTAAAAGGTAGAACCCTGGAAAAATCTTGGTCAAAATTGATTCAACACGAGGAGGGACGTATCACAGAAGCAGAGTCCCACCATGAAGAAAGTTTACAGCAAATTTTCACGAAAATACCAGGATGTGAAAATGTTACCGAAACAGAAGTTAATGAATGGTTAAACAGTGATAATGTAGAAGATGAAATGACTGACCAAGAATTAATTGAAAGTGTTTGCAAAAATGCTAATGAAATAAGCAGTGATGACGATGACGAAGTAGAATGCACTGACAATATTCCACTAAAAATGTCACATTCAGAAGGACTTGAAGCCTTGGAGAAAGCGTTAACTTATGTAGAACAACAAGAAAATGCAACTGCCGCGGATGTTCTTTTTATAAAACGTTGGAGAGACATTGCGGCCAAAAACAGAAGTAGTGCTAAACGAGTGCAGTTAAAAATTACCGCATTTTTAAACAGTAAAGTGTAAAATGGGATATATATCTTATAGTTTACGTTGCATTTAACATGTCTTTTATGAATGTACATATGTATGTACATACATATTTAGCATTTATGTACATACTATGTTAAAAAAATTAAGTAATAAAAATTAAACAAATTATTTGTTGATGTTTATTTTTAAATTAATACATAAATTCAAGTAAAATATTTCATAAATGTTTTTAAGTCGATCTAATGATATACGCATCCTAAACTCCTATTTTCCAAAAAAAATTCGAATTAACCGAAATTTTGATTATCCGAAATCACTTTGGTCCACATTATTTCGGATAATCGAGATTGTACTATATATATATATATATATATATATATATATATATATATATTATCCTAACTTCCAAAATTGGCGCGAACTGCAAACATCCCACAGACCCGTACGTTCTACAGTTGTGGACAAAAATACACATTGTAATAAATTTTTATATAAAATATCAACTCTTTATAATTATCAGTCTGGAATAAAATGTACATAAATATATTGTCTTTTATAGTTTCTTTTAATTTCTTTCTTCGGGGAAAAATCCATGGCAATATGTCAAAATTTTTATATTTTTCCAAAATTTCATTTATTTGTTGAATTAATGTTGTTTTTGATGTTATAATATTGTTACTTATGATGTATGCCCTTTCAGTAAATGTTATTTTAACATAATTTACTTTATTTTTCGAATTTCAAAAATCTGTCATTTTTTTCCAAAATTTCAAATAAATTGTTATTATGTTTATTTATTTCTCTTGTTTTTGTAACCTTCTTAAGTAATTTAAGCCTACTAATTGTTTCATTTTATTTTTTTTCCGTTCAGTTGGTGTGTCTATAAATTCTGTTCGGATGTTAATTTTATTCGCTGGTAAGTATGTATTTTGGTTCCTTCTTTAACTTCGTTCTGTTTGCTCTTCTTTCAGCGGTAGATATAGACATTATTTTGTTTAATGGAGTTGGAATTTGATTTTACGTGGTTTTTTCAATAAACATATTTTACTTCTATGATATATCTTTTTTTAATAGTAGTTTTTTTAATTTTAATAGTAAGTAAAGAGGATTTTACTAATTAAAATCCTAAAAAGTCCCATCTTAAGGTAACCACTGTCCAATTTTTCTTTTACGTTGAAGTATTTTCTCTCGGTTTCACCATTTCTGGGTTTTAAATTTTCATAATAAGCTTTTAGACTATTCATAGCATGCCATTATATTCATTTTCAATTTATTTATTGTATAATTTCAAACTGAAGTATTTTATATTAAATTTAAAATTCTTATAATATATCATTTTCATCTAAATCTAATATCAATTTATGTATTTCTGCGATTCATTTTATAGCAGCAAAATATTCTTAAAAATAAATAATGATGTTTATTATACCATTATTAATGATAAATTCGAATTCAATGAATGCATAAAGTATTGTTTTGCGAAATATATCCTTATTAGCTTGATATTTACGATACCTTTGGGCTCTGGCCTAAGAAATTATACAATCGCAATAATTACATATAATTTGTACTCCTCAAGATATCGAATGACGAAATTCTACTTACACATTACGCAAATATCAGTGTAGTTCTTGGATCATGTAAATTGCTTTATTTACTTTGTCAATTATTGATAAGGAGGCGATGAAAATAAAACAACCATTATTTTAATTTTTTTTAAATTCTATAGAATGTGCATATAATCAACATTAAAAATAACTAAAATAAACTGTAACAATTTCTTCCATTTTCGAAAATTTATAATTGGTAATTCTTGAAAAGTCTTTCGTATGAGACTGTGGCTAAATAACGAGCCATCGAAAAAATTCATAATTGGAGTAGACTGTGAAATTGGGTTGGTACTTTAGCCACTTTCACATAATGACATTTATTATTTGACATTGAAACTACAAGTTTGTGTCAAATTTTTCAAAACTCTTATTAAGAAAATTAAATTTACTTAGATGTAATTGGACAACATTTTCAACAACTTCTGTAGCTATATGTAAATTTTGATTATAATTTCGATATTAAATAAATTATTTGTTTTCTTTTTTGTTGTAGTATCATTTCAATGCCATAACCTTTTTTTACAATGAAACCAAATGAAACTGTCAAGCATCAAGTAATGTGTCATTATGTGGAAGTGGCTAAAGTACCAACCCAATTTCACAGTCCACTCCAATTATGAATTTTTTCGATGGCTCGTTACATATACAGTGTGTTGCCGGATCGGTCTCCCAATAGGAAAAACATTTTTATTGTAAATTTATGGAAAAAAAAATTCTTTATTAAAGTTTTTGCTTGATCGAAAATACACAAATAACACTAGACTTTTAAAATAAATTTCATTGTAATGCGTGAAATAGTTGTTTTCTGCAAATTTTTGAGTCTAAATCTTTCTAAGTCCTTAGTTGTGCTAATATCTAGTTACACTCAACGTAATGCAATTCACATGTTAGGCATGTGCTAAGTGAACTACTGTCATGCAGTATTTAATTGTCAAAACGCTGACACTTACATAAAAAGTTTATGCGGTACAATGTTATGGCACAGGCGAAGCACCAGCAGATGCTTCGCCAGATGCTGGCAATCAAAAATTATAAGTGAGAAAAGCCATAACTGTGTTCCAGATATTGCAAAAAATGAAGTTGATAAGTTTTTATATGAAGTCAAAAAGAGAGCAAGAGAAGAAGTGACACCAGTTTCGCAAATATATCGACAAGAGATGATGGTTGCTAAGGACAAAGGTTTGGATTTTGTTACAAATATTCCACAGTTTACATCAGTGAAACGTGCATTGTATAATGAGCGACACAAATCGTTAGACATTAGCTTGTTTCCGAAAAATCGAGAAGATATAAAGGTCCCCGAGTTTATGAAAAAGTATGTCGTAATTGACGATGGTATGGAAGACAGGATTCTTGTATTTGCAATGGACGGAGGCAGGAGGTTCTTGCTTCCTATTCGACGGGACCTTTAAAAGCTGTAGTTCACTGTTTTGCCAATTATATACAATTCACGTGGATATTGGTAATACAGAAGAGAGAACGAACATAATTCTTGCCGTATATGCACTGCTACCCGACACAAAAGAGATGACGTATAAACGATATTTCTTCTTATTAAAAAATAAAATCAAGAATTTTTTACCAAAAAAATTTTTGATTTTGAAGTTGCCGCAATTAATGCTTTAGAAGAAGTTTTTGCGGCTACAGTTATCAAAGGATGTAACTTTGATTTGAATCAAGCTCTTTGGCGTAAAGTACAAGATTTAGATCTAACAAACTTGTATAAGGAAAACGAGGAAGTAAGAAACCACATAAGGAAATGTGCTGCATCTGCTCACCTGCCAGAAGATAAAGTTACAGATGGTTGGCTCTGTATAATGGAAAATTCTCCTACCGATGAAGCCATTGTTAAATTTAACGATTATTTTGTTGATCGATGGATTCATAATTCTCGCCGAATTTGAACTTGCGGTGAAGAACGTCATCGGACTACAAATTCAGTATGTAGGATGGCATAACAGACTCAACAGACGGATCGGAAAAGCACATCAAAATATATTTGAATTAATGAAAGTTTTTCAAGAAGAAATGCACTATTATAATAGTGTTTTCCAGCAAAATTGTGTGTGCATAAGTACCCCTAAAAGGGCAATAAAATATTGTGAATTAGATAGGCGGTTAAAAATACCACGTGGCCCAAAAGTCGCGCAACGTCAAAATGAAATACACATGCGCCATTTTCCCCCTAATGCAAGGTTGACGGTTGGTCTGTCGGCAGTACAGCGGTTGTCTGTGTGTGAAGCAATATCTTGTCGGAGTGAACGCGTTATCATGGCAACAAGCCCACATTATCGGTATACCGTAGCGCAACGGGTATTCTTGGTGACTTTGTACTATCGTTACCATGCTGATTATGAACACATTTTTTCTGATTTCGCGGTAAAATTTCCTGACTGTCAAGTTCCGAGGCGTGAGACTATTTATCGCTTGATAAAAAGATTCGAAAAAAAACGGTTCTGTGGATGATTCCAGGCGTACAGGCCGGCCACGTAGTCTGAGGACAGATGATAACTTACAAACTGTAGCTCAGAATTTTATTGAATCGCCAGCGCGATCTGTCCGAAAAACCGCAAATGAACTGGATATTTCTCGTTCTACCCTACAGCGAATGATGAAGGAACTAGGTTTGAAGGTTTACAGACCACGCCTCTTACAAGCATTGACAGAAGATGATCCGAATCGTCGGCTACAGTTCGCAGAATGGTATGTCATTCAATGTGAAGCCTTTCAAAATTTCTTCAAAACAATTTTGTGGTCGGACGAAGCTCAATTTTAATTAAATGGGCGCATCAATAGACACAATTGTGTGTACTGGTCCACTGAAAATCCACATATCACCATTCAAGAAGAATTAAACGTGCCTGGAGTAACGGTATGGCTTGGTGTTTGCGCCTTCGGAATCGTCGGCCCCTATTTCTTCGACAATACTGTAACAGGTGTTGCATACCTCGATTTGTTGATGGAACTACGTGAAGAACTTGCCAATAACCCAATGTTTGCTGGTCAGTGTTTAACTCTTCAACAAGATGGTGCTCCAGCACATGACGCTTTAATTGTTCGCGAATTTCTCGATGAATCTTTCCCCGGATGGATTGGAAGAAGAGGTCAAGTCGAATGGCCTCTTAGATCTCCGGACGTAACCCCACTAGATTTCGCTGTGTGGGGTATTTTAAAGGATAAGGTATTCCATCATCAGTTGCCGGATATTGAGACCATGAAAAATGTTATAACCGAAGAAGTCGCCAAACTCAATGATGACAAACAATTACTTCGGCGCATTTGTAACGCGGTTAAAAAGCGATGTCTGAGATGCATTGAAGAAGGTGGAAGAAGCTGTGATCCCAAATAGTCAGTTTTTGTTCAAACATATTTGTATTATTTTGTAATTGTATTTTTATTATAGAAGAATAAATTTTGTATTTGTACTACACAATTTCATTTCTTTTTTTCATTCGGTTGCGCGACTTTTGGGCCACACTAGTTGTAAGTGACCTAATTCAAACTAGACAAAATCTTAGTGACATATTGGACAAGCTGAAATATATCGTATATTGTATAATATACAGATGGATAAACGTTACTCTACATAGAGTTAAAGGTACTTTAATTTTATATTTTTAATTTATTTTAATTTGAACTGCTGAATCAGCGAAACTCGTTAATTGTGTTTTTATTTTACCCTATGTCCTGTAAAATGTAAAATTGACGCACGAAACGGGAATTCAAAACCATATTCACTTCCCATCTATAAACTGAACGTTCGAAAGGGGAAAATTTTGTGAAACGCACCAAAATGGAACGCCCGAAACGGTCATAAATCGTAGATAGATAATTTTCACATCATTAGCATAGACAAGAGCGTGACATGTTAAGAATGTCAACACAACGTCAATAAAAAGTACAAAGGGAAAAGGTTCGTGGTTAGAGCCCTGCGGGACACCTCATACAGTGAAAGCGAAATGCATAAACATGTTTCGGGGTAGATCTGCCTTTTCACGAATTTTTTATTACCTTGTATATGACGTATTTTTTAATTATTCACTTTTAAATGATTTTTAGAGAAAGTCTTTTTTAAGTTTCTTATATAATTTAAGTTGTAACCGAACGAATAAAACTTTCATCAAATTGAATGACGTTCGTAGACCTAACGAGTGTTTCATTGTATCTATGCATCATTGCTGATATTTGATGGGCAACTGTATAAATAAATTATACGCTGACTTCATCTTATACATTAATACCAGCTTGTTTATCTAACTCGGATAATGCACTTAATGAAAATGCAAATTGTGCTTTTAATAATAATCAATTTGTGTTTTTATTGGTGCTATTACTTCAGTTTTTTTATTACTTTATTACTTGTTAATTACCACTACATATTCTTTACTGTAAACCGTCAACGAATATATTATTTAAAAATATTCCAGTGGAGTATAGTTTATATTATCCAAGACACAGTAATTAAGCACTAATTAGAATACTATATGATATTTTCTTCTTTTTAACACGCTTCTTGCCTTTCCGTACAGACACAAACACATTTTAAAATAATTTATCGAACATTGTGGTCTTAATTTAGACTATTTCCTCCGGATAATGGCACACAAACGGTCCATAAACAGCATTTACAATCCATAAGTGAATAATTTATTCGGGTAATACTCACTGGTTTTTAATAACACTGAAGAAAAACACAGTTCATAACACCAGGCGTACAATATGTATGGTGAGACGTTAAGCGCTCTGTTACAAAAACATCTCCTGATAAATTATGTTTATATTTCGAAATTATGTGGGAAATGAGAATACAAAGAGAGACTAATTAACGAAGAAAGGAAGAAGGTCTTACGATTAAGTTAAAATGTTAAAACACGTTTACTTTATTAGGTGCTATTGTCGTGGTCCGTGGAACATTCTTTTGATATTTTGTTGCGGAGCAAAAATAACTTTTTATAGTGTTTTTATATATAGGATTGTTCTGTATATGTTCTTTCTTACAAATAATGTGTTTGAGAGTCTTATTTTTAAATATACAGTATGGATATTAGTTTAAGGTCTGATGTTTCTTGTGTAATCTGTCACATATTGTGCCATCGTTTATATACAGAGTTACCGCTGAATAGCGACAAATCTATGCGATTCTATAGAATATATAATTATCAAAAGTATTTTTAATAATATAAAATATTATTAAAAATGGGGTGCGAAGAACACAATACAAGTTATATATTTGTGAATGTATCTCCTCTCCAATGACGCAGATACGTATTTCACCTTTCTACAGGATCGTCGGTACGCCCCTGCTGGAGAAGAGATACATTCAACCAAACATAACTACCTTGCTATCAAACAGAAATTATTAAGACAGAGCGTGAAAGAATATTCAGCGCTGTCTACATAATAACTGCCGAACTAAGCAACGTATTTCTATAGACGGTAACTTGTTGTTCTATAGACGGTAACGGTTGTTACCGTCTATAGAAACACGTTGCTTAGTTCGGCAGTTATTATGTAGACAGCGCTGAATATTCTTTCACGCTCTGTCTTAATAATATCTGTTTGATAGCAAGGTAGTTATGTTTGGTTGAATGTATCTCTTCTCCAGCAGGGGCGTACCGACGATCCTGTAGAAAGGTGAAATACGTATCTGCGTCTCTGGAGAGGAGATACATTCACAAATATATAACTTATATTGTGTTCTTCACACAATACAAATTGGTGTGGTTTTACCCACTCATGTATGTTTCAAATTATTTTGTTATATAATTATCTTACTAGAAATCAAAAAAGAAATTTATTATTCATCAAAAATTTTCAAATTTTTATGTCCAAAATGTAGTTAACGTCGGTTCATATATTTGTTTATTCTATATTTACCCAAATACAGCTGTAATTTAAGTTCATTGACCTGGGAAAAAATCGATAAAAGCCCGGACGATACTTTTAACAATAAGTTCGTATTCGTAAGATAGTGATAGTTGTTGTTTTCTTGCCAAAACACGCTAGGCCGCACATATGGAGGTGTTTTTTTATGAATATCAATAATAGCCTTTACGTCGAATATGTCGACAAACCCATGCTGCATTAATTAAAATGTGATTCAAATTAAATACTTTGAACGTTAAACTTCTTTGAAAAATAAAATGATTATGTTTATACTAAAACAAAAATCATCATAGAACAAAAAACTTTATGTAGCGTGTCCATGGTGTGTCCAATGGGATATATATTTAGTTTATAATTATGTATTTGTATGTCATTATTTACATATATTTTTTTTCTTTAAATTTGTGTGTGGTACTAATAAATACCGATAGAACAATATAATTAGTCGATAAAGAGAATTACTGATGAATTAGAGATGGGAGCCCGTATTGTCGCCCGTATATTTAACTGCGAGATCGGACTCGAATAAAGAAAAATCATTTTATTGTTACGACGTGAAGATTAGACCGCGATTTTTTATATGAAAGCATTATTCACATATACCTTTCACTTCTTTCGTTCCTTGGAGCTATACACAACTAACATTGTATACTACTTAAACAGACGGAAGCAAGAAAAATCCCTAACCATAATATAAATCAATAAACTCTAAGTACGTTTTCGGTAACTAAGTCGTCATCTTCAGTAGAATAATCTAATAAAGAAAAATAGTATTAAACGTAGTGTCTTTAGGTAAGGTGCGACATTTCAAGATATGTTCTTCACCAAATCGCAATAATCTTGAACAGATAAATGTTTTCTCCTTCCGCAATCCATGTTGACACTATGAAAGGCGATTACAAACGGAGATAAACTAAAGGATGTCTCAGAATATTTTTTTGTTTTGACCGTTACGCGTCAAACACTGATAGCAGGAGGAGGGGTGTGGTGACAAAAGCTTGGCGGGCTTGGAGTGTTTTAGCGATGAATCGTTTCATGGGACCGCAGCGCGCATTTTGCGGCCGAGCGTTTTATAAAAATAACGATTCTTACATTGTTGTTTGACGTCTTTATCGAACTCATTTTAATTTAAGGACCATGAGAAATTTGTCAAGTGTGAATTTAACCAAGCAGCGGATGCGCAAGTTTGAAGAGATTGGAAACACAATGCCCAATAAATAAATTGTAATGGACGATCCACAACAGTAACTACGATTGCACGCAGCTTATCTAAATTTAAACAAATCCACCGTTCATCACATTATTCGTAAAAATCTACATTTCCAACCCTACAAAATTGTTGATCTCGCTAACCGAGTCGAATTCTGCAGGACGATGAGAAATCGTTTTAGGAGCTTCAATAACATATGGTTCTCTGATTAATTCAATTTTCACATCAACGGACACGTGAATAAACAAAATTGTAGATATTAGGTTTCTGATAATCCCCTAGAACTCCATTAGAAATCATCACGCTCGCCTAAGGATATCGTTTGGGTTGCCATATCAAGTCAAGGAATTATCGGGCCATACTTTTTTGATGATTTCGTGATTTCGCTCAGATTGTGAATTCCGATCGATATTGCCATATAACCCGGACTTTTTTGGTTCTAGAACAACAAAACTACATTTTTTCCCACATTTTTCCAGCAAGATGGAGACACTTCCCACGTCAGAAATGTCACGTTAGATGCTCTTCACGATTTATTTCCTGAAAGAGTAATTAGTCACCGAGGAGACATCAACTGGCCACCGAGGTGTCCAGATTTATCGCTTGCTGATTTTTTTCTGTGTGGTTACTTAAAAAGTAAAGTCTACAACCCATTACCACCCAAATTAAAGCAAAGAATCGCAGACGAAATTGACGCAATTTCTAGAGCAATGCTCCAGTGAGTGATTGAAAATTTTGGTTCCGGCCTAAATAAGCGGATGGTGTCCATTTACAAATTGTTGTTTTTCATAAATAAAAATTCAAAAACTGCTCTTTAATTTATCACTAATTCAAACGAGTTTAAACTAATTGTGGTGTTTTATTTTTAAGTATCAAAAACGCAAAACATTGTGAGACACCTTTTACGTAACAACACAGTACACTCCAGCCAACTAATTTCTGTTACTACAGCTAATTTTTCGTTGACTGTGTATTTCCAGGAATTAAAATTTATTATGATTAGAGTGGACCAATTCGGAGCGAAAGCAGAGGCGTGACTTTCAAACTTACTTAAAATACATTAATTTCTTGCGTCTTCTATCGAACTTAGCTGTGCAACATTATTAAATACACAGAATACACTTTCCTGCTGCTATTATACGTGTACACACGATGACCGTGAACAACATACTAAGTAATCGTGAACCAATTCGTTAGTCACGCCTTTGCTTTCGCTCCGGATTGGTCCATTCTAATTATGATGCTGGTCGGTCGGGAAAAAATAGGATTCACTACCTGCACAGTACAAACAGTCCTTAGACTTTTATTATCTGAAAATTTTATTGAATTCTTATGTAGGTAAATTCCAAGGGATTTTTTTTACTTAATTCCAGTTTCAAAGAGTTAATGTACACGCCTATTGACGGTTGCATTATTTTAGTTCAATTTATAACGTTGGCGTCGTTGTAAAAAATTAGAATTTTCATAAAATTACCATTGCATTTTTATATTCCCGCCAATTGAAGTGCGCTAGTTCCTAGAAGTTGCAATTAACTAAAAATTTGGCATGCAGATATAGAAATTTTTATTTTAAAATTGCCAGTCGTTTGTTTGATGAAGCGATTATATCAATAAAATAGTATTGATTAGATAATTCCAAGTCGGATAAATGACTTTTAAATGAACAAATAATTAATGTCCGCTATTAACATATATTTTCGTGTCTTTTATTTAGGGATGTTATTAAATATAGGTTTTACTGTAGTTGGTTTATATTACAGTAATATACAAGTTCAAAGCCCTTCATAAAGAAAACGCAATTTTTTTAAATTATTCGATAACAAACTTCCTGTATGTTCAAGCAAAATTGATTCATAACTTATAATCTAAAAAGACCTTTTTTTATTCCTGGCGGTGAACATATTCCCCCATTTTTTAAATACATTATTAAATCAACGCCCGGCTCAAGTGAAGATTTGTCAGTGCCTTCCCAAGGAGGCAATATTTTTCAATAATGCAGACTTGAAACTGGCAAAAATTAACCACCAACTGAATTTATTACTTCAATAATTACGGCCCACTGTAAATTAATATAGGAGGAGATTTCCAAGCTCGCTTTAAATTCACCCGACGCCCGTCCCAAGAGAGAAACGCAGCCAGAGCGAGACGACGATAGTATCCTTCTAGGGATCCCTTGTCAAGGCCGCTCAGATAAATGCGCCCGAATTAAGGGCATTAATTAATTTTATCAACCGTGAATGTTTAACGGTGGTAGGACCCGGTCACAACTTTAAATGGAATTGTTTTAAATTTATAACGCATGCAGAATGTGCCAAGTTGGAATCTTATTGGAATCGCTTGTCATTCACAAGATGAGACGAATCGATCGTTAATTGTAATAATTGCAATTAGAAATAAATTACTGTTGATGGTTACATTAGAATCAGCTGAAGGAATTATGTGTTGGGAGCATTGGTAATTGAACGGAACACATACTATAATTACGAATAAATTGAATGCAGTAACTAGTATATCATAAATGGAACAGAGATTGATTAGGTCGACGTACGAGGTATATTTCAGAAGCAACGAGAATGGTCTATTTTAAAGTTTTTATTAAATGTATCTACAATTTAACATTGTTCCCTTAAAAGTACGCTGCTTGGGATTACATACAGCGTCACCAGCGATTTTACCATTCCCGGAACTGTTGTTCTTTTAGGCTGTTTAGAACAAGCATCGTGACTCTTTATATGTTGTCTATTGCTCCGCAATGATAAACTTTCAACCTTCGCTTAACCGTTAGAAAAAGAAAATAATCACATTGAGCTATGTCTGGATTGTAGGAGTAGCTGTTAGAGTACTGAAATATTTTTATCTGCCAAAAATTCTCTAACCGATAATGATGTCTGACTGGGGGCTTTATCGTGCTGCAGAATCCAAGAGTTGGTAATTTAGAACATAAGACGGTAGGGGAATAGTCGTATCCGACGTATTCAAAAGGGCACACAACGAACTAAACAAAATGTGATGAGTTTGACGTAACTAATTTAGTAAGGTAGGATCTACTTGTTTTATATTCTTCTAGAAACTACAGACATTTAATTTAAAACTCACTACAAGGAACTTGTTGGTGTTAAATGTAAAATATATACAGTGTGGTCATAAAGTTTGGAACCAAGCTTATAACCGCATTATTTTACATTTTTAGGAAAAACGCTCGGACAGGTAAATTTTCTTTTTTATAACGCCATCTTTTGACATACAACTTTTTTCTATGACGTCATTGGTTTTCGAGTGATGACGTTATCAACACTTTCTTTAAATGGCAATCATATTATTTTTTTCTCGTTTTTGGTAGATCTTTATATCCACCAAATAGTGATATAAAACAATTGGTATGTTGCATCACAATTTTTTGGAAAAAATGATATAAATTTAGAAAAAAATACGAAAATTTTATTTTTGTACAAAATTAAAATTAAATTTAAAAAAATACATCTGAACTTAAATTTATTGTGACAGTTAACGTAAATTTTCAAAATGGACCTCACCAACCAACTGACACTGTCCCAGCTGAGTGTAAATGCTTGGCGATCAATAGTAATCTGCGTTATTCGCTCCAGGTCAAAAGAAATTCGTCGTCCCAATCGGCCAATTACTTATTAAAAAATCTTATTTAACATTAAATAGTTTCACAAAAAAGGGCCAAAGAAGTTTAATTTATTTAAAAAATTGACATGATGTGGCAGACCATTCCTTAATTAAAATTATCGCCCAAAAATTGAAGATTTCAAAAACTAATTAAGCTTACAAAATTTACTGAAATATGTAAGTAAGTTTTTTCACACTTCTGTCTTGTGTGAGGACTTAAATATTCTTCATGAACAAACTCATGTTACTATGCAAAAAATTTACAATTTGTTTAACCATGAACACTCTGATAGACCTCCAATTACCAGGTTTACGGTGACAAAACTAGTTGGAAAGTTTACCGAAACTGGATCCGTAAAAGATCGACCACGGCAAGGTAGACCTCAAGTAGGAGAAGATGTGAAATTAAATGTGCTTCTAGAAGCAGAAGAAAGGCATCATGTTTCCACCAGACAACTTGCGTTAGCCAATCAGGTGGCTCACTCATTTGTCGTCAACTTATTTAAAAAAGAACACTATCGTCCTTACAAAGTTCAACTTGTACAGGAATTACATGAGGATGACGAAGATCGTCGACTGCAGTTCTGTGAAGACGTAATGTTACGTTGTGACCAAAATCCAAATTTCTTGGAAAACATCGTCTTCTCAGATGAAGCTACGTTCTGCCTAAATGGATCTGTTCACCGCCATAATTGCAGATATTGGTCGCAGAACAATCCGCATTGGACTCAAGCGTGTCATACTCAGCGCAGAGGAAAAGTTAACGTATGGGTTGGAATGATTGGACGACGCATTTTAGGACCATATTTTTTTGGAGGAAATTTGACTGCTGTGCAATATTTAGAATTTTTAAGATTTGAACTGGTTCCAGCGCTCGCTGTTATTTTCCCAAATCACGAGGATGGTGATGTACCCCATCCAAATATTTGGTTTCAACAAGATGGGGCGCCTCCCCATTATGGTGTAGAGGTTCGCCACTATCTTGACGAAATATTTCCCAATAAATGGATTGGACGGAGAGGCGCCATAGAATGGCCACCTCGCTCTCCTGACCTGACTCCGTTACACTTTTTTTTGTGGGGTTATTTGAAATCGAAAGTGTATTTCAACATACTGAACAATTGAGAAGATTTAAAAGAACGAGTTCGCGTAGAACTTACACAAATATCCCCAGACATAATTGAGGCGAGTATACGAAGTGTTTACACTTGGCTAGGACAGTGTCAGTTGGTTGGTGGGGTCCATTTTGAAAATTTACGTTAACTGTTACAATAAATTTAAGTTCAGATGTATTTTTTTTTTATTTTTGTACAAAAATAAAATTTTCGCATTTTTTTCGAAATTTATATCATTTTTTCAAAAAAATTGTAATGCAACATACCAATTCCTTTATATCACTATTTGGTGGATATAAAGATCTACCAAAAACGAGAAAAAAATAATATGGTTGCCATTTAAAGAAAGTGTTGATAACGTCATCACTCGAAAACCAATGACGTCATAGAAAAAAATTGTATGTTAAAAGATGGCGTTTTAAAAAAGAAAATTTACCTGTCCGAGCGTTTTTCCTAAAAATGTAAAATAATGCGGTTATAATCTTGGTTTCAAACTTTATGACCACACTGTATATTAAGTTAGTCAGATTTGTTTTAGAGTAATTTAAAAGCAATCGATTACCCTAATTTTGCTTACACATGGTAGTCGAATTTACATTAATGTACTAGGGCCATGCCCAAATTTTGCTTTGAATTATTGTTGCTAAAGTAAGAACTATTTCTAATCTTAAATATTAATTATAATTTTGTGGAATGTTATAGACCAACGTATTGCTATAATTTATATTATATTATGACTGCTAAATTTTCCTTATTACGATTTTAAATTATAAACTGAATTTTTTTAAAATATTTAATAATCTATTACACTGAGTATGTAAGAATCTTCTTGTGAGACTTTTCGAAGGATCTTTCGATAAATTACCAACCGAGATATTATCTAAATTAGGCATGCAACTTACTTAATTATTAATGGCTTAATGGCTTAAACACTGAGATCTTTTGTCTAAATTTATTAGCATAATTTTACTTTAATTTAAACTCCAATATTTAATTGCTTTTCTTATGTACATTAGATGTACATTATTATTTTATAAGTTAAAAATTACTATACTGGATGAGGCATTAACTCAGTATCAATTTATTACCTTCTTTTTCAACTTTATTTGTATCACTATTGTATTCAATAACCAAGTTTATCACTGATATTTTTAATTCTTGATGTTTAATTCATTATTAATTGTGGCTCGTGAGGCTTGTTCTGATCTTCGAAATATTCTTGTTGTTATTTCTCAACATTATGTTTTTATATGCTTATTGCTGTTTTGTTCTATATCGATACTTGTGATATATATTATCTGTTATAATAATAAATCACATCTTATTATTGTTATCCTACTTTGTGTTTTATAGGTATGTTAGACTTTGTCCACGTATCACCTATAGAGTTATTTAACATAGTCTCGGCAGCTTCTGTGTTAGCTGTACCGGTTTGAGCTTATAAATACGGTGGCACCTATTATTAAAAAGAACCTCTCCCTAGCTCGTCTCTTAACTGAGTTAGCATCTTAACCGAAGATCTTCGGGAAATTTGTGTTTAAGTAAGTTAGTAAGTTAACGAGGTAGTATGTTTAAATAGGTAATATTATAATATTTTGAGATTTTGTTTTGGAAAATAGATTTCCAGCTCAAATATTAAGCTATTACGTCCTACAGCACTTCATATCTTTGCCATATCTAGAAATATGGAAGAACAAATCAACGATTTTTAATGGAACGGGTAAAATACATTTTACATGACAATTTACACATGAAAAAGTTTTCATGTGTGCCATTGTTAATCATCGACCATGTATGGTACATCTATTTTCGAACTGTATATTTTAATTAATTATACATAATAGATAGAATGCTAATTGTTGCATCATTTACTGTATATGTATTCAGTCATCTATACATGTGCTTATCGCAAATATGTAGGGCATTTTAACATATTTCCCGCACGCTCGATAGCGTAGTCTTCGAATATTATTTATGTATGGAAAAGTATCTTGTAAGCATCCTACATCTGTTTGTTGGGTGTGACGGTAATATTGTTGACGTTGGCATAGCGGATCTTCTGTAGAGCCTATGTTTGGAAATGCTACAATTATCCGAAAAAGAGATTACTCGGCGATGAGCTAGCACCGTATGTGGTTCAAAAAATGTGTATAAAAGACCATAATAAGATGGAGGCTTGCACAAAGATATACAAATTCATACTGGATCAAAGCCTGTACGAAAGCGTAATTAAATACATTAGCCTCTGTATAAAAAACAAGAACCAAATAGTGAAGCGCATCTACTTTTCTCAAGAATAAAAAAGTATATATCAGTGTAGGTTGTGTCGACGATTATTTTGAAGAAGATGAAATACCTTTACGCTGTTCTCACAAGAAAACATTTGACGCGAAGTCTGAAGAAAAGCAAAAATATATTATTTCGAGCAATTTACATGAATGAGCAGTAAAAGAGTTCATTATTTATATATTTTACTCTTTAAATATATATTAATTAACATACAGTAATCTTCATTTGCTTGTATTAATTATTAATTTAATTTTGTTGTTTGTATTTAGCGTACTAAAAAGGTGTGTTTTGATATTTATTGTATTGCACCTTCTGAATCGTCCTGAGAAGTTATTTACTCAAAGATAAAAGCAAAAGCGAGATCTCTGTACTTTGTTTATTATTTATATACCTTTTAATTAAAGTCAAATGTCATTTAATTCATTTTTGCTAGCCGGAGTATTCTCAATAAATAGATAGTTGCACCACCTCTTGTATTATATTTATGTTGTTGTTTGTTTTTTATGTGGAGATGTAATACTGCAGTGCGCAAGAGAAAACAACAGTAACAGGCGGATCTGAAAATGTTAGATAGTCAGGCAGCGCTCAAGACTTTTATCAGTATGAAAGATAACATCTAGACTTAGACTGGCATAGAAATGCCTCGACAAACTACTAGCACTGGCTGATGAAAATAAGGTAAAATTGATCTGGATGCCAGGACATCATGCGATTGAAGACAATGAATTCGGTAGACGAAGAGTTAAAATAAGATTTTTCCGATCAGAACCGGCTCTGGAAATAATTAAAACATTGGCTTGGAGTCGAATAACAGACTCGATTCGAGAAAGACATCAAGTATATTGGGAAAATGTTTTCAGACAAAAGCACGTCAAGGAATTCATAGATGGCGTCAAAAGCAGCCGATGTTTTCAGGCCTTTCTGAAAACCTGTTTCAATATGCGTTGTCAACGCTGAAACGTGGTCACTGTAGTTCTTTCCTGTACTGAAATCTGTCTTACTCCTTATTAATAATCTCATCGACAGTGGGCGCAGTGGAGTTGAAATTATCTGTTATAATCAATATATGTAAAATTCACAACGCAGTCGGTAGTGCGGGTTGTGCTTGCAAACTTGAAAGATGCCTTCTGATAAAAGTCATTTTGGACTACTTTTTGTATGAATTAGAAAAGGGAAATAATGCGAAACATTATATTCGTTTTATACAAAAATATTGTTTTGCTTCGATGAATTCAAAAAATTTAATTTTAGTAAAGAATTAATCATATTTTGTTCAATGAAATTCATAAATTTCATTTATTTAATAACATTTCAAAGAGTTTAGTTTTGTTCTTTTATATCTCCACTCAAAATTTTTAAATCGACTTTATACCCGCTACCGTGGTCATTCAATTATTTCGCCGGTTTGTTCTGAGAGAAAATCCGAACGCAAACACCAATCACGACACACTAAAATCGGTCCGATGCTATACTGCACGTCCACACCACCACGACAAAACATACGACGACAAGATCATGACCCAGATGCAGTTTTTTGAACTTTCGATGTCGTGCGTTCGTTCATTGGGCTCTTTTGTCGCACGTTTCGCAATTGAGTTTTTCGCATTGTACGTTGCCCGATTCGCCGGTGAATTAATTTAATTCAGCACACAAAACTTAACTTACGATATATATATATATATATATGTCGTTATTATATACAAATTGCTCTTATTATGAAATCGCACTTATACAGTTCGATGTCAAAAAGTGCATGACAATAAAGTTCAAAATTATAAAATTATGTTTTTCTATTTTGCGTTCGAAATGAATTCATTATGAAACCCAAAACAGTATCGAAATAAGCTCCATTACGATACGCTTTTTTTCATTTTTCAATGTTGGCGTTGTTCGAACATAGAAATAAATATCATTGCTGTCATTTGATTTTAAGAATTTAAGTACATTTGACAGATATGATAATGTTCGTACTCTACACAAGGCCTTTTGCCTTTTGCCGCACTCGCTCTTTAGAAAACTCGCCGCTATCGCGGCTCGTTTTCTAAACTGATCTCGTGCGGCAAAATGGTGCCTTATGAAACTTGTTTTTTAATATACTATTCTATGTATAGATTCGATCACGTTCTAAAAAGACGGAAACCAATCTTGAAAGAATAAATAATCCTTTGTTTTTTCTTCTTTTTAATAAACTTTTGAATGGACTCTAAATTTGTCTAAAAAAATTAATAAATATTGACCTTTTTTTATAAACTATAACACAATAATAATAAAAAACACATTATAAGGTCCTTATTTTCAAAAAACGCAAACTTTTAATGTACTATAAAGGGCTGCTGGGAAAGTTTCTGGAATCTAAGAATCTAGTAGATTAAGTCGTTAAAATTTGATAATTCTAATTGATATAAAAAAATTATACAAATCGTTTCATATATCTCCAATTTCCTCGGATTATTTACATTTTTAATTAGTTTTAAACAATCTGTCCTAATGTTATGATTTGTATCTAACGTATGATGCGCATAGTTCAATTTTTCCTATTTATTCAATTTAACATGTGATATACGTACGTTCTTTATAATTTGTTATTAAGGACCGTGTTGGTCTAGTGTGCAGATGACTAGACTATGAACCTCGTGAACCAGGTTCAAATCCTGGTCTAACCACTAATATCGATGGCGTTTTTTCAGTGCCAGCTCGACTCAAATTGATAGAAATGCGTACCTGGAGGTAAAACTCTGGAGAAATAATAAGCGGGCGGTGCGTAGCGCTAGCCACGTTACCACCCTAAAGTACTGAGCAACCCAAGTTGTAACAAGTCGCTGTGTTCTTTTCTAACCAAGATAAATTGAATAATTAAATAAAGTTGAAAACAGAAATGAAAAATTTAAAACAAGCAAATTTTTAATACATCCTGTATAAACAATAGACAAAACAAACCTCAAGGTTTATTTTTATGTAAAATTTCTTGTTATTTTCTGTAAAAAGTTTTTATATGCAACGATAAAGATTGTGTTAAGAAAAACACATCTGTGTATATTTACGAGGTGTATTCAAGTTCTAAGGCCTCCGATTTTTTTCTCCAGACAGGAAAGAGATAGAAGCATGTGCATTGTTTTAAAATGAGCGTGCGTTCGTTGTCAATACGTCACAGAGATGGCAACACTGTACGGCAGATGGAATTGTAGCGGCAGCGTCGAGAATGAGAACTGTTTTAGATACTTAAAATGGCTACATTTTTCTTACTTGATCAGCGTGCAATCATTCGTTTTCTGAATTTGCGTGGTGTGACACTAATTGAAATCCATCGACAGTTGAAGGAGACATGTGGTGATGGAGTTATGGATGTGTTGAAAGTGTGTTCGTGGGTGCGACAGTTTAATGAAGGCAGAACATCGTGTGACAACAAACCGAAACAACCTCGGGCTCGCACAAGCCGGTCTGACGACATGATCGAGAAAGTGGAGAGACTTGTTTTGGGGGATCGCCGAATGACAGTTGAACAGATCGCCTCCAGTGTTAGCACTTCCGTGGGTTCTGTGCATACAATCCTGCATGATGACCTGAAAATGCGAAAAGTGTCTTCCAGGTGGGTGCCACGAATGCTGACGGACGACCACAAGGCTGCTCGTGTGGCATGTTGCCAAGCAATGTTGACGCGCAACCAAGGCATGAATGGGACTTTCTTTTCGTCGATTGTGACAATGGATGAGACGTGGATGCCATTTTTCAATCAAGAATCAAAGCACCAGTCAGCTCAATGGAAGCACACAGATTCACCGCCACCAAAAAAATTTCGGGTGACCGCCAGTGCTGAAAAAATAATGGTGTCCATGTTCTGGGACAGTGAGGGCGTAATCCTTACCCATTGTGTTCCAAAGGGCACCACGGTGACAGGTGCATCCTACGAAAATGTTTTGAAGAACAAGTTCTTTCCTGCACTGCAACAAAAGGTCACCTATATATAAATCACCTATATCAACAGTATTTGTTGTTTTTTTTGTTGTTATTTGTTGAAATGCGTAACCATATGTATAAAATATTCTTGATTTCTTAAAAGTTAAAGTAACGTTTTCATTCCAACGGACCTTGGAATATTTAAATATTTTGTAGCAGTTTCAATATTACCGATAGCATTAGCAACACCCCCACCACCACTACTACTATGAGGATCGGCTGATGGATCAACAACATCTTGCTCCATATGCATACTTTCGTCAAAGATATTTCCAATATCTTGGATAATATCGGAAGGATCCTCTTGGACAGGATTTTCTCCTTCAAAATCACCAAAGTCGTCTGTAGATGTGCCAGCTCTTGGAGGTCGCCCAACTTGGTTTGGTGTTCTGCTTGGCGTAACAGCCTCAATTGGAGGAACACCTGTAGTTCTATTTCCTTGTGACCGCGAAAGGCTGCGCGTGTGCTGTTTCACCAAGACAACGTACCCGTACATCGGGCTAACGTTATGCAACAGTTTCTTCGTGAGAACAACTTTGAAGTGATTTCTCATGCTCCTTACTCACCTGACCTGGCTCCTAGTGACTTTTGGCTGTTTCCAACAATGAAAGACACTGGCCGTGGCCGCACATTCACCAGCCGTGCTGCTATTGCTTCAGCGATTTTCCAGTGGTAAAAACAGACTCCTAAAGAAGCCTTCGCCGCGGCCATGGAATCATGGCGTCGACGTTGTGAAAAATGTGTACGTCTGCAAGGAGATTACGTCGAGAAGTAACACCAGTTTCATAGTTTTCGGGTGAGTAGTTAGTTAGAAAAAAAAATCGGAGGCCTTAGAACTTGAATGCACCTCGTAGTAAAGTGATATTGTATGTAAAATGTCATGTAAATTATTATATTTCTTTGCGTTCTAGTTTATAACTGTTAATAACTTACAATTTATAAAAGAATATTTTTAAGTTATAATCAATACATGAATTTTACAAAATGTCATAAATACATAAATATTGTTTTTGTAACAGTTACGATGTACGTAAAACTTCATACAAATATAACGTGAATTGTAAAGAAAACACGGCGTCGGACGGCAACAAAAAGGAACACTTGAAAATAAGAACCCATTTAAAATATGAAACATTATTAGAAAGAAAAATTAAAGAAAACGTAAATCAGTATAAGAACGAAAGTTTTTAAATATGGGATATTATTTAGAAGAGTATTTTAACTTAAAATGTATTTGAAAAAAAATTGACACCACGGGACATATATGAAGTAAATTTCTCAAGGAGAGACACTTATCGAAATAACGTTTTCAAGCGGTGGTCAAAATAAAATTTTGCCTTGTATATTGTATTGATTTTAATTCATCTTTTGAATTTTTAATTTAAAGAAAATTATTACTTTAGTTTGTTCAATATAATAAGAAATTCGACAGGTAAATTATATAACAAAGACTTTGATTAAAATTAAATTTATGAGTTTATTTGTTTTATGTGGACATTTTATCGTGTGTAACTTCAATTTCTGTATTAAAACAGATAATAAAATAGAATACAGCTGTCTTTAACTTGTAAGTAGGGAAAAAAATCTCACGAACATTTGAAGATATCTCGAAATTTTAAACTCTCGTTAAATATATGAGATATTAATTAAAATATATTGTGTGTTATTGACGATTTTATGTAGCAGGGTAAAGTCTTGCCACGTAGATATGAAATAACACATTTTTTCTTTGTAATATTAACAACCTTTAATACTATTAATCCGCAAAATTTACAAAATATTCATTTTAAGATAAAAACACTGTTTCATGCTTTAGCATCTTGTAGGGTGTACAAATTCACTGGTCTAAAGTAATACACAGCTGTGTTTTGAAATATTAATATTGGAATCTAAATCTTCAAAGTCTTATTTATATATCTATATAAATGTGAATATTATCTGACTAGATATAAGATTGGCGCACTATGTTTTACTAATAATTGATGATATTTAATATAATTGAATATTAATGTATGTTTCGACAAAGTGTGTATAATAAATGTATTAAACTTAACTTGCTATCGTATTATTTCTCTCCTTATTACATTAGATTCTAGGCCTAGTTGCAAAGAACCCTTTTTGTAAAACAAAAACCCTGAGAGCAATTTTAAGAGTCTAAAAATATAAAATATGTCTATATGATGATTCACGTTTAATAACTAGAGCTGGGGATGTTTGCGGTGTGCCAGAATAGTATTCAGTTAAACGCACGAATATAATGACCTTGTTTCGATCGGTGATGCATGCGTGATTTTATTGCTTTACATGCATTCGCTATTTATATCACTTAGGTATGTCAGTTATGTGTACTGTATATAAATAACACACTTACCTTATTTACGATTATTATAGCATAGCGCCAAGTGGATAAGACTTGCAGTAAGTTTGTAGCATTAGATACGTTTCCATATTTGTAGCGGTGAGCGATGTACGCCGTGATGAATAAATTTTTTTATATTTTGAGAAAGACCGCTCGACATCTACGGATGTAACACACGCACAATTAAAATAATCTTTATAGATAGAAACCGAATCTACACTTGCACCATTACTAATTTGTTTTAATCTGGTAAAATCAAAATCATTGTTTATCACACTCTCGAACTTTTCTATTACATTAACATTTTTGTTGTCATTTACTGCGCATAGCTGGGCGTGTACATCGTCCAGTATTTGCAGTGACTCCGCTAACGATAATGCAGTATTTTGAAATTTCTCGATTGCGTTAAACAATCCTATATGATTGTTATAAATAGTTTGTAAATCTGCATCAAGGGAAGGGTTTTGAAAGAGTCTCTGGCTTTCCTTAATGGCTACAGCTTCGGCAGGATTGAATTGTAGAACCACAGATTTTATTTGTTGGAAATACTTGGCATAATAAAATGCCGCCTTTAACCAACTTCCCCAACGTGTAAGGATTGGCTCTGGTGGTTCGGGAATACCAGGGCACCGACTGTGAAACTCTCGAATTCGTTTGGGAGATTTCAGAAACACTTTTTTTGTGGTTGCTATTAATGCATCCACCTCTGGATAACATTGCCGAATAGTTTGTGCCACAAGGTGTAAAGCATGAACTTTACATGTCACATGCAAAAGTCTCTCACAATCTGCTTTAAGAGAACGGCCTACAGAACGCATTGTCGCAGCACCATCGCTCATAAACATCAGGAGTTGATTAGTTGAAACTTGAAATTTTTGTAGCGTATCGAGCACTACCTTCGTAATTACTTCGCTAGTGCACTTTTCCAATCTTTTGCCGGCTAATAAAATGGGAAATGTTGATTTGACAGGATCTAGTACACGCACTATAATATTCACAATAGAATGTTTTTTTCGATCTGTCGTTTCGTCGACACATACCCATAACTGTTTATCATTTACTACTGCTTTCATTCTGTTTTCAATGTCCTCACGCACAATTGGTAAATAGGTGAGTAACGTTCTCCGTGACGGTAGCTTTATGTTGGAATTGTATTTATTCCAAAAGTCGTGAAAGGCTTTTTTATCTAGCAGGTGAACTGGCACATCGCAGACGAGTAGCATTGTCAATAAATCGAAAATGAATTGCGTTTTAGACAGCACATTATTTTTTTTGTCTTTGTGGTGTACACTTTCAACATGTCTTTTACAGTCGTATTTGTCCCAGCAAAGTAACTGTTTATCGCATAATTTACAAACCACTTTTGCTCCATTATAATACAAATCGGGAAAGTCTCAGATAAATTTATTCACGTCGTTATACAATGGGCGCTTTCTTGGCTTGGGCACGTCCGTCATACTTATTAAATAGAGCTCAAGACAACACACGATCACGTTGCCAGTTCACGACTAACTAAAGTGTTTCGCTGCATCGTGTTTATACGCTGGTGGGGATGCACTACATACGGTCCTGCCGTACCGCAAACATCCTCAGCTCTATTAATAACACAGGCCTGCATTTTTCAACTCTTTGAATGTTGATTTAAAAATTTTAACTGTTTTCTAGTAATTGGGTAGCGCTGATTTCAAATCTTCTTTTATTTTGTATCACGTAAGGTTATTTTCAAACCAGTAAAATCAAAAAATATAGAAAAAAGCACGATTTATTTAATTTATAAGCTAGTTTTATATTATATAAAAAAACATTTAAACATAAAAAACTATTAGAAATAGTTATTTATTCTTTATGCTTCTTAAAAAAACGTTTTAGTTTTTCAGAAAAGCTTCGTTTGGTTGTTTTTCTGTCATATTCAGCTAAAGGAAGATCTGAAGGGGCAAGCAAATTTTTTTTGTTTCAACCTAGACCCCAGTACTTCAGAAAGATCTTTTGAAAGTCCCAAATCTCTTACTAAATCATTCAGTTCGGCTTGTGGAAATAGCTGAGGTTGGTTTTGACCTGAGGTTGATGGTTCAAAATCACTATCCATCTGTACGGAACCGGAAGTTGAAGAGGTTTCAATATCTTCTTGTAGTACTTTGGGGGGTATAGGTATAGGTACATGATCACTGTGAGGAACTGGTCTGATAGCTGATTTAATATTGTTTGGGTACAAAATATGTTTCAAAGTTTTTCTATTATGCCCCTTAATATCACAAAGACAAAAATAGCAATCTTCATGATGATTTTGCGGTTCTCCCCAAACCATCGGTATTCCAAAAGGAAGGCTTTTTCTATTCCCTTTGGTCCAATGTCTTAAACCTTCTTCACATACCTTACAAACAACGTTCGCTGCCCAATCTTTATCTTGATCTCCTAATTTGATTTTGAAATAAGCATAATATGCATTTTTCACAAATTCACCAATTGGTCTCTTAAACTTTTTCAAGACGAAATGTCCACAAATATAACAGAAATCATCTGATTTGTTTTCGCAACACCGGCTAGACATATTTTTAAGCAATGTTTATTTATCAAATACCACGCACAACACTAAAGACAAATTAATTTTACTTGTTTACTGATCGACACTCAGAGCTATAATGAAGTAAATGACATTAAAATATACATTTTGTTTGGAGTGATAAACTTGAAATCCTTATTCGCAGCAGTGGCGGCTCGTGCTAAAAATTTTAAGGTGTTCTGTAAGCTTTACAAAAAAATTTACCTTGCACGGGCAGTAAGAGGTTGTCTTATTTCTTATAAATTAAATCTATTCTACGTTCTTTTCGATTTGCAAATTTTGTTATCACTTTGTCATTAAAATTGTCTATTTCGGAGATAAACTTTTTTTCGATAGATAGCATGGAAAGAGATGTTAAACGATCTTCGGTCATTGAATTTCTGAGAAACGTCTTAATTCGATTTAGTGTTGAAAAGTATCGTTCGGCCTCTGATGTTGTCATGGGAGTTGTTACTACAATTTCTAATAATTTTCTAGTCTCCTTCAACGTATCTCCCAGATTGTTTTTTATTAAATATTTTAGAAGAGGTAGTGCGCCTTTTAAAGATCAGTTCTTGAGTAAATAACAGACAATTCAGTTCGTAATCTTTCTTTATCAAGGGTGGGATAATAGGAGCATGCGGAAGTGAGTTTGTCCTCAGGAAATTTACTGCAATACTCTCCAAAGCATTCCGAAAGAAAAAGTGATGCCACTACTAGATGCTCTTTAAAATGAAATCGATCTTTTGCACAATTTAGAATAACATAACACACCTCTAAAGCCGAAATTCGATGATTAAATCTGCTGCTATTTGGACGTTTGCGTTTTTCTGGTGGTGGTTCATCGCTTATTAAATCTGTTTAGTCCATTTACTAATTTAACATAACTTATAAACAATGTAACCCGCTATTTTAATAATGTTCCTGTCACTTGGCTTTTGACACATTGTCGAAATTACTTCAAAAACGTCATCTTTCAAATATCTCAGTGTTATTTAAATTCTTTTAATAAAATTTGTATCGTATATGTTGTCTTTTCTTCGATCCTACCTTGAATAAATACAATAGTGAGTGTATTCTCTTAAATATTTAATCTTCCTTTCTTGTGATCCTTAATTTTTGGATTTTATATCACTTTATGTTTAACTTCTTTCTATAACAGCTTCTCTGTGCCTGTTTCCTATTACTTTTCATTCTCATTGAACTTGTTATTAAATTCCTTCTGCCAATACAATTCTTATTCCAGTTATAATTTTTCGATTGTCAATTTATTACAAACAAAATGAATATGGCCATTGCTATACTACTACATTATATTATAACATTATTTTCTTTAGATTGACATTTTTAAATTCGTTATATCTTTTGAATGGAATGTCCAATTTTAATAATTTAAAAAGTATTTTACTGGTATTGAAATGGTCTTTAATAAAATATCATTTAATAGGATAAGAAATAATACAGAGGTATGGATAATATGGTTTGATTATTGTCGGCACTTTTATTAACTTTTAAAATGTAAAAAAGTAGTTATAGTGGCATAACTACAGTAGTTAAACATATGGTTTCGCGGACTTTTTTGTAGATATTAATACGTTCTATAATACTGTAGAACATTTTTTTGTTCAACAATAATTTCCGCAGCGTACGCGATGGCAGATTTTTTGTGACTAATTTTTTCACACCTTGGGTTACATTAATGCATTTTTATTGGGGATATCTTTTTTTTTTTAAATGTAATATAGCCTATGTCACTCAGTGAAAATGCAGCTTTCTAATGGTGAAAGAATTTTTGAAATCGGTCCAGTAGTTTTTGTGTGAAAGCATTACAAACATGCATACAAAAACACAAATGTTTCCTCTTTATAATATTAGTTTACATACCAAATCATATCGCCCTTCGCGCTGGTTTAAATGCAGCGACGATGCCTGGTAAAATCACGCATTGGTTTAAGACAGCCACGGGGGTAGCGGGGTGCGCGCGGGTGTATGAAAGAGCTCTGAGCGCACGTACGTGTGGACCAGATAAGGAACAAGTGAGCGATCGCGCGAAATAGGTTGGTTATTCCACTGGTCGCCTATTGTATATTATTTGATAAAATACTATATATAACCGGCGTTAGTGTTGGAATTACGGAAGCGAATATCTCGGCTTCTACTGATCGGATTTTGATGATTGCGGTGTCAAATTGTAGGGTTTGATGTCCTCTACAGGATGATGTAGAAAAATATGCAAATTTTTTTATATACAGGGGGAGAATTTTCACAACAATATGTTACGCTTTTATAAACATCAGAAATGTCGGAAAAATTATGTAAAAGAAAACTAGTTATAACTAATACAGGTTCGCCCGCCCAATTTTTTGGGAGCTCTGCAGCACTGCAGCGCTTATGGGCCAGCCGCCACTGCTTCGCAGTACTAATAAAGTGAAAGCATAATAAATAGGATTTAGCAGGTAAAAATTCCCGGAAATCTTGTCAAAAATTAATACATGTAATAAAAGATTTACATCAGGTAATGGGAGCCTATTTAACAAATTTCTTTAAAACCACAACAGAAAATCATTTTTGGGTTAATACCTAGAATTTGAAGTAGTACATTCATTTTAAAATGTATTAAAACGCCTATTATAAGATTTTTTTTATATTTTTTTCTTTTTCTTTTGTGAAAAAAAAAATCTGTGGGTGGTAGAGACCAACTGTATTTTAATTAGTTATTGCTATATAAAAACTGAGCTTAACAAACAAATATCACGTCATCACAAATTTTATGCAGGCCTGTGTAATTAACGATTCATATTTAAAATATTGGCGCTCATTTTGAAAATCAAAGTACACAACAATATGTAAACGACGTTTCAAATTCTAGAAGATACGCTGGTTTGAACTGATAAACGACGAACTGATGTATGCGGGTTTCTTCCAACAAGGGTGTGTTCAATAATATTTTGTTGTGTACGTGGTCTACCAAAACTTTTGTCTTTTAACACAGATCCTGTACCCCGAAACTTCTCCACGACTAGAAGAATGTGATTATGTAAAGCGGTATTATCCACAACTTGCAAGTGAAACTCTCGCTTATATTTCGCGTACGAATATTGCCATTCTCCGTTAAGAAATTATGCACTTCGGAAATATGCTTCAACAATAAAAATATTTTCTTGCAATGTGTGTTATTTAGTAGTATTATTTATTAAGTAAAAAAATATTTGTAAGAAAAAATATATTGCTAGTCACAAATAGATCAATAGTTAGTTATAAATAAAATACAAGTGGCGTATAATTAGAGAACGGACACGCTTACCACTCAGTGCAGTACTGGCGAAAGGCTGTATTTCTAAAATATTTAATTTTATTTATATAATTGGAAAACGAACGGGTGGTGATCTTTAAAATTACGAAATACATATTGCCATGGATTTTTCCATGTAGTAGAAAGAAAAAAATACCAGAACTATATTGAACTTTTTGTGAAGAACATTTATAAATTCATGTATTTTATTTTGGTGTCTATTTTATTTCAGACGGGGATCGATATAAATATATTTAATTTTAAGTGATGAATTTTATAATGTTTGAATTTTTAATCCATCCCTGTATATTTAGGTTAGTCAGATGTTTAAAGCCGCCGCCAATCCGGATATCATATTGTATTAAGTTGTATGTATTTTTTCTATCTTGATTTTATATATTAGGTGGGGATGCCCTTGTGGTTCCTGGAACTTCATTTTAGAGCTTATTTGAATGTCCTTTAAGATAGGTCGGTATAAGTGAATATTAGACACGACTTAATTTTGTCTGATATATTTAAAATCTTGGTTAATTTCGTTTATAGTTTTTGGTGCGTCGTATGTGATTTAAAAGTAATTTATCGTGAATTTACATATCTTTTATATTTGTAATTTGATTTAATTGATACACCTATCTAAAGAAAAGGAATCTCTCATGTTTAATTGTGATATACATTAATTAATGTAGGTATCTTTATAATTATTATTAATATATTGAAGAAAGCGCTTTATTTAACTTGTAAACTTTTGTGAAATTTTTTATGTATTCAGAATAATATCTAGAAAATTTGTTAGATGGTTTTTATGGAGTTTGGGTGTTTTTATTCACTTTAAATATTTCAATACGTAGGAAGGTGGGGACGAGTTTGTGTGATGTCATGTGTATGCATTCATGACAGTCAGATTTTGATTTCGCGCGCAGAGTAAACAATTCTTTACTTTGACGTTTAAATTGCTGGGTTGATATTATTGTTGACATCTGATAAATTTTTGGATATTAGTAATTTTGTTATCTTTGCTCGTGAGTTGTCATAGTGAGGTTTTTTAATGGTTTGTATCTTTATATGATATCCAAGCCTTTTTTATCCTCTATTTGCTGTGCCTTTAACAGTTCAACGTTACACTTTGTAAAGTTAATTTTTTTTTATTTTCTTTTTTTGAAATAAAAATTGTAAGGGGGAAATGCTTGTATAATTTATCTGACACCTCGTGTTTTATTTTATGATATAACCTGCATCCGAGAGGATCGACCCTGGAGATAGTGAGCTCAAGGAAAACTACGAGACTGAACACAGCCGGAAGATTAAGTTGTAGTGTGAACAAAAAAATTAATTAGCAATCAAAAACACATTCCACTGCAATATGTATTTGTTGAAAAGTTGTATTTTTAAAGTTTTTAATTTTATTTCTATAATTGGAACATTTTTATTTGTTCATTTTGTCGTTCAAGTTGAGTAAAGGAGTATTAATATTGACTAGCAATAGTTTCTCAAGGTTTTCTTCTGTCAATTTTGTTCTCTTTGAATTAAGCACATCCTTATCAATAGAAAACGTCCTTTCTACATCGCAACTGGTTATAGGTGCATACTGGAAATATTCTTTTATTTCTTTATATTTAGCCGTTAGATTTTGTGGAATTGTCTCCATACATAATTGCTGCAATGTAATTAAATCTGGATTTATATTAAGAATTGCTTCAAAGTTTTGCCGAAGGCCACAGCCGAAGTCACTTGGAATACTTTTCAAATTATTAACAGCCACATCTAATGTGGTTAATCCGTCATTTAATTTTAGATTTCGATTTTCAAAATAAGTGATTAGTGTTGGCAATTTTCCAAAGTGTTCGTGAAGAAAGTACAACTGATTTTTTAAATTTGGGATTTGTGTGAGCTCCTTGCACTCACCAATACTTCTAGCATCCTCCTTTAGCAGTGTTACGAAATGGTTTAGACTATCGAAATTCTCAGCATAATAACTAGTAGCTTCCAGCCATGTTCCCCATCTAGTTATTACTGGAGTGGGTGGCAGTGACAGATATGGAATTTTTTCCCTGAAAAGAGCTACTCTCAATGGTGCTTTTCTGAAAACTTTTTTAAAAGCTGATACAAGTCTATCAACTTCCGGAAAAGTGTCTCTGATATATTCACAGATTCTGTGGAGAGCATGTGCTACACAAGTACTATGCAGCATATTAGGATATGTTTTCTTCAATAGTCTGCCTGTTTTTAACATATACGCAGCACTATCACTGACAAATAAAAGTATTTTTTCTTTGTACGTGGCGTCCGAATGAAGCATTTTTTGCATATTCTCCTTAATGGTTTCAGCAACTGTTTCCGCATCAACTCTATTTATAACACTTGTTGCTATTACATATGAGTTATAGGGAATAGTTGGATGTAGTACACCAGCTACAACATTTACCACACAGCGTCCTAACATATCCACCGTTTCGTCGGCGCTTATCCATATGTATTGATTTAAAAGATGGCTTCTAATGCGTTCTACTGTTCTCGTATAGCACCTAGAAACATAATATTTGCGTAAAGTTGATTCATCAGGAACATTTCGACCAGTATATTTTTTCAGAAATATTTTTAAAGTGGGATTGCTAAGTTTATTTAATGGAATATTAGCCGCCATAAAAGTTTTACAGAGTTCAGATGTGTTTGCGATCCTAAGTGACGAATTTTTGACGATATTTTACGGATTTTGTAATAAATTTCGGAATCACTGACAATGGACATACAATCAGTATGACCGTCAATCCAACTCGCCATTGTTTTACAATGTCGTTCTCGACATTCTTCCATATCATGTCTGAAAAAGTAACTTAAACAATGCTCTAGATCTAAATAAATGAAAACTAAAAATGTGTGCGTAAGTTATTGAAACTGAACGAAATTCAATGCACACTCTTACGTCGAAATAATTGGTAGAAATAGATTCAATCAAACGATATTAAACAGGATCTATCACAAAAATTACGATGTAATTAACAGTTAAAACTATGAAAACAAGAAACTTACTCACAGCACTTTATTTATCTTACGAAATATTAACTAATAAATAAAATACATTATAAAAACCCCGCTTCTATCTACGCTCATGAAAACACTTTAAAAAACACTATATTCTCCGAATACAATAGCTGGCTTGTCCATTGTTATCGCGGCGAGACAGGTGTCCGAGTAAGTCAAACAAATACTTCATTGAATTACGCCGGAATGTACTGAGCGACGTTATACACAATTCCAATTGCCGATTGCGTTTTATGGAAATTGCGTCCGTTCTCTACTTATAATAATTTGCAAGTATGTACTAGTTGCTCAATGCCTACTGAAGTTAAGTTCTTTTTCAAACACGTTGTGTTTATTGTTTATATTTTAAGAATGAAATATTTTGTCGACAAAATGTAAAAAGTTGAATATCTTCCACAGTTATTTATAGATGCATAATGAAATACTTTTTCTTTAATATCACTAAATTACTATTACACCCAGTTTGATAATTTCATGTATTCGTAGTTAGACATTCAAGTATTCGGAGTTAATTAAAAAAGTCACATAAATCAGTAGATGTTATAAACTACATAATGAAAAGTTTAAATGTAAATTACTGCGGGTTTTTATGACGGGCCATAATATCTTAAAATAATATCTCCTGATGAATTAGGCGCTTTCACGAATTTTCCTGTATAATAGGCTGCGACCACAAATAAAGGAGAAGCAGTTTTTTATCTACTGAGGATAGCAACTTAGTGTAGAAATACGTACATATTTAGGATTCAAATGTTAACGGGTTTTCCCACTTTTTAAATATTTTACTTAGCCACAATCTCCGAAAAAGTCTTTTCTTTAAGAACTATATACTAAATGCACTGTATATGGTTTCAAAATTTATCTAGCAAGCGTAAAATTTAAATATCACGCTGCTATTAGCTAAATACTGTCATTTACGCGAAGATCACACTTTTTGTTCTCAAAATAAGTACGTTCTTTTTTGTTTTCTTAACGAGCAGCAACTATTAAGCAATTTATGTTCTATCATTACAAACATTAATGAAAGTTATCCAAAAAAAGACCACGAAATTACAGTTATTAGGCAAATTTACAAAAAAAAAAAATACATTTATGTACCTAGTCTTGTATATATGCATTACAGTAATAATAATGCATGACTCACCTGGCCTCGGGGCCAATCATTACCGGCGTGAAATGTAATTTGATAGATCCATGCCTTTTTGTTCGTATTGCAGTGTAATTGCCTGGTAACAAAATCTTAATTTCTCTCCTCGGAACAATACGAAAATAAAAGAACAGATAAAAAAAAAAAAGGAGAGAAACAACTACAGTATTGTATAGAGTATCTATCTAACTAACTTCTGAATCTAGTTGGTATTGTTAGGTCGGTCTTTAGCCGTGTCAATCGTGAGAGGAACTCGAAAAAATAAGAATAGAAAAAAAAAGAGAAACGAAACAGAGCACACGCGTTCAAGAAGAAGGTCAATTGTTTCGATTATGTCACTGAAAGTCACGGCTCACTCGAAAAGTAAAACGATCGGTGAACAAAGTACGATCGAGCGAGATGGTAGATTACATAGGGTAGGGGCGGAGAGGGAGGAGGTGAAAAAAAAACTAATTATATTCGCATTTGTTAACGATAGCGGGGAATCAGAGCATTAAATGGTTGGGTTTCGCGAAATGGATTATGATCGTTAATGAAAAGTGAATTTATTATTACTGTGTGAAGTTTGCCGCACATAGAAACAATATATGAGTGGAACACACGTACATACCGTACGTTTAATAAGTGAAGCTCTGATTATATGCATTTAAAAATAGCAAAATATGCACATATTCTGACAAAAATATGCACAAAGTATTGACAAATACGAGGGATGTCTCTTTAGTGTTCTATATAATAATAATAATAATATAACTTTATTTAGCAACTGCTATGTATATGCACAATAAATTTTGAAAATATAAACTATGAAAGTTAGAAAAATAACAGAAGACTTAACTAAAAGTTTTCCCTAACAAATTCAATTACAAGGATCTTAAATCTATTCAAACTACCACTGGATTTCATGTGCGTAGGTAAACTATTAAACAGTTTCAGTCCGTTCACAAACACATTCTTGGTTGTTTGCACCCTATTATAGTTTTCAATATAATAATTGTTGGTATTTCTGGTTCCGTAGTTGTGAATTTGATCGACCGTTGTCAATTTTCCACATAAGTAAGGAGGCATTATTCCAATTTTAATTTTATAGATGAAAATGATTGCCTTATATACTATGTATTGTTTTACACTTAATAAACTTAAAGTTTCTAGCATTAGATTAATTGGGGTATATCTGTTACATTTTAATACTATTCGCAAAGCCTTATTCTGTAGTTTTTGGAGTTGCTGCATCTCATTCCCATTTATACTAAATAAAATGGCAGAGCAAAAATCAAAATGTGGTGCTATTAAGGATTTAAACAACAAAATTTATTGTGCATGTACATAGCAGTTGCTAAATAAAGTTATATTATTATTATTATATAGTGACAAATTATGACTAAATCTATTTAAGAAAAATATCTTCTTGGAAATTTTATTAGATAGGTATTGAACGTGAGTTTTGAAATCTAAATTAGTATTCAATATTACCCCAAAATATTTCATATTCTCAACTCTGTCTATTTTCTTGGAGTCCATAGACAAATCTATATCATTAAAATTCAATTTAGAAATCTTATATTTAGTACCAATTATCATGAACTTAGTTTTACTGAAATTCAGTGCCATATTATTCTCACATACCCATTTATACCATTTATTTAATTGGACAGTCATGTTATCCACCATCTCCCTAATATCATCACCAACTATATAGATCATGGTGTCGTCAGCAAACATACATATTTCGCAATTATCAACCGCTTTGACTATATCATTAATGTACAGAATAGACAATAGTGGACCTAACACTGTTCCCTGGGGCACTCCGTATTTTGTAATAATCTTATCAGACATCTCATTTTTATATTTGACAACTTGATATCTATTACTTAGGTACGATTCAAACCATCCTAATGCTAATCCAGATATTCCCATTTTATTTAATTTACACAACAAGGCTCTGTCAACAGTCTCAAAAGCCCTCTTGAAGTCTAAGAATACAGTCAAAACAAACTTGCCTTTATCAAGTACTTTCGCCCACGCATCGCAAACACTCAGCACAACCGTTTCACACGAATGATATTTTCTGAACCCCGACTGATTCGACTCAATTAGAGAATTTTTTTCACAATATTCCATTAATTGGACTTTTACACACGTTTCCAAAACTTTTTCATATGGAGCTACTAAGTTAATAGGTTTAAATTCCTCATGTCAACACGTTCCGTTAACCTTAGGTACTGGCGTCACATATGTCGTTTTCCAATCTTCAGGAAATTTACCAGTTCGAAGTGACGTATTTATAACATCGAGAAACCTGTCAGCAACTACTTCACAGGAATCTCTTAAAGCGTTTGTTGATATTCCGTCACCTATCTCTCCAGTACACTTCATAGATTTTAATATAGATTTTAGAGACGCCATCGATACAGCAGTAAAGCAATCCATTTGTACGGGGGCATTAATATTATCGAGTATCTTTGGATAATCTCTCGACCTAGGTATATCTCTCACAATATTTTCAATACTGTTAACGAAAAAGTTATTAAATTTATGAGCAATCTTCTTCACGATCTATTTTCATCTATAATCTTAATGTAATATTCATCCTTTTCCTTTTTTATAAGCTGTGTTACTTTGTTACGCGCTATTTTGTAATTTTCCCAGTCGCAGTCTTATAGCCATAAAATGAAACAGTGAATCGACTCGAAGTGCTTTAATGCTTTTCAAAATATGTATATTCCATAAAAATCGATACACTTCTGCATTCGTTCAAAGCAATTGTTGAAGCAGTTATTCTAGTCTTCAGTTGGTACAAACAAAATTGCTGTTTTGAAGGCATCTACTGCTTCTTCCGGCGACTGAAATAACCATGCATTCTATTCTTGATCTTTAGGAACGTAGAAAAATCGTTGGAGTTTAGGTCGAGACTTTACGGAGAGTGGATCTAAAATTCGATATTTTATTGCTTTAAAAACTCATTTGTCTTTCGAGCTGTGTGCAAACTCGCATTGTCATGATGCAGGATGATTCGCTGTTGTGGGTTGGTTCCTCGGAGCACGGCGATTATTTCTGGCAAACAAACGGTTGTGTACTAATTCGCATTAACCTTCTTCGATCTTGCAAAGGAAATGTAGTTACATACAATAAGGACTGGGATACACATGCCACTTAGTAGCACGAAAGCATGCTATTTTCGAGCAAATGCTATCTAGTAGCAGGCAACTAGCAAATGTATACTAAAAGAGCATGCTAGTTAAGTAGCGCGCACGACGGTCTATTTTTGTGCTAGTTAGCATACTATATGTGAAGCAAAGCGCAAGTGTGAACGGGTTTACCCAAGACAAACTTGCTACTGCTAGTTTTGTGTCTGTTAAACAATATTGTGTCTTGGTCGGAGTAACCTCTGGATGGGGGATGGTTACAAGTATTCTGGAATAATGTCTATGAATATTGGTTAAATCTACCTAAATAGTTGGGTCCATAAATATTTATTGAGCGTGTAAAATAGAAACAGCATCATTTGGATCCAGTAACTGTATTATACTTTTAATAATTTCACAGTTTTTCCCAAAATAAGTTCTTGCAAGCAGGTACCTTCAAAAAAATTTTCTTGACAGAAGACATCAATTTATTTACATTCGGATAGCATTTTCTGACTTCCTCCAATACCCGATGAAGAGCATTTGCGAAACATGTGATTTTCACCCCATAGCGATTTCAAACACGAAGTTACTTTACGTGATATAGCTTCTGCATTAGTTCCTTTGATTCACTTAGATGCAAGTAGATGTCTAGACATTGGCGTGTCGCTATCCATCCGATATTTACGCAATAGAACTCAAGCAACTAAGAAAACTAAACAATAGATCGACCTGCTAAAAATGAATTTAAGTCATTTCCTGGAATGTACTCCTGACTGCTGATCCCTAGTTATCATTGGCGATATGGTGAGAGCATATCTTCAGGGTTTAGATATCGGCGCAAAAAAATGTGTCCGAAAGATGCAAAGAGGTTTGAGAAAATTCAACTAAATCGGATGACTGTTCAAAGAAGACTTACCCCATTAGCAGCTTATATAGAAGAGCAATTAGCTACGAAATCTAAAAGTTTTGAGTATTTTTCTATAGCACTCGAGGAATCTACAGATAAAAGTTCCAATGCTTAACTCTTAATATTTTTATGAGGTGTCACGCAAAATTTTGAAGTGAGTGAAGAACTGATTGGTATGAGTTCTTTGACAAGTCAAACCAAGGGGAGTGACATGCTCAAAGCTCTTCTGGAAAAAATGTTCTATAATGGACTTGGATTTAACGAAATTATCTGGAATTACGACTGACGGAGCACCTTCAATGGTTGGAAGTAAATCTGGGATAATAACTATGTTAAAAGAGTATTTACAAACTAAAAACATAGATACCAAGGAATTAATGCAGTTTCATTGCATTATACATCAAGAAGCCCTCTGTTCAATGTGATGAAAGTTGCAGTACCTACTGTAAACTTTATAAAATCACGAGGTCTCAATCACCGACGATTCACACAATTTCTCGAGGATATTGAAAGCGAATATGGTGATCTCCTGTTTTACACCGAAATAAGGTGGCTAAGTCGTGGGTTTCTTAACTTGATTGAAGAAATCGAAATATTTCTGGCGGAAAAGAAAAAGGGCGTCTCCGAACTCGACAACCCTGATTGGCTGTGTGAATTAGCGTTTCTTTTAGACATCACAAATCACTTGAATGTCTTAAATACGTTACTCCAAGGCAAAGATCAATTGATTTCGGAGTTATACTCTCATGTTTCGTCCATTCAATGTAAATTGAGTCTTTTCAGGACACAAATCAATTAAGCCAATTACAACCATTTTCCGAACTATAAAAAAATTATGGAAAAATTCAATAAAACTGATGTCAATTTCGCTTATGTTGAAAAAATTGATATTTTAATAAAAGCTTTTCATGATCGTTTTCTAGACTTCAAAAAAGTTAAACCTCTACTAGACATTTTCAGCAATCCTTTCAACATTTCACCCGAAAATGCACCGGAATCAATACAGCTGGAATTGATAGACATACAAAATGATGATAATTTACGAAACAAGTTTAATGAAGGTAATTTACTCAACTTTTACCGTTGCGTTGGCAAAACCGCTTATAAAGAGTTGCGAATAAATGCATTGAAATGCGCAAGCTTATTTGGATCGACGTATATTTGTGGGCAAACGTTTTCAGTGACGAAACTTAACAAAACAAAAAATCGAAACCGTCTGGCAAATGAAAATCTGGAAGCAATTTTACGTGTGGCGACAAGTAATGTGGAGCCAAACATAAACAAAATTGTTAGGTCAATGCAATGTCATGCATTAAAATAATAAAACATAAAATATTACATTGTAGTGATTAGATTATATTACGATTCATAATTACAACAAACATTTTTGAATGTTCTCTTATTTTTATCATTTGTAGTAATTCATACTATTTAAAAATATAAATATTTGTGTTAATAAGTATTCTTTGTAGTGGCCCGTCGTTGGCTTATAAATTTTCCGAGTGGCCCCTGTTCCCTATAAGTCTGTGCATCCCTGAGCTAGGTGCTTTATAAGTTCTTGCTAGATGTTTTCTCTGGGAATTCTTCCTTGATGCTGGTCTTGACTGGTGTTTTGTGCCAGGTAAATTATGCGGTAGCATCCACAATTATTCTGACAAGGTAATAAAATTAAACTAAAACTTATTATAAGAAATTTGGAATATTAATCAATAGACATACGGAACAATAATATTGTTTTTAGAAATCCATTTCAAGTGATGACATCTTAGATCTTCTAATTTCAACAACATAAGTGGCACAACTTAAAAAATCATAGCGATTTCAAACACGAAGTCACCTTACGTGATATTCATTAGTTGTTTCGATTTTCTTAGATGCAAGTAAGTGTGTCGACATCACCGTGTCACTGTCCATCAGATATCTACGCATTAGAACTCCAGTAACTAATAAAACTAAACAATCGATCGGCCCGCTAAAAATTAATTTAAGTCATCTCCTGGAATGTACCCCCCGGCTGCCGATCCCTGGGTATCAATGGCGATTTGGTGTGAAGATATCTTCAAAGTTTGTCCCTTAACCAAAGACGCTACGGTTAACACTGTTATTATTTTCCAGATTGTTTTACTGAAGATGGCAACTTAGTTGCTGAAATACGCATTTAAGGTTTATTGATTTATATTGTGGTTGACAATAGTATTAATTTTTACGCTTCATGTATTCACGCTTCACGGTTCCCTAAGCCCTCTTGTTTCTGTCTGTTTCAGATTTCAAGCCATGGTCTCCATCACTTCGGATGCCGTTTCAATCTTTTATCGTGTGTTGAAATTCTCATTTCACGTTGTATATTATTTATGAAGCAATGAAATTGTAAATATGCAATTCTTAAATGTTCAAACTCAAGATATATTATCCATTTCATAATTTCGAAGCGTCTAATCAATTCCGCCGCGCCCTGTATATACACCGCAAAAACAACCTGCGTTAGATTTACTAAACTTACTAACACACTGAATATCTTTTTTTCAAATCATGCATAGAGAATTTTCAAGGATATACCATGTCTATGATTGTTTTTCATATGCGGCACTGGTCAGTGTAACGTTTATCTTTTACGAATCATTTTAAATGACCCAAATTGAATTGCCTCGCTATAACCGGACTGAAGCACCGATTGGAATACATAACGAGTGTTTTACAATGATAATTACATATTGAAATATGATTTATTATTACTGTCCGTATAGACTAACACCTTAATATGGTAACTAAATTATTATTTTATTTTAAGTATGCTCCGGGATTGAGAAAGATTAGGTAATGTTGGATATAGGAAACCGAGTAATTTCTTCACGGTAATTTTCAGTTAATAGTTAATACTATACTTTGTGTAACGAATAGGTCAATTCAAATCGTAAGCAGGTACTAATGCATATATGCCGGCGTCTTAAAAATAACTTGTTAGTTCAATCTCGATATTTCTTTAATTAATTGTCTCAATTTATTGGCGATGCACGTAACTTGATATTTCATTTTACATATTTTATGATCCCGACAGGAAAAAGAAAAGTCTTTAACTACGATATAAGCCAATAAAGACTAAATACTGGTTCGTCAATTAAGTTGCCATCTTCGATAGAGCAATCTAAAGACGTTCGTCTACGCGAAGGGAACCATAAATGTAACGTCATACCTGGAGTTCATACGAGGAACCAAAAACGACATTCGCTCCAATATGAACGGGCAGTTAATAATGTTTTCGATCAGTTTAGTTAGGAATTTCCTACAAATATTCTTCCTTCAAACCTTTAGAGATAATAATAATAATATTAATAATAATAATAATAGTAATAATAATAATAATAATAATAATAATAATGATCTTTATTGTCCAACAGTTGATAAACCAATTATAGGACATTATACAAAATTACTATTTAACTATTTAATATCTGTAGAAGAAATACACAACTTTACAATGAGATTACAACAAATAAATAATCACATACCCGCACACAAGTAACACTAACCCAAAGAGTTACGCTTATTAAAATTAATGGCCTTATGATATAAAGGAGATTTCACTAAAATATTGGTTCTCGCAGTCGGGATGTTAACAACGTCAAAATTGCGGCTAGTACAAGTTGGTACATTTAGATTTATTAGCGAAGGGGCGTCGATCTTTTGTGTTAGAAAATTACATAAAAACTTTGAACTATAATCCCCTCTACGACGGGATAGTGACACAAAATTATGCCGAACCAGTAAATGCAGATAGTCGATACCACGGACAGGGTAAATGCCGTATTCTAGACGACAAGTATTTTAAGAATCTCCTCTGAACACGTTGGACCGAAATTTGCTGGTGTAGATAATGCGGATACCAGACGACAGATGCATATTCCAACCTGCATCGAACAAGGGCATAGTGTAGTACCATAATACTGTTCATATTAGAAAAGTTGCGATACGATCTCACAAGAAAATCGAGAGACCTGCTACCAGAAGAGCAGATGTGCTCGGTAAACGTAAGACCATCATCGAAGAGTACCCCCAAATCCCTAAACAACGCCTTTCTAGCAACTGACTCAGAGCCGGACGTGTAGTGAAATGTAACTGGTTTAGAACACCTAGTATAAGAAACGACAGCGCATTTTTTTACATTTAAAACAATTTGATTTACATGGAACCAGTTCTGAATCCTGTCGAGATCAGCTGAAGTTTAATACAGTCGTCGTTGTTGCTGATGATACTGAAAATCTTAAAATCATCGGCATACTCGAGGTCATCCATCAAATCATTTATATATCACTAAAAAGAGTAAGGGACCGAGGTTGGACCCCTGTGGGACGCCAGACGATATCAAAAAGTTATTAGAAGAATAACCATTGTAGAAAACGTAACCTTTTCTATCTGATAAGTAAGTTACCATTAGTGTAACAAGGGCTGGGCAAAAGCCAATTTGATCTAATTTGGCCAGAAGTATATTATGATCGATAGAATCGAATGCCCTTGAAAAGTATGTCTAGATGACATCGACCTGTTTGCGTTGATCAATACCATTAGAGAGGTATTAGGCGATCTCCGTTAAGTTTGTAACCGTGAACCTTCCAGAAATGAAACCATGCTAATTGATAGATAGGAAGGGTCGTACACTGTTATATATTCTACAGTAAAGTATGCATTCGAATACTTTGCTAGAATTTAATATGATTCTTATTGGTCTGTAGTTCGCGATATTTAACTTGTCACTGGCACAAGTTTACTAATTTTCCAAGTCTGTGGGAACGTCGATGTCTGGGACACCAACCTAAACAGAACACACAGTGGATACGACAGCACAGACGCACAATCACGCACCAAGAAACTTGGGACACCATCATCACCGGAAGTCATGTAGGGTTTTAGTTTAGAGGCACTGCACATCACATCATTTTCGTCAATACAACCAATATTAAAAGCTAATTAATTTTGCGGGCAAAGATGTATTTGTCTGGTAAATATTAGAGGATTCCAGTGTAAATGCGTTAACAATATCCAAAGGTTGAGTGAGTTCGTTGCCACGAAACATGAGTCCAGGTAATCTAGAAGTAGATCTTTTGTTAATAAATGCCCAAAACTTTTTCGGGTTGGTTACGATCTCTGACTCGATCCTCTCTCTGGTAGTGACTGCAAGCCGTCTGGGTAAAGTTTTTTACTTCACGTTTCAATCTCCTAAATTCACGCAGGTAAATATATGGCTTTCTAGATTTCCATTTTTTTAAATAAAATTCTTTCATATGGACTAATCGTTTTATATCATTACTGAACCATTCAGGATATATGCGCTTGGGAGTCTGGAATTTGGGAATAGCTCTATCGAAAAGACTACAAAGCTTTTCATAAAATGCATCCACGGCTAAGTCGTCATCCGAAAAGTTCAACAGAAATGCCCAGTCTGTACTCGACAAACCGGAGTACAATGAAGGTGATTTCTGTCTTTAGAAAGTCCGACGAGCTTAAATTTGTCAACGCTTCGCAGATTTCTTGAATTCCTGAGCGATTTAATAACATTGCTGACGCTAGACAGCGCAACCTTAAGTGGCATCTTTCGGTCAGACTTATTGGGATCAAAACTTACCCAGTCTGACTGGTCTAAGATCTGTAGACGCGATACTCAAAGAATTCAGGACATCATTAACAGTAGCAATGTCAACAGCAGTTTGTTCCTCCTTCGCACCAGAAGCAACTTCAGGGATATTAAATATAATGATGTTGTTCTTTCTCTTCTCTCTCTCAGCAACCTCTGAATTATCCTCTCCACCCACAATACATCCGAGCCCCCTTAAATGATTCCCGCAGGGCACGTTTTCTCATCTGCTCTAATTCTTTTTGTATAATATTAACGGTTGTAGTGAGTTCATGTAGATTGTTAAAAACAATTTCTACACAGATCACATATTATTTCCTTATCAGGGTTGAGTTCACCCTTGCAAGAGGAACATGATATGGACATTGTACTAATAAGTAGAGTGGACCAATTCGGAGCGAAAGCAGAGGCGTGACTTTCAAACTTACTTAAAATACACTCATTTCTTGCGTCTTCTATCGAACATAGCTGTGCAACATTATTAAATACACAGAATACACTTTCCTGCTGCTATTATACGTGTACACACGATGACCGTGAACAACATACTAAGTAATCGTGAAGCAATTCGTTAGTCACGCCTCTGCTTTCGCTCCGGATTGGTCCACTCTACTAATAAGTATAACGAAATATATAATAATAATTAAGAAAAATAAAACAAAAAAGGAATGACAGGGATACAAATTTTCACAATACGGAAGAGATGACATGCTATAGCGTAAAAGTAAGTCATCCTGGGATGCACCACGTTCCGGGTAGATACCATCAATATTGAATGTGAGGTACTTAAAAAACTTACGGTGAACACGGTCCAAAGGAAAATAATCACAAGCATAGACGGGATACCGAATTAATGAGGCGTATTCAATTTTGCTCAAAACATAAACATGGTACAATGATTTAAGCAAAGTGACATCTTTAAAGTATTTTGATACGCGCATAATAAATCCCAGAGTTTTGTAGACATCTTAACACATATGTATATATCTAAACGTAAGATTAGAGTCAAATAAGACTCCAAGATCGTTTATTTCAGTCTTACCGGTTAAGAAGTTGCTTACAATACGAGGCGTAGCAGATGGAGTATAAGTAACAACGCAGCATTTGTCAATATTTAATTTAAGTTTAAAGCGGTCACACCATGCAACTAATACGTATAGTTTAACGATATCGTCAATTGTGAAAATCTCAGAATATACTTTTATATCACCTGCATAGGTGAAAATGGGCACATTACTTGGAGAAGATCATTCATAAACAAAACAAATAGTAAAGGACCCAAATTTGGTCCCTGAGGAACGCCAGAAGAAAGAACTAAATTATTGGAGCAGAATCCATTGTAGGGCATGTAGCATTTTCTTTGAAATAGATAAGACAGAGGAAGACTGATAGAAGTTGACGAAAGGTGTCTTCCTCCTACACGACAATGCTTCCGTCCACATGAGTCCTATTGCATTAGCTGCCCGACATAAAGTGGGCTTCGATATTTTGAATACCCACTCTATAGGCTTGAGTGATTTCTACCTGTTCTCAAATATAAAAAGGAAGTGCCTCGGAGGAAATTTACGAGTAATGAAGGAGTAAAGGACGCAGTTTTGGCATATTTTTCAGACAAAGATACAGCATTTCTTTATGAAGGTATACACAAGCTAGTTGAAAGATCAGAAAAATGTATTAGGGTATTAGGGTTGCAGGTGAATCTATTGAAAAAGAAAAATAATTTTGTATTTTTATTTTCTCTCATTTTCCCCCATTCCGCGATCTTAAAAACGTTCCCTCGTAAGTAAAACATCTCGCATTAAGCGGGAAGATATCGTGTTTTGTACGCGCGTTCCACGGATCCGATTTAGAAACATGTTTATTGGTGTTGGTTTACCGACAGCGAGATACTGTTTGCTGTTATAGTCATTTCAGTTAGTTTGTTTTTCATTGGGCGAGAACTTGACTGGCTCTCGTAGTTTATAATAATAAGTGCTGATAGCGTTTTCCTGTTAGAAAGCAACGTTACGTTACACCCGTACGATACGGAGGCATCAGGTCTGCACCGCCGCTATCGCATGCTTGACATCGAATTTACAAGGCATGTAATTCATCATCTTGTTATACTTTAACATCTGTAATTTTATGATAATATATCCTTCAGTTCCCTGTTTATTAAAGTTATAACTTATAAGAACTGTACGATGTTTGCGATAAGATTTCTTTAAAACGAAGTTCAATAAAGAATTTTCATGAATGTTTTTTGAAGCATAGAATGTATGTATAGTTGTTTATTCCGGTTTATCGTTTATGTATATAGATATGAATATATATATATATATATATATATATATATATATATATATATATATATAGCATCTGAGTCAAATAGACGAAAGCTGCGAAAGTTTCCGCTGTCAATACCCTAATCAATTTTAAAATACATATACTACTGCTTACTAGTATTATACCATTTAGTTTCGTCTAACAAATTTCAATCAATTATATAATGACCTTACTGATTGGGTTTTCTAAGGTAAATTCCGTGATGTAATATTGCAACTGCCAATTTGTATTCTTCCCTAAATAAAATATGCTCTAAATCTGTGCCAGTTATTTCAGGAAAAAGAGCTTAGTTTGCTACTACTGTTAACCTCAGAATTGAAACTCTGGGATTATTACAAACGTCGGTGGAAGACTACAAAAATTCCATCTTACTACAACGACTTTAAGAGAGTTTACAATTTCTTCTCCATTAGATAGTTACAACGAATAAAAAAGACACGATTTGAAAGTTCAACCAATCCTGAAATTTATAGAAGAACGACAATTAAGCTGGTGGGACTATTTGCAAAGAATGAAAAGTAATAGACAAACAAAAAAGATTTCGGAAGCTAGAGCAAAAACAGAAAAAACAATAGAAGATGCGATAGGAACAATTCTACAAAATAAAGGACAGACACGGCAGCAGGCAAGCCTAACAGCAAAAGTTAAGAGACAATGGTGTAAATAAAAACGGTATGTATATATATATATATATATATATATATATATATATATATATATATATAATCAATTTTATTGTCCTTGTACGTCAATTTTATTATTTTTTCAACTCTACATTTTTATCTCATGAAGAAGAAGCAAAGTTGTTGTGAAATATAGGGATACTTAATAAAGGAGTTTTTTAATTGACAGACCGCTTGCTCGCTTTTATTTTATTTTATTCAATATATTACGGTCAATAAGTTCGTTTAAATTATATATATATATATATATATATATATATACATATATATATATATACATATATATATATATATATATATATATAAAGATAATTATTTCGTGACGTAAGTTAAAAGGCAATTAAATTTTTGTATTTTAAAAAATTCAAAGTACTATAAAATTAGATTTTATAATTTAAAATTCTTTGAAAAAAGCAGTAATTGGCGAAACATGTAAGATTATTTTAAATATATACATAATATTAAAGTAAAACAGACCTTAAATCGCCGACTATCTAAATCTACTATTATATATATGTATATATATATATATATATATATATATATATATATATATATATATAACAATTGATAAATTATTGGAGTTTTTCGGCTTTTATATGAAATATTTACAAATATCAAATTAGATTGTATGTAATTGCAGAGTAAGTGGGGATGTAAACATTGCTGTCTACAAATTACAAAGCAAATCATACGAAATTTTTAATTGAAAAATATTGTCTATGTTGGGACTCGAACCCAAGTCTACAGTTTGCCGGACTGTGGCTTTTACCACTTAGCCACAATAGACCTAGGTTTAAGCTATTTAGAAATGCATTATAAAGTAACAGTGTTAATGAATCAGATGTCAGTTATTGAATGTAGATGTCAAGTTGAAAGCAGAAGTCCTGATGTCAGTTTTGATAGCAGATGTCAGTTAGTGAAAGCAGATGTCTGTTTTGAAAGCAGGTGTTAGTTATGAAAGCAAACGTCAGATTTGAAAGCAGATGCCTATTTTGAAAGTAGATGTCAGTTCTTGAAAGCAGATGTCAGTATTTTGAGAGCAAATGTCAGATTTGAATGTTTGAAAATGCTAATTATTACTCCATAGCTATATGAGTGTTTAGATCATTTCTTAGCCGTTTATTAAATATGTATAACAATTGATAAATTATTGGAGTTTCTCGGCTTTTATATGAAATATTTACAAATATCAAATTAGAATGTATGTAATTGCAGAGTAAGTGGGGATGTAAACATTGCTGTCTACAAATTACAATTACATCTGCTATCAAAACTGACATCAGCTTTCTAAGCTGACTTCTGCTTTCAAACCTAACATCTACTTTCAATAACTGACATCTGAATCATTAACACTGTTACTTTATAATGCATTTCTAAATAGCTTGAACCAAGGTCTAACGTGGCTTAAGTGGTAAAGCAACGGTCCGGCAAACCGTAGACTTGGGTTCAAGTCCTAACGAAGACATAATTTTTCAATTAAAAATTTCGTATGGTTTGCTTTGTAATTTGTAGACAGCAATGTTTACATCCTCATTTACTTCGCAATTACATACATTGATACAATGATGCCTTTATCAAGGATATAAAAAATATAGATGCTCTATAGATCTATATTTTTGATATCCTTGATAAGGGCATCATTGCCGAAACATGTAGGGTTGTTTTAAATATATATACTTTGAAGTAATAAACCAGACCTTTAATCGCCGACTGCTTAAGTTTACCATATCATACCAAGGTCACGAAAATATTATATATATATATATATATATATATATATATATATATATTGAAATAAGGCCTCTAATGACGATATTGGCCCCACAAGTTGGGCTAGTCAAATTGAAATAAGCCTTAAGGGTGTAAATGTTTTACGATTATATATAGAAAAGCTGAATTATAAATATTATAAAAGAGTTGTAACTGTTAAGGGCAATATTGATAAATGTACGACAAATATCTATTTTTAAATATGATAATATGTGTTACATATAGATGGGGTTCTTATCATATTCTGTTGCCTGCGTACAAATCTGAAATGCATAAATGTTATATGCTAAGTGCACTTGCCCTTAAACAGCTGTTTATGTACTCAGCTTCTCTTTAAGGTTATTCTTTATGTGTGTGTGTGTGTTACACTTTATAACTTTGGGTGTCCAGCTAGTAAAGAACAAAAGTACTCTTGGTTGGTACATATACAATGCACCTTCTAGTGGGGTCGGTGTCTAAATAGAATATACACCAATTTTGTTGGAGGTTATATAATAAACAATGGTGAATACGTTCTCAAACTACAAAGAATAAAACAAGCAAGATAAGGATAAATGTAAAAGACTTTAATGACGTAAAATCAAAGCAGGTAAGTGATTGAAATTATTACTAAATTATAATTATAATGAAAATGTAACATTACTTTAATCTCGACATTTTTTTCTAAAGAAAATAACAATTTAATCATTGCAAATATACATGGGCTTAACATAAATTCTAAAGTTTTTTATTATATATAAATAATTAATATGTAAATGTTAATAAGTTTACATAATGCTATTTTATTGTGGTGAACTTTTCCGCTGTGTTTATTTTAAATAAGTACAGTTTCACCTAAATTATTATTATCTATTTTTGATAATCAATTAAGTTGACATATCTTAGTAAATACAAGATTTCGAAATAAAATAACTAAAGCAACTGAAAGAATAAATGTAAATAAATATGAGAATAATTTTATGCATTAAAATAAACGCGAAATCAACTTTATTGATATACCATGAGAAGAATTCAGTTTTCGAAATTTCCTATAATTCTAATGAGTACATTAGTTTTTACAAATTCTGTTATTTGTTCTCCTAGGCATCCTTATGTTCAGGTTTGCCTTATATCAATATATATCGCATAAATCTTTTGCATATTTAAAAGATTGTTTGCTAGAATAAAAACGATTATACGAAGATTAGGTATATAAAATAAAGGAAACTTGATATTTAATTTCTGATTGAACATCTATTTATTTAATTCCTATTAAAGAATACCTTTTATATGATAATAGATACTTTCCGATAGATTTGAAACCTGACCTGAAGATAAGCATAACATCTCGTTGCTCTTCGATGAACTAATCTGCTCGCTGTGGCTGGTATCAATAAAATGCGATTCTAATACTTAAGTAAGATTAGAATCGATTGATAACTTAAAAGTTTTAAACTTAAAAGCAATATTTAAAATTACTTTATTTGAAATCGTATTAATACTATTACATTTTTTAGCGCCGCAACGTGGAGTTATATTGTTACAATATATACTGTTTCTATGAAGGATAAAATACTTATGTAATTATAGAGGAAAGAAGATAATAATTACGTATGTAATATCATATTTAGAAGATGAATATGTATATTTAATTTATATGAAGATACTTAAATATATGTGCAGTTTAATAAAGACAAGATTTTTTTTTCCATATAAAATAAGAAATATAATATTCATAATACGTATTATCGAAACAAAACTCAGCAGCACATACGCATACATATCAGAATAATTAGATTTATTTATTATTTACACGTAATGTTAAGGCTTTTGCCGGTGCGAAAGAGCAACAAAGATAGTGAATCACTTTTGTAATCTAGCCACGAATTGAATTTTAAATAAGACTGCCTAGGATATAGCGAGAATACAAACAAGCGAGGTTTACAATTGGTAATAAATACGCAAATGCAGCGTTTTATAGAAAACTTCTCCGTGAAAAATAGAAAGAGTATATATTATCGCGCTCTATTTCAGTCGAATGAAAGAATCAAACGTTTGTCTTGAGATCGAATTGATTCGATTTTAAACGCATAAGACGATAAATTCTATGAAATTACGAATTTATATTTATGATGTTGAGAACGATGCAAAAGGTAAACGTTGTAATAAATAAATAGGATGAATGATGTAAATAGTGTCTCATTTGGAACTATAGGATTTGAATTGCGCGCCATTGGTGTTATTTAAATAGAGGGCGCTAATATTTGGTAATTGTTAAAGTCACTAGATAAATAAAGTACCGCAAACCTCCGCCATTTTTGGGCAAAAATTTGGCGTCAAAATTGAATTGCTGTGTTAAATAAAAAATCAATTTAGTACTGTATTCTTAAAAGAACGCAACTGTATGAACATGCGTTAATAATTAAACCGCAGATAGTAAGGCAATTAATTAAAACAAGCAGGCACTGTTTTCATTATTTATTATTGTTGGTTTACTAAAGCACGCATTTGCGCCTTTTGTGGTTGACAACCAGATCAGGGTGTGCATTTGGAGTTAGTTTTTTCATGTCATCTGCTCTTGATTGTTCAAATTGGGAATCAGAAAAATGCACCTTACATAAGTAACTAAGTGTTATAACAAGTGATCTGCTTTTACATATGTACTCACCTCACAAATCTTCGCATTTACCGGCACATTGTCTTGATTAATGTCACATAACCACACTTTTCTTCTGTCTGCATTCCTTTCACCACTGGGAAATGCAAATAAACGGAAACCTTTGGCGACACTGTTTTTGCAATTGATAATACAACAACCAGGCATAATTACACTTTATGTTGCCAACGGTGGGTTTAGATGCAACGATGCAACGACAAGTGATTTGACGTTTGGCGGCCATGTTTGGGCAAAAGTAGCGCTTTCTCTCTCGCACTCTTTGGCCTTATGGATTGCGGTACTTTATATGTATCTAGTGACTTTAGCAATTGTCATCTACAAACTGTAAGATATCAACATGATCCATTTAATAGTTGAACAACGAATACTTTGTGTACAAATTTTTATTAGATTTAATTGAATATCTCTGTCACTGTTGAACAAAAGGGTGCCAAACCTTATTATTGTTGAACTTTCAGAGCTCTATTGAAATTTATTTTTACGAATTTCAATATAGGGTGTTTCATTTAAAATAAAAAGTTAACCTCGTTTCCGGCTAAACCGAAAGTTTTATTCGAATATAAATATACTCATCGAATCTCCGATTTCCATTATTAATTATGGAAAATCTTATTGAAATCTAAATAGCCATGTCGAAGATATTCGAATGGTTCCATACGTTTGCCTAACTCTGTATAAAGAGAAAAGTACCTAAATATAACGGGTGTTCATTTAAAAATGTCACCGATTTACCTGTGATTTATTGATAGTATAAGACAGGGGAAAACTTTATCCTTCTTCTTCTTCTTCTTCTCTGTTTTGGGTTGGACGCCACCACGTCCAGCCACTTGAGCACACTGTTCTTTGTACTATCGCCAATAGATCTCTCAATTCCACTCTGTTAGTCTTGTGTCCTTGATAAAAGCGACTATCCTCCTCAGGGGAAGTTTGAGTACACTCGAAGGATCCAATAGATCCCTCCCGAAATATTTCTGTCTCAGTTCCTTCAGTTCCTCACACGTGCATATTACATGAAGGCTAGTTTCCTCCTGTTTTTCACATCTCCTACACCAGGGCTCGCTAACCAAGCCCATGGTGTACAAATGCTTCCTTAAAGGACAATGTCCGGTTATTAACCCGGTAATTATTTTAATTTCTTTTTTTGCTACTACGAATTAGGTTGGCTGAAAACTTTCCGTCCAGCCCCCTTAGTAGTGTTTTGGTATGTTTTATGTTCTTTTTCTAGCCATAACCAGATCTTCCTTTTAGCGGAATCCTTAGTGATTCCACATACAGGTTCTGGTCCTATGAAGTTCCTATTAGTACCTTCTTTTGCCAGTTTGTTGGCTATCTCACTGCCTTTAATTCCCTCATGTCCTGGCACCCATATCAGCGACACTGTATTGTCGTGTGCCAGGTTATTGAGGACCTGTTTACAATCCTTTATCCTTGCAATTGTATAGTTGACATTAGTCAAAATAATTCCGTTTTGACAAGCAAAGTAACCTGCTTTAGCGTTTCAAGTGTGTTTATTTCTTTAATTCTTTCATTTTATCCCCTTTTTAACAAATTTCGTATAAATCAATTTTCATAGTTAAACAAGCAATTGTTGTTGGTGTAACCGTAACGTACAATTTACAGCTATTGTGTATTGTGTAGAGCAAAGAACTTTCTTAGTTGAAAGTTACTTTCGTATATGTTGACGGAGAATGGGTTCATTTTTTCCAAAATTGTTTAGACCGCACCGCAAAAACGTACCGAAGAAGTTATTGCCAATGGTCAATAAACAATGGATGATGCTCCAAAAACATTTAGGCAGTTGTGTCAACAGATCAATATCTCCATCAGAACCACTCATAAACTTTTACACAAAGCCTTGGAACTCTATCCTTACCGTGTCACTACGGTACAAGAATTAAAACCAGCAGATTATGCACGCCGTATTGAGTTTTGTAACTGGGTAGTTAATAACATTGTCAATATTGTGGAATTATTACAAAGAATGATTTGGACTGATGAAGCGTGGTTTCACCTATCAGGATTTGTTAATTCTCAAAACATGAGAATTGGAGCATGGAAACCCACATGAAATGATTTAACAACGGCTACATGCTGAAAAAAATGGGTGTGTGGGCAGGTTTTAATCGCAGACCTGGGCCAATATTTTTTCAAAAATTATGCTCCTAATGATTCTTTTGAATTATTATTGATTTTACGAGGGTCGCGTTTTATATTTTTACAAAATCTGGCGAGAAAACAAAATTTTTGGGAACATTCTATTTTATTGTTTTTCGAAATATGCGCCTTTATAGTCTATACACTTTTACATGCGTACGAACCAGTTCTCAAAACATTTTTTCCACTCTGAAAGTTGTATTCCAGAAACATGGTTTTCAAAGGCTTCAACTGCTTTTTGAGGTGTTGAAAATCGCTGTCCACACATTTTGTTTCACAGTTTGGAACAAAAAGAAATAATTCGGCGACAAGTCAGATGAATATGGACAATGAGACATTATTTCAACACTTTTATCCTTCAAATAGTCAACTATTAGACGTGTTGCATGGGAACTCGCATTGTCGTGGTGAAGAATAATGCGCCGTTTTAGGTTGTTCTTCCTGATTTCGTCTATAACTTTTGGCAAACAAATTACTGTATACCATTCAGCGTCAACAGTTTTTCGATCCTCTAAAGGAATTGTTGCGATGTGTTCTGTACAGCCGAAGAAACAAGCGATCATTTTCTTGGAAGTGCTCCTTGCACGAACAACTTTTGTGGGGTTCGGTTCACCTTGGAACACCCATACAGTAGATTGTTGCTTGGTTTCCTGTGACGATGTTGTATACGGATTTTGCGGTTCCTACTTCGATTTTTTTTGCGCATTTCTTTACACCAATTGACACGACCTGCTTTCTGTGCTTCGGTTAAGTTATATGGAATCCATCTGAAACATATTTTTTTTACAAATAAATGTTCATGTAAAATCGAATGAATTGCAATCTGCGATATGCCAAGAGATGCCTCTACCTCACTGTAAGTCACATGTCGGTCGTGTTCTATCATTTTCCGCATAGCATGGATGTTTTTTGGAATCACAACAGTTTTTAGTCGACCTTTACGTGATTCATCACTCACTGAGGCACGACCATGAAGAAATTCTGCAAACCAATTGTAAACTGTCTTCACTGATGGTGCTCCATTACCAAAAGTTGGCCGAAGCGATATAATGCATTCTTGTGGAGTTAGGCCTTTTTTATAATCATAAAAAGTCATCCAATGAAAACCTTCACGAGTAATCTCCATTATTTTACAAACTCACTGTCTTAAAACTGTCACTGTCAACAAACTACTGACTCGATTTCTAAGCTATCGCGGATTTATCATTGGCAAATGTCAAACTTTAAGAATATAGTGATTACTAGAGCTGAGGATGTTTGCGGTATAACCATGGTTATATCATGTAACCATAGTAAATTACTATGGTTACATGATATAACCATGGTTATACCGCAAACATCCTCAGCTCTAGTGATTACACATGTCAAAACCACCATCTAGTGGTCGATTGTAAAAATATAAAAGGTGTCCCTCGTAGATAGAATAAATGCTGAATGATACCGAACCGAAATGTTAGAACCATTTATTGAACAACTGGATGATATTGAATGCCAGAATTGTTACTTTATAGAAGACAAAGCTACTCGCCATTCTACAGTTGAAACATTTGACTTGCTGAGACAATTTTTTGACGATCGAATAGTTAGTCAAAACACAGAAGTTCCGTGGCTTTCACATTCACATTCACATTCTTTTTATAGCCTTACATATAAAACAGCATTTTTGAAACAGCTGCGGTTAATTTACCTGACTTGCAGCAAAGATTTGAACAAAAAATTGTTGAAATTAATGCTAATCCGGCGTTGTCGGACAATGTTGTCGGAAATTTCCATCGCAGAGTGTTGAAATGTATAGAAGCCGGTGGTCAACATTTTCAGGAATTAGTGTAATTTTTAGTTAAATAAACTTAATAATTATATTTACATTGGGTTTTGAATGCTTCTCATTTTGATGACAAATACTTTAAATTATTTTACAAATTTCATATGCTACTTGATGACGTTTTTAAATGAACACCCGAGATATCGTTAAGTAAAAGCACACCTTTTGAGAAAAATAAACACTTATTGTCTTTTTAACTGGTTGGGCCGTGTGGGCAAACTTTAGGTTAGAATCATAACTATCATGTAATCAAGATTTTGTGACACGATATTTCAAAATTGCCAATATATCACATATTAACTGTTACGTGTTTTAATAAATATTTTTATTTCTATTTTAATAGAAGGGATCTATTACAATACAGATATATAGACAGATAAACACAACACACTAGTATGAAAGGCAAAAATACTATTGCATCACCCTGACATTCAGTTCTATTATTTTAAATATATCAATTTGCCGCTATTAATATACCCGATTAAATTTAAATTAAGTGCTTGACCAAGCATTAACCTATGTAAACGCGCAGCTCCAATATAAACCGGACACGCTCCAAAATTAAACATAAAACAACGATATTTTTATCTTGTTCCGGGACAGTAATAACACGGATGCGAGAGCATCTGATTGTCTACGGCCGTCTTTAACCGATAAATTTGCGAGATCTCGCCGAATTACTTGCGCAAATATGCGGGCAATTCGGCAATAATATTTCACAGTGGATAAATTCGCATCCAAGTTATTTCATAAACCTCATCCTCGAGGATTTGCATTTCACGAATGCCTTCCGTCCTTTATATCCCAGGGGCGGGCGCAACAATAGCCTGAATGGAAGCCTTACTATGGAAGGGAATACCGTGTTGTTTGGATTTTGAATTAGATTTTCATAATGATTAACTGTCTCATAATATTAGGAAGTTAATAAAGATGAACGCAAACAATATCGATATACGGTGATATATTTTGACACTTTTAATATTAATTTTTTTAAGGCGAAGTTTGTATACCAGGAATGTCTTAGAAGTAATGAAAATGAATTTTTTACACTCAATGTATCAATACTGCATCAGGCTGGAAGACAAATACATGGGAGTGGAAGGGGTAGGTACGCAACTCAGAAAAGGTGCGGTCCACTAGTTCATTGTTAGCGATATGATCGCTGGTTGTTTACAGTTGTGTGTACAGTACCTCATTACACGAAAAATGCGGGCAAATATCGAGGAGGATACCGCATTTTTCGTGTGATGAGGTATTGAAACACAACTGTAAACAACCAGCGATCATATCGCTAACAATGAACTAGTGGACTGCACCTTTTCTGAGTTGCGTACCTACCCCTTCCACTCCCATGTAGTCGTCTTCCAGCCTGATGCAGTATTGACACATTGAGTGTAAAAAATTCATTTTCATTACTTCCAAGACATTCCTGGTATACAAACTTTGCCTTAAAAAAATTAATATTAAAAGTGTCAAAATATATCACCGTATATCGATATTGTTTACGTTCATCTTTATTAACTTACTAATATTATGAGACAGTTAATCATTATGAAAATCTAATTCAAAATCCAAACAACACGGTATTCCTCAACACGGTATTATGCAATTAAATTTTGCGTTAGACTAGAAAGAACTACTTCATAGACACTTCAAATGTTAAGAAGAGCAAATGGAGATGCTGCTTTGTCTTCAGCTCAAGTTTTCACACGGCACAAGGCTTTAAAGAGGGCCGCGAAAGCATTGAAGATGAACATCGCTTCGTCCACTATTACCTGCCTCGCGCAAGTGACAAAACTTGCGAGAACTAACTGGTCTTACTATATTTCCTGAATTGAATAACCCTACTCGGACCTACCTGGCGTGGGCGGGTTGCTGTTAAACCTACAAGTCAGCCGATCAGTACCACGGACGCAGCTCAGTGAAGACGGCTTGGGTTTCTTGACGAAACGTTGTTAAACTAACGGATCGATATTTAAAAATGGCATTACTGCGCTTTAAATGCTGCTTGTAAAAATTACTATGCGTTACGCGGAGGATATACATGCGATGACGTGCCCACGTAGATCGTAGGAAGCTATACTACAATACAAAATAAAAAAAAAAGAAACACAACAACCAACTAGTAAATAACAAGGTTTATTGTGAACGCTGGTCGTATAACAAAAAAAAAATGTGAACTAGCAAAAGTGTATAACGATGGGTGAAGTCCGGTATATATCTAAATTATTACAACAATTAATGAATATACTAATATTAATTAAAGGCAGTTTATACTTAAAAACTCAATAATATGTGTAGCAAAAGTTTCGAGCGTGCTGGTAGATAACCAGACTGTATATTATATGATAACAAAGAAATAAACGATTACCAGAGATCTCGGGTATTCGTTCGCAAGCAAAATACAACCTTGTGTACGGAATTTATTACTACATAAAATGCGACGTTACAACTATTCCGTTGTAACGTTATTCGAAACGGTATTCTCGTTCGGATGGGTGTTAAAATTATCGGCTGCCACAGACGACAGATAACAATGGAAGCCGGTAGACAAAACCAGTACCAAAAAGCTGATAATAAGATACTGTTATTGGTCAAGGGCACAATAAATCAGTGTAGTCGCTAATTAAACAAACATGTATATGGCACAAAATCCACCTATTTCGGTGTATAATAGAAAATTTTACGGTACGTTACACAATAACCAAAAAGCAGCAATACACAAACACGTACGCCCTCGCTGATATACGAAACCGAAGTGTCCCAAAACAAGACGCGGTCTCACCAAAGATCGGCGGGGGGATGTTTCGATCTACGAAGTTTAGTCGCACGATTGCGTCATACGAATACAGGTCTGCAACTAAAAAACTGCACAGGATTTTTATACTGTTTCATATAGATTTTTACTCACTAGAACTGGAAAAATATTCGAAAAATTCCACGTCGTTAGATTTTCTTGCAAAACTCGTGTTTACAGATTCCTTTAAAGTGCAAAACCTGAGCTTCGTGTTCACAAAGACATTGCTATAATCAATAGAAACAGGCTTTGCTCTCAACACCAACCACTACAAATAGCTCGAATTATGTATGATAATGGGTTTAATGTACAAGATCGTTGGTCAGAAATATGGAAGACCAATGCTGTTATAGAGCAATCCAATCCAAGACACCCTGCTTATCAACTAGTTCACCAAGCTTTGAAAAACGCCTTAAAATTTGGTCCACTCTGAACAGAATTAGGACTAATTGTAGTAGAAGTGTTGAATCTTTGTTCAAATGGGGTGTGTAGTCGTCGTCCATTTGTAATTGTGGTGCTGAACGGCAGCGTATACAACATATCATACAGGCATGGCTACTACAAGCGTTCACATGTCATACTAATGAGTTTCTGATGGCAACGGACAAGGGCATTTAATACATCCAGTACTGCTATCTATATCCATGCATTTATTCTCAAACAAGAGTAACCGAAATAATAAGCGTAACACCACATCGAAAACCGTTGAAAGTGCGTTCTGTGTTGGTATGAGACAGAAGGTCAGTCAGGATAATTCCACGTCCAAAGTAAATGTAAAGAAATAATACAACAAGAGGTTATCGTTTAAAAATATTTTATTGTTCGATTGTATTTTCACATCTCATTTTTGTTGTAACTTAAAGTATTTCATTATTAACCTATATCATAACCTATCAATGCAACATTAATATACAAATATTCTTTCTTTAGTGAGTCATACAGGGATAGTATTGGAGTTTAAATTTTGATTCAAATTGAATCTCGCAAACAAAAACTCTTGAGGATTTCATTCGCAAAACGGGGGTATCTGCCCTCCAAAAGTCTATCTCTGTCAGAAATGTGAATCTCTGGCCTCTACTGATAACTTCCTACAAAACTAGTATTCTATTCAGCGCCTATTTAAGTGGGAAACGAGTCCCTACAGAATAGGTTGCTTATCCTCACACCGTATAAGTATTTTCTTATTTTTGCGCCTATCGCTGAATAGAGAACACTACTTCCTCTTCATCAATCTCGGATATCTGGCCTAAGATACACTTTAATCGTGTATTTATGACTAATTTAATATTTAGAATAATGATCCACATGCATTTTTCTAATTTAACTAACTCTAGATGCTCCAATTTTTATCGTGTATAAAATTTTACTTACTCAAATTTTTACTTTACAAAATTTTTGAACTCCTTCTGGTATATTATTAAACTTTTATAATAATGATGAGAATCATGAGGATAACAATATTAATTATTAAACTGGGCTTAATAAGTCTTAAATTTTTTAGATTATATATTATATTCTAATTGAGATTTTTGAAATCAATAAGCGCCAAATTTGAACTGATCAATTCGAAAATATATCGGTGAATATTCTATTTTGCGGTACTTTTTCGCTTTTATACGTAGCGTTCCTTTCTTTTGAGAATTCGGTTCCTACTCCAAATAATTTATTTCTGCTTTCTCCAATTTTCATAGTTTATATATTTAGTATTTCCACCTCTGTGTATGTTTATTTATCATGGGTAATTTTTATTTTTCCATCTCTATGCGTTGTCTCCCTGCCTATATATTTCTCCTTTTGTTGTAATTTAGATATTTGTAAATTTTTATTGCGGAATATTGAACTTTTAGCCTCGTCTTCCCCGAATAGCTTCGCCTGCTCATTTGTACAAGCAGATTTTACGCGGAAAATTGTCTACGTATTACTAAGCGTATTCCTTTCCTTTCTTCCCTTGGTCGTTCGTATGGTGTCGTCTTGTCGTTTGCTTTCTCTCGCATGTCCTTTCGATGTGTCTCATGATATGCTTTGTCACATGCCTTTGTGCCTTTGTCATCGTGATATGACTGCATTTATTACTTTTACTTATATTTTATGCTGTTTGTTTACTTCTTGTTACTGATATTCTTGTTGTTTTGGATTTTACTGTTGTGTATAGTATGTTTTATTAACTAACTTACATTCTATGCATTTAATAATCATATTAACCTAAAATTTATTGACATAACGTTACTTGTTTATCTATTAATTCTTGGAAATATACATCTAAAATTTCAATACTACATTAATATAATTTATTGTCTTTTATTGTCATTTATTGTCTCATATGCTGCACTTTTTCCGAGTTCAGTCAATTGCACTAATTTTTTGACGTTTTGAACACCTCTTCTATACAAATGTTCCACCAACTTTCTTTTTTCTACGTGCGACATTATTTCACAAATATTAAGCCTGTTAACAATCAACAATATTTGACAGCTGATGTTATATGATTTCGGCCATAGCCTACTGTCCCTACAACCTACTTAATGCATTACTTTTGTATTAGGATGTACCTAACAAAAAAGAAATATATTCAAATTAAGAAAAATAATAAATTCCGGATACTTTCTAGACGAACTATATAATAAGTAAGAAGTGTTAATTTGAAAAGTCAATCTAGTAGCATGTGATTTACTGAGAACATTTTGAAGTATGCCGTAAATTAAAATTTACTACTTAACCTACGAAGTCGTATATTTTGACAGTTTCATACATACAAATAAATAACAAATAATAGGTATTTATTGAAAACTATAACAAATGTTGAAAATGTTGTCCTTCAAGATCAATGCACTTTAAAATCCCCCGTTCAAAATTTCTGATGATATTCTGCAACATTACTGGATTGTTATTAATTTCCATGCATTTCTGTTCGATTCTCTGTAGCATATCATTCAAATTCAATATAGGTGTTCGAAATATGTTATTTTTTAGATAAGGCCACAAAAAGAAGTCGCAAGGTGTTAAATCGCTTGAACGTGTAGGCCAGGCAATTTCAGTATTTCGACTAATTATACGCTCATCAAAAAATTCTCTTAAATAATCCAAAGATTCTGCAGTACAGTGACAAGGTGCTCCGTCTTGTTGGAAATATGCATTTTGAAGTTCATCATCATGCAACTGATTGACAAATGGTTGTAAAATTTCCGTACGGTACCTTTGAGCAGTTAACGTTCCCTGAAATATTGGTCCAATGATTCGCCATTGGCTTATCGCTGCCCAAACACCAATTTTCTCTGGATGTAGCGATTCTTTATTAATTACATGTGGATTTTCACTACTCCAAATTCTTATATTTTGTGAACTTAGGTATCCCGTTTTATAAAACCATGCTTCATCAGTAAAGATGACTTTTTGCGAAAGTTCTCCATTATTGTTCATATTTACAAACCAATTACAAAACTGTAGTCTACGTGGGTAATCAGTTTCTAACAATTCTTGTATGTGACACGGTATGGATAAAGTTGCATATCTTTTTTTAATAACTTGTGAGTTGTACCAACAGAAAGGTTTATTTGTTGACTCAAATGTCGAACAGATGTTTGTGGTTCATTTTCCATTATTTCTTCAACACGATTGACAACTTGAGGTGTACGTTTCTTAACTGCTCCGCTGCCTGATTTTCTTAAGAGACTACCAGTTTCAGAAAAAAGTTTTAAAGTTCTATCCAAAATATTCTTAAATTGTAAATAATCTATTACAAAATGTGGAAACTCAACTTCAAATTCTACCATGCAATCTTGAACTGAATAAACCCATAGACCATCAATTTTATTACCACTTCGAAAATAAGCCTGGACTAAAAAAATTTTATGTTCTAAAGTGAAAGCCATTTTAAAACTGAGAAGCAATTATTTAAACCAGAATCGACGCACGATTATTTTATGCACTAACTGATATTTGTGATTGACATTATCAAATGTCATTTGGATTTACGTTTACGGAACAACAAACATACTAATATATATGCGTCTTATTCTATCAAAGTAACCTAGATTGACTTTTCAAATGAACACACGTTATGATATACGAAGTGCATTTAAAGTACACAACCTCGGTTGATTTCTTTTTAATTTGTTTTTGCTTATCCAGTTATGTGTAATTAATTTATACGTTTTAATTCTATTTTTATTTTTTGCCCAAAGTTAATTACACAGTATTATGCCTAACATTTTTTTTCAAAAAGCACTCTCATCCTTGAAACAAAAAAAAAACTTTAAGAACTTGTACATAATTTAAAATAGAAATAAAACTACGGTTCTAATCTTCACTTTTAATCTTTAATTGTAACACGACAATTGTTTCGCCAGCACAGTGGCTTCCTCAGGTGCTTACATCTAAAGAGTACGTTACAAACTAAATAAAATATATATATATATATATATATATATATACATATATATATATATATACATATATATATATATATATATATACATATATATATATATATATATATATATATATATATATATATATATACGAGGTTTGTCCGGAAAATACGTATAAAAGTTGAATAATAACTTTATTTTACAATTATTCAGGTATTACAATATGGTCTCCTTCAAAGTACTCCCCCTGAGACGAGATACACTTCTGCCAACGCCGTTTCCACTGTTGATAACATTGCTGAAAGTCTTCAGTTGTGATGCTGTTCAGTTGGCGTGTCGTTTCTGCCTTGATGGCTTCCACATCTCCCAAGTGCCGCCCCCGAAGCACCATTTTGCATTTCGGGAACATGAAGAAGTCACAAGGGGCTAAATCGGGTGAATAAGGCGGGTGATCTGTCACGGTGATTGAGCTTCGGGCCAAAAACTCACGCACAACGAGCGACGTGTGAGCGGGCGCATTGTCGTGATGAAGGATCCACCTGCCCCCTTGTGCCAAATCCGGTCGAACTCGGGCCACACGAGCTCTGAGACGTGTCAAAATTTCAACGTAAACATTTCCGTTCACTGTCTGGCCAGGAGGGACAAATTCCTTGTGAACAATGCCCCTACAATCAAAGAAAACAATCAACATTGTCTTCACATTGGACCTTGATTTTCGCGACTTTTTTGTTCTCGGTTCTCCTGCTAGCTTCCATTCCTTGCTTTGAGATTTGAGCTCCACATCGAATTCGTAAAACCAGGACTTCTCCAGTGATGACTCGGTTGAGAAAGTCCCCTCTTTCCTCTGCTTCCAACCAATCCTCACAGCACTGAACCCTCTTTGCTTTCTGTTCAGGCGTCAAGAGCTTCGGTACGATTTTCGCACACAATTTCTTCATTTCAAGTTTTTATGTCAGAATTTCGTGAACGATTGTTTTGCTGATTGACAGCTCGTCAGCAATCATTCTGACTGTCAATCTACGGTTTTTAAGCACACAAGCCCGAATTCGTTCAACATTTTCATCAGAACTCGATGTCGACGCGCGTCCTGGGCGAGGGTCATCTTTCACTTCTTCTCGGCCTTCCCGGAACCTTTTTAACCACTTGTTCACGGTTGGTTCCTTCAGAGAATTGTCTCCGTAAACTTGTTTCAAACACTCAAAAATCTCACGGCCATTCTTGCCTAGCTTTGCAAGAAACTTGATGTTGATGCGCTGTTCCTCAATCAGAGAGAGCTCCATGCCGACGGCAGGTGAAAAAGGGTAACTTTCAACAAGCAGCCGCAAGTCCTACTTACACGCAGAGCGCTCTGACTCGAACTGAGCGTTGATGGGATTTGTTACAGCAGTAGTTCCCCCAGGCGGTGGCTGCAAACTGTAAAATAAAGTTATTATTAAACTTTTATACGTATTTTCCGGACAAACCTCGTATATAAAATCAAGAAGGATGGCCACTGTGCTGGCGAAACAATTGTCGTAACAATTAAAGATTAAAAGTGAAGATTAGAACCGTAGTTTTATTTCTATTTTGAATTATGAATCTTCATCAAGTAAATGCCGAATCAATTCAATTACTTCTACATAAACCTAGTATTATTTTTTTATCTTACTAATCGTTATTCATAAAACATTCAGATGTTACGCCACTGTCTTCCCGTCATCACTCTAGTCTTCACGTCAACCCTCACAATATATTTCATTATTGTTCGAATTTAGAAGGGCGAAGGTAGAGGGAGGAATACAGATGACAGGTGGATGAGGGACGACGTAGCTAGGTGCCAAAGGAAAGGAAAAAAGTATTACCTATAGCCAGAGGAGTTATACACACACACACATATACACGCACTCGACTTCTGCAGCGAAATTGTGAACGATCCTAACCCCGTAAATTGTGTTTTATTAATCAGAATGAAAGTGAACCATACGCTGTGTTATGGTTTGGAGGGTACGAGAATAGATGTCACGGAATGGATGAACCCTTTTCGCTGAGGGTGAGAGGGATCAATTTGCTTCGGAATTGTTTAATTATTCAAATGACAGTCTATCTACTAGCAGATATATTTGGTAACAGGATTAAGGTTTACGAACAATTACCTAGCATCCATAATTTCGTAGTGTGTAGTAATTTAATTGTATAAAATTATGCCGACACTTCTACGATGTTAGTAAACTAAAAATAATGACACCATTACACAGTTTAAAATTTGTCGATGTAATTTGTGTACGATGGGTTAATATTTTTGTATGGTTACAGGTCGAAATAATTTTCATTTTGTGTATCATTTAGGCGTTATTAAAGCACCTTTTCTCAGAAATTAAATACCACGTCCCGTTTTTAGTGTCTGTTTGTCCCTTATATCATGGGATTTTTTAAATTATTTGTACCTTTAGAACATCGTTTCTCAACTAGGGGGTCGTGACCCCTAAAGGGTCACGATGATATTAAAGGGACGTCGTGAAATAGCCTAAACGATAATGAAAAATCGTTTTATGAGAAAAAATCATTTATTATAAACATTTTACTTACAATAAGTATACACTTAAAGAAAATAAATTAATGTGATGATGGTTGCATTTGTTTTTAAGATTATCCGTAGGTGAATCTACGTTAAAAGCACACAAAAGTAAATTATTTTCGAATGATAAGAGGCGACTCCTGTATTAAGTTTTTAGCGCAATCGTAGACGAAAAACCCTTTAAATTAATTAATATTTTTAATGCTTCCGTGACTAAATTTCCATATTCATTTCGACGGGTAACCAAATCGTATTTAAATCTTCAGATGTAAATTGCAGTTGTAGCGTTTTGCAAGTCTTTGAAAACTGTATTTCTGAGATACAATCTTCAGAGAGGCAAAAATGTTTTGAGAACTGGTTCGTACGCATGCAAAAGTGTATAGACCATAAAGGCGAAATATTTATTTTTTTAGATTTACTATTTGGGTGGGGTCACGGAGCTAAGAAGCTTGGGAATAGCTGGTTTAGACGATGTTGGTGAAATTACCAGGAGAGATAACCATTAAGAGAACTTTTATGTTTCACTAAAGTCTACTTTGATTTTGTCTCGTGTACAATACAATAAAGTGTTTTTTTACGTAAGAAAACTATGGTAACCTAGCTTCCATACTAAATCAAGTTAAATAAAAACTATATCATTGGGATATTTATGTAGTTTTAAAAATGACGAGGTATATTGCTAGGGCTCCAAGGAAGTTTTACAAAGTATTGTTGCTTTTTAGTGTCTATGGGGCAGTCGAGAAACAAAAGAACATTTCATTAAGGAAGATTGGTCGCTTAAAACTTCTTTCAAACCAGGTACATCAAACATAATAGATATTCCCCTTGTTAGCCCAAAAATAGGGCTTTTGCCGCCTCTCCATATCAAGATTGGATTAATGAAAAACTTTGTTAAAGTTATGGATGGACAAAGAAGTTAATAGTTTCAAGTACTTAAAAAAAAATATTTCCTTAGTTAAATAATGTAAAAGTAAAAGACGGAATCCTTATTGTATAACAATAGGAGGAGCCCTGAAAATGTCCCCTGCAACAGTGGACGAAACGTCGGATGAAGGAAGCACAGTGCCAAACACCTTTGTAGAATATAGAAATGTTTTAAACTGAAACACTTTATTGATTCATACAATAAATTCCTTTGTTTTTTCATTAAATGTAGCATACAATGGATTAATAAAATTCATTTTTAAGATGTATTGTAACCCCGACAAATACTTCGAAGTTTATGAATAGTTCCTTTTCTATTTTTTTTTATATTACACAAATGTGATTCTCTTCTCGTTAGAAGTGTTTACGTATTTGATGGTGGGAATGTAAGGCTCACCTTTAAAAGAAATTATTGATATTTAACCGGGATTAAGGGGAGACATTAATTTTGTAACAAACTGTACATGCACTGAAGAGGCCTTTATCGACATTTGAAAAGGTTTATGTATGTTATATAGATAACGTATGGAACATAAGTTTTGAGAAAAATTTTTGACGAGGAATTTTATTACCCAAAATTGTCCAAACTAGTTACCACTGGGCTAGAAAAGATGCTCGTTTGTTAATTACTATGGCGACATGTTAGATTTGTCAGAAATAGTTTTGAAAGATGTCATACAAAATTGAAATACGAAAGTCTACATATAATTTAGTTGGACGAGTACCGAAACGCGAGATTGTTAACATTTTTCGAGACCAAAATATTGGACTGTCAACCATTTACCGCACAATTAAGGAATGTGAAAGGTATGCCATGCATGAATTTACCGAAAAGTGGACGACCTCCAGTTTTGGTCCCACAAGAAGTAAACAGACTCATCCAATCTGTTCAAGACAGAGTCAGGACGTCTACGCGCACTTTAGGCCGCAGGTTTGGAATTGCGTATAGGACTATTGGCATAATTTTGGCTAAAAATGGATTAGAATATCGATAAAAAAGGAAGTGTCCCAAATACACCGCAACAAAGCTAGAGAGAATCCCCAGATGCTGCCGAATATTAAGGCGTCAACATTTTTATTGTTTTAGATGATGAGAATTATATCACATTATCCAATTTGGAAATAAAGGGTAACGATAGTTTTTATACGTCCAATATTGCAAATTGTCCTGACAACGTAAAATTCAAACCGAAAGCGAAATTTGCCGACAAGATTATGGTCTGGTGCGCTATTTCTCAAGTAGGAATTTCAAGACCTTACGTTGGGAGAGATAGAGGTGAAGTTGTGGATGTAAACGTCTATACTCGCAAATGTCTATCTAAATTGACAAATTTCATTAATGCTCATCATTCAAATGATGATGTAATATTCTGACCCGAACTAGCTTCATGCTATTATGCTAGAATCACTCAGAACTGGTTAACTGAATATGTATATAAGAAAGACAAGCCCCCCAACGTACCCCAGGCGCGTCCCATTGAGGAATTTTGGGCACTACTGAGCAGTAAAGTTTATGACAAGGGTTGTGAACCCCAAAATGAAGCACATTACGAGCTAGAATATTCCAGAAGATCCAAGAAGTGAATATAAACGTCGTCCAGAGAATGATGGGGAGAATTCTACCAAAATTGCGCGCCATTGGGGACCATGGGCCCTTATCAGTTTTGTGAATTTAGTTTCTGTATGACGCAATAGTGTATAATAATTTCCCAATGTTTATGTTTTAATAAAATTTTTACTACCTACATATCGATTTTTGCCTTGATTTTTTTCTCAAAACTTATATTCCATACGTTAGTTTAGAAATCTGACTTTTAATACCTTGAAATAATATGTGAAGAACATTCTGTATTTATTCCAAATAAAATAATTCTTTATTACTAAAATACGATATGATTTTATTAATTCCATTAAATACCTAATGAACAGTTGCCAGCATTCGAAGAAATTAACTATTCAACACGTTCTATGTTAAAATAAAAAGTAGATAAATAAATAATAACTTTCCATAATTGCTGTCATTATCTTTCTATGGTAAGTCGAACTAAAACGCTAAAGGATTAATAGCAAATTACAGTACAGCGGCGTAGAATTTTACAGTTACGAAAATGCAGTCGCGGTCGGAGAAAAAAAACCAACGGCAATACGCCAAGGGAATTATTAATTACATTTTAAAATATAGTCGGTCGATTTGATTGATTATAGACTGTTAAAGGAAAAGGTTGATATGTTTATAATTGCAATTCTTTTATGCTCTGGCGACCTTTTGTACAAAAAATATCGATTATTGTAATTGTTATTTTACTTTCTGAAATATTTGTTTTAGATAATGTTTTTATTATTATTATTACTATTATTATTTTATCAATATTATATAAATCAATTACATATATATACCGGGTAGCGCAAAAGTCTGGCAACGAGGTATTTTTTTTAAACAAATGAACTTAAAATTATAAAATTGTGGGATGATGAATGAGATTGTACATATTCTGCATTTTTTTAGAGTACATATCAAATTTCTGTCATGTCAACATTTAGCCTACTGTCGCCATCTTAATTTTTTTTTAAATAGCAATATAGGTTGAGTGATAAAAAACTTATTTCTTTCTCTGTTCAAAAATACTAATAATGTACGACATTACTAAGGAAATACCACATAAAATTGAAGTATTAATCTATTGTTATTTTGCATTATTATTAGTTCACCTCCGGTGAATTTAATTTAAAACAAAAAAACAGTAATATAATTAAATATTAAGCAATTAGTAATGTGGCACATTATTAGAATTTTTGAAAAGCTGAAGAAATAAGCTTTTCTGTGATATATCACTCAATCTATGTTACTATTTAAAAAACTTGAAGATGGCGACGTTATGCTAAACGCTGACGTCACATAAATTTGAAATGTCCTCTAGAAAATGCAGAATACAACCCCATTCATCATCCTACAATTTCATAATTACAAGTTCATGCGTTAAAAAAAAATACCTTGTTGCCAGACTTTTTCGCTTTCCGGTATACAGGGCAATCCAAATTAAGTGTTCACCATTGGTAACTTTGTTATTATTAAAGATACAAGATTGTTTAAATTAGCAAACTAGTAGTACTTTTAACGCTCTTTAAGATGGAAGAATTAAAAAAAAAAAAGAGCAGCGCGTTTTCGAGTTTTCCCGAAAAATATGTTTTTTTCAAATGGAAACCCCTGTATATTATATCATTTTCTGTTAGAAATTCAATTTTTAAACAAAAAATCTTATAAGAAATTTTTTACTGGGATTAAAAATACTTGAGTTATAGTGAATAAACAAAAACAGCTAAGTCAATTGCATTTCTATGTTTCTATGATAACGACGTTAATTCTTTCTAGTAAACGTCAAATATTAGTACAATTTTATTAGTCTTTCACTCATAAATTTCATTTTGCTAGTTATTAATTTGCCAAAAAAATAATTTTTACCCATGCAGAAAAGTGTGATATGTTAGAATCTTATTTAGTGTGCAGAAAATCCTCTAGGAGGGCAAAAGAACACTATGCTGAATTATATCCACTCCGAACACAACCAAATGAGCAATTTTTTCTGAGACTGTACCGAAAATTTAGAGGCAATGAGAGTGTTTTTGCCAAAACAAGAACAAGAAGGACTTTTATAATAAGCGAGGCCACGGAAATTCTAGTTCTTGCATATTTTGAGGCCAACCGTGAGAATTCCATACTAGATATTATCAAGGAATCTGATTTGAGTCACGGTACTGTGCATAGGATTCTGAAGAAACACAAATTCATTCCTTATAAGTACAAACCAGTTCAAGTTTTCTTGCCAGGGGATCCAGAGAGAAGAATGTTTTTTTGCCACTGGTATCTTAACTTTTGTCGCCAAAATGTAAACAACTTTCGTTATATTTTATGGACCGATGAATCAAATTTCTCAAATTCTGGAATGTACAATACAAAAAATCATCATTACTGGTCAAAGGAAAATCTTCTTTTAGTACATCCAAGACGCCCGCAAGTCCGTTACAGTTTTAATGTTTGGTGCGGTTTAATTGGTTCAAGGATTGTTGGTCCTTTCTTTTATGAGGGCACTCTAACTGGTGAAAGGTACATAGAATTTTTGACTGAAATTTTGAATAATTTCTTAGACGATATTGATCTCATAAGTAGACAGAATCTGCATTTTCAGCAGGATGGCGCACCTGCGCACAACTACAGAGGTACTTTGGAATACTATTTTTAACAATTCATGGATAGGAACAAATGGTCCTATTCAGTGGCCTCCCCGATCGCCAGATTTAACACCGCTTGATTTTTTTTATGGGGTTATTTAAATACAGAGATTTATAAGCAAAGGTACGAAAACGTAAACGCCCTAAAAATTGCAGTTAGTGAAAAGATAAACCAAATAGATAGTAGGACCATACTAAAAGCAGTTCGACAAGTTCAGAAACGTGTTCAAAAATGTATTGAACAACAAGGTGGTATTTTTGAACATCTTCTATGAAAAAATCAGTGATTTTTATTTTCTTTTAATGATATGTTTATGTATAAAAATAAGGTTTATAAAAATTATTTAGCTGTTTTTGTTTATACATTATAACTCAAGTGTTTTTAATCCCAGTAAAAAAGTTCTTATAAGATTTTTTGTTTAAAAATTGAATTTCTAACAGAAAATGATATAATATATAGGGGTTTCCATTTGAAAAAAACATATTTTTCGGGAAAACTCGAAAACGCGCTGCTCATTTGTTTTTTTAATTCTTCCATCTTAAAGAGCGTTAAAAGTTCTACTAGTTTGCTAATTTAAACAATCTTGTATCTTTAATAATAACAAAGTTACCAATGGTGAACAGTTAATTTGGATTGCCCTGTATATGTATATATGGAAAGAAAAATTGTTTTTTGGGGGAATCCAGCAAAATTAAACTCTATTACTTAAGTCAGTTCTTTATTTTTTATCCCAATATTTCGCATCAAATTCGTATGCTTCCTCAGGCGATCACTTTAAGAGTAGATGGACATAAATTTAGTACTTATTAACAAAAGAAAGTCGTTAACACTTACAAATGTGAACTTGTTTTTTTTTTTTTGGAGAAATTACTCGTCTTAATATTCATATGTTTGTAATATTCTAAATTAATACAACTAATATCAACGGACGTACACATAGTTATTTCGAAATTACATTTTAAAAGCAGGACAAACACATCTAAAAGAAAGCCACATGTGCAACATTGACGAACAAAAGAAATAATTATTTCTTTTTAAATTTATTATATATAAATATATTAATTTAGAATATTACAAACATATGAATATTAAGACGAGTAATTTCTCCAAAAGAAAAACAAGGACACATTTGTAAGTATTAACGAGTTTCTTTTGTTAATAAGTATGTACTTAATTTATGTCCATCTACTGTTAGAGTGATCCCCTGAGGAAGCATACGTATTTGATGCGAAATATTGGGATAAAAAATAAAAAACTGACTTAAGTAATAGAGTTTAATTTTGCTGGATTCCCCCAAAAAACGATTTTCCTCTCCATACATGTTCTAACGGCAAAGACTCCTGGTCTAATGTATATATATATATATATATATATATATATATATATATATATATATATATATATATTGTTGTAGTTCAACAGAGGGGTTGTATTCTTTTCCCTGAAACTGATAAAGCAGGAATTATTCAAACAACCTCACATGATAAATAGATAAGATGGACGCATTTTATGAAAATAATATCGAGATGTCAATAAATTAATATCACGACAACTTTGCTTATTTCAATTAATTTACATTTTTTTTATAAAAAAATTTTGCTTTTTCTATTTTTTCATTGTCAATTTCATTATTTAATTCATTACGCGAAATTAAAAAGATATTTAATTTATTCACATTCAAATTTTGTATCGGTATTATTTAGACACGCCCACTTTTCAAAAATTATTTACCCGCGAATGTGCAGTATTTACTAGGTATCTGACATATAACCTAGCATTTAAAACTAACTTTCATTAATGTGTAAAATCTTAAATTAATTTAATCTTCTATTTAAAATAGAATAAAAATATATTTTACCTTGGATTCTTCTGTTCCTAGATTTCGTTTAAAATTTGGTTCTTTCCTACTATTAAAAAAAAAATCAGGTTAAAATCTCATTACCATAAGAAATGGAAATCCATTCAATTCAATTATAAACAAACTTAAAATCCAAAAACGCCGAAGGCTTGTGGAAGTTGACATTGATTTAGTTTTTAATTTGTATATTCACAGAACTAATTCAGGTCTTAGCACTGATACACAGTTCTTCTGGCGAGCAAGGGGTTACTAGAATTCTCGGCCAGCTTTGTAATTCTATTCATGAGTAAAGTGATCCAACTTGTATTGCCAACACTTTTGTCACAATTTTTCTCATGTATTGTCGCCAAAATCTGCCTGACTTCTAATTTACCACCTTTATGTTTACTGTCAGTTTCACCAGGTGAGATTATCCATACTATTAAGAGGATGAAAATCACGTTAACTACTGATTATGATGGTATGTCTTACTGGGAGCTCATGTTCAAACCCTGTGAATAGTCCCTGCTGATAATGGCAACTTCGAAACGCGTATCTAGTATACAAGTTGTAGTACTAGTATTGTAAATGTTCTTTTTGCCTTCTTTCAGTTTTTACTAAGATGCAGTCGTCAACGAAATAGTTTATGTTCAACCTAATGTTCTATTATCTTCGTTTAAGTTAATGACAGAGATATTTTCTATTTCTCTGGAGAATCGTTTTTTGAATTATTTTTAATGAATATAGACATCTCATCGAATAAATCTGTTAAGTTTGTTAATTTCGGAATTGTTGGAAGAACTGACAGACATTTTGGCAACCAGCGAGTGCTAATTTGATTAATTTTTAAAAATATTCTTAATGTCTATATAATTTGAAAAACAATTAACAATATTTCAAGAAGAATTAAAAATCCTTTTCCTAATTTAAAAGAAAATATTCGAAAGTCCAATATTAAAAGCAAAACAAGAAATAAACGTAAAAATGTTCTTTATTGCGTTTTTTTGCCTACGTTAATAAACAGTGTATCGTAGCATTTGAGAAATGAACTTTTACGAACAATTACGACAATATGATGATTCATAATGGAAACGAAAACATTAAAACAAGAACATTTTCAGTGATCATGATTGTTAGTACTGGATTAAACAATAACCTCACCTATCGATGTTGTTTACTGCAAGAGAGCTGTGGAGAAAGTTGCTTTGCCGCTTGAAGCATGACCTCGCGAAGATATATGCTTGCCGATGTAGCTAGCGCCAGGAGTGGCCTTTTTCGCTTGGGGCGCCAAGAAGAAATCTCGATATTCAACCAATTACTAATGATTCCGTTTCATTTAACGATGTACTAATAATATTGACCAAACATATTCTTTCCCATACAAAATTTATATTAAAATTCTTGATGTATTTGATAATGAACTGGAAAACATTGCAATTTGTTTAAAAGTGTATAAAGCAATACATGTTTTAGAATTAATTTTTCCAGTTGGTCCGGCTTGGTCTTAGAAATTACTTTTTAAACCCTACATTAGAAAAAATACAAATAAGTTCTGGGGACGGGGATATGTTCGGACACGTTCATAAAAAAATATTAATATTGAACTTGTATTTGTGTTCTTCACACCAGATTTTGAATAATATTTTATATTATTAAAAATACTTTTGTTTTATATAAATAGGTTTCTTAAAATTATGTATTGAAAAGTATTTATTTCCTTTTCTTTTATATACGATATGGTACCAAGTATAGTTGTTTTCAAATTATAGGAATATAACTTTGAACGGCTCTAATGCTTTTATTGCACCACCTTCTGTGATGATAATTATTATACCTGGTCTCCTTATTGAACGGGTACGGTTTACATATTTGCATCGTATGAATCTAGGGGCCGTATTGACTATAAATTAGGGCCCTATAATATAATAATAAAACGCTGTTAATTTCAAGTATATAATAAAAAATATCTGGGTTTATATTGGGTTTATATACAAAGAAAAAATTACAAATTGTGTGGCAACATGTGTAGTGGATGCATATAGATATATAAAGCTAATTTATTTGTAATACACAATAAAATGTTTATGTGTCACCGCATTTCATAAATCATCTGTGATTGAGTCGTCTTGTAAATCGGTGTCTGTGTCTGAATCGTATTGCAAATTTATAATCAAAGGTGCTACTATTTTGTACATGCGCATATATTCGTCCTCTTTTGCTATTGCGTGTTTAACAGCATTTTTCCAATTTACAGCAGTTATATGTTCCATGGCATTTTTTATGTTTGTTACACTGCTTTCACTAAATTTCGGTGTTTGATTTGTTCGTCTTATTGTATTTTTCAGTTGGGTCCATATCAATTCAATGGGATTGAAAATGCAATGGTATGGTGGTAAACGCAAAATTGTATGTCCTGCTTCTTTGGCTCTGTTATCCACATAATAATCCTTTAAATATTCTTTTGTCTTCATCACCTCTATTAATTGGTTCTTTGTATAATGATCCTCAAAATATAAATCATTTGCTTCTAAAAATGTTTTAATATCTTTCTTATTATTACATTTTGTAGGAACTTTGGTTAGCTGTCGACAATGATACGGAGAGTTGTCCATCACTATCACACTATCTTTTGGTAAATTTGGCAGCAAAGTGTCACAAAACCATTCTTCAAATAAAGATGAGGTCATATCTTCATGGTAATCTAAACTTGAGGATTTAACATTTTTAGCAGATAATAGCGGCTGTCCGATCCATCCTTTTTCTGACCCAGCATGAAGAATGATTATTCTCTTCCCTCTCGAAACCGGCGTGTCCAACTGACACATCCTTGAACTATCCACCCAACCTTTGCAAATTGTGTCATGTGTGTCATACCATGTCTCGTCTAAATAACATATGAATCGTCCTTCCTGTCTATACCTTCTAATTGCCGTTAAGTATTCATATCGAAGTTTCTGTAACCTCGGGCTTTCCATAATTGTGCGACGTTTGTCTATAGTGCCAAACTTAAAAACCAGCTTTCTTTAGCGTCCGCCACAAGGTTGCTTTAGAACACTGAATAGTTATAGGCTCATCACTGATTCTTTTATGTAAGCAAGTGTAGATACAACATTTCCTCTGTAGAAGGAGTATACTTGCTGTCTAATAGTATCAATTTCATACTCTTCAATTTTTCACGGTGCTCCTTTGTCACTTCTTTGCTTTCGAGGTCTTGCGTTATTCTTAATTATTTTATATATTGTTCCAAAAGGCACCTTGGTTAATTGCGACGTTCGTTGAATGTTCTGGGTTTGTAGTTCGTTATTTTCTTCCATCAGGGTATGATAGACATTGAAAATTATCTGTTTTGCATCTTCTGATATATGTTTTCTCTGTCGCGCTCCAACAGTATTATCACTATCCATATATAATAACTATATATTCAAATTAACAACTGTTGCTACTTATATTATTATTAAATTATATTTCATCTAAATTGCAGTAATTACAATTTACTTAAATTTTGTCATTACGGACCTTAGCAGTTTGTTTGCGTAAAAGATAATCGTATTGAGCGGCCAGGTAGTTATTGCCGCAGGTGGTGCAATAAAAGCATAGAGCCGTTCAAAGTAATATTCTTATAATTTGAACACAACTATAAGTTGTAGCAAAGGTTTTTCTCTTTACAGTTGTAACATCAATTCATGAAGAGACAGAAAGAAAACAGATAATTTTAAACATAATTTGAACTATAATTTTGATGTAAGTACACGTAGATATTGAAACTAACAAAACTATAATTTACGATAATACATACTCCTTCCGTCCAGAAATAAGTGTCCGATTTGAGATTTAATGAAAAATTAAGAATACTAAGCCTTGACTGCTGATAAATAAATGTCAAATTTGACGCTAAAAGTGAAACTAAGAGTAAAGAGTAATACGTAATTTGTAAACATTTAAAGTTTTGTGCGTTATTTGTAAAATAAAAGTGTATCTTTAAAAACATTTTCTTTTAACGAACACTACATGCTACCTGGTAGAGGGTGAACAGAAACTGTACATAATCTGGAAAAGTAAACGCTTCCTTGCGAAAGTAATGTTTCTAGCCGCTGTAATGTCACCTGGTCCCGGAGGTAACATTGTTGCCGAGGCAGTTCCATTTATACAGTAAATAATACATTATGAATATGAGCCACTAGGCTTGTACCAACTCTAGCTTTTCAGTAACTCTGCCTCTGGCTCTCTCACTCTCTCTCTCACTCTCTGACTATAGAAACCTCTTGAGTGTCTCGTAACTCGTTATATATTAGAGTGTGTTCCCTTAGCCTAGTGACCTGGTTACAAGATAAAATCAATGTGGTGTAACATCATAACTCAATGAGGTCGTGTTGATGGATGTTTTGTGAATACATGACCTGGTTTAGTTATCACACCGCTGTTAGTTGTCCTCGCTACAATCAATCTCAGAATAAGCATTTTGATGGTAAATTTATCATTGGCCTTTCGTATTCGAAAAATCTGCTAAGAGATGCAGCTGCTCTAATAAGACTAGAGAAGATTACAGAAAAATGACAATAGAAAAATTGCTACTTGCAATTGAACAGAAATGGTCAACATCGAATCGTATTTCAACCATCTGAATTCAAAAAGATAATGCCAAACCGCATATCGATCCTGAGGATATAGGTTTCAAGGAAGCTTACCAAAGAAGTAACTAAAACATTAAAATGTTCTGTCAGCCAGCAGCTTAGAAAAAGCTATGTAGCTTTTTATCGCTGTTATCGCTGTCAAAGTGACAAAAATATCACCATCAAATGGACATTTATATATTGGAGTTAATTTATCACTGTAATAACTCGATACGTAGTCATGTGTATACGTAACACTTTCAGCAAGGCTACAGCCTCGCCTTTTAATACAAACGGTAACGTGTTATATAAACACGACCTTACTCTGTATTTGTTGCATACACAAGACTATGTGTCAGGGTTGTAGATGTGTTCTAGAAACGCATCATAAGTAAGACAAGGATCTTCTCTAAGTATATATAGACAATAGTTTAAGTAAGAGACAGTGACAGTCAGAGTAACAGTTACGATAGAGGGTTACAACCAGTCAGTGGTGCGAACTGTGTTATACTTAATAACCACGTTCTACCCTGTCTGAGTTGAACCTAGTAAACTATGTACATCATGTAAATACATTGTTACCCAGTTTGTAAGAGTTATATTAATTATAGAATTTTACCCGAACTTCGTGTGTGTATCATTTAGTACTATAAGCCGCCCAAACCTGCTACCCGATGTGGCGGCCCAAACGGCCCACATTACATGCCGATCCTCCAGGCACATAGGACCTTATCACATAGGGCCCTACATTATTACATGGCGCCCTGCCACGAACTTGCACATAAGGCCCACCTTATTACATGGCGATCTCGGCCTACCTACGGTGTAGGACCATTCTGCCAGTCGTTTAAGACTGCAGGGAACCTGCTTCAATTTGAGTATTTAATTCGTTAATTCGAGTATTAATCCAAAATAGGATCTTTTTTTCATGTTTCAATGTTGGCGTTGTTCGAACATAGATGAAAATATCTTATTGCTGCCATTTGAGTTTAAGAATTTAAGTACATTTGACAGAATGATATACGTAGAAAAGAAAAAAATGCCACACAAACAACGTATATTGGATACAATTGACAACAAGATATATTAGTTTCTATGTCCTTATGTTTATATTTTTAAAGAAAATATCAAGTAATGTTAACGAAAATTAATAAATAATATTTTACGGATAGCAAGCTTTCAATTTTAAAATGTCAAGTATCAATGTGACCAACTGCATACTTTACATAAAAATAAATCTCTGAACTTTTTGAATCTCTGAATTAAATAATTTCAATTTATTAATGTAAAAAATGCAAAATAGAAAAAATAGTATAAAAAACTCGTGTCACAAAATGGTGCCTTATCAAACTTGTGTTTTAATATATTATTTTTTTCTTCTACTTCCTCAATACATACATGATTTGGCTTTGTGTGATTATATTTCATTCCCTAAGTTACATTTAACACCTGTTACATAAGTTTTGGGAAAATATTTTAACTTTTATTATTTAAACTCAAATGAACGTTAACACTTAAATATTATATCGCCGCTAGGCGCCCTCTATCTTCAATTATACGAAGTTTTCTTCTTACATCTCACATTAATGTTTGGACTTCTTTTAAATCAAATTCTCCAAGTTTTTGGAATATCCTCTGTCGTAATTGTTGCTCACTTCGAGCTTCAACCATTGTCATTACCTTTTTAGCCAATAAGTCCCAAAAAGTTTCAATTGGCCTTGCCTGCGGGACATTTGGAGGATTGTCTTTTCTAGGATCATATGGTATTCCTTGAGCTTCTAACCAGTTCTTCTAGTATAATGCGCCGATGCAAGGTCGGGCCAAAATATGTAATTATCATTGTGATGTACATTAATGAAATTCATTAGCTTTGTCAGACAGTTGTAGACATATAATTCAGCGTCCACTGCTTGCCCTCTTACACGGCCTAATAATGAAACGTTTCCGGAATCGACAAGAAAAACACGGTATTGGTGTGATTTCTCATTTTTATTTTTCGATGTAGTCTCCTCAAGCCGTCAGAAAATTAGGATGTTTCGAAGTCTGTAAAATAGCCATATGTAGCGGCGATGACCTCCTTATTTGAGGCAAATCTCTTTCCTCCCAGCGATTTTTTCAGGTTTTGGAATAGGAAAAAGTCGCTGGGGCTAGGTTCGGTGAATATGGAGGATGAGAAACTAATTCGTAGCGCAACTCTTTCAATTTGGACACGACGATGCGGGATGAATGAGTCGGTGCATTGTCGTGGTGGAAAGCACATTTTTCAACTGCAAACGAGGCCGTTTCTCCTCGAATCGGATCAATAAATCGCTGTAATATTGCCCCGTGATCGTCCTTCCCTTCTGCAGATAGTCGATGAGGATCACACCTTGGGAATCCAAAAAATGGTCGCCATGACCCTTCCGGCCGATGGAACGGTCTTTGCTTTCTTCGGAGACGATTCGCCTGGAAAAGTCCACTGCTTCGACTGTTCCTTGGGCTCCGGTATATAGTGGCGGATTCAAGTCTCATTCACGGTTACGAAACGAATGAAGAAATCCCTTGGATTGCGTGGGATCCTGGCCAGATACTCCTCCGAAACTGTCACCCGATTTCGTTTTTGCTCCGGTGTGAGCAAACGCGGTGCCTATAGCGCCGAAAGCTTTTTCATACTCAAAATTTCGTGTAGGATATGGCCAACGTGTTCTTTTGAGATGCCTGTTGTCTCTGCTATCTCTTTCAGTTTCAATCGGCGATCGGCTAACACATCATGAATCTTGTCGACCATTTCATTGTTGGTAGAGGTTTTTGGAAGTGGTTTGTCACTTGTGCTTGTGCGGCCACGTTTGAACTCGCTCACCCAGAAGCTGATGGTCGAAAATGATGGAGTAGATAGGACATGAACCTCTAGCAAAATATTTCGAATTTCCGTGGCTGTTTTTTCCAGCCATCCAAAAGTGTTTTATCAATGCACGAAATTCTATTTTATTCATTTTTGCGAAACCGCCTGAATTGCTACACAAACACACTCTTAAACAACAACTATTGACAGTAGACGTCTGAAATTTTGACAGTTGCCATAAAAGAGGTTGCCTTTGCCGACTAATGAATTTACTTCAACTTTCGTGCGCCATCTCTTGCCGATTCCGGAAACATTTCAGGTCGCCCTCGTAAGGTCTAGATATTCCCAATTCAGATATGGCATAACAGACCCAAAACTTTATCAGAAACACCATCTGACTTTCATCTATTCTCTAAATTAAAATACTTTTTCTGACGTAAAGAAAATTGCACAAATGAAGAGCTAACTTGAACAATGGACGATTATTTTACAGGGTTAGAAGAAAATTATTTTCGAGACGGAATAAAGAAGTTTGAACAGAGTTGGACCAAACGTATCGAATTAAGAGGAGATTATGTAGAAAAATAAAGTTCGTTTATTTGAATTATTCCTTTGTTTCGAATTAATCAACCCGCTCTCGTAAAATAATTTTTGTCTAGATTATTTATTTCTTAATAAATTAATTCTGGTTATTTGTGGAATCGAATTCGAAATACTGTTACGTAGTTCTTTTTATTAATTGTATGTTGCATTTTTTTTTAGATTCTAAAAGCAAACTAGGCTGTACACATTCATAAATCTAAAACATAAAACACAGGAAATACACCCGAGATCGATTTTCGTCAATGACATTTGAAAATAACAGAGAAATTAACAACGCAGAAATAGAGCGTGTATGAAATTTATTGCGAATTGTTCTCTCGGCTATACAGGAAAGATTGAACCATAATTTGACAGTAATCGGGGAAAAAATTAGATTTTACGGGTGCGCGTTGCTAATTAGCGTTGAATTGTCACCGGCCGATAAGGAAAGTTTGTATTTATTACTGTGTTGCTGGCTGTACAATTCCAGGAAGAAGATATAACTGTGGAACCATTAAAAACGCTTTAAACCGATTAATTTGATTTTATTTCTATTCAGCATGTTTCCGGTTATAATGCAACGTTACGATACTTTTTTACATATTGATGTTTTCGAATCAATTGCATAATGTACAACGTGGCATAAAAATTGCAACACTTGATTAGAATTATACGCGGGGAGTTTTTTATGTTATCTACCTAGCTATGAATAAAATATGCTATCGTGACAATTTTTGCTATCTCCAAGTTTGGTTCGAATCGCTTAAAACATTTGTTACATTTACATTCGTTTAAAAAGAGAAAATGACTGACTTGAAACTTGAACACAGAAGTGTCATAAAATTTTTATCAACAGAAGACAGTAGCCTGAAGAATATTCACGAGAGAATGGTGGCAGTGTATGGAGAAGTAGCCCGTCCTATTTCCAAGTCAAATTTTGGTATAAGCAGTTCAAATGGAGCAGGAAGCCATTCACGATGACCTGAAGTGTGGAAGACCTCTGAAAGTATGAACTGAAGAAATCATCAACGAAGTTGAAGATTTGATGTTGACTGACCGCCTAATAAAAGTTTTAGTTATTGCTAGAGAAATAATAATATCAGAAACGAGTCTTCTTAAAATTCTACACGAAGATTTGGGAATGAGCAAAGTGTCGGTACGGTGGATTCTCAGGCTGCTCAGTCCCAAACAAAAATTGTGTAGACGACAAATTTGTGAAGAGAATTTGACTCTTATATCTCAAGATGAAGACTTATTAAACAGAATTATAACTGGGGATGAAACTTGGGTACACCACTGGGACTCTCCCACGAAAGAAGAGTCCTTAACTTACCTTGCACATGACAATTTATGTCTATGGTTTGAAGCTAACAGACTTTCTGTTACAAATGAAACAGACATGCAATATACATATCTGTAACTGTACACATGGACAATACACCTCATATTTTCAGCATTTACTTCTGCTTAAGATACGTGTTTCTGCCATCTATAGGCGTCATCAGTCAAGCTAGTGAAGCAATGTAATACAAATGATACAAATCTTTTTAAGAACAGATTTGTATCTGTATATACATTTACGCTGATATCGCTTACAAGATATAGCAAATTTCGTCCTATAAGGTGGCACTATTTAATAAGTGACATCTGATGGACGAAAGAGACTATGCCGAAAAAGGCGACCTTTCGCTTGACCAACTATGCTGGTACATAAACGAAAAAATACGTATAGGTGTAGTCCATTAACACGAGCCAGATGGCGGTAAATATACAAAAAGGTTTAAGTATATCAATACGTTATGCACGTATTACGCATTTGTTACAAATGAAACAGACATGCAATATACATATCTGTAACTGTACACATGGACAATACACCTCGTATTTTCAGCATTTGCTTCTGCTTAAGACACGTGTTTCTGCCATCTATAGGCGTCATCAGTCAAGCTAGTGAAGCAGAAACACGTGTCTTAAGCAGAAGTAAATGCTGAAAATACGAGGTGTATTGTCCATGTGTACAGTTACAGATTTGTATATTGCATGTTTGTTTCATTTGTAACAAATGCGTAATACGTTCATAACGTATTGATATACTTAGACCTTTTTGTATACTTTCTGTTAATAAAGAAAAAACAGCTTGTGTTATATTCAAAAATATAAAATCGAATTTGGTAATAGATATAGAAATTGGATTACATTGTCACCGGTTCTCCATCAATGATCAGACTAGGGTGTTGTGTTTAATGATAGACAGTAATTTTAAATGGAAAAATCATATTCAAAATTTATGTCAACAATTGGGTAAAATATGTTTTGCATTGAGGTTCCTGAAAAGAACATGCAGTCCGTATATATTAAAAACTTTTTATCACTCAAACTTCTTATCAGTTCTGCGATATGCAAAGAATATTCTTAATGCAAAAAAGAGCGTTGCGTATAATTTTCGGCCTAAGGACAGCAGAGTCGTGCAGGGCTTTATTTGAGGAAAAAAAGCTTCTCACTTTCTATTACTTATACATACTTAATGTATTGTGCTTTGTGCATAAGTGTTACGCTAATTTAAATAAAGAGAGGGTAGATTATACATTTAACTCGAGACAGGATAATTATTTTTGACCACCGAAACATAATACTTTCTTTTACCAGAAGGGATTAGAGTTTAGAGGATGTATCCTTTACAACAAATTACCAACAGAAATAAAAGCAATTAACAGTATTTATTTATTTTGGAGAAGTGTCAAGGAATGTTTACTGCATGTTCATTGTTACACAATAAATGATTATTTGGCAGCATTACCATAAGATTCACACATAATATAATTGTAACTATTACATATTGTTTGACGTTTTCCAACATGTTATCGTGCTGTATCTATATTTTCTAGTCTTTTGCTGTACGAAGCATGTCTTCGAAATAAAGTTATTATTATTATTGTAGTGGGTTAATAAGAACTTTGCATCGCCCAAGAAGCCTAAAACGCAATTTTCTGCGAGTGTTTTCTGGAACGCGGAGGGGATTCTCTTAATTCGGTACATATATGCCAAAAGGAACAACGATAACGAAAAATGTATACAAAGACACAATTAAGAACTTGAACACGGCTATACGCGAAAAAGATCCAACAATTTTGCTCAGAAAACTCTGCTTCTGCACGAAGCTGCAGGTTGTATAAGGCACGAATTGTTTAAGTAGTAATCAATGAATGTGAATGTGAATTTGAGGAATTACAGCATCCACCCTACAGAGCCGACCTCGTCCCTGTGACTATTATCTCTTTCCAAAACAAAAGACACTATTGAGAGGGTGTCGATTTTGATCGAAAGACGATTTTTATCGAATGGAAATGTTGTGGGGTCACATTTTGCGGAATTATCAAAGTAATGTTTTTCGAAGGCACAGCGTTGCTAAAGAAACGTTGGAATAAGTGTGTTAGTGTTAATGGTTCTTACATTGAAGAATATTTTTTTTTGTTTTCTAACTCGTTTCATTCATAGCTAGGTTAATACATGATAACTGGGGACCGGACACGAGAGGCCCATGACTCATTGCCCACGGGCGTACTTTTGTAAATTTGTAATTTTGAGTTTTTCATTTTATTTATATAATTGGTAAACAAACGGGTGGTGATCTATAAAATACGAAATACATTTTTATTTGTTCGTTTTGTAGTTCAAGTTGTGTAAATATTACCTAGCAATGCTTTCTCAAAGTTTTCTTCTGTAAAATTTGTTCTCTTTGAATTAAATACATCCTTGTAGATAGAAAACATCCTTTCTACATCGCAACTGATTATAGGAGAACATTATATAGGAAATTTCTTTTATTTCAGCGTATTTAGCATTTAGATTTTGAGGTATTGTCTCCATACACAATTGCTGCAATGTTATTAAATCTGGATTTCTATTAAAAACTGCGTCTAACTTTTGCCGAATGCCACAGCCGAAGTCACTTGGAATATTTTTCAAATTATTAATAGCCACATTTAATGTGGTTTAATGTCATTTAATTTGAAATTTTAATTTTAAAAATGAGTTTTGGCAAATTTCCCAAGTGTTCCTGAAGAAAGTACAACTGTTTCTTTAAATTTGGAATTTGTATTAGTACCTTGCACTCAGAAATACTTCGAGCATCGTCATTCAAACATTTAACGAAATTTTGTAAATTATCGAAATTCTCTGCATAGAAACTAGTAGCTTCCAACGATGTTCCCCATTTAGTTATTACTGGAGAGGGAGGCAGTGATAAAGATGGAAGTTTTTCCCTGCAAAGGAGCTACTCTCAATGGTGCTTTTCTGAAAACTTTTTTAAAGGCGGATTCAAGTCTATCAACTTCCGAAAAGGTGTCTCTGGTATATTCACATATTCTGTGGAGAGCAGGTGCTACACGAGTAATATGCAGCATAATAGGGTATGTTGCCTTTAATAGTCTGCCTGTTTTTAACATATATGCAGCACTGTCACTGACAAATAAAAGTATTTTTTCTTTGTACCTGTCGTCCGAATGAAGCATTTGGTGCATACTCTCATAAATGGTTTTAGCTACTGTTTCCGCATCATCTGTATTTATAACTTTGGTTGCTACTACACATGCGTTATATGGAATAGTTGGATGCAGTACACCAGCTGCAACATTTATCACACAGCGTCCTAATATATCGACAGTTTCGTCGGTACTTATCCATAAGTACTGATTTGAAAGATGGCTTCTAATGCGTTCAACTGCTTTCGTGTAGCGCTTAGAAACACAATATTTGCGTAAGGTGGATTCATCAGGAACATTTCGACCAGAATATTTTTGGAGAAATGTTTTGATGATGGGATTGTTAAGTTTATTTAATGGAATATTTGTAGCCATTAAAGTTTCACAGATTTCTTCGTTAAAATTGTCTGATTCCAACTGGTATAATATCTGTGTATGTGTTTGCGATGCTAAGTGACGTTTTACGTGCGATTTCTTGGAATTTTTAACGATATTTTACAGACTTTGCAATAAATTTCGTAATCACTGGCAATGGACATAGAATTAATATGACCCTTAATCCAATTGTATCGCGATGCCATTCTCGACGTTGTTCCATATCATATCTGAAAAAATAACTTAAACAATGTTCTAGATCTAAATAAATTAAAGTTAAAAATATATGCGTAAGTTATGGAAACTTAACGTAATTCACTGGACACTTACGTCAAAATAATTTGGAGAAGTAGATTCGATGAAACGATATTAAACAAGATGTATTACAAAAGTTACGAAGTATGTAATGGAAAGATGCAATTATATAGAATATACCGATAGGTCCAACCCGCTACGGGACATACGCAACAATATACGTATGGAACGTAATGCGATGTGGCAACGTATGTACGATGCCACTCCGCGTGCGCATACATAAGTCCGATGATCGAGAGCAATAGATTGCCCGTCATTCGTATGTAGCTGTGCAAATGTAAAGGTTGCAACAGTTGCAAGTTCAACTGTTTAGAATTTTCGAGACAATAACCCCTAGAAATCTCGAGGGAGTGAGGCGGGAGTTTTACAATAGGCTCGGCTATTGTTTGGGGAGAGAGGGCGGTATTTTCGAATCCTATATTTAGTGACTTTCTTAGAATTAAAATTTATTTTGCAGAATTATTGATTTTTTTACTTTTATCTTTTAGAAAACGTTATTGTTTTTTTATTACTTAAAATTACTTTTCCGTAGCAGCTAAGAATACAATAATAATAACTTGGAGATATAACGACCTTATTATATCTGAAACAAATGGGCAAATTACGTATACAGAACGAATATGCAAACGACTATATCCTTGCGCGGTTTAAGTCTTACTAAATTCATAACTCTGCAATGTATGGTAATGTAAGCTACCGCGCGTAGAGGGGATATTCGCTGTTGCCACTTATTGCCGGGTATGGCCCGTTGAGAGCTGGTCTTATGTGTATATCCAAAAAATTGTGAGTTAATTATGACGCGGGCCTCAAAATTAAAACCCTCTGAAAATTAGAGTATATGTGCCGCCAATGTATTTAAATATCTACTAGAAATACCTCCTCTAAATTTACAGTTTTGCTATAATGTTTATGTTTATAAAACTATAATAGATGACATTGTTTATACGCCTGTCGACGTGATAAAAGTCCTTCAATGGAGCAACTTTGTTTATTTAGTGTTCAACAACCTCACTACAATTACTACAATTACTAACGTTCTGCTGTTAATTATTTCTGGATGAAAACATTTAGAACTGATCTTACTTTCGTGAATGTTTTTTCTTGTTACGAGAAGTACAGAATATAAAATATATGGATTTAAAATGCCGCTATTGAATACACACATTGCAATGTTTACATTTATAAAAACTATGTTTCTAAAATTAGGATTTCGATAACCTGGTAGGAAAACTCAACTGTTAAAAAATTTTTACTGGCATGTGAATTGATATAATATATAAGTACATATATTAAAAGAACTTATAAGTTGTGTTCTCTAGGGGTATTTAAAGTCTTATTTGGTACGATCTATCTTTAATCGAACACGTAAATGTAAATTGTATCGAACATATGTAACGATCGACAACTGAACGAAACTTGAAGCGAGATGGACAATAACAAAACTATTTACTAGCCCATCGCACAGTGGCGTAACAATTTTTTAAAAATATCTTTATCATTTTTTTCTCGCTTACCAGAAGAAATTTTGGGAAAATATTTTTTTACTTACATTGCAAATTTTACAATGTAATCAAAATCAATTATGGCGGGTGTTGGTCCGCAAGCCGTAGTTTGGAGATGCCTGGTCGTGTGCTTTACCTACTAGAGCAACATAATGCTTAAACAACAGATACATACTGTAGCTTGATTGTAGTATTTAACTACTTAGTGTATTAGCTAATTTTTTAATAACTCCAACTCCCCAAAAGTTTAAATTGATCAGTTCTATGTAATAAATAACGAAATAAAAATAAATTTTTTTTTTTTTTTCTTTGAAAGCAAAATGATTTTTTGTTGCTCTTTTGGTTGCTGTTTTATTTTTCCAAATTTTTTTTTATAAATACGACAGGACTTATGGAAAAGCCTATGTATTTGAAATCAAATATGCTAAATTAATTCTATTAAAAATTATTTTGAAAAATAAAAAAACGTTTTAAATAAATATACAATAAATACAAGGCGAAACCTAAGAATACTTCACGCAATTTAAAAGTTCATCAAATTGAAATAATCGCGTTGCGTATTTACACAGAATTATATTTCCGATCCATTAACAAGGCAATTAATTTATTTTGGAATGATTCAAACTTTCAAAACAGTTGAAAGCACTACTTATTATTTATATGTGCGAGTAACTGCTTTTGCGTCACTTGCATAAAGTGCAAATGACATTTAAAAATTCGCTTGCCTTAATTAAGTTCGCTTCTAACTATTGCAGTTTCGCTCTGACACTAACAAAAGTAAAGTTAATTAATGACTTTCGTTTGATGTTACAGAACACTATGCACGAAATTAAAATGAAAATTATAACGAATCATTATTTATGAAGCGTTTGATGTGAAACCTTATGCGTAATATAACTTCTGCAGTCAAGCTACATGTTATGACTTTGTTTAATTTTATGGTAATATCTCTTTATTTTTTATATTTGAGATTGAAACTTTTAATAATAAATCTTATTTTAAATGTAGATTTTCTTCATTTTCCTGTGCCGATGTATATGAAGGCTGGTTTTATAATTTTATTCACATTTTTATTCAATAGAAGTTATCCGGACATCCACGGGGATTTCTAAAATTTCCGTATTATAGAGGTGTCGGTCATTGTCACTTGTGGGAAAATAATGAAAAATAAGTTATTTTATTTAAAATTAGTATATTAATGAAATTAATGGTTTCTACATTTTACGACCCTAATTATTTCGCATTTTTTTATCGAAAAAGATTCACTCTTAAGTAGGATGCGAACCTACGCCCATTGGTTTGCCGGACTACTTCTTTTGTCATTAAGCTATTAAGAACTGAAGCTTCGAATCGTCGGGAAAGTCTTAAATCGCATTAAGAAACAGATATTAATATTGTTGCCCGTAGTCGGAATTTGTAGCAAATCAGTTGCATTTTCGCGAAGTAATGTGAATGAAATAAATGCTTTTTATATTTTACAATGCTAATTATCCCATTTTTCCCCTTAATGGTCATATTCCTAAAATTTGACATTTCTAATCAATAATTGAGTTGATATAAAAGAATTATACAAATGTTTTCATATATGTCCAATTTTCTCAGATTGTTTATATTTTTAACTAGTTTTAAACAATCTGCCGTTATGTTATGATTGGTTTGTAACGCATGCCGGGCAACACTCGATTTTTCCGGTCTATTCGATTTAACATGTGCTATACGTCCTTTGGAATGGGTTATAAAGGACCGCGATGGTCTAGTGTGTAGGTCACTAGAATCTCATGAACCCGGCTCAAACCCTGGTCTAGCCAATAATATCGATGGCGTTTTTCCAGTTCCACCTCGACTCAGGCTGACAAAAACGAATACCAGGAGCTAAAACTCTGGGGTAATAAAAGGTGGTCCAACCAAAACGCACGATGTTAATTGTAAATAAAACAAAAAGTTTTCAGAGAATTATCTTAATATTTTTTATTATGATAGAAGGATCCATGAAAATTATATATGAAACAAAATATCGGCCAAATGCTCGCCACGGCTTCGGTGGCATACCTCTATCCGATGGTCGATATTTTCAATGACTCTGAGACATAATTGAAGTTCAATGTCGTTAATGTGCCGAATTATCTCATCCTTTAGCTCTTGAATTGTTCTTGGCTTATTGACGCACACTTTTTCTTTTAAATATCCCCAAAGAAAGAAGTCCAACGGTGTCAAATCACATGATCGTGACGGCCAATTAACATCGCCACGACGTGAGATAACACGGCCATTGAATTTCCCGCGCAAAAGAGCCATTGTTTCGTTGACTGTGTGGCAAGTGGCACCATCCTGTTGAAACCACATATCGTCCAGGTCCATATCCTCAATTTCTGGCCACAAGAAGTCCGTTATCATCTCGCGATAGCGAACACCATTCACGGTAACTGCTTGGCCGACCTCATTTTCGAAGAAGTACGGCCCGATGACGCCGCCAGCCCTTAAACTGCACCAAACAGTCACTCTTTGTGGATGCATCGGCTTTTCAACAATCACTCGTGGATTCTCATTTGCCCAAATGCGGCAATTCTGTTTGTTAACGAATCCACTGAGGTGAAAGTGTGCCTCGTCGCTGAAGATGATTTTCTTTGTAAAGTCACCATTCACTTCTGCCTGTTCAACCAACCATTCGGCGTATTGACGACGATTGAAATGGTCAGTAGGCTTCAGCTCTTGAGTCAATTGAACCTGGAAGCGTGTAAATTCAAATCTTTATTCAAAATTCGCATCAGTGATGTTCGTGAGATGTTCAATTGTTGGGCACGACGACGAGTCGAGGTTGACGGCTCTTCTGCCACACTATCCCGAATAACAGCAATGTTTTCCGCAGAACGAACTGGGCGAGCATGCACAGGTGTTTTCACATTTCCTACAAACCCGGTTTGCTGAAATTTGCGCACAATTCTCCCGATTGTGGACACATTTGGTCGATTATGCTGACCAAAAAAATCACGAAGTGCACGAAATGCATTTTGATTTGACGCCCATTTTCGTAAAAGGCTTCAACAATCTTAACGCGCTGCTCAATTGTGTACCTCTCCATGGTTGAATTCGTCAAACACTGAAACAAAGAAATGTCAAATTAAGTTGGGCAAAAAACTTGACGTTAATGTGTGACTCACAATTAACATCGTGCTTTTTGGTTGGACCATCCTTTAATATCGGTCGATGCGTAACGCTTGCCACGTTATTATCCTAGTGTACTGAACGGCTCAAGTTGTAATAAGCCTACCATATTACAACCACAAAGGCCTGGAAGGCTAATACGGGGACTATTATTATTATTATCAAGAAGCATAATTGAAATTTAAAATAGCTTAAATTTGTCATGTAACTAAAAATCAGTGGCGGCTCTTGATGACGTAAACATGGGCTGCTGAAGAGAGTCGCGACTGCTACAAATATGTATGTATGTACATGGAATAAAAAACAATATTTAGCTTAAGATTAATATCGCTTCAAACAAATAGACATTTGAAAATATGTACACGTATATATAATATATCTACAGCTCATATACTGCTGTAGATTGTTAAAACTAAGGAAAAAGTTAGTGCCTCATAACACCTCCCCAAAACTGCGATCGCAATTGGCCAATAAACATAGAAAATACGAGAGATACTGCTAAAATTCGCGGAATCGAGTACTCCTTGAATTTCCAGCATTCCACAATTAACATATTCGTAAAATTTGACATTTTTAACCTATAATTCAGTTGACAGTTCGTTTTAAAATCGAACAGTTTTGTCTCAACAGAATTTAACAAAGTAATAGTTGCGTCAAAAATGGAAATTTTGAATCGTGATATTCGAGTGATGATTCTTTACGATTTTCGATACGGTTTGACACCAAAGCAATGTGTCTAAAAGCTTAGTTCGGTATTTGGGAATAAAGTACCATCCGAAACTATGGTTTACAAATGGTTCGCAGAATTCAAGCGTGGAAGACCAACGTTTGGTGACGATCATCGTGAAAGGCGTCCATGCACCTCTGTTGTTGTGAAAAATATCGATGCTGTGCGTGAAATGATTTTATCAAATCGACATGTGACGTACAGTGAGATAGAGGCGTACTTAGGCATTACGACGAAACAAATACATATGATTCTGCACTAGCATTTACACGTCAAGATGCTTTGCAATCGTTGGATTCCTCAAAATTTAAAAGACGAGTAAAAACAGGCACGTGTTAAGTGGTGCAAATAAATGTTAAAAAAATTTGATTGTGGTCGTCCAAATTCTGTATATAACATTATAACAGGTGACGAATCCTGGATATATTCATATAAATCTCAAACTAAACAGCAATCGACTGTATGGGTGTTTCAAAATGAACCTAAAGCAACAAAACTGGTGCGGTCACGAAACGTTTCGAAAGAAATGATTGTTTCTTCGGAAAAACGGGTTATGTTGCAACTGTTGCATTAGAGGATCGACGAACAGTTAATGCTGACTGGTATACGTCAATTTGTTTGCCGAAAATTATCGATGAAGTCAGAAAAAACAATATAATCCGACGAATGATTGTTCATCATGACAATGCAAGCGCTCACACAGCATGACAAACTGTCGAGTTTTGGACCAACAGGAACATCGAATTAATGACACATTGCCCATATTCGCCCGATTTAGCGCCCAGTGACTTCTTCTTATTCCGAAACATCAAAAATAAAATGCGTGGAAAGCGGTTTTCATCGCCTGAAGAGGCTGTTGAAGAATTTAAATCACTGGTTTTGGAGATACCTCGCCCAGAATGGAAAACTGTTTTTAAGATTGGTTTTATAGGATGCAAAAGTGTATACATCTTTAGTATTTTGAGTATTAAGTATTTGAGTATTTTGAGAAACAGGTAAGCGATTTACATAGTGTAATTTGTTATATTTCACAATTTTCCACGAATTTTAGCAGTGGCCCTCGTATAAATTATCATTTGTAAGTCATGTACTAAATTTGAATTGCAAATTAAATGTGTTTCAAGACTAATTGACCAAAAAAGCAATTTTGTGACGCCATTTCTAAAGTGCGGTAGCTCCCTTAAGAAGCATTTCCAAACCCAAGTTGACTGAAACTTTATTTTCATACGTCACCCTTTTCATTCTTTAGGGATTTTTCGTGGACACGCTGTATATGCAAATTGGATCATTTTAAAAGAAACTATTATTAATTCAGCTTCAATGCAGCAACATTGTTTTCAGTCTTGAAGATATCCCTTGCAACAGCGGACGGAACGTTGGCCAAGAGGGAAGAAGCGCCGAGGAAATGGTTACAGCCCCAAATTGCAGAACCAATCACGGAACTATGATTAATGTTTATTTTAAATAAATCAAACAAATTAAATTGACTACCTCCAATTTTTTTAACAAAAGTGCAATTTATCGCATTTTCTTAACCCTACGCTGCGCAATTTTTTCTATTACTTAGAAAAAAATATTTTGTTTCAACAAATATTCTTTAGAAGTCTAGAAAAATATTTAAAAAATTCCAAATCATATATTTTTCTCAAAAATAAAAAAAATATAGTTGTCTTAAATTTAAGACAAAGCGGTTTATTAATACATTGTTACATATTTTAAGATATTAGGTTTTTAGTTAGTATGAAATTGCACAAAACAGTTGTTGTTCTTATTTAAACATAAGTACACTCCACATTTGTTGCACTTTATTTGAGAACAATATTTACACGTAGGAAATTTGCATCGTTGCCTTTCTTTAGTATAAATAGGCCAATGGGATTGGCCATCCGTCCTTATGTCCCTTGGTGGAATGTAGGAAGTTGTTGCGGAGCGTTTCCTTTTCTCGGTAATTTTCGTTTCTACATCTGAGGGTCTCCCTTTCTTTGATAGGCGCTCATTACCAACCTTGCAAAGACAGTCGGCAACTTCTGGCCTAAATTCTGCTTATTTTAGAATTTTATTTTCGTTCCTTTGAGCTGCGACTCTCTTGTAGAGCAGCCAAGCATTTACCAAAGTAAGGTCTACTAAATGATAAAATACTCTCATGTACCATTTTTTACTACGCATAATAATCTTGTAGCGACCAATAAGGCTACCAAGAAGGTCTACGCCACCCATGTGCCTGTTATACTCTAAAACTAGATTAGGGCATTGGACATCCATAGTTTTCTTTTCTTTTTTTGTCGAAACGTTTAACTGTTTTCTTTGGAAGTTCTCCCATAAAGGTCGACAACAAGAAAACATTCTTATTATCCTTCCATGCCACAGATGTTACATCGACGCCATCAAAACTACAAATATACCTACTCGTAAGAAGTATCCCGGTCTTTCTTTTTCATTACATCATCGGTAGGCAATTTGCAATTAGGAAGGCGATTTTTCCTTACTGTTCCCAATGCAAATATACCATTGTTTGCCAAAAATGACATAAGTGGTAGAGAAGTAAAATAGTTGTCAAAGTAGACCACATGATTTAGATTATGTGGAACAACTCTGCACAAACGTACGACAGTATTTGAAGCTGCTCCCAAATCTGGTTCATCTGGTAATCTGAAGTTTGCTTGATTTTCACAACCGGTGTACATTTCAAAATTATAGGCAAATCCACTAGCTCCACAGAGAATGAACAGTTTATAGCCCCATTTATGAGGCTTTGCAGGCATGTACTGCTTCAAGTGGTGCCTGGCCTTGGTTGCACACAGCTGCTCGTCGACTGATAATTTTTGCTCTAATGGTACACTCTGGAATTTTGAGCAAAGGGCAGTTACAACTGGTCTCAACTTATGGAGCCTATCTTGGTTTTCATTATCATTGTGTAACATGTACAAGTTGTCATTAAAATGAAGCACTTTTCGAATAGATTCAAAGTGTTTTTGGCTCATTGTTTCTTTTATCCTTGAATATCCCAATCGACTACTCCAAAAAGACCTTACATTAGGCATATGTACGATGGACATATATATACATATGCCTAAATATTTTTGCAACCCTGATATTGTGAGATTTGTTGTCTTATTTGGATCATTTTGAATCATGTAGATATTGGATTCGTCAACTATTTTTTGTAGTGATTTATCATCAAAAAAATATTTAAAAAACGCAAATGGGGTAGCTAAATCTATGAAACTACCACCAAGAATCTCACTTCCTTTGAAAGTTGTAGCATCTTCATCCAAAACCAAATTTTTTTTTCTCAACATAATTTGAGATAGTCTTTTCTTAGTATTATTGTCTGCAACTGATTGAATATTGCTGGGTCCGGTTCTGTTATGAATCTCAGATTCAGTATTATTTATTTCAGTATTTTTCTCAATGTCATTATTTTTCGCGGTCTCTTCGTTAGTGTCTGTTAGTTCATTTTCCAATATAAATCCGTCATCTTCAAACTCAATGGCAAGATCTTGTATATCACATTCTTCTAAAGCGTTGTCTATGAGGCAGTTTTCATCGTTATCAGCATCAGAATCATTAAATTCATCTTCACTTTCGAAAAACTGGGCCGCAAGTTCTTCTAATTGGGCCTCTGTAAGATACTTCTTCCTCCAAACCATACCACAAATAAAGCGCTATGTCTCAAATTTAATACAATAAGTTTATGACCAATTCTGTAAACCAATATAAAAAATAAGTAAAGAAATAGTGCACCTATATAATAATATTACCTTTATAAAGTAAATTCAAATGTTTTACACAGATGTTTGCAATAAAAATCACTCAAACATGTACGGTTATATGCGCTCTGCAAGTACAACTATGAAAACTACATTTCTAGAAATTTGATAAGGCGTAGACGTAAACTAAATTGTCCTTGATGGATATTAAGCTTTATGTACCATATACATAAAGGCGTCCTAAATTAAAGACATAATGTTTGTGAACCTAAATAATGTTTGTAAGCGATTTAAAGTGAAAATAAAAGTGTTGTCTTAAATTTAATACAATGCGCAGTGTAGGGTTAATAATAAATTCAATTCAAGTACAAACAGGTTTTGTGGGAGAGTAAAACTTAATACGAGTTAAATTTGATGATTCCCTAGATATCGATAATACATAAATTGAACGTAACGTTTGCGCGCTCACCCAAAATCCAAAGCAGTTGTTCCTTTTTCCTTGTCTTTCTATTTTCGCTTATTTTTACGGTTATTACTGTCATTGGCTTCCTTTTTTATTCAGTAATCTCAGCAAATAATACCCGCCATTTTATTGTTTAGATATCCCACTACGAACACTGCAATATATATATATATATATATATATATATATATATATATATATATATAATGTTTAAAGAAATTTGTTTTTTCTTTTTTATTTTATTGGCCGTGTTTTAATATTAAAAATAATAGATTTTTATTGGTTTTAGCGACCTTTCAGTCTTTTTCAAGCATCTGGAAACAAGAATCATTACAATGAACATGAGAACTGTGTTTGTTTTGTGTGATATAACAATTGAATTGACCATTTTAAATTTAACATTATATTAAGAAATGAATTACGGATTAGGTTAGTGTTTTACGTTGAAAACTAAACAACATTAATTTAAAATAGCTTAGAATGGTAGGGGGACATTCATTTGAATAATATCTGTACGAATTAATTGGAGACTTAACAATATTAACAATTTTTAAGTTTAAAATTAGATTAAATATGATTACAAATCGAGCCAACATCCAACATTGAAACTTACGTAAAATAAAAATAAGAATGGCTATTGTAATTCAACTTTCCTGTTCATTTTAGCCATTCTTATTTTTATTTTACGTAAGTTTCAATGTTGGATGTTGGCTCGATTTGTAATCATATTTAATCTAATTTTAAACTTAAAAATTGTTAATATTGTTAAGTCTCCAATTAATTCGTACAGATATTATTCAAATGAATGTCCCCCTACCATTCTAAGCTATTTTAAATTAATGTTGTTTAGTTTTCAACGTAAAACACTAACCTAATCCGTAATTCATTTCTTAATATAATGTTAAATTTAAAATGGTCAATTCAATTGTTATATCACACAAAACAAACACAGTTCTCATGTTCATTGTAATGATTCTTGTTTCCAGATGCTTGAAAAAGACTGAATTGATAAAGGTCGAAACGTCGCAAACAAACATCTAAATTCAATAAAAGGTCGCTAAAACCAATAAAAATCTATTATTTTTAATATATATATATATATATATATATATAAATAAATATATATAAAAGCAAAGATACTACAATATTCCATGATTTTCAAGAGAATAGTCCACGTCCGGTTTTTTCCATTTTATTTGTACGCTTTTCTTTTGTTATATTAAACTACGTATAAACCATTTAAAGCAATAAGCTTTTCCATCTTATATTTCTCTTTTTATTTTTCTCGGGCGCTCTACGTTTTTCATTCATTGAGGCCATTTAATGCCGGTCTGAAACGGACGGCGAATAAAAGAAGATTCGTAAGTCGTAAAAGAGGGGGGTCGTGCCATGAGAATAAAACTTTTCAAATATGATTTATATTTTTAAGTAACGTTTGTCCGGCCAGTTAACGAAAATAATACATCCAGGAAGTTAATATATCATCAAAAATATCAAGTTATATATCCAACGATTTTGTGCCTTAAAAGAAAAAAAACCTGTAGTTGGAATTGCTTTCTTTAATCATTATCTGTTTTAAGACTTGGAATTAATGTTAGTGATTCTAAAATTTGGTTATTAAGAAATAAAAAAAGGTCTAATTTATTTGAATAGCATATGATGAGACAATACTTAAAGTCTTGAATAATAATAATAATAATTTATTAACTTTAAAGACTTTTAACAAAGATACAATGAAAAATTCGTGAAAAAACACATCCATCCTGGAATATGTGGTTGCATTTCCCTTTTATAGGAGCTTGTCAATACATAGTATCCCGGATAGACATGACTTTTCACTTCTATACTTCGCATATATATCGTTAGTACGAGGGACACCGTTTATATTTTTACAATCGACCACTAGGTGGTGCTTTTGGCATATGTATTATGTAATCATTATATTCTTAAAATTTGGCATTTGTCAATCAGAAATCTGCGATAGCTTAGAAATTGAGTGAGTAGTTTGTTGATAGTGACAGTTTTAAGACAGTGAGTTTGTAAAATAAAGGAGATTACTCGTGAAGGTATTTGTTAGATGATTTTTTTATTATTATTATTAAGGCTAGAACATTTCGGTGTGAAATTTTAGCCATTCCTTTTAAGGAACTCTAAGAATCCTACTCCATATGGTGGATTAGTCCACACTCTCCTTTCTTTTTCTCACAGACTTTGGTGACTTCTTGCTATCTCGACTATTTTCTTCCACCTCTTCCTGTCTGCCACTTGTGGTCTCCATCCTTCCACATTTTTTACGATGATGATTTTTGACGATTATAAAAAAGGCCTAACTTCACAAGGATGCATTATATCGCTTCGGTCAACTTTTGGTAATGAATCACCATCAGAGAAGACAGTTTACAATTGGTTTGCAGAATTTCGTCATGGTCGTGCCTCAGTGAGTGATGAAGTACGTAAAAGTCGACCAAAAACTGTTGTGATTCCAAAAAACATCCATACTGTGCGGAAAATGATGTAACACGATCGACATGTGACTTACAGGGAGGTAGAGGCATCTCTTGGCATGTCGTAGACTGCAATTCATTCGATTTTACATGAATTTTTGTTTGTAAAAAAATATGTTTCAGATGGATTCCACATAACTGGACCGAGGCACAGAAAGCAGCTCGTGTCAATTGGTGTAAAGAGATGCGCAAAAAATTCGACGTAAGAATCGCAAAATCCGTATGCAACATCGTTACAGGTGCCGAAACATGGATATATGCGTATAAGCCGGAAACCCAGCAACAATCTATTGTATGGGTATTCCAAGACGAACCGAACCCCACAAAAGTTGTTCGTGCAAGGAGCACTTCCAAGAAAATGATCGCTTGTTTCTTCGGTTGTACAGGACACATCGTAACAATTGCTTTAGAGGATCGAAGAACTGTTAACGCTGAATGCTATACAGTAATTTGTTTGCGAAAAGTTATAGACGAAATCAGGAAAAACAACCGAAAACGTCGCATCACGACAATGCGAATTTACATACAGCACGTCTAACAGTTGACTATTTGAAGGAGAGAAGTGGTGAAATAATGTCCATATTCAGCTGACTTGTCGCCGAATGATTCCTTTTTATTCCCAACTGTGAAACAAAAATTGCGTGGTCAGCGATTTTCAACACCTCAAGAAGCAGTTAAAGCCTTTGAACACCATATTTCTGAGATACAACCTTCAGAGTGTGAGAACTGGTTCGTACGCATGAAAAAGGGTACGAATACATATTTTGAAAAGCAATAAAATAGTTTGTTCTGAAAAATTTTGTTTTCTTCCCAGATTTTGCAAAAATATAAAAGGTGACCCTTGTATAATGAACTTACTGTAAATTAGAACCAATGAGTTTTAAATCTCACACTATACTGCACTATATACACTATAATTTTATATTATATCCCTAATTCATGTGGCGCAACATGAATTAGGGATATAGTGTAAAATGGCACGAATGCGACTCTTGCCTAGTAACGGGTTGTTTATTTCTTGACAGTTTTGTAAGGTATCAAGTTGATCTCATTAGAGCACCCCAAATTTAGTTTCGTTTTTCTGTTTTTTTTAAAGGTTGATTTTCAAGTATGCCTAGACCCAAATTAATCACTGATGAAGCAAACCGAGCTATAGGAATGCTGTAAAGTGGTGATATGCAGCATATTGTAGCAGGACGCTTTGGGGTAACACAAAGTGTCATATCTCCCTTTGGAATAGATTTATTGAAACTGATTCTGCGTCAAAACGACGGAGAACGGGTGGATCTCGGAAAACAACAGAGATTGCAAGAAGACTGCAAGAAGACATCCTCACGAAACTTGCAGAATACTGCAAGGGAGGTTTCAAGCAGCAACCGACGTTCATGTTTCTAGAGAATCTATCAGGTCTATACGAAGCTAACATTGTATTTAGGCATCCATTAAGAGTCATTCCTTTGACTGGCGAACATAAGTGACTAAGATTGGGGTCGGCAAGAGAATATGTTAATTGGAATCAGCAATGGCGCACTATACTTTTCACAGATGAATCCAGATGTGCCCGATTTTCAGATAATCGAAGAGTTCACGTGTGAACTCAGCCAGGAATTCCTAGATATCTCCGCTTTGTTCAAGCAGTTCATCCTTTTCGAGGTAACTCTACAACAAGTTTGAGCTGGCATATGTTTTAATGGGCGTACAGACCCCTATCTTCGTCATGTAAACATGAACAGATTACAATATATGGATAGCATTATTAATAACGTCAAACCGAATTTTCAAGGTGCTATCGGTGAAAACTTTCGTTTCCTTGACGATAATGCTAGAATTCATCGCGCTGCTGTAGTCCTAGATGCCATTGAGAAGCTTGCCATTCAACATTTACAACTACCTCCACGATCTAGTGATCTGAACTGTATTGAACATGCGTGGGATATGCTTCAAAGAAGATTAGATCAGTTCGAACCTGCTCCAGAAACTTTAGATGACTTTAGAGAAGACGCATCTTACCAGTTATTAAATGATCTGGAGCAAAACATCTTTAACACGGTGATAGACAGTATGGAACGCAGATGTCAAGTTGTAATTGATGCTCGTGGTGGTCATATGTTGTGGTTTTTCTAGTTCTAAAATTTTGCTTCTGTTACTTGTTATCATTTTTGTTAAAAATCCATGTACATAAGGTTAAGATATAACTTTCTCGCGGTACAATTTTATAAATAAATTCCAAACTCATGTAATTTCCAATTTTTTTTTACTGTTTACTGCAAGTATCCCAGGCTCATGTTTATAATAAAAAAATACAATTTAGAAGGACAAAAATTTGTCTTGTTGCAATGATACATCTGTTCGGATTATAATAAACATGTCAATTTTATTTCGTTATTTATATTTATTACACTCTCATTACGGCACTAAATTATTCAAACGTTTAGAATAAGAAATATAATACTTTGGAAAAACCTAATAGAAAACTATTACTTTCATTTGTAAAGCATTTATCTGTTCGTGCATGCATTTAGTTAATAATTTCAAATTGTCAAGGGATTAGGTAAATATCACATTTTAGTTTATAATTGAAAGGAATTAGGAATTTTTGTATGCTACTACAAGCAAGATTACCATTGCTGTAATTTTATTACAATTATGAAACCCAAAACAGTATCGAAATGAGCTTCATTTCGATACGCTTGTTTTCATTTTTCAATGTTGGCGTTGTTCGAATACAGAAATAAATATCATTGCTGTCATTTGATTTTAAGAATTTATGTACATTTGACAGATATGATATATGTCCGTATTTTACACAAACAACGTATGTTGTATACAATTGACAACAACATACATATATATGTTTCTATGTCACTCATGTTTATATTTTTAAATGAAATATCAAGTAATGTTAACGAAAATTAATAAATAATATGTAATATACGACGCGGATAGCAAGATTTAAATTTGAAAATGTCAAGTATCAATGTGACCAACTGCATGCTTTATATAAAAATTAAACTCTGAACTTTCAAATTAAATAATTCCAATTTAAGCAATTTATTAATGTTAAAAACGCAAAATAGAAAAAACAGTATAAAAAACTCGTTTCATAAGGCCTTTTGCCGCACTCGCTCTTTAGAAAACTCGCCGCTATCGCGGCTCGTTTTCTAAACTGATCTCGTGCGGCAAAATGGTGCCTTATGAAACTTGTTTTTTAATATACTATTTTCTATTTTGCGTTCGAAATGAACTAACTACTGAAGTATATACAGAAACAATGTGTGTGTAAGAGATGTTTTCTCGTTGGAAGTGAATGCAAAACTACTTTTCTTACAAAATAAAATGGTTTCAGGTTCACTCGGTGCCTTCAAAGAGGCCGCAAGGGGCTGAGCGGCAATAAAATTAAAAGTAATTAAAACGGTGAAACATACATTACAGGGTCGAAATGAAAAAACTGTACGCATGATTTGGTTAACAACTTATCTATAAACATATAACAATAAGATACCTATTATTGTTATATGTTTATAGATAAGTTGTTAACCAAATCATGCGTACAGTTTTTTCATTTCGACCCTGTAATGTATGTTTCACCGTTTTAATTACTTTTAATTTTATTGCCGCTCAGCCCCTTGCGGCCTCTTTGAAGGCACCGAGTGAACCTGAAACCATTTTATTTTGTAAGAAAAGTAGTTTTGCATTCACTTCCAACGAGAAAACATCTCTTACACACACATTGTTTCTGTATATACTTCAGTAGTTAGTTCATTTCGAACGCAAAATAGAAAATAGTATATTAAAAAACAAGTTTCATAAGGCACCATTTTGCCGCACGAGATCAGTTTAGAAAACGAGCCGCGATAGCGGCGAGTTTTCTAAAGAGCGAGTGCGGCAAAAGGCCTTATGAAACGAGTTTTTTATACTGTTTTTTCTATTTTGCGTTTTTAACATTAATAAATTGCTTAAATTGGAATTATTTAATTTGAAAGTTCAGAGTTTAATTTTTATATAAAGCATGCAGTTGGTCACATTGATACTTGACATTTTCAAATTTAAATCTTGCTATCCGCGTCGTATATTACATATTATTTATTAATTTTCGTTAACATTACTTGATATTTCATTTAAAAATATAAACATGAGTGACATAGAAACATATATATGTATGTTGTTGTCAATTGTATACAACATACGTTGTTTGTGTAAAATACGGACATATATCATATCTGTCAAATGTACATAAATTCTTAAAATCAAATGACAGCAATGATATTTATTTCTGTATTCGAACAACGCCAACATTGAAAAATGAAAAAAAGTGTATCGAAATGAAGCTCATTTCGATACTGTTTTGGGTTTCATAATGAGTTCATTTCGAACGCAAAATAGAAAATAGTATATTAAAAAACAAGTTTCATAAGGCACCATTTTGCCGCACGAGATCAGTTTAGAAAACGAGCCGCGATAGCGGCGAGTTTTCTAAAGAGCGAGTGCGGCAAAAGGCCTTATGAAACGAGTTTTTTATACTGTTTTTTCTATTTTGCGTTTTTAACATTAATAAATTGCTTAAATTGGAATTATTTAATTTGAAAGTTCAGAGTTTAATTTTTATATAAAGCATGCAGTTGGTCACATTGATACTTGACATTTTCAAATTTAAATCTTGCTATCCGCGTCGTATATTACATATTATTTATTAATTTTCGTTAACATTACTTGATATTTCATTTAAAAATATAAACATGAGTGACATAGAAACATATATATGTATGTTGTTGTCAATTGTATACAACATACGTTGTTTGTGTAAAATACGGACATATATCATATCTGTCAAATGTACATAAATTCTTAAAATCAAATGACAGCAATGATATTTATTTCTGTATTCGAACAACGCCAACATTGAAAAATGAAAAAAATTAAAAAATGAAGCTCATTTCGATACTGTTTTGGGTTTCATAATGAGTTCATTACGAACGCAAAATAGAAAATAGTATATTAAAAAACAAGTTTCATAAGGCACCATTTTGCCGCACGAGATCAGTGCGGCAAAAGGCCTTATGAAACGAGTTTTTTATACTATTTTTTCTATTTTGCGTTTTTTACATTAATAAATTGCTTAAATTGGAATTATTTAATTTGAAAGTTCAGAGTTTAATTTTTATATAAAGCATGCAGTTGGTCACATTGATACATGACATTTTCAAATTTAAATCTTGCTATCCGCGAAGTATATTATATTACATATTATTTATTAATTTTCATTAACATTACGTGATATTTCATTTAAAAATATAAACATGAGTGACATAGAAACATATATATGTTGTTGTCAATTGTATACAACATACGTTGTTTGTGTAAAATACGGACATATATCATATCTGTCAAATGTACATAAATTCTTAAAATCAAATGACAGCAATGGTATTTATTTCTGTATTCGAATAACGCCAACATTCAAAAATTAAAAAAAGTGTATCGAAAGGAAGCTCATTTCGATACTGTTTTGGATTTCATAATGAGTTCATTTCGAACGCAAAATAGAAAATAGTATATTAAAAAACGAGTTTCATAAGGCATCATTTTGCCGCACGAGATCAGTTTAGAAAACGAGCCGCTTGCGGCGAGATTTCTAAAGAGCGAGTGCGGCAAAAGGTCTTATGAAACGAGTTTTTTATACTATTTTTTCTATTTTGCGTTTTTTACATTAATAAATTGCTTAAATTGGAATTATTTAATTTGAAAGTTAAGAGTTTAATCTTTATATAAAGCATGCAGTTGGTCACATTGATACTTGACATTTTCAAATTTAAATCTTGCTATCCGCGAAGTATATTATATTACATATTATTTATTAATTTTCGTTAACATTACTTGATATTTCATTTAAAAATATAAACATGAGTGACATAAAAACATATATATGTTGTTGTCAATTGTATACAACATACGTTGTTTGTGTAAAATACGAACATATATCATATCTGTCAAATGTACATAAATTCTTAAAATCATATGACAGCAATGATATTTATTTCTGTATTCGAACAACGCCAACATTGAAAAATGAAAAAAAGTGTATCGAAATAGAGCTCATTTCGATACTGTTTTTGGTTTCATAATGAGTTCATTTCGAACGTAAAATAGAAAAAGTAATTTGTGATTTTCAGAAAATGAATCCAAACTTTACATTCCCTATTTAGTTCCATTAAATTGGCATCTAATTCAGTTCCGCGATATTATTTTGAATGAAATCTTGAACTACACCATTTTTATATAGACAGGGAAAGCTATATTTCGCAAGCAATGTCTTTATTTATCTTATACTATTAATAACCGTAATAACTAATGAAATCCCTCTTGTATACAGACATATACAAGCACGTATGTATATAACATTGTAGGGATAGGGTCCATTCAAATCCTAGCAATTCTCAAGGATTATCTTCCACACCTCCGAAAAGTCCTGCCTCCGATCGGCACCCATAACAGTTAAATGTAACCGAGGGACGAGTGGAAATCATATGGAAAATTTCCGAATAAGGAAATCAATGTCAGCTGTACTGGGCCCGGACATGCGCATTCAATGTGGCCTTGTCCTTGTGCTCTCGCCGCGTGTTACTAACCAGCCCTACGTTCCTGTTCCGTTCCGAGCGGGTTTACTGTTACGTCTGCCTTTGTTCAGATGCCGGAAAGGGCAAATGAAAGTGAAAGTTCTTTTTCCCCCTCGACAAATAGAAATCTCTTCATCATATACATCTTACATTAGTAATTAAAAGTGTTGTATTTCTGTCTAATTTTAAACTCTGCTGTGTTAGATTAAATAAAGGTGTTAAAATGTTATAAATGTATACAATTAAAAGTATAAACAGCAATACTTATAGATGCGAAATAATCATTGTGTATACATAATGACTAACAAGTTATTACAACAAGGAAGATTTAGTTTAAACATTACCTAGCGTGATGGGCAATTACCAAGTTAAATTAGTACTTAAAATCACATTTTATAAATTTATAGTATTTTATTAGTCTATTACAGTGGCGGCTCGTGCTAAAAATTTTAAGGTGTTCTGCAAGTTTTACAAAAAAATTTACCTTGCACGGGCAGTAAGAGGTTGTCTCCCATCGATCTTATCGTGCTTTCTTCGCCTTCCGCACTGAAGTAATGGATTTCTGGAACGATTGTCAATTGTCACACAAAAAAATAAGAGTCACTAAGCACTACTTTACTAACAAATTATTTCTTATAAATTAAATCTATTCTACGTTCTTTTCGATTTGCAAATTTTGTTATCACTTTGTCATTAAAATTGTCTATTTCGGAGATAAACTTTTTTTCGATAGATAGCATGGAAAGAGATGTTAAACGATCTTCGGTCATTGAATTTCTGAGAAACGTCTTAATTCGATTTAGTGTTGAAAAGCATCGTTCGGCCTCTGATGTTGTCATGGGAGTTGTTATTACAATTTCTAATAATTTTCTAGTCTCCTTCAACGTATCTCCCAGATTGTTTTTTATTAAAAATTTTAGAAGAGGTAGTGCGCCTTTTAAAGATCTACAATCAGTTCTTGAGTAAATAACAGACAATTCAGTTCGTAATCTTTCTTTATCAAGGGTGGGATAATAGGAGCATGCGGAAGTGAGTTTGTCCTCAGGAAATTTACTGCAATACTCTCCAAAGCATTCCGAAAAAAAAAAGTGATGCCACTACTAGATGCTCTTTAAAATGAAATCGATCTTTTGCACAATTTAGAATAACATCACACACCTCTAAAGCCGAAATTCGATGATTAAATCTGCTGTTATTTGGACGTTTGCGTTTTTCTGGTGGTAGCTCATCGCTTATTAAATCTGATGCTTCACTTATGATGTTGTCAATATTATTTCGAACTTGGCCTATACTGCGTTCAAAATTTTCGATAGTGTCTTTTACTAGAGTGGGTTCAAATTTTCTTTGCTGCAATTGATTAAACAGGATATCTACATGGGGCATTACATGATGGAAAAAAGTCAGCCAAAAATTGAAGATCGGATCATTTAATGTACGGCGAATAGAAGCGGCTGCACTACAGAATGTGTTGTTGGAGAATTGTTCTTCTATTTCTTCCATACACTCAATGAGAGAGGCCCTATTTTCGTACACAACATTAATGGTCCTGATATTAAAATTCCAACGGGTTGTAGCGCCGTGGGGGATCCTTCTGTTTACAATCTTGTTTAACACTTCTACTCGTTGGGGTGAATTATTAAAAAAGCCGGGAATGTCTTGTAGATTTCCAAAAAATACACGTACTTGCGAATTTGCAGAAGCAGCTTTAGATATAATTAAATTTAATTGATTGGCATAGCAATGTACATAGTGCGCAAAAGGGTACTTTTTTTTAATCAATGCTTGAACGCCTGCGTGTTGTCCGCTCATCACCGCTGCTCCATCGTAACTCTGTGCAATCAGTTTGTTAGGTGAATTTTGAATTAAAGCATCTATGACACTTAAAATTGTTTTGCTAAGTGTTTCTGCATCACATTTTTCAGGAATGACGTAGTTCCAAAAACGTTCAATTGGCTCACCATCACGAACATATCTAAAAATAACTACCATTTGAGTTTTTGCAGCAACATCCGTTGTTTCGTCCGCCATGATCGACAAAAACGGAGAATTATTAATTTATTAATTATTAATTCATGTCAATTATTTGTTCTTGGCAGACTTCAAGTATGCAGTGTAACAGATCATTCTGTATTTCTTTGGAAGTGCCTTTAAATACCGAACAATTTTTTAGGTGCTCACTTAGAGTTGCATCTAATTCAGCCGAAAAATTAATAAGTCCACGAAATATCCCCGGATTCTCGGAAGTATCGCTCTCATCATGTCCCCGAAGGGCCAATTCAAAAGCTCCACAAAATTTTATACAACTAATAATTTTTGATAAAATATAACGATTCTTTGACACATTTTCATTATGTCTTTGTATATTTACCCAATAAGCAGAATCTAGTTGAGCCATAATATTAGTTGACCCTAGTAACGCAAATTCCATACAATTATGAAGATGGCTTTTAGAATTCTCATGTCTTTTTATTTTCAAACTCAAGTGCTCTAGATCCGTGACCCCTATTTCCGCCCAAGCTTTATCGCCACCAAAAAGTAAACAGGGAAAACAATATAAAGCATTTTTTTTGTTGCATCCACAAATCCATTCGTTTTTTGAATAAATATCGCTACTAAATTTACGTGTATAATTCTTCCCTCTACTTACACCAGTTTTTTCAATAGTGATATCTACTAATGGCCTACCATTTGCTTTTAATTTTATCTTTTCTTCGTATGAATATTTAAAGAATATCTTCACATTAATTAAAATAAAAACCACCTCCATAATACACAGAGTTTATATAAATTGTCAACAATACACAAAAACAGAAGCACGCGCACTCTAATATTATTGTTTTTACGTTAAACTCGCCGCACAGTAAAACACACGCGAAAATATTAAATACCTATACCGAATCATATGACCTCCGCGCTGGACTGAATGCAGCGAACATGCCTGCTAAAATCACGCATTGGTTTTAGACAGCCGCGGGGGTAGCGGGATGCGCGCGGGTGTTTGAAAGAGCTCTGAGAGCACGTTCGTGTGGACCAGATAAGGAACAAGTGAGCGATCGCGCGAATTAGGTTGGTTATTTCACTGGTCGCCTATTGTATATTATTTGATAATATACTATATATAACCGGCGTTAGTATTGGAATTTCGGAAGCGAATATCTCGGCTTCTACTGATCGGATTTTGATGATTGAGGTGTCAAATTGTAGGGTTTGATGTCCTCTACAGGATGATGTAGAAAAATATGCAAATTTTTTTATATACAGGGGGAGAATTTTCACAACAATATGTTACGCTTTTATAAACATCAGAAATGTCGGAGAAATTATGTAAAAGAAAACTAGTTATAACTAATACAGGTTCGCCGGCCCAATTTTTTGGGAGCTCTGCAGCACTGCAGCGCTTATGCGCCAGCCGCCTCTGGTCTATTAAAAGGTTAGATTAAAAAGCGAAAGCTAATGGTTTCCTAAAAACGGAGCTCATTGTTTGATTTACGCTTATTTTTTTCATGTCGACTAAATAACGTGCCTTCAAAAAACTTTCCTGATTAGAGACGGCCATGATTTGTTTTAACCGTTGGTAACAGTGCACGTATTCTGTCACAAACGTATAATTTTGATAGTTTTGTTATATCATGTAAATGTGTGTAATAATTAGTAATTTCGTTTTTCAAATTATATTTATTACAATAGTCAAAATTAAAAGAAAATAATACTAAAAAAGATGTTGGAAATGTTGGCAATTATTTTGAAGACAAACTCTACGCTCCTAAGGACAACACTCCACTTCTGCGTCGTCGTCCACAAGAAAACATTAGCCACTGTTAGGGAAAGTGTATTATAGAACCTAAACAGCTTCATACGACATCGTTTTCAACAATTACCCGTGCCACCAACAACTCCTCATCGAATTTTGCATAAAGATCTTCACCTCAAGGTCTACAAGATTCAATCGGCGCAAGAATTGAAGCCGATTGACCATTCTGCGCGAACACAGTTTGTTGAATGTATTGGAAATGAAGCGAGGTGACACTGATTTTCATTACAAAAGAATCTTCTCCTACGAAGCTCATTGACACTTAAATAGCTACGTTAATAACCAAGTTGTCGGATTTGGGCAAAAAACAACCACATGCCATTCATGAGCTGCCCATACATCCCCGAAAAGTGATAGTTTGGTATGGATTTAAAGGATAAACTCCAACGCTACATCACTGAAATAGAATCATTTTCAACACATTTTGTCTGATGGCTTCGTTCGTATAGACCATTTTTAATGTCTCCCACTGACACCTTGACATCGTGCTGCTCGGATTGAGTGGTGTAACACCAGATCAAATTGGTATGGCGAATGGAATCGTGTTGTATTCTCTGATCCTGGCAGGATCGCCATGTAAAGGTCCTATGTGCCTGGAGGATCGGCATGTAATGTGGGCCGTTTGGGCGGCCACATTGTGTTGCAGGTTCGAGGCGGAATAAAGAACTAAATGATACACACTCGAAGTTCGGGTAACATATTATTATTAACTCAACGCTTATAAACTGAATAACAATATTATTTACAAGATGTACATATTATACTTGGTTCAACTCAGACAGGGCAGAACGTGGTTATTAAGATGTAACCTAGTTCGTACCACTGACTGGTTGTAACTATCCCTATGACTTAAACTATCGTCTATATATACCAGAGAAGATCCTTGTCTTACTTATAATTTGTTTCTAGAACAAATGTATAACCCTGATGCGTAGTCTTTGTGTATGCAACAAATACGGAGTAAGGTCGTGTTTAGATAACACGTTAATGTTTTGTATTAAAAGCGAGGCTTCGCCTTGCCAAAGTGTTACGCATACACATGACCGTATATCGAGTTATTACAGAGTCCTGATCCTGCCTGTGGGTTCATGATTGTAGTAGAAGAGTAAGACGATTTCCTGGAGAAGGCAGAAATTTAGAATTTGCTGTGGAACGGCATATGGCCCTTACTCTGGGGGTGATTGTATGGGGTGCGATAGATACGGTAGTTTTTATTGACAGAAATTTGAATGCAAATAATTACATGCGAAATGTACTGTAGCCTGTTGCACTGCCATACCTACGAATGTTAATTCAACTCCTTTTCCAACAAGACAACTTACGGCCGACATGGTTACCACGAGGTTTTTACAAGAAAATAACGTAACCCTGCTTGCTCCCTAGACTTGTCGCCAATCGAGCATATGTGGGTTATGATTGGTACTCGACTGGGTAATTTACCCGAACCACCAAATAACCTATTTGACCTTCGTCACCGAATTCAAGAAGTCTGGGATGACATTCCCCAGGTTACCACAAATCATTTAATTTCAAGCATGACTCGAGAGTTATCAAATGCATAATAAACCGCGTTGGATGCACTCATTATTAAATAACATTATTTTTTAATACCGGGTGGCGCAAAACTACCGTTATGGTTTGAATGTTTAATAACTTTTTTAATAAATTTATATTTTTTATTTTTATTTCAGAATTTTGTGAAGAAAAGTTGGGAAATTAGAAATGGAACGATACATCACAGAACAGCGATCAAAACTTGTTGAATTTTATTTTGAAAATCATCGGTAAATTGTATTGACGCAGCGTGCTTTTTCGTGGTTTTCTTAATGTGCGTACTGAACCTTCAGCACCAACAATAAACCGCCTGGTTGAAAATTTTCGACAACAGGGTACAGTAAGACACCTTCCATGTACCGGAAGACCACGTACGGTCCACACGGAAGAAAATATCCAACGTGTTGTGGATAGTGTACAGGACAGTCCAGAAACATCAACAAGAAGACGTTCGGCACAACTGGGGCCATCGCGGAGGTCCGTTCAGAGGATTATGGCCGCATTGCACATGTTCCCGTATAAGGTTCAGCTTGTGCAAGAATTGAAGCCGTTAGACTACCAACAACGGCTAGATTATGCCATTTCATTCCGACAAAAGGCAGAAGAAAATCGCGATTTCATTAACAATTTGATAATGAGTGATGAAGCCCATTTCCATTTGAATGGTTTCATAAACAAGCAAAATTCCAGGATATGGGCTACGGAAAATCCGAGAACAGTTCATCAGCAACAATTACACCCAGTTAAGTGTGCTGTTTGGTGCGGTGTATCGTCCGAAAGGATCAATGGTCCATATTTCTTTGAAAATGCACATGGCGCCTCAGTTACGGTTGATGGTGCTGAATATCGAACGATGTTGGACAATTTTTTGAGGCCAGCTGTAGAAAACCATCCACAGTTGTGGTTCCAACAAGATGGAGCCACAGCCCACACTGCAAGGGATACAATGGCTATGTTACGGGACCTCTTTGGCGAACGCATTATTTCGCGCAGAAGCGATTTCAATTGGCCCCCACGTTCACCGGATTTAACAGCGCCAGACTGTTTTCTTTGGGGTTATTTGAAAGAAAGGGTATACGTAAATAAGGCAGCGACCATACCACAGCTAAAACAAAACATTCGCAATGAAATTCAAGCCATAACACCGGAAATTTTACGAAAAGTTATGCAAAATGTACTGGAAAGAGCACGAATGTGCGAAGCCGAAAATGGCCACCACTTGCAGGATATAATTTTTCATACTTAAACCAAAAATATCCCCCATTAATATACTTTATAACAAAAAAATAATAATAATAATTAACCATTAAATAAAAAAGTTATTAAACATTCAAGCCATAACGGTAGTTTTGCGCCACCCTGTATTTCAGTTTGAAAATGTAATAATTTCTTAAGTTTGATTAAATAAACAGTATATAAGGAGTGAGCCACCAAAAAGTTTTCAGAGTATGCCATGGATTAAATCAGTTATGTCTTAGATTGATTAAGTGATCTAACTTACATTTTTGTGCTATTAGTAATAGGTTAAATCGTAACTTATCAATTTGACATTTGATTATTTACAAATGACAGTAACAAATGACACTTCGTCAATTCTCTAAGCTCAGACGTGACTTATATGTCTATCTCAGTCGTTCATGGCCTACCTAGGATACAAATTTTGTGGCTCGCTTGATATAAATTGAATAAAATTGATCAACTCCTACTGGGTTTATTATGCGTTATCCGCGTAATAAAACAGTAATTGTCAGAATTAGGTTTTAGTCCAGTAAAATAATCCTATAGTTCGTTACGGGATTTTAAATTTAATTTAGGAGTTGCCTTTTGTTCAAAATTGTATTCAATTAGCCATATTAATCATATGCCTTATTATTAATTCTGTTTATTCTAACAGTAATTTAGTGCAGACATATTATATGATTCATATATTCTCGTTATTAGATTTTTATATACGATTTATAAACGACATGTAGTAAGACATAATAAGAATACCAATTAAATTTTTATGAATCAAATTAATTAAAAAAAAAATATATGAAAGTACAGTTATCTAAACATACTAGAGAAGAAAGAAAGAAGCTCAAAAAGAAATTATGGCTGTAATAAAATTGCAGGAACGGATTTTTTTCAACATTTTATTCAATCAAGTACGTAGATATACATATTTTCTGTCACGAAATTACTAACAGGACGCTTCTCTTAATGGAAAATAACCATATCATTAGTGCTGCGAGCCGGTATATCCATCAGTTAGCGACCTAACCCACATTTTAAAGCATATCGGGAGGAATAATGGCGTACGAGATTATAAAAAAAGGCAATTTATTATTTTCAAGTTCAAAGCAATAAAAGATAATAGTTTAATTTGTAGAAAACGCCTCGGCAAACAAGGCCATCTAAATTAAAATAATAGTCTCAGAATAAAAATAAATCTCATTATACCGTATCTTCTATCTTAAATTAGACTATACACATATATATATATATATAGAGTAGATTCAATTAGTTGGCGATTTAAGATCTGGTTTCTCAAAAATGCATATATTTAAAACAATCTTACATTTTTCGGCAAGTGATGCCTTTCTCAAAGAATATAAAATATAAATCACATCAATGTCATACTCATACAATTGTAGTTGTCACGGCCAAAATTATTCAAAGATACAACCAGTTTAATAATAATAAATTATGCCTTAGTATTCAAAAAATAGTTAGACAACAAAAAACGGAGAATGGTAAGGCATGAGTTATTATTATGTATGCGCCGGTGGAGCGGCTTAAGATGTTAAGCTGTCGGCATTCGCCGTAACGAGAAGGAAAACCACGAAACCCTACTCGGACAGCCAGTCAGGGATCCAAACACGGAACTGTCAGCATGATAAGCATATGTAAAAATATTTAAATAAAACATAAGATATATATTTATATAACAGGAACATATATTATAATGGTAAATTGCAGATCGTTACATAATTAAGTTGTATTATATACTGCTTAAATTTTTTATATCACAACTTAATTATGTAACGATCTGCAATTTACTATCATAATATATGTTGTTTATACAGGGTGAGTTTTTTTGAATGTTTAGCATTGGGATCTCAGAAACTACTGGAGATAGAAAAACGCTTAAATACGGAAAGATGTGCAGTTTTACGAGTTTGATTTAAAACTGCTTTTGTTTCTCCGATAACTTTCATGGCTTATTAGATATTCAAAGAAAACTAAATTTTACGATTTTCTTTAAACATGCTTAGCATCGTTAATAGTAATTTTAGAGAAAAAGTGTTCATACAAAAGTTTTAGATAATTTTACGCCAAATAAAACTGTGTAGCTAATATTTTTTTTTTCGTTCACTATTATCGAGTTATGACACTTATGACACAAACTTGTGTTTTTTTAAATGGAAACCATAGTTGGCTTTGACATCATTAAAAGGCTTATTTTTTTGCTGATTACAATGATATAAGATTTGATATGGTTATTTTAAAAAATAAAGAGGATATAGACATTTTTATGGAGAGAGATCTCTCTCTCTCTCCCTCTCCCCCCCCCCCCCCCCTCTCTCTCTCTCTCTCTCTCTCTCTCTCTCTCTCTCTCTCTCTCTCTCTTTCTCTCTCTCTCCCTCTCTCTCAAGGAATATTTACAATTAACATTACTTCGCCAAAAAGGCAATTAATTTGTACAACTGCCGTACTACGGGCAAGATATATTCATCTGTTTCCTTTGATGTAACTCAAACCATCCCCATAAAAGTTTCTAATTCACGCCTCAACAGCTCAGTGGTCGAGCAATGGTCCGGCAAGCCAGAGGTCGTGGATTCAATTGCTACTTGAGGGCGAATTTTTTCTATGAAAAATTCGAACAAAATAGCGTCGTAAAGTGTAGAGAAAGAATATTTACAATTACATTACTTCGCGAAAACGCAAGTTCAAGAAAGAATTCGAAGAAAAGGAGATATTTAAATTTTCATAAACTTTGAAATAATTTGTACAAATTAGAAAAATGCTTAGATGTAGAAATTAGTTTATTTAAAACAACTATACGTAGAAATTATTTAAAGCAACTAATAGGAAAGATAAGATTTTGTACTAAGATTACCTTTATTATCAGACATTAAACTTATAACATTTCAATATATATATATATATATATATATATATATATATATATATATGAACTTCATGTGTTTGAGAATTAATAACTATTAAATCTAATTTTACATGGGGTTGTCGCTATAATTTGTTGCATTAAATTCTACAAATCGGCAAATCACTTTTGCCCTAGGTTGTAGACGCAACAATCCGCGACGTCAACTGTACAAGTTGTCAATACAAATGAAAAATGAAAAATTTGTGAAAATCACATCCGCTCGGAACGTGCAGAGACCGATATTTCACTGTCTTTTCAGATCATTAGTGTACGTTATCTGGAGACAGACATGATTTCTACTTTCATACTGTGTATATATACGAACTGTAATGAACTTATAATTTGTTGCATTAAATTCTACAATCCGGCAAACCACTTTTATTCTAGATTGTAGACAGAAGCCGTGACGTTAACTGTATAATTTGTCAGTACAAATAAAGAATGAAAAATTTGTGAAAATTACATACGCCCGTAAAGGGTTTTTGAAAACGGTACTATATATAGCACCGAAACGTCAAAATATTGATTTAATTACGCGACCGCTACTCCCAAAAAAATAATACTTTCTTTTCGTATTATAATTATGGCCAAGAAAATAATAAATTCCTTCTATAAATAGCTTCAGCTTGTTATTATAGTTAATGGTATATACGCCTGATTTATCTAATTTATCTGCTTTATCTTTGTTGTTGTTTAACATTGTACCTAATTTTATTTTATTAACCCATATTATTTCAACGTCTAATTTTCTTTAATTTATCTGAAATGGTGAGGATATATGTAATAGAATTCCATATAGTTTTGTCTATTTCTTTTATTTCTAGTTATACAAATTTTTTGATATTATTTCTTTCGACGTGTTTTAGCATATTATCAATGATTTTGGGATTATATCCATTATGTTCAGCATATAATTTTAATAGTGTTTATTTCTTCTTTAAAGTCCTAAATATTGAAAGAGATATGTGCTTTTCTATGTATGTAACTATGGAATATTTACATTTATATTTATACAAGTGATTATTTTGTTTTCGCAATATGTTATCTGTAAATGTAATTTTTTTGAGAGATTTACTATGACAACAAGATAATAGTAGATTGTCATACTGTGTCATACTGTTATTCTAATAAAATTAGTGAAATATAGCTAAGTGCTTTATTCTCAATATTTAGTCTATGTTAGTACAGAATTGAATGGGAATTATTTTATAATAAGATATTTTGTACCTCAAAATATGTATTTGATTGAAAAATGACTCATTCATCAAAATTGTTCCGTCAAAAAAGTAATACAATTAAACTAGGACGAGTAAGTTTTTTTCTAAATTTATTATAAAATAAATAATTAATAAATTTCAGTAATTCAATTAAATAAAAAGGCAATATCAAGAACATAATTACTTTACTACCTGCGGTTTATCAAAATTTTCATCACGTTAAAGCCTCGATTCTATCCTGATACAATATATGCATCTCTTTAGTATACTAATTATGAAAGCTACCAGCCGTTGCCCGCTGGGCCAGTAAAATTAATAATTTATAACATTTAGGTCTATGATGAAAGAAATTCTAAAGTTGACAAATTAGGGTCATTAAATACAAGACATCCCTGCCTGCGGGAAGCAAATAATAATACAGACCTAAATTTATTTACATTTTGAAAGCTTTTCTTGTTATTACCTGACATTTTCAAGTGGCCTTTTCACAAATAATTATTTGTTGACCAAAATAGAGGATAAATAGGGTAAAACTTTTGTGCTATTGTAGTTATATTGTACGGAAAAGTACAAAAACAGATTAGAATGTTGAAAAATAAGATCTTTCTTGACATTTTAACTTCCGAAACACGTATAATACAAAGAAAGATGTTTTTTGATTAATAATTCTTGGTTCTCGTTCCTTAATAATTTTGTTTTAATTCTTCATTAAAACAAAAAAAAAATAAAAAACCGTTATTACACAATGTTTTGTTGTTTTATTAGTAAAGCAGGACAAAGCTATGGATTCACAGTAACGTATAGCTTCGCCCTATGTGGAACCGCCTAAATATCTTTGCAACGGTTAATTCTTTTTAAATAAAATTGGGTATACATTTGTAAAAATATTCAGGGATTATAAAAATAATATCATATTCGCAATGTGTCACTTCCGGTTATACCGAAAATACACATCCAATTTGTTATTTTAAATTTTTGAATTCTTTGTTAAATTCTAGATACAGTAAACCTATTGCTATTTAGATCAAAAACATGTTACCGATTTTTATGTAATTTCGTATTAGTATGTACTTTTGCATGTCAAAAACATTCTTGACATTTAAATACCAAAGTCTTTCTTTGGTTCTTTGTGGTTAAGTAAAAACTTAAAAAAAGTTATATAACCCCTTACCACAATTATTAATCGTATCCTAAATACGTATTTCGACAACTAAGTTGTCATCATCAGTAGGTAACGCCGTGGACGCCGTGTAAAGTTGTTGCGTAAGCTGTTGTGCTAGCTTTACTGTACCCCATGTGCGACACCTTGATTAGTGGTTTTGCCTACTGATGATGAACTTAGTTGTCGAAATACGTATTTAGGATACGATTAATAATTGTGGTAAGGGGTTATATACCTTTTTTTAAGTATTTAAATACCAGTAAAACTTATAGTTTACTCTCCAGCAAACGCCAAAGTTGACATAAAAACGGATCTATTTTTAACGGATCATAACTTTGGACCAAAATTGTTTATTTCATACTGATGTCAAAAACGACATTCTTCGGATTATTTACGGTACAAAAAATGGAATATTAAAGTCCTGTAACAAACTTACATCATTTTAATGTAGATTATCCAATAACTTATGAATAAAAATACATTTCTTAAACCAAAGAATTCAATTTTAAGCACTCAACCAATTAGGAAAATGTATTTTTATTTATCTAGGTAGCCATTTCTACGTAATTAATTCTCTTCAACACTTAAAATTTTTATAAAATCAAGCAAGGATTGGTTTAACTTCACTAGCCAAACTGATGAAGTCTATGTGAGACAGAAACACGTATCTTTGGCTGAAGGAAATGTTGGAAAATACAAGGTGTATGTCCATGTGTACAGGTACAGATGTGTGTAATGCACGTCTGTTTCATTTGTAAGAATTGCGTAATACGTGCTTAACGTATTGATGTACTCAAATTTCGTTCATATATTTGTATACCAATCGACAGTAACGGTACGTCTATCTACTAATTTAATATTTTTCTAATACGAGCCATTTTGCTATGGCAATTTTTAGAAGAAAAATTGCAACAAATCGAGTTAGTAAATTGTGAACAGTTAGTTTGATAACTGGTTTATAATATAACAGGTTTTCGTGCGAATCTTTACTTTAAAATTTGTATATATATATATAATTATTTCTTGACCTTTGTATGTTATAGTAGATTAAATTAGTTGGCAATTTAAGGTCTGTTTTACTTTGATATGTATATATTTTAAATTTCTTTGAAAAAAGCATTAAGTGCCGAAATATGTAGGATTATTTTAAATATATACATGTCAAAGTAAAATAGACCTTAAATCACCAACTAATTTAATCTACTATATATACATATATATATACAGGCTGATTCATTTTCGGCCCTCACCATGGGGATCTCGCTTATTATTGGAGATAGAGTATAGGTTTAAATTTGGCAAAGTTGTTAAATTTTGTGTTTGTTATAAATCCGTAAAGAAAATAGACCTGTGACAAATGACCTTCGTTATTTAAAAAAAAAAGCGAAAACCCCATTTTCTTCTTTTACCTGTAGCACCGACACTTGGCCTTGTAGAGAAAAAATAAAAACACATACTTATGGCCATTCTAAACCTCTATCCAGTGGTGTACTCTAAATTTTTATACGACGTTTCGTTTCTTTCTGGCCATCATCAACTATCTAATTTCTTATAGGCGCCATATTGGATTTAGACATCTTCAGAAAGAGTTTTTTTTTCTAATTTCAACCATGTACCGCATGCTGACTAAAGTTTTTGACATTAGGTTTTATTTGAAAGAATAAATTATAAGATTAAATAAGGTAGCCATGGAATTTCAATCTGTCAAACATTTCATTTATTGTTCAATAATAATACAAAAATGTCACACTAACGAAGAGAAACGAAATATGATAAGTATTTTTTATTCTTCGAACCGAAATTCAACAGTAGCGAGTACAAGATATCTACAATTATATCCAGAACGACAACAGCCTCATCGTACCATTTTTCTAGATCTCGACAGAAATTTGGTCGAGAATGGATCGTTTACTAAGTCGCGTAATGGTCAAGACAACAGGAATTTAAATGAAAATCGACAAGATATTTTACAAATGGTAAATTAAAAGCGTGTTTTCAAATTTCATGTTAATCTTGTATTTTTATAGATAAATAATAATCCATCAATTTCTACACGCGAAGTAGCGTCAGAATTAAATTTGAGCCAGTCCAGAGTTTGGAGAACTTTACATAAAAGTAGGTTTAAACCATACAGGATCCATGTTAGTCACTCTTTACTGCCTGGAGATAATTTGAGAAGGCTAGAATATTGTAATTGGTTAATGGGAAGGATAGAAAATGACGAAAATTTTTTAAGCAAAATCATCTGTTAAGCAAAATCATCTGGTCAGATGAAACAAAATTTACAAATTCTGGAATGTTCAACAGAAATACGGAGCACTATTGGCAGTACAAAATCCCCGACAAAACAGGGCTAGAAGACCACAACATCGTTTTGGAATAAACGTTTGGATGGGTATTTTGGCAAATCGTCTCTTAGGACCAGTTATATATGAAGAACATTTAAATGGAGAAAGATATTTAAACATTTTACGTACATACGTATCTGACTATCTTGACGACAATATCCCATTAAATCAATTACAATATTTATGGTGGCAACAAGATGGCGCACCAGCACATAATGCAGCTGTTGTTAGAAATTTCTTAAATCAAGAGTTTGCAAACCGTTGGATTGGAAATAGGGGAGTTGTTGAATGGTCTGCGAGATCACCTGATTTAAGTCCGCTAGATTTTTTTTTATGGGGATATGTTAAAAATAATATTTATAAAGTAGATCCGCCACAAAACATTGAAGAATTACGAGACAGACTTCAGAATGCCTTCGATGCAGTTCCTAGAAGAACTATACAAAGGGCAGTACAAAATGCCAGAAGGCGTGCCCAATTGTGCATTACCGAAGATGGCCAGATAATTGAACATTTACTGTAATTGTTTATTGTTTACTTTTCTATGTATTTTTATTAATGTTTTTGTTATCTTGTACTCGCTACTGTTGAATTTCGTTTCGAAGAATAAAAAATACTTATCATATCTCGTTTCTCTTCGTGAGTGTATGACATTTTTGTATTATTAATGAACAATAAATGAAATGTTTGACAGATTGAAATTCCAAAGGCTACCTTATTTAATCTTATAATTTATTATTTCAAATAAAACCTAATGTCAAAAACTATAGTCAGCATGTGGTACATGGTTGAAATCAGAAAAAAAACTCTTTCTGAAGATGTCTAAATCCAATATGGCGCCTATAAGAAATTAGATAGTTGATGATGGCCAGAAAGAAACGAAACGTCGTATAAAATTTAGAGTACACCATTGGATAGAGGTTTAGAAATGGCCACAAGGAAGTGTTTTTATTTTTTCTCTACAAGGCCAAATGTCGGTGCTACAGGTAAAAGAAGAAAATGGGGTTTTCGCGTTTTTTTTAAAATAACGAAGGTCATTTGTTACAGGTCTATTTTCTTTACGGATTTATAACAAACACAAAATTTAACAACTTTGCCAAATTTAAACCTATACTCTATCTCCAATAATAAGAGAGATCCCCATGGTGGGGGCCGAAAATGAATCACCTGTATATATATATATATATATATATGTGTGTGTGTGTGTGTGTCTTCTAATGTTCTCGCGGTTGTATAATGTTGAAGTGGTTTTTCGGGTATAGTTCCGCGTGTGGATTAGGTTCTGAGAAGAACCTCTATCTCGACGTATCAATGAAATCTCATTCATCTTCATCTGGAGCAGGTTGGCGGTTGAATGTTCAACCACCAACCTGCTCCAGATGAAGACGAATGAGATTTCGTTGAAACGTCGAGATAAAGAACCAAATCCACACGCGGAACTATACCCGAGAAACCACTTCGTCATTATACAACCGTGAGAACATTAGAATGCATATAGATATATATATATATATATATATATATATATATATCTTGATTCCGGGTTTTCTTCCGCGTTTCCACTGTTTGGTCTTCATAAAGATCGGTGCTGGTTTCTGGACGACGTTTCGGCAAAAATACATTTGCCATCTTCAGATCTGCGATAACTGTTTGCTTCTGGTTACTCGTAAACAGTTTACGAGTAACAAGCTTCTGAGCCTTGAAAATTATATCGTTACGAATCCACTCGACGAAAACCGAGTGTCGTAAAATTTACGACACAGTAGTATTGCAGGGCTAAAGGTCCTCGCAAGTAATTCCGTCCTCGGCTGACGCCTCGGCCGTAAACAACTTTCTCGTCCTTTAAAATGTCACTTTTCGTCCTTGATAAATGAAATACCAATATTTAACTTTACTAAATGACTTGTAATAGATACCGTCAATAAATCACTTGCAGAAATTTTCGATATTCTAATTCATAAAGTCAGAAAAACAGTTTTTTCACAAATTTTCCATTCCAGACGCATTTTTATTCTACAAAAATATTATTTAAAATAGTTTACCTATAATACCTTTTCTTATCTTTTTTGACTCCTTCATAATCAAAAATTATTATTATTTCCATTATTCATTTCTATTTATGTTTTTTATCCATTATTTATATTTTTCCGGACCTAGCTGGCAGTGCTAAAAAGGGAAACTCGATATTTCCCGGCCGTTTCTATGAATACAGCATAAATGGCTTGCCGATCAGTTCAAGCGTGCGCCATACAGCGAATCTCAGTCAGTGGGCAGCGAAAACCCGGGCATATTTGAATGAAACCCATCCGATAATGCATACAAGAGGGTGACAGAGGCTGACTGGCTGATTCATTACAGAGAGAGCGTTATGAATGCCTGGTTGGTCCCGGACCAGGTTATTCCAATCTCCTGAGAGAAAACGAAGGGAGAAAACGTTAGCGGAAGAGAGTGATGGGGGCTGGTTTATATTATATGAAAAGATCGTTTTTGCCAAGCAACGGTAATGCTTCAAGACAGCTTGTCGTTGCGTCTCATTTTCGTGTATTTTCCTCTCTTTATATTTGCCCGAATGTAAACATATACAAAAACAATGGTTAATTTATTTTTTGTTTTCCTTTTTTTAGGGCGAGACCTTGTCTGTTTGTTTTGTCGATGTTGCTTTTATTGGTAATATTTTATATTTTTCTTATTTTCTTTTTAGGAACGTTGGGCAAAATACGAAGCTTCAAATTTAAATTAGAATTCTTGTTTTTAACATTACATAGTGTGATTTTGTATTTGATTTCATTTACAAGTCTTAGTTAGTCTCATTAATAAGATATACTATTTTTCAAAAATTTCTTCTCATAAACTGTGCGATCGACTATTCTATAAAAGATGATATTTTCGGTGTTGTTAAATTGCCTCCCCGCAGGTAGTAAAAGAAAGGGTCGGATTTAATCCGTCTTAAAATTAGGTAAATTGCCTCCCAAACGTTTCTAATCATTTAGGATGGATTATTTTTAAGTTAGATTTCTAAATTCATTTGGTTAAGATTTTTAAAGTTTTCCAACATGAATCCCAGTATTATTTTTAGTGAAAGGGGAAAACAGTTATTACTTTTAAACAAGTATAAATATGGTTTCCAAAAATGTTTAAAAAGTGGTGAAAAACGGTGGACTTGTACAAAGAAAACGTGCAAATCTTTCCTTCTTACCCTGGGCGAAGTCGACAACAATATAGTTGTTACAAAACATATTCAGGAACATAGTCATGACGCTGAGATAGAAAAATTACATCGTCAAATTGCTAACACGTGCTGTAAAAGGAAGGCTATCGAAGATATGTCTGAAGAACCTGCGAAAATTATACACGACGCGTACTACAAGAAAATCTTCCATCAACGGTTACCACAGTTGATGTAGCTTGTATTAGAAGAAATCTTTACAACGCTCGTCGGAAAGAGCAGCCTGCATTGCCGAAGAGCATTGAAGATTGTTTCAGAATTCTGGAGGAGATCACAATTGAAACATGTAAAGGTGAACCTTTTATGCTTACTAATAGTAAACTTGACAAAATAGTTGTTTTTTGTTGTAAATCAAATATCCAGTGTATTGAAAAGGTGACACGAATTTATTTGGACGCTACCTTTAATTATTGCGCCCAGTTCTTTTGTCAATTGTTCACTATTCATGGGTATTACAATGGACATTATATTCCATTAATATTTTCGTTGTTGCCTGATAAACAAACAGAGACATATTTAAAATTATTTAATTTAATTACGGATAGCTTTAAAAATAATCATACAAAAGTAGACATTTTGGAGGTTGTAATTGATTTTGAAAAAGGTATCCACAAGGCTGTTCAACAAGCTTGGCAGTTAGCAAAGATAATTGGTTGCCGATTTCATCTTTCACAATCTTGGTATCGCAAAATCCAAGAATACGGCTTGACTTCTTCATATAAAGATGAAAGCTCTGAAATCGGAAAATGGTTACGAATGACATTCGCCCTTACTTTTTTAAAACCTGATGAAGTTAGCGATTGTTTTGTATTTGATTTACTATCTATTGCACCGGATTTGGAAAATATTCGAAAATATTCTTATTATTTAATAGACAATTATGTATCAGAGAACTCTTTAGTTCCTCCACATCTTTGGGCTGAAGATTCAGCAGAACTCACTCACACTACCAATGCTTGTGAATCGTTCCATAAACATTTTAGCGACTCCTTCTATAAAGCTCATCCACATATTTTTGTATTTTTAGAAAAGCTTAAAGAATTCCAAACAGAACTTACGTTAAATTACAGAGTGTGCATTTAACTGCTAAAATTCATAACACGAAGGTAAAAAATCGCAAAAGATTCATTGCAAAAGTGATCGAGTCTTATAAAAAAAACGAGATAAACAGAATACACTTTATTAAATGTATTTCTTTCCATTGTGTATTTTAATTAACTATTTTTAGAGATTGAACATTTTTTGTTTATTTAAGTATAATTTTAATATTTAAGTAATTGTAGATTTAAGGTTTATGTTACATCTTATAATTTATGTATTATATATTTTTGTTTAGTTTGTATTCTACATTTTTTTCAATAAATTCAAAATTTTAATTAACCATTTTTGTTTTATTATTTATCGGCCGGGACCCAATTTACACATATATCTCAGGTACCTAAAAGTTGCAGGAGGCAGTTTAACTATTATTAATAGTTGCTCATTATCTCGGGAGGCAATTTACATGTACCCTCTCATTAATAAGATATACTGATGTCCTTGAAATAAGAAGAAAAAGTACGAAAAATAGAAAGATGTAATTATAGAGAATATAAATCCAAACTATTTTTCAAAAATTTCTTCTCATAAACTGTGCGATCAACTATTCTAATGTAATGTATTCTAATGTAACGTAATGTTATGATTGGTTTGTAACGCATGCCGGGCAACACTCGATTTTTCCGGTCTATTTGATTTAACATGTGCTATACGTCCTTTGGAATGGGTTATAAAGGACCGTGATGGTCTAGTGTGTAGGTCACTAGAATCTCATGAACCCGGCTCAAACCCTGGTCTAGCCAATAATATCGATGGCGTTTTTTCAGTTCCACCTCGACTCAGGCTGACAAAAACGAATACCAGGAGGTAAAACTCTGGGGTAATAAAAGGTGGTCCAACCAAAACGCACGATGTTAATTGTAAATATAACAAAAAGTTTTCAGAGAATTATTTTAATATTTTTTATTATGATAGAAGGATCTATGACAATTATGTATGAAACAAAATATCGGCCAAATGCTCGCCACGGCTTCGGTGGCATACCTCTATCCGATGGTCGATATTTTCAATGACTCTGAGACATAATTGAGGTTCAATGTCGTTAATGTTTCGAATTATCTCATCCTTTAGCTCTTGAATTGTTCTTGGCTTATTGACGTACACTTTTTCTTTTAAATATCCACAAAGAAAGAAGTCCAACGGTGTCAAATCACATGATCGTGACGGCCAATTAACATCGCCACGACGTGAGATAACACGGCCATTGAATTTCCCGCGCAAAAGAGCCATTGTTTCATTGGCTGTGTGGCAAGTGGCACCATCTTGTTGGAACCACATATCGTCCAGGTCCATATCCTCGATTTCTGGCCACAAGAAGTCCGTTATCATCTCGCGATAGCGAACACCATTCACGGTAACTGCTTGGCCGACCTCATTTTCGAAGAAGTACGGCCTGATGACGCCGCCAGCCCATAAACCGGACCAAACAGTCACTCTTTGTGGATGCATAGGCTTTTCAACAATCACTCGTGGATTCTCATTTGCCCAAATGCGGCAATTCTGCTTGTTAACGAATCCACTGAGGTGAAAGTGTGCCTCGTTGCTAAAGATGATTTTCTTTGTAAAGTCACCATTCACTTCTGTCTGTTCAATCAACCATTCGGCGTATTGACGACTCTTGAAATGGTTAGTAGGCTTCAGCTCTTGAGTCAATTGAACCTTTTAAGCGTGTAAATTCAAATCTTTATTCAAAATTCGCATCAGTGATGTTCGTGAGATGTTCAATTGTTAGGCACGACGACGAGTCGAGGTTGACGGCTCTTCTGCCACACTATCGCGAATAACAGCAATGTTTTCCGCAGAACGAACTGGGCGAGCATGCACAGGTGTTTTCACATTGCCTACAGACCCGGTTTGCTGAAATTTGCGCACAATTCTCCCGATTGTGAACACATTTGGTCGATTATGCTGACTAAAAAAATCACGAAGTGCACGAAATGCATTTTGATTTGAACGCCCATTTTCGTAAAAGGCTTCAACAATCTTAACGCGCTGCTCAATTGTGTACCTCTCCATGGTTGAATTTGTCAAGCACTGAAACTAAGAAATGTCAAATTAAGTTGGGCAAAAAACTTGACGTTAAGGTGTGACTCACAATTAACATCGTGCATTGTGGTTGGACCGCCCGTTAGTTTCAACTCGACAGCAAATGCTTGGTAATGTAAATTTGATTCTGCAGGGAGAGTTCTTCAATTCTATCTTTGTGTAAAGTTTTGCAAGATAACATTTGTATGGATACAGGGAATCACTCTGAGTTTTTTTCATTTAGTCATTATTTAATATTATTTTCTGAAAATGAAAACAAGCACATAATAACAAGCCATCGAAAAAATTTATAATTGGAGTAGACTGTGAAATTGGGTTGGTACTTTAGCCAGTTCCACATAATGACATTTATTATTTGACATTGAAACTATAAGTATATATATATATATATATATATATATATATATATATATATGAAATGATGGTTTCTCGGGTTCTTGTCCGCGTGTGAGATGTATCCTGAGAAGGATTGTTGTCTCGACGTTTCGACGGGATCGCACTCGTCATTTTCTAGAGTTGTTCTTTCACTTGACGCTGAAGAGTAACTGCCGATCGTGTCCTCGGGTGTCTGCTATTATGTTGCACAATGGGAGGTGGGGGTTGCGCTGCTGCCGTCGTGCGTACCCGGCTTCGCGTGATTGGTCCGGGTGTCTGTGATTCCTGTGTGGGGGCGTGTACCTGTCTCGATGTGTTGTGTTTCGCATGAGTCTTGATTTGCATGCCGGCTAGGAGTGACTTCCAGGTGTACGGTAAACGTTGGCCGTCGTCGCGTTTCTTTAGACTTCTAGTCTAAACGTCTAAAGTCAAAAGTCTAAACAAACGCGACGACGGCCATCGTTTACCGTACACCTGGAAGCCACTCCTAGCCGGCATGCAAATCAAGACTCATGCGAAACACAACACATCGAGACAGGTACACGCCCCCACACAGGAATCACAGACACCCGGACCAATCACGCGAAGCCGTGTACGCACGACGGCAGCAGCGCAACCCCCACCTCCCATTGTGCAACATAATAGCAGACACCCGAGGACACGATCGGCAGTTACTCTTCAGCGTCAAGTGAAAGAACTCTAGAAAATGACGAGTGCGATCCCGTCGAAACGTCGAGACAACAATCCTTCTCAGGATACATCTCACACGCGGACAAGAACCCGAGAAACCATCATTTCATCATACAACCGCGAGAACATCAAAATTATCATATATATATATATATATATATATATATATATATATATATATTTAGTGTTTAAAGAATTTTGTTTTTCTTTTTTATTTTATTGGCCGTGTAAACCCCCGCAAACTAAAGCATTAGTTCACTTACAAAATCCGCACAAGCATGTTCGTTCTAAGAAAATTGGTCCCAGGTGTCCAAACACATGTGGCACATGAATGCGTACCCGTGTAGAAAAAACAACAAATGTGAGTTTTATTTGACTTTTCTTTGTTCTCTTTACGTATTGTATCGTAATTCAACTTTCCTGTTCATTTTAGCCATTCTTATTTTTATTTTATGTAAGTTCAACGTTAAATGTTAACTCAATTTGTAATCATCTTTAATCTAATTTTAAACTTAAAAATTGTTAATATTTGTTAAGTCTCCAATTAATTCATACAGATATTAATCACATAAATGTCCCCCTACCATTCTAAGCTATTTTAATTTAATGTTATTTAATTTTCAACGTAAAACACTAACCTAATACGTAATTCATTTCTTAATATAATGTTAAATTTAAAATGGTTAATTCAATTGTTATATCACACAAAACAAACACAGTTCTCATGTTCATTGTAATGATTCTTGTTTCCAGATTCTTGAAAAAGACTGAATTGATAAAAGTCGAAACGTCGCAAACAAACATCTAAATTCAATAAAAGGTCGCTAAAACCAATAAAAATCTATTATTTTTAATATATATATATATATATATATATATATATATATATATATATATATATATATTAAAATAATAGACTTTTTTATTGGTTTAGCGACCTTTAAGCGACCAATAAAAAAGTCTATTATTTTAATATTAAGACACGGCCAATAAAATAAATAAGAAATTTAATTCTTATTAGCACTAAATATATATATATGTATATATAAGAGCCGATATTTCAAATGCCGGCGGACAGCATGGCATCTGAGATTATGTTGACAGCTAAGCTGAACATATATCGACCAGGGAACAAGCAAAAAGTCGCTTGAGCGATTGTGGTCCCGGCACCTGATACACTGACGGATCACAATCTAGTCAAGGGGCAGGTGAAAGTATATGCGGAATGTGCCCTAGAAGCAAGATATCGATATGTCTGGGCAACGTAAAACGGTCTTCCAGGCCGAATTATTTGCAGTTGCAGCCTGTGGCGAAATTCGGCAAGCCGGCTGCGCAAACAAAAAAATCAACATAATGACTGATAGTCAGGCGGCTATTAAAGCCATTATGAGTCAATCTACCAGTTCTAAGCTGGTAAAATATTGTAAATAGATCCTCAATAAACTGGCACAAGACAATACTGTGTCGCTGATTTGGGTGCTAGGACATGAGAGAATTAAAGGCACTCAGATAGCCGATGAACTGGCCAAAGAAAGTACTAATAAGAACTTCATAGGACCAGAACCTGTTTGTGGAATCGCTAAGGATTCCCCTAAAAGGGAGATCTGATTATGTCTAGAAAGAGAACATAAAAAGAATGGAGGTTAACGGAAGGTCAACTCCATACCAAAACACTACTAACTAGACGTGTTTTCAGCCAACTTAATTCGTTGTAACAAAAAAAAATTAAAATAATTATCGGCTTAATAACTGGTCATTGTCTTTAAGGAAACATCTGTACAGCATGGGTTTTGTTAGTGAGCCCTGGTGTAGGAGTTGTGAAAACAGGAGGAATCGTGTGAGGAACTGAAGGAACTCAGACAGAAATATTTCGGAAGAAATCTATTGGATTCTATGCGTGTACTCAAACTTTCCCGGAGGGGGATAGTGGCTTTTATCGAAAACTGAATTCTAACGGAGTTGAACTGAGAGATTATTTAGGATAGTACAAAGAGCAGTGTGCTCAAATGTATAGACGTGCTGACGTCCCAAAACAGAAAAAGAAGAAGAAGAGAAGGACACTATTATTTTCCACAGTTGGATTGCATGAAGATGCATTTATATGAGTTAAAAACTCAGATGACGGAGTATTTCCCGGAAGATGAAAATGATTTCTCGAAGAGATGGGCACTGAATCCGTTTAGTGAAAACGTTGTTGCCGCTGCTAAGTTACCAGTTGAGATCCACGACCAGCTCATAGATATGTCAGCCGACAAAACGCTACAACTGCAGTTTACTTGCTCGTCGAAATTAGTATGGAAATTTAGTCAAAGAAGCATTAAAAATATTAATCCCTTTCGCCACGCCATGTCTTATCTTGTGAAAAGGGTTTCTCGTCTCTGGTTGCGCTAAAAACTAAATACAGGCATCGTCTCTTATCTCTCGAAAACAATTTGTTTTTGTGTAACGTAGATCCACGTATGAAGAAACTTTTAAATGAGAAACAAATGCCACACCATGACATTAATTTCTTTTCTTTACATGTAGATAGCAAGCGCCAAATAAGATGGCGAGAGGAGGGTGTGCACAGAAGCCGTTTTTATAAACGTCCTCGTTATATATTTTACTCTAATAAATTATTAATTTATTAAGTGATAGATGTGTAGTTTACGCCACCTATGGTATATTGCAAATTGATGTAAAACTAAATACAAATCTCCCCAATACTTCTAATCCTGCGCGAACTTACCCCTCCGCCTGCCAACTTATCTGGCGCTTGCTACACTTATTGTAAGTAAAATGTTTATAATCCATGATTTTTTCACATAAATGATTTTTCTTTACTGTTTAGGCTATTTCGCGCCCCCCTTTAATATCGCCCCAGTTTGAAAAACGATGCACTAGATCAAAACGGTCAAAATCGTTTAAAATTCAATAAACAACTTGTCCAATATTTGACGTTAAAAAATAAAATGCGTGATTATATTTTTTATTATTCACGGCTAAGTAGATCATTCATTATGTATGTATATTTCATATGGGTACTTATACACGTTAATATGAATACATAAGCGATTTTGAAAATTCATTTATACAATTTAATCAATGACTCACACATCACGGTGTAAATATAATAAATTTCTAACATCCTGTAATTTCAATATCTTTAAAAATTACAATATCTATTCAAAATTAGTTTCCTTCACATGTTCAACGAAACTGTAACATATGACTCACGCCATGTTTATTAATAATTTTTTTTATGTGTATATGTAATCGCGGTTCTATTTATTTTTTTAATACGCAATTGTTAAATTGCTTTTTCTTCAGTGTGATTTAATATATCCCGAAGTATTTTTTGTTTATTTAATTCGAGAGTAAAATGTAACACATTTATACTTAAATTCCATTTAGTTTACTATTGGTATTTAATTAATAATAACGAAATGGTTATTTGTCCTAATTGATATTTGAGAAACTTCTACTATATATCATTCACTCTAAGAAAGAAAAGTCAGGAAAGATAGGGCTTAAAATAGACGATTGTGATTAGTTAAAAGAAAGGGCGAATTTACGTAGGCAAAACTAAGATTTTTTAACTTGTTCTGTCAAATTTTCTTTTACTGTTAGTACTTATCATAAAATAACATATAATGTACGGTAGTAATTAGGAATACCAATTTGTGTATTATATTAGTTGCATATTTTTGGAGAGGTTCATTCAAATAACATCGCACCTGTGGCGCGCCTATGTACAAGCTGTCTATAAATACGCGTACTAACTACACGTGGCGATGTTCTTTGCTAAATTTGGAGTCTAATATCCTAAAACAAAAATGTCGCACCATGCTACATGTACTTTCAACTTTCTTGTATTGGCAGGTAATACAAAAAAGTTTAGTTATATTTAGAAATGCGAAACAAATACGTAACAATATATACCACGAAAATTTAATGTAAATAGATTTATTATAATATAAATTTATATTTTTTATATCCTTGACAAAGGCATCATTGCCGAAACATGTAGGGTTGTTTTAAATATATATACTTTGAAGTAATAAACCAGACCTTTAATCGCCGACTTATCCTTGATAAAGGCATCATTGCCGAAACATGTAGGGTTGTTTTAAATATATATACTTTGAAGTAAACCAGACCTTTAATCGCCGACTGATTGAATTTACCATATCATACCAAGGTCACGAAAATATTATATATATATATATATATATATATATATATATATATATATGTATTGTTATGGGACAAACTGCACCCATATTTCTGCAGCTAAAACGGAAAAACAGATTAAACAATGCACAAAACACAATTAAAAAGGGTGAAATTGGCGAATTTATTTTGTAAAATCAGTATCAAAAGGTATATAAATTAATATGACGAGAACTGTATAATTCAAATTAACTTATTTTTATTTTTAAAACTTACTTTTATATTCCTATTTTTAATTTCATAATTCAAATATTTAGCGCGAAACTACCGATATCTAATTTATCTACATCGAGATAATGTACTTGATACCGATTTAACACGCCCTCTTTATAATTTAGAATAAACCCGAAAGAATGCAACTTTAAATACGTTATTGCAACATAACCTAATATTAAAACGTAAACATTTTGTATTTGAAAATTATTGTAAAAATTTTATAAATTTGTTAAAAACAAAATATTAGTCAAATTCAACGTAGAAATCCATGTAATGATGATAAAATTTCGAGGCTATTTGTTAATATGAAAATAGGCCTTGGAAAAATAAAAGAACAAAAGGAAGCCGATAAATATTTTACAAGATATGGCCGTGTTTTGGAAGTTATAAAAAGTTTAATTAAAATTACCATTAAAATATTCAAAATTTCTCATTAAAGTACATTAAATTGAAACACAAAATATCAGCCAACCTTTTGAAACATGAACCAGCCGAGCACCGCCAAGAATACGTCTGTTATCGAAGATAGCATCATTTGGAAATCGTAACTTCGACGAGTGAGCATCTTAGACCATCGAACGACGCTAAAGCCGATATCAAGATTCCAAAAGCCGTACTTGGTGTTTCCCAACAAACATCGCTTCCAGCCTAATTCATCGTATAAAATCTTGGAACACAAGTTCTTAAATAAACGATTTACTTCTTTTATTACCTAAAATTTATATTTCACTAAGAAAAATCATTACAACTTATTAAAATATCTACAAAACTTCAAAAATTTATTATCTATTACATCGTCAACACCATCATAATTGAAACACATAATTTTTATATAATATAATCACGTAGTGCTTACCTTATTTGTAAAATAGTTTAACATAATTGATAATCTAGTTTTTTTGTTCACAAACACAACTTTTAAGTATAATTTGATACACATGTGCAACTATAGAAATACCATTAATAAACACTTGTTAGCTTTATCATAATTTGTTACAGTTTCCTACTTTTTATTCCAATATATATTTTATTATTTTCTTTCAACAAGTCTTTTTTATTTGTTAGTATTTAGTTGTTGAGTTAAGCATATTATATAGACATAAAACATCATTTTTGGGAGATAATTCGCAGATCTACGAAGATTCTGAGATACTTTATATCTACATTATTTTAGAATTGTGCTCTCCGACGGCTAGAAGATTTATCATATGTGTACAGATGACGTTAAACCTATTGTGAATTATTTAATTATGGCGCCCAATATTTAAATTCAAATCTTCAACTATTACTTATATAAATCATTCATTATTCACTTTAGTCCACTTAGGATTAACAGCCGCATTACAATTTGGCCCTCTAATGTGGCGGCGCTTATTTTTACACCATTACGACATTATTACAATCGGGCCAGCCCAACTTTGGGGTTACTGTTTTATTACATAACATAGTATATCATTTCCCTAGACCAACACACAAGGGGACGTTTTGGCTAACAACATTTTTCGCATCAACGTGGGCCTATTTAACATTACAGCCTCACTGTAATATATCAGTTATATTTATTTTTATACCAGCTTCAGCGTATAACATCAATATATATATATATATATATATATATATATATATATATAGATATATATATATATATATATATATATATATATATCATTTGATAAATTCTTAGAGTTTTCGGCTTTTATATTAAATATTTTCAAGTTGGTATGTTCTTTTGCGAAGTAAATGTGAATGTAAACATTGCTGTCTACAAATTAGAACGCAAATCATACGAAATTTTATTTGCGTTAATTTTGTTCTCGTTGGGATTTGAACCCAAGTCTACGGTTTGCCGTAAGATTTGCGTTGTAATTTGTAGACAGCAATGTTTACATTCACATTTACTTCGCAAAATAACATACTAACTTGAAAATATTTAATATAAAAGCCGAAAACTCCGAGAATTTATCAAATGATATATTAAATGAACGGCTAAGAAATTATCTAAATATATATATATTTATTACAAAAGGATTACAGAATTAACCATTTCAATTTTAATGACATGCAGCGACATGTCTATAATTTAAAAAGAAGAGCATTTGATATTATTTAATATATGGAGTTTAAGATCTATTAATTTTTTATTATGTTAATTCAAGATATCCTCAAAATTAATTTATAAATACATATATTCAAAATGGTTATTATTTAATAACCATATATATATATATATATATATATACTTACATCCGGTACCCTAATTATTAAAGTGTACCAGAAGTAACAACAACAATAAGTTATCTGCTAATTAGTACATAATTTAATTAATATGTATCTTGAACCAAACAAACGTTGTTATTGTAGCAGCATATCCTCGCGAAGGATGTAAACAAAATGCTCATTAACATAGTTGAGTGACAAGTAAATTAGCGTTAATGTAAAAAACATTGAGCGAACAGCCTTTCAACAGCATAAATTTCTCAAAATTAAATATTCGGGTAGAACATGATTACTATTATAAGAAGACGGTTATCGACCAATTTTAAGATTAATATTAAAGATATTTTAATATGTTTTACGGAAGTTGAAATAGTAAATGTAAAAAGAAAGTTTTCAGTGTTTATTGTAAAAACAAGTTTGCAATTTTCATTGCATGCAATTTTTATTACATGTAAGCGTAATCCAACCATTTTCGTTAGATGACCGCAAAAACATTTTCGTTAGCTGACGCAAAACGTGTTCTATTTCTATCGCAAGCTAGCTGCAATTCTAGTGCTTTTTAAGGATTTTATCATAGCCAAGACATGATGAAAATTCCTGTCTTTTCACAAATACAAGGTGGGGCAAATGTAAAAACCTAAAGTGAATTGGCTGCCATTTTGTTCATTATTTCGTATTTCTTCTGAATTTACTTCTACGCTCGGTCTGGATAATTTCTGTGATGTGCCGATGTGGTTTTTTTTTGTGAATGTGTCTGAAGATATCCTTTCTCCAGCAGGGGCGTACCGATGAGCCTGTTGAAAGGCGAAATACGTATCTACGTCTCTGGGGAGGGATATGTTCGGACACGTTCACAAAAATATTAATAGTGAACCTGTATTTGTGTTCTTCACACCAGATTTTTAATAATATTTTATATTATTAAAAATACCTTTGTATTATACAAAACTGGTGGGGTTTACCTACTCATGTATGTTTCAGTTATTCTGATACATTACACATGCGGTTAGTCCGTAGTATGAGTGAAGACACAAACAAAATGCAGTTTCTAGAGAGATGGCTGTGCCACCTTTGGAAGGGCGTCGTTACTTCACATTGGTTACGTGGACGGGGCGAGGTACTTCGGCTGTCTGACAACAGGCAGCGCTGAATTTACTTCTACGCTCGGTCTGGATAATTTCTGTGATGTGGCGATGTGGTTCTTTTTTGTGAATGTGTCTGAAGATATCCTTTCTCTAGCAGGGGCGTACCGATGAGCCTGTAGAAAGGCGAAATACGTATCTACGTCTATGGGGAGGGATATGGTCGGACACGTCCACAAAAATATTAATAGTGAACCTGTATTTGTGTTCTTCACACCAGATTTTTAATAATATTTTATATTATTAAAAATACCTTTGTATAAAATTAATTAGATTAAGTTGAAAAAATTATATTGGTCAAATGACCGCCTCCTGAGTTGAAGAACTTTTGTGCTCGTTTTACGGCATTTTGAATTGTTGCTCGCAAAACATCTTGCTTTAAATTGGTAATTTCTTCTTCAACGTTGACTTTCAAGACGTGCAGGGCTTGTGGTTTGTTGTGGTAAACGCGAGATTTTAAACGCCCCAAAGGAATAAGTCAGGCAGCGTCAGATCAGGCGATCTGGCCGGCCAGTTCAAATCGCCAAGAAAGTAGATCACACAGCCCGGAAATTTATGTTTTAAAATCTCCATCTTTGCCCCAGTTGTGTGAGCGGTTGCTCCATCGTGCTGGAACCAACAATGCTCGAAACCCAATAGAGCAACTTGTGCCAGAAAAAATTCGTTTAACATCTGTCTGTCCGTCAATCACTTCTTTACTGCAAATGCCGCACCAAACAGTCACTTTAAGGGGATGCGATGGCGCTTCCTGTATTTCATGTGGATTCTCCGTGTCCCAGAAACGAAAATTTTGTTTATTCACATGACCACTTAAGTGGAAATGGGCTTCGTCGCTCATTATGATTTTGGATACGAAGTCATCCTCTTCTTGCACAAGGTTTAACAGAGCATGGGAATAAGTTAACTTCGCTTGACGGTCAGCAGGCAGCAATAGATGAACGGTTTGCATTTTATGAGAAAAAATCTTCTGGTCTTTCACAAATATTCGACGTAATGAGCGTCTGCTGATTCCAAATTGAGTGCAGCGATATTTCGTCGATGTTTGTGAACTCTCTCCGATGTCCTCGGCCACAGCAGCGATATTCTCGGTCGAACGAACAATACGGGGCTACTTCTTGTGACATCTCTAGTGTATCCAATTTGCACGCGACGCTCAGGTAAACGCTTAATTGCTCACGTGCATAGTGCAGGGCAACGAGGAAAACGACGACGAAATTCATACTGCGCTAAACCAACAGATCGTAAATTGGTCAAATAAGCAGTAACAGTTTTTTTCAGTAAAAAATTCGATTAATTTAGCGTCGTCTACGTAGAAAGCATTTATTTCATTCACATCACTTCACGAAAATCTATTGATTTGCACAAATTCGCCAACTGCGGGCACTATATAATATCTGTTCTTAATGCAATTTCAGGCTTTTCCCGGGATTCGAACTTCAGTCCCTTAATAGTTCAAGGGTTAAGAGCGTGGTCCGGCAAACCAGAAGACACAGGTTCAAATCCTGCATAAGGACGAACTTTTTTTTCGGTAAAAAATTCGATTAATTTAGCGTCGTATATGTAGAAACCATTTATTTCAAGCAATAACAATAATTCCGCGTTCTTCAGATGTGTATCGCTTGTTGTAAACTAATTCTGTCTACAATATAAATGTCAAAGCACTATGACATTTGACGCCATTTGCAAAAATTACAGCACATTCATCTTATGACAGTACTTTTGCTCCACCCGTTATATCCAACATTTGGTGTATTGTCCCACATTGTGATAACACGTGTTTTCCAAACAAAAACAATAGTGATTATTGTGTTTGAATGCCTAATCTCTTCCTTTCTTTGTTAACAGCTTTCTTTCCTTATATACCTGTAATTACCAAATTTATGTGCATACACTCATTTCATTTGTAGAATAATCATTATACCATCGTCGCTTGATAAAGCTACAGTGTTAGCGAAACGCGTCATATTTTTGTAAACGTTTAGCAAATATACGTTTTATATAGTGAAGATTAAACAAATTAATTGTTTTGTTTTATTTTACATCGTTTTAATATGGATCTTCACCAAGTAACAGCCTCATCTGTTCAAAAACAATAGTATTTAAATTGTCTCTCTTGAAATATCTGAAGAAAACATGACGAGTTGTTTAAAAGAGTAATTATTAAATGATAAATTTTGTGTGTGATAAACTGATAAATATTTGTGTTAACGATAGTATATTGTACAACTAGTGCTGAAAATAGGATATTTCACACGAGCGTGAAGTTTGAGACACGAGCCGTAGGCGAGTGGTTTAATTATGCGAGTGTGAAATATTTTCAGCACGTGTTTTACACTATACTTTTCCGACGACCGCTTAGTGAGAAGAATTAATTTCAATGAAAATAAAAGAATGATTCACAAAATAATGATATATGATGTATTTCATAAATTTTACATTTAAACCATACAACTTAATCTTTTCTATAATAATTAATAGTGAAATTTGAACAATTTTGCAAAATAATAGGAGAATTGTCCTTGCCATTTTTTTTATTCGAAATATTTTGGATTTCTCGTAGTTGTTGACGCTGTTGTGAAGCCCCCTCTCCAGAGCAGTTTGAAGGCGATGTCGCTGACATGTTTACAGAGTGAACAATTTTTTCAGATATTTCCATTTTTTTGTTAATGGAATTATTTATTTATCCTTTGGCGACAGTGCTGGACTTACAGCCGCCATGACGCTTTAATGTCAAGAGGTCCCCACCAGCATCTACTAGAATCGTCGCCGATGACCTCCTAAATGTATGACCTGTATATAAGTCTGGTGGTGGCAGGTTTAAAAATTTTGCAATTTCTTTTGACATGTTACCGAATTTATTAATACCAACAAATTGTGAGGTGCACTTTCCTCGTTGGTAATTTACAAAGAAGCGATCTCCATTGCTTAAATGCTGTGGTCTCAGACTTGCATATTTCTTGTAGAGATGATAAAACTGTCCAGTTATTGTAAACCTTCGGGGAGTTTTATTTTTTGTGACCGGTATTTTAACTAATAAAGCTGAATTTAAATCAGTTAAATCACTGACTTTTATGTTGCACAATTCAGCCCTTCTTAACGCTCCACTTACTCCGAATACTAGAGCCACCTATTAAAACTTGTAATAAATATATTAAAAATAAAAGTTTAGAATTGCGTCACCTTTGTCAGCAGGTATAATTCATCCGGAGCTGTGTCAATGAACTGTTTGATTTCGTTGGGATTGAAGGTCTGTGACTTTTTAGCCTTATATCCATCAGATTGGCGCTTCAATACAGCTATCAATTTCGAGAAGGTCGCAATGTTTATGTTGTGTTTTGCTACAAGCGACGCTCTCAACATTGAGTATATCGACCATAAAGTGCTCGATTTGTATTTCTTTGATAATTCTCCAAAGTATGCCACCACAACATTTTCAGAAAATGAGTTCGCATTATTTTTGCCTTTCCAATCCATGAAGTTTTTGTAAGCGACATCGTACCTTGCTTTAGATATTGCAGGTAATAAATTTTCAGTGGTTGCAGTTGCTAACTGTTTTACATTGGGAGGAGTTGAGGTTATTTCCTCGCTGTCCGAGCTGGATTCCATCCCAAAACTCTACAACACCTAAAATCGCGTCATTTGATACTCTTATTTTTATGTAAACTTACCAATTAACAATAACTAATTGAATAGTCTAATTTAGACAAAACGAAAACACTAGCCAGTTTACCAACACCGAGTATCAACAACAATTTGACATTTGAGAGTCATTCATTTGACAGTTTCCTATTTGTTATTTTATGATTAGTAGGTTGGCACGTCTGTTACTTTGCACACGGTTCTGCGACGATTCTAATTGGCCCTCTTGAACTTTTCAGCACAGTTTTAGTTACAAGATAACTTTTCAACACAGTTTTGGGTATACAATGCAATTTGAAATTTTCAGTGCTAGTAAATCATGCGAATTTGTTCTTTTTACATTGTGGTCGTCGGAAAAAATAATTTCACGGATTTCACGTAAGAATTGCAAAGTGTAAAGCCACGGCTAAGCGTGCAAGAAAAATTGTGTGCAATGAAAATTGCATGCGATGAAAAGTGCGAACTGTAAAGCGGACTTAGAAATTAATTAATTTTCAGATATTACCGATAAAGAAATTCAACGTGCTTAAATATAAAGTAATAAACACTTTTGTTACGTCGAGGTGCATATGAATTAAAAAAATCGTTTATACTTCCTTTTGCACTGAAAGAAATAACACCATTATACATTTTGTTTTGTTCAATAACTCAAGGCTCACGTAAAAACAAAACATTGAAATGCAAAGCCAACGTCAAAACACAAGAACACAAACAATCTGTTTATTTATATTTACAGTTTGCATCAATCTTATTATTTGTTTGCAATTTTCATACAATCTTAATGAATATACGAAATGTTTCCGGCCTTTTTAATAAGAACACATATTTCGAAGCAGAATAAAATTTATTTTTTGACGTAATCTCCCTGCAACTCGATACATTTGGTCCGACGTTTTTCTCATCCCTTCAAATCGTTAGAAAAATCAATTGTCCAAACTTGAAAAATACTGATTTACAGCGTCTTCAACCTCAGCATTTGACCCATGTTTCCGCCGAGATATTTTTTCAAATTAGGGAACAGGAAAATGTCGCTGGGAGCTAGATCTGGCGAATAGGCTGGATGCGGTAGGAATTTAAACTTCAATTCGTTAAATTTTGACATTTCAAACATGCGCGTGTGAAATAAAAATACATTTGAAATAATCTATTTGGTCATTAGGAAATTCCTTAATTTATTAACGTCTAATTTCTTACTTTAAGCTTTAAAGCGATCATTACCCGAACGGTACTGGTGCCTAGATTACCTGTAGGATTAAGCAATCCTTTTTGCAGGGCAGGTAAATCCATATACTTGGTGCCCAGTTTGCATCCGCCCACTTTTACAATAAAAAATTATGAAAAAGTTTAAAATGTCTTCCTTGTTCTTGAATACACAGGTTAGCACTTCGGCCCATGTTATTAAAAACTTTAATTAAAGGTCAGGTGTTACTAAGCGACAGTTTTCAACAATACGTTCTGAAAAAAGGACACAAGACCTAGGTGGGACCATCTGATATTAAACTTTAGTCATAAAATTGATGTAAATATTCCAGGGTTACTCGAGCAACATGCGGTCTCGTATTATCTTGCTGAAAGTATCCATTATGTAGCTCATCATCGTGCAATTGATTGATGAAAGGCTCAAGTGATTAATATATCTTTCAGCGGTACCATTCAAACATACGCGCATTCTTTCTTTTTTCACACATTTCTTTTTTGCCAAATGTGTACTTTTTTTCATAATTATGGCCTTCAATTTATCTGGCAATGCAGCGCAGTACTGTCCGTTGATTATTGAACCCTTTGCAAGGTAGTCGACAAGAATTATTCCTCGGCTATCCCAAAGAACTGTCACCATCACTTTTCCTGCAGAGAGAACAACTCTTGCTTTCTTCGGAGTTAATTCTTCCACCACAATCTACTGCATTGACTCCTGTTTGGTCTCAAGCGTATGGTGGTGTATCCAGATTACATCGATGGTTGTCAATCGCCGCAAAAATTCCGCCCGATTTTTTTTTTAATATAGACTAAGAAACTCGTCCGGTATATCCGTCCATATGCGCTTTTGGTCGATCGTCAATCGTTTCTAAATCTTAATGTAAAATCTTGTGCGTTCACTCAGATAATATCCCACAAGCCTTAGCTATATCCATAACAGTCAATGGACGATCTTCCATCACAATTTGATGCACTAAATCGTAGATTCCCAAAGTGATCGATATTTACGACTTGCAAGGAGTGTATGAAAGTGAAAAAAGAAATTGGGGGTCCATGAGATGTAAATGGAGGTCCACGATTATGAATTATTGCTTTCTCATCTTCATACCTGGTGGAAAAGGTTTCAGCGTGGTTGCTAATCTCCTAACAAAAAAAGAAACTAACTGGAGATCACTGACCGAGGAGATTTGAGATTAAACCTACTTACATTGATGTTAAATTTTGAAAATGTGTTATTAAAGCATCAGGTTCATCCCTGCCACTAAAAGCATTTATTTTTTACTTAGTTATTTTATGTAATAGATACTTTTACACTTCGTATATACAGATTGACTGAAGTAACGGTGGAAATTGCGCACACTAGCACACACATATTTACGTACATGTGACTCTAATGCCCGTAGGCGTAGTTTAGTTACAATAGTGGGGATACATTCGTCAGTGTTTAGTACGACAAAATGAAAGTATGGGTGTACAGATTTGCTTTAAGAAATTGCAGCCGCTATTATAATAATTAATGTATGTATGCGTTAACATTGAACTGACACAAAACTCTTTAAAAATTGTAACTAAATAACTTTGTATAGTTCTTCTAGGAACTGCATCGAAGGCATTCTGAAGTATGTCTCGTAATTCTTCAATGTTTTGTGGCGCATCTACTTTATAAATATTATTTTTAACATATCCCATAAAAAAAAATCTAGCGGACTTAAATCAGGTGATCTCGCATGCCATTCAACAACTCCCCTATTTCCAATCCAACGGTTTGCAAACTCTTGATTTAATAAATTTCTAACAACAGCTGCATTGTGTGCTGGTGCGCCATCTTGTTGCCACCATAAATATTGTAATTGATTTAATTGTCGTCAAGATAGTCAGATACGTATGTACGTAAAATGTTTAAATATCTTTCTCCATTTAAATGTTCTTCATACATAACTGGTCCTAAGAGACGATTTGCCAAAATACCCATCCAAACGTTTATTCCAAAACGATGTTGTTGTCTTCTAGCCCTGTTTTGTCGGGGATTTTGTACTGCCCAATACTGCTCCGTATTTCTGTTGAACATTCCAGAATTTGTAAATTTTGTTTCATCTGACCAGATGACTTTGCTTAAAAAATTTTCGTCATTTTCTATCCTTCCCATTAACCAATTACAATATTCTAGCCTTCTCAAATTATCTCCAGGCAGTAAAGAGTGACTAACATGGATCCTGTATGGTTTAAACCTACTTTTATGTAAAGTTCTCCAAACTCTGGACTGGCACAAATTTAATTCTGACGCTACTTCGCGTGTAAAAATTGATGGATTATTATTTATCTATAAAAATACAAGATTAACACGAAATTTGAAAACACGCTTTTAATTTACAATTTGTAAAATATCTTGTCGATTTTCATTTAAATTCCTGTTGTCTTGACCATTACGCGGCTTAGTAAACGATCCAATCTCGACCAAATTTCTGTCGAGATCTAGAAAAATGGTACGATGAGGCTGTTGTCGTTCTGGATATAATTGTAGATATCTTGTACTCGCTACTGTTGAATTTCGGTTCGAAGAATAAAAAATACTTATCATATCTCGTTTCTCTTCGTTAGTGTATGACATTTTTGTATTATTAATGAACAATAAATGAAATGTTTGACAGATTGAAATTCCATGGCTACCTTATTTAATCTTATAATTTATTCTTTCAAATAAAACCTTATGTCAAAAACTTTAGTCATCGTGTGGTACATGGTTGAAATCAGAAAGAAAACTCTTTCTAAAGATGTCTAAATCCAATATGGCGCCTATAAGAAATTAGATAGTTGATGATGGCCAGAAAGAAACGAAACGTCGTATAAAAATTTAGAGTACACCACTGGATAGAAGTTTAGAAATGGCCACAAGGATGTATTTTTATTTTTTCTCTACCAGGCCAAATTTGGTGCTACAGGTAAAAGAAGAAAATGGGGTTTTCGCGTTTTTTTTTAAATAACGAAGGTCATTTGTCACAGGTCTATTTTCTTTACGGATTTATAACAAACACAAATTTAACAACTTTGCCAAATTTAGACAAATTTAAAATAAGCGAGATCCCCATGGTGAGGGCCGAAAATGAATCAGCCTGTATACAGACGTATATACTGTATATTACATAATGTATACGTGGACGTTTAAGGTGTTTTGCGATCTTTGTGTGTTAGCTTTATTAGCTTTACTAGCCTACTGAAGATGACAATTCAGTTGTTGAAAAGCAAGCGAATATTATTGTCGTAATACGTTTTATGTCTTTAACCATTATAAAATAAGATTACTCATTAGTAGCTTGCTATAATCGATCGATTCCCATTGTACTATTTATATTTTTACACCCAATATCTTGAAATGTATGTTTCTATTTATAGAAACAGCATTATTTATTTATTTTTCAGGATTATGCATGCATAAAAGTAAACGTACATCTATTACTCTTAACATTTAAACAGTTTTATATTTACAGCTTTTATTTTAATATTAATGCCTGCAGTTGGAGACCTTTTCTTTCCGTATAATCTAATTTACATACAAATAAATAAACAGCACAATTGAACGTAAATGAACTTGAAGCAATATAAGTTCAATATATTTCACATACAGAGACAATTACACAATAGTTTATATATAATTTCAGGGCTATCCTATCCTCTGTTTACTATAGGAAAATATTATTCAACTCCAACAGTCCGATGTCGAGACTTCGTAGAGTAGTTTTAATAAACACAATTTGTTGTCGAACTGACAGAGACCATATTGCCGCTTAATGTGCTCCGCGAATGGGTAAAGCAATTAATCAAGTTGAATTAGTTCTGACAGTAAACAGATCAACTATTCCATGGATTTTATTTACGAAGCGAATTTTATTATTAAAAGTTTACCGAATTGGATTCTACCGAATATTTATATATCACACTGACTGAAGGATATATTTACCATGAAATTCTTAATATATTAGTAACTGCTAGTACCGTTAAGTACCACTTAGAATTAATCTCAAATTAAATTAGAAGTTTAAGTCTAAAGCTATTTCAAAAATGGATACGGTTACTTCATCAAATAAACTCACTTAAAATAGTTATTTGTTAAACTTTTCAAACACTCATTTATTGCAAATTACACTTTTTGTCCCGTAAATATCGGAAATGACTTTATTTTAACAAAATTAGTGGCGTCATCTATTGATGGCAGATTGATTTATTAAATGCCCATCTTCCTAAATAATCTGAAAAAATTTCATGACTTTTCTTCACTATACCTGCTTTCGTCACTTTCAGATAAATTCCTTGGTATCTATCTTCAAGGTAAATACATTTGATAGATAAAATATATTTGAATTTCTTCACCAACAGTTATCGGGTAAATAAGTATCTACTGGAAAATGCAATCATATGAAGTGGCAACGTTGTTAGGGCAATTTGGCGGTCAAACGTGTGGCAGAATATAATCAACCAGCTCCTGTTGTTTTAAATATATATACTTTAAAGTAAAGCCAGACCTTAAATCGCCAACTGATTGAATTTACCATATCATACCAAGGTCACGAAATAATTACAGTGAAAGCTCCCTTAACGGGCAGCTCTAATAAGCGACCATCTCCCTTAATCGACCAAATTGTTCGGAACCGATTTTCGCCCTATCTTTTAATACATAAGACACCTTCCCATAAGCGAGCGCTCCTATAAACAGGCGCGGGCAACATCTTTTTTAGCGAAAGCCAGAAAATATCTCCCACAAGCGACCACGAAGCTCCAACAACCGGGCGAATTAAGATTTTAACACGCATTACATATTTCTAGACTCGGTGATTCCCTTAGGGGATTTACCGTTTAAGAAACAGCTGGTCGTTGGTTCTTTGTGCTTTAGTTGTGATAGAGAATCGGGTGTGTGCATTTTTAACAATGCCTCCACAAAAAGAATGTTAACACTAAAAGAAAAAATGGAAATAGTGAATATAATTGATAAAGAAAAACTATCTACTCGGGCTATAGCAGCGCGATTTTCGATAGGAAGGACGCAAGCTACGATGTTAGGAAAAAATAAAGAGGACATTAGACGTTTATGGCAGTCTGGTGTAAATGTGCATCGAAAAAAAAGTTTTTTCAGAACTGAAGGTTCCAACATCGATAAAGAATGTTATCAGTGGTTCGTGAATGCTAGAAATCGGAAGATACCCATATCTGGAGGGCTTCTAAAAGAAAAAGCAAAACAAATTGCAGAAAAATTTGGCTACACCAGTTTCAGTGCATCTGATGGGTGGCTACAAAAGTGGCGTAAAAGACATAATGTAAGCTTTAAATGCATTTCTGGTGAAGCAGCTGATGTAAACCAAGAGACAGTTGATGCATTCATAGAAAAACTTCCTTCACTATTACTCGGATACCAATGCGAAGACATTTACAACGCCGACGAAAGTGGCCTTTTTTTCGCGCGCTTCCCAATAAGACCCTTTCCTTAAAATCTGAAAAGTGTGTAGATGGGAAATTGGCCAAAGAAAGACTTACAGTGTTGTTTTGTGCAAGTATGACAGGGCAGAAAGAAAAACTACTAGTGATTGGAAAATCGGCTCGTCCTAGAGCACTGAAAAACATAAGCATTAAGGATTTACCTATCAAGTGGATGTCAAACCGGAAAGCCTGGATGACAGGCGATATAATGGGTGAATGGTTAATCGAGCTTGATCGAAAAATGGGAATTGAAAAGAGAAAAAATTTACTGTTTTTAGATAACGCTGCTTCACATCCTCGAGAATTACACCTAAAAAATGTGAAATTAATTTTTTTGCCTCAATACAACCTCTGTTTGCCAGCTACTAGAGCAAGGCATCATTCAGAATTTCAAGCTTTATTACCGCAAACAGATTATCCAACATATTTTATCAAACATAGATTCTTCTAAATCATCATCTGAATTATCAAAAAAAAATGAATATTTTAGAGGCATTATATTTTATCAAAACGGCATGGGAAAAGGTCACTCCATCAACAATACAAAATTGTTTCAGAAAGGCTGGGTTCAGAAAAACGGATGCGACGGTTCCTCTGTTTGACTCTGAGGATGAGGATGACTTACCGTTGTCTGTTTTTGCGACAATGGAGATGATGAGGAGAGCAGCAGAAGATTTAAATATTACCAGTGACCAGAACCTAGACGAATTTATAAAAATTGATGATAAGACACCAACAGAAAATGATGATTTTGAAAACCAGACTACTACATCCAGTCAAGTTAGTGAAGCTAACGAGACCGATGACGAAATAGAAGACGTTCAAGAACAAAAAGAAAATAAAATAAAGTGCTTTGACGAAGCTTTAAATTGCATCAGGAAACTGAAAAAGTTTTCTACATATGACTATGTGGCTTTTGAACATATCAAAAATCTGGAATGTCATTTTCAGAAGTGCCGTATGGAAGAACAGCAAAGGAAAATGAAGCAGTCATCCATTTTAAGATATTTTCCAGCTGTTCCTAAATAACTTGTTTGTGTCTATGTCATTACATATTATGTACATACATATATGTATGTACCTATATAGTAGTTACATGTTACATACGAGTTCTGTTTGATTTCTCAGAGTTTTCTTTTAAGCGGGCACCTCCCATAAGCGGGCAAAAATCCTGGAACCGTGACTGCCCGCTTATGAGAGCTTTCACTGTATATATATATATATATATATATATATATATATGTTACTCTTGATGTTCTCGCGGACGTATGATGAAGGTGTAGTTTCTCGGATTCTTGGCCGCGTGTGAGTTTTGTCCTGAAAAGGACTATTTACTCAACGAGATCGCACTCGTCATTTTCAGGAGCTGGAGATCGTCTGATGTGCGCCTAGCACTACCTCTTGTTATATGCTGCTGTGTCGGGAGGGGGCGTCCCCCTATTGACGTCATGCGTGCGCGGCTTCGTGTAATTGGTCCGAGTGCCTATAAGTTCCCTGGTCGGTCCGTGTGTATGTGTAGGGGTTGCGATCTGTCGGGATTTGTTTGTGTTTTTATTTGTCGGTGAGCTAGGAGCGGTTTCCATGTATGCGGCAAGCGCTGGCCGTCGTCACGTTTATTTAAGCACTTAGGACGCTTTTCTATTTCTATCGCTTCTCTTGTAATTCTCGTCGTTAGGTTTTCACTTTTGGCTAGGATCTTCGTGTTTTCAAAGTCGATTGAGTGCCCTGTCAGAAGTTTATGTTGTGCTAACGATGACGTTACTTCTTTCTTGACGACCGCGTTTCGGTGTTCTTCTCTTCTCACGCTAACTTGCCTGTTTGTCTGCCCCACATATGATTGATCACACACTGAACATGGTATTTCGTAAACGCCCTGATCTTCTAGAGGAATTCTGTCTTTCGCATTACCTATTTCATCGGCTATTTTTCTGGGTGTTGTGAAAACGGTGTCGATGTTGTGTCTTCTTAATAATCTACTGATTTTGTCTGTAGTTCCCTTTATATATGGAAGGAAAGCTCTGGACGCGTACTCTTGTTTTTCTGTTTTTCTGTTGACGTTAATTCTGGCTTTATTTATTGTTTTTGATGAATAGCCGTTCGTGATGAGGGCGTTTCTTATGTTCCTTCTTTCTTCGTGTATGTGTTCCTTTTCTGTTAGTCTCTCAGATCGCAAAACTAGTGTTTTTACAACGGAATTTAGTTGTGCCGGGTGATGGTGTGATTGTGCTTTTAAATATCTATTTGTGTGTGTGGGTTTTCGATATACCGTGTGTCCCAGTAGTCCGTTCTCTTTCTTGATTACCAACACGTTCGAACGATATTGTAAAACATGTACCTACTATTTTTGTGATGATAACTAGGGACCAGACACGAGAGGCCGATGACTCATCGCCCACGGGCGTACTATTGAAAATTTGTATTTTTAAAGAGTTTTTAATTTTATTTATATAATTGGAAAACAAACCGGTGGTGATCTATAAAATATGAAATACATTTTTATTTCTTCATTTTGTGGTTCAAGTTGAGTAAAGGTGTATTAATATTAACTAGCAATACTTTATCAAGATTCTCTTCTGTAAAATCTGTTCTCTTTGAATGAAATACATTCTTGTAGATAGAAAACATCCTTTCTATATCGCAACTGGTTATAGGTACATACTGTCAATTTTATCTCACCGTATTTAGCAGTTCGCTTTTGAGGCATTGTCCCCATACACAATTGCCGCAATGTTATTGAATCTAGATTTCTATTAAAAACTGCGTCTAACTTTTGCCGAAGTCCACATCCGAAGTCACTTGGAGTATTTTTAAACTATTAATAGCCACGTCTAATGTGGTTAATACATCATTTAATTTAAGATTTGGATTTTCAAAATAAGTGATTAGTTTTGGCAAATTTCCAAAGTGTTCCTGAAGAAAGTACAACTGATTTTTTTAAATTTGGAATTTGTATTAGTTCCTTGCACTCAAAAATACTTCGAGCATCGTCATTTAAACAAAAATTTTGTAAAGTATCGAAATTCTCTGCATAAAAACTAGTAGCTTCCAACCATGTTCCCCATATAGTTATTACTGGAGACGCAGTGACAAAGATGGAAGTTTTTTTCTGTAAAGAGCTACCCACAATGGTGCTTTTCTGAAAACTTTTTTAAAAGCGGCTACAAGTCTATCAACTTCCGGAAATGTGTCTCTGATATATTCACAGATTCTGTGGAGCGCAGGTGCTACACATGTAATATGCAGCATATTAGGATATGTTTCCTCAGAGACACCTTTCCGGAAGTTGAGAGACTTGTATCCGGTTTTAAAAAAGTTTTCAGAAAAGCTAAATTCCAAATTTAAGAAATCAGTTCTTTCTTCAGGAACACTTTGGAAATTTGCCAAAACTAATCACTTATTTTGAAAATCAAAATCTCAAATTAAATCATGGATTAAGTACATTAGATGCGGCTATTAAAAGTTTGAAAAATAGTGACTTCGGATGTGGCCTTCGGCAAGAGTTAGACGCATATATATCCAGATTTAATAACATTGCGGCAATTGTGCATGGGGATAGTGCCTCAAAATCTAACTGCTAAATACGCTGAAATAAAAGAATATTTCCAGTTTGCACCTATAACTAGTTGCGATGTAGAATGAACGTTTTCTATCTACAAGGATATATTTCATTCAGAGAGAACAAATTTTACAGAAGAGAACCTTGAGAAAGTGTTGCTAGTTAATATTAATACTCCTTTACTTAACTTGAACTATAAAATGAACAAGTAAAAATGTATTTCGTATTTTATAGATCACCACCCGTTTGTTTTCCAATTACATAAATAAAATTAAAAATTCTTTAAAAATACAAATTTTCATTAGTATGCCCGTGGGCGATGAGTCCTCGGCCTCTCGTGTGCGGTCCCTAGCGATAACTATATTTGTATGTATTTTATACGTTGATGACTCATTTTTCATAAACTTTAAATTGTTAAACAAGTGAAATGTAAAAATACAAAACCCTTTCTCCTAGATTTCATATATTTTTAAACATAAACATCTATATAATGTAAACATTTATTTAAATTAACATCTCGTAATCTTTGATAATATAAAGAAATCTTGTATTTTTAAAACGTAACTAGGAATAATATGTAAATTTATTCCGCATTCATTTCTAGTATTGTTTGAGGTTACACCAGATGACCTTTCAATTACGTCGATTAATCTAAAAATGTGTTTGTTGCTCCACCCTTTAGATACAAAAACAATCTAATAAGACCGTCAGATTTCCAGAGGAGTACAAGAAGTGGAAAAACGTTAATGTTCGTCCGATGCTGTGGTGAAATTTTATGAACACTTATAATTTACTGCTGCTTATGTGCCATTAGATAGAACTCGACTAAAAACTCATTATCATTCATACATAAATAAACCAAAGGCGGAAAAGTTTCTTCTGTTTATGACAATGGAGGTCTCGAAAATTAAATGACCACTTTAAGAATATGGATTTTAATATTCTTTTTTACATGACCTCTTCCATCGAATAAAAATGTAAATTTGTAGCCGTGATTTGAATACCGGACTATTATCTTAGGAATTAATTCTTCTTCGTTATATACGGAGTGGTTTTGTAAGTTTACTAAAGCATCACAATATGTAGGTGAATTGAAAAACTTGTAGTCGTTAAAAATTATAGAAAATACTACAAGAATGAAATAAAATAATGATCTCATAAGATATTTACAAGAAATCAGACCATTAAATAATAAAACTGGCCTGAAAAATACGCTTTATTGAAAATGTATTATAATAGTATATTATTCAACGAGCATATGGCTGTTAATCACCAGGGTGAGTTTAAATATTTCAGAATAATTGAAACATACATGAGTAGGTAAACCCCACCAGTTTTGTATAATACAAAGGTATTTTTAATAATATAAAATATTATTAAAAATCTGGTGTGAAGAACACAAATGCAGGTTCACTATTAATATTTTCTGTGAACGTGTCCGAATATATCCTATCCCCAGAGACGTAGATACGTATTTCGCTTTTCTACAAGCTCATCGGTACGCCCCTGCTGGAGAAAGGATATTTCCAGACACATTCACAGAAAAAAACCACCTCGCCCTATCACCTTAATTATCCAGACCGAGCGCAGAAGTAAATTCGGCGCTACCTGTGGACGGTATGCGAGGTACTTCGGCTGTCTGACAACAGGTAGCGCCGAATTTACTTCTGCGCTCGGTCTGGATAATTAAGGTGATAGGGCGAGGTGGTTTTTTTCTGTGAATGTGTCTGGAAATATCCTTTCTCCAGCAGGGGCGTACCGATGAGCTTGTAGAAAAGCGAAATACGTATCTACGTCTCTGGGGATAGGATATATTCGGACACGTTCACAGAAAATATTAATAGTGAACCTGCATTTGTGTTCTTCACACCAGATTTTTAATAATATTTTATATTATTAAAAATACCTTTGTATTATACAAAACTGGTGGGGTTTACCTACTCATGTATGTTTCAATTATTCTGATACATTACACATGCGGTTAAGCCGTAGTATGAGTGAAGGCACAAACAAAATGCAGTTTTCTAGAGAGTTGGCTGTGCTAACCTCTTTGGAAGGGCGTCGTTACTTCACATTAATTATGTGGACGGTATGCGAGGTACTTCGGCTGTCTGACAACAGGTAGCGCCGAATTTACTTCTGCGCTCGGTCTGGATAATTAAGGTGATAGGGCGAGGTGGTTTTTTTCTGTGAATGTGTCTGGAAATATTCTTTCTCCAGCAGGGGCGTACCGATGAGCTTGTAGAAAAGCAAAATACGTATCTACGTCTCTGGGGATAGGATATATTCGGACACGTTCACAGAAAATATTAATAGTGAACCTGCATTTGTGTTCTTCACACCAGATTTTTAATAATATTTTATATTATTAAAAATACCTTTGTATTATACAAAACTGGTGGGGTTTACCTACTCATGTATGTTTCAATTATTCTGATACATTACACATGCGGTTAAGCCGTAGTATGAGTGAAGGCACAAACAAAATGCAGTTTTCTAGAGAGTTGGCTGTGCTAACCTCTTTGGAAGGGCGTCGTTACTTCACATTAATTATGTGGACGGTATGCGAGGTACTTCGGCTGTCTGACAACAGGTAGCGCCGAATTTACTTCTGCGCTCGGTCTGGATAATTAAGGTGATAGGGCGAGGTGGTTTTTTTCTGTGAATGTGTCTGGAAACATCCTTTCTCCAGCAGGGGCGTGCCGATGAGCTTGTAGAAAAGCGAAATACGTATCTATGTCTCTGGGGATAGGATATATTCGGACACGTTCACAGAAAATATTAATAGTGAACCTGCATTTGTGTTCTTCACACCAGATTTTTAATAATATTTTATATTATTAAAAATACCTTTGTATTAAATATTTCAGTTTATTTAAATATATTCTAGGATTTTATTTTAAATATGTTCGAAGTAATTCCCTTCAGCAATGATACACTTAACCATTCTTTTTTTCCACTGTTTAAAAGCTCCCAACTAATCTTCTTTTGGAATAACTTCAAAATAAGCGTGAATCGGTGCACACGAACTGCGGTCAGCTCTGGGATGTCCTTTAATCCGACACTCGAATTGCGGTCAAGAAATTTTAACTTACCTGGCTCATCCTAATTTTACCTCGAATTAAGGTATTGAGTGTAATTAGTACAGAAAAGAAAACAAATAAACAGAAAATACAAATATTTATTTATAATACTACATTACACAAAACTTCTGAGAAACACATTTAATGTAATTATATCTATTAATATTTTTTTGATTCCAACTGTTGAATCTTAGCAATAATGAAATTTTGTTTTCAATTACATCTCTCCTAACTTTTCTAAGTACGTTTAAGGTTACTGAGTTAATTCTAATATATGTATCTGTCTGCATAGACTTCAGTGAATTTAAAAAAGCATATATATTGAGATGCGCGGAAAAGCTGTTATTATTAAATTTGGAATGGAAAGATTGACATGTGTTTGTTGTTCGTAAGAGAGAAGCAGTGACACAGAAGCGATTACATTACTCTTCAATCAAGGGACACTCACTACTTCTGTGCGGCAGAGACTTCGGGATAGCAAAAAGACTAGTTCGCATGCAAGACCGAATTTATCTTCCTGAAGAATATTATGAGGTTATCAAAAAATCCTCAAGAAAGTCTCTCTTCTCAATAAAAAGAGTGCATAATAAGGAAATTTTAGACTTTAAGAAATGGTGACCCAAAAATTACAAGAAAATTATCCTGTCCATCGACTCCTATGGGAGAAAAATAAAAGATGAGAAAACGACTTTACAAATTTCTCAGTATAACGAATTCGAATGTGATTGCAGACAACCTGGGACTGTTAAAGTACGCCCGTTTATCGATGGGTTTATTTTCTATGAATTTTCTTTGGGAAAACCAGCTGGAGTTTGTCATACTCTGCCAACAGAGCCTGCTTACACAGGAAAAATCGCTACTAATTAAAAAAATGGACCATTTAAAGAAACTTGTCCAGTATGTACCAGAAGTCAAGAAATTCTTTCATGATGAGCTGCTTTTATGGCCTACCACTAATAATCTTGAGCCACCAGAGGATGATTATTAAATAACACTGTTTCTGAACATGTTCCTTATCTAATAACTTTTTGTATTAACATTATACTGGAGTTTTCTTTCGGTCTATTTGGAAAAGGCTATAACTACAAAAACAATTTCTTTTGTTACAGCTTATCTAAATTTTTTATGTTCTTGTTTTTTATTAAAACTTTAAAATTTATCATAAATTTTCTTGTTCTCTTGTTCTGCTGTAAAATTTACTTTTCTGGAATTGCGGCCTTTTCGAAATAACCGATTCAATTGACTCCCTGGAATGTGACCAGGAAGAGGAAGGTTGTCTCGTGGAATTCTCCCTCCTCCGGATAATGCCCTGGTGCACAAAAGAGTTGTCTTTCCATGTAATTCACGACCTTGGTTTCGAACTAATGATACATCCACTATGACTTAGCACGTAGTGATTTTTATTTATCTCCGAAGCAAAAACAAAGTATTCGGGGAACCAGATTTGACAGCGACAATGACGTTGCGACAGCATTTTCAAAAAACCAAGTTGGTAGTCGTTACCAACATGAGAGAACTAAATGGTCTGGGTAGCGTAAAGCTGTTTGGACAAGAGTTAGAACTAACCGATGAAGTGAAGTATCTAGGCATAACACTTGATGCGAAACTAAATTGGAGCAGACACCTAGTCAAAGTGCCAGACAGGGCGGCGTAGCTCTTCTGGAGATGCAGAAGAGCTGTTGGCAAGACCTGGAGACTAAAACGAAATGTGGTACACTGGTTGTACACAGTAGTAATAAGACCAACGATTACCTATGGAGCAGTTGTCTGGTGGAGGAGGACGGAACGGACATCGTCGGTTGGGCTCTCCAGCGACAGGCTCTGTTGAGAATCACGGAAGCTATGAACAGCACGGGAACCGCCTCCATGGAGGCCATCGTGGGTCTCCCTCCGCTGGAACTATTTGTAAAGGTGGAATCAATAGCTCTGATACTGAGGCTGAAGGCCAATGATGTATGGTGTCCTAATAAGGTTGTAGGAAGCCATTTAGATATCACAGGAACTATATTGGAAGAGCCGATATTTCAAATGCCGGTGGACAGTATGGCACCTGAGATTGTGTTTACAGCTAAGCTGAACACCGACTAGGGAACAGGCAAAAAGTCGATCGATCGATTATGGAGCCGGCACCTGGTACACTGATGGATCACAATCTAGTCAAGGGGCAGCTGCAGGCATATGTGGAATGTGCCCTAGAAGGAAGATATCGATATGTCTGGGGAAGCATACTACAGTTTTCCAGGCCGAATTGTTTGCAGTCGCAGCCTGCGCCGAGGAAATTCGGGGGGGGGGGGGGGCTGCGCTAACAAAAAAATTAACATAATGAATGATAGTCAGGCGACTATTAAAGCCATTATGAACCCATCTACCAGGTCTAAGCTGGTGAATTATTGTAAGCAGGTCCTCAATAAACTGGCACAAGACAATACAGTGTCGCTGATATGGGTGCCAGGACTTGAGGGAATTAAAGTCAATGAGAGCTGACAAACTGGGCAAGAAGGTACGAATAGGAACTTCATAGGACCAGAACCTGTATGTGGAATCACTAAGGATTCCGCTAAAAGGGAGATCTAGTTATGGCTAGAAAAAGAACATAAAAATAAATGTAGGTTAACTGAAGGTCAACTCCATACCAAAATACTACTAAGGGAGCTGGATGCAAAGTTTTCAGCCAACCTAATTCGTAGTAACAAAAAAGAAATTAAAATAATTACCGGGTTAATAACCGGACATTGTCCCTTAAGAAAGCATTTGTACAAACAGGAGGAAACTAGCCTTCATGTAATGCTTTATCTTTGTTGGGTGATTTCAGTAAAATGTAAATACAGATACAAATCACTTGTTTAATTGATTTGTATCAATTTGTATACATTGCTTCACTAGCTTGACTGATGACGCCTAGATGGCAGAAACATATGTATTAAGCAGAAGTAAATGCTGAAAATACGAGGTGTATTGTCCATGTGTACAGTTACAGATATGTAAATTATTTACATGTCTGTTTCATATTGTAGCAATGCTTTATACGTGCATAACGTATTGTCATACATAAACATAAGCTTTTTGTATAAATAAGATATAAGTCAGGAAAGTAATAAAATATGTAACGGAGCGACAATGGGGAAAAATCCTACTGGAAGGCTTACAACGCTATAATTTGTTGAATTAAAATATTCTATTCTTGAATACCGTTTAAAATACGAAATTTTTTCTTTGATATTATTTATTTGTCACTTTATGGTGATTTATCTTTTTGTCTTGGGAACGCGTGTTCTGAGAAACCCTGTTTGTTTAAGTCATTTACTCTGTAATTTATTTGTACTGGTGAATATAATATTTTTAAACATTTCTAATTAAACTCTTTACTTCGATTTAAGTGCATGCTATGTTCCCACATCCTTTTTGAGACCTGTCGTACGTCAATTGAGACCATGAGCCTCTATAAGAAGTACTATAAATTTCCAAAGTAATAATTAAGATGTATATTCTCTGGAAATGGGAAAAGAAAAAAAAATCTAGACGAATGTCAGTGATAAATGGTGCCTTTAGTAAATGGCACAGTTCTTTTTCCTGTGCACCATTAATAGTCCTGGCCTTAGGAGGAAGGAGATAACTGCACGTCTATCACTTACTTGCGGTGGAGCAACAAGGCGAATGGAAATAAAGTTGAACAGAGAGACGAACACTCGGGAGTGAGTGGTGATTAAAAGACTGTACTTCGAACCTCTATCTCTCTCTGTTTCCTTTTCTATCATGCAGTACCCTTCATAGTGTAGATCTGTTCACTATGACAGACGGGTTTTGAATAGGTAATTGAGATAACTAATGATCAGCTGTGTTGTATACGGTATGGTGTAAATTATACATGGGAAAGTATCGTCATTTGTGAATGTAGACAATTTAGATTTTCTACAATGGTACTTATTCTCATTAACAATATATCATGCATAAATGAATTATTGCATTGAATGGAATTGACAATATCGAATAAATACGTCAAAAATGGAAGTGGATTTGATAAATTGTTCTGTTAAAAAGTTAGAATCACGTATGAACAGACAGATAGATAGATACACTTATTTACTGTGTGCAATAACAATTGCAACAAAGTAAAAATATAAAACATAAAATATATGTACATATTTATATAGGTCTTTCACGATAACAGACGAGACACGTGATAAACAGTTACTTCGGAACAAGTACCTAACATTCAAATTATGTACAATAATACCTAATAATCCTAGTATTTCTCTCTATTAAGTGAATATATTATGAATTGCTGAAAAAAACAAGTCAATCAACGGGAAACGTACAGACGGCGTTTCGTTCTGGTTAGAACTTTTCAATGCACGGCATTCCTCGAAGACGGATTGCTTTTCATTTCTATACTTTATGTATATATAGTTAACATTTGGAACTTACTGCAAGTGAGAATTAATGAATATTAAATCTATTCTTACATGGAAATGTCGACTTATGTGATGCGTTCGTAACTACAATCCGACAAACTAAGTTTGTACCAGTATGCATTGTAGTTACGAACGCATCACATAAGTCGACATTTACATGTAAGAATAGATTTAATATTCATTAATTCTCACTTGCAGTAAGTTCCAAATGTTAACTATATATACAGAAAGTATAGAAATGAAAAGCAATGTCCGTCTTCGAGGAATGCCGTGCATTGAAAAGTTCCAACCAGAACGAAACGCCGTCTGTACGTTTCCCGTTGATTGACTTGTTTTTTTCAGCAATTCTTAATTAACCTAATTACCAGGAAGTTCGTTGTCGCGAAAGGGTGTGTTCTGCATACTGGTACAAACTTAGTTTGTCGGATTGTAGTTACGAACGCATCACATAAGTCGACATTTACATGTAAGAATAGATTTAATATTCATTAATTCTCACTTGCAGTAAGTTCCGAATATATTATGTTACTGTAACTGGGCATGGTTGGCGGCTTGAATTCCGTCAAATGTCATTCAAATAAGTTGTTTACAATTTCATATTTAGAAGTTCCTACCTATTTCATTTTATTTATAAATCGATATTATATATAAGATCAGTTATTTTCGCAACTAAATCATTCCTAGACCGTTAGGAAAACAAGCGAAAAAAATCATTCGATCATTAATATTTCGAAATAGAACGCGATAATAGTTAAGGGGCCATTACTCCCGCTCTCTGCTTGTGTCAAAAATGGGGGTTAAACCATCTAGTCCAAAGCGAAAACGGACTAAAGCCTGTCATAGATATTAATGATTTTAATCAATATGCAATTAGAAACACAGTTTATGAGCAAAACAATTGTCGTGTTACGATTAAATATTAAAAAGTGAAGATTCGAACCGTAGTTTTATTTCTATTTTGTATTTATCTTGTTATAGGTACATTGTATTACATGCATGTAATTCTAATGGATTTATTCCTGAAGCTGAATTAATATTTACAACAAATAGACAGTATCTGGGCCACCACGGTGACAAGAACAGGAAAAATTTCTTATACAGGTTTGAACATCAACTTCTTGTGAATTTAGAAGAACCCTCAACAATTGCTTTAAATAATGCGTTATCATAGTACTATTAAAAATAAAAATTATATTCATTGGGTTTTCAAAGGCAAGACATATTACCATTTATAATCAATGAAAGTAATTCTGATTCTGAAGACAGCATAAATGTTTAATAAATTAGTATTTCATATTAATATTGTCTTTTTTTATTTATATCAAATGTTTATCACAATTTTACAACCTCTTTAATCTCTATGTATTTTGATTTTCTGTATATTATTTTTGTATATGTAGTCCAAAATAAATAAATTCACATATACATTTTTATTTTGTTTGTATATATAATAACAACATAAAGCATTTAAAATGAAAAAGACATGCAATATACATATCTGTAACAGCGTTGCCAACTGTATTAGAAGCTGTTATAGTACGGTCACTAAAGTTATTATAGTACAGTGAAAAAAAATATAGTACAATAAATTAAGATACGTTTAATTCCTATATTACTTAGTAAAACAACACAAAACTCTGAATAAATAAAAAAAAAAGACAATATTCTATTCAGAACATAAAAACGAATTTGCGGTAACAGGTAATAATTTTAAAAAGAAGGTGTATCAGCTGAAATTAAGTTCAAGCTCAACATCCTCAATGTCTTCATCAGATATGTCAGAATCTTCCAACTTCTTATTCTGAACGTGCTCATGTATAAACTGATTACAGCCCAGATACATTTGCTTTGATGGATCAAATATTATGCAAGAACCGTTCTCTTCTTTTATACATTGGGATGCAAGCAAGGTACCGTTTACAGTCTTTGTAATTAATTTGTTTCTTTGTTTGGTTTTTATTAAATTAACTTTACTAAATATTCTGTCACGCTGGGCATTAGAGTGCGGAATGCATAACAAATTTAAGACAAATCTGGCTAAGTTTTGAAACTCGAAAATATCTAGTGAATTTTTGTAATGCAACAAACGCGACCAAAAAAGATCTATTTTTCCTTCTTGTCTAATTTCCTGTTGTGAAATTAAAGGAAGCTTTCTCCGCTCATCATCAATTATTTGTTGTACGTCAAGACTATTAGATGGAAGAAATCTTTTGGAATGTTGAAATATTGGAAATAAACTTGGATTACTATGTCTAAAACTATTAGAGAGCGAATTTAATGGTATAAAGAAATTCAAATTTTTTAAAAGTGGATCATTAAAATTAAATCTGCTTTTAATTTGTTGGCATGTGGTAATCGTAAATAAATGACAACGGGTGAGGAAATGAGAAACTAAATCTGGGTGTCGTTTTACTGTTTCGTCTTGAAGAAGATTCATGACATGTATGCTGAGATACATATTTTTAATATTTAAAAAGGTAGTTTCATACTTGGATCTATTAGCTTAACTTTAGTTTTAAAAACGTAATTTCTTTCCATGTAACACATTAAAATTTCTTCGTATAATTTAATTATTTCATGGTTTAAATTTGAAACATTAACATTAACATTAAAGTTTCATAAAAGGGTCATTAAGATCCTGATAAATTATTTCTGTAGCAACTAAACGGTCAGTTAAATATGTACTCGTAAAATAAAGCCTCAAAGCTTCCCATTGTTCCAGAATTCTATTAACAGCCTCATTTAAACTTAACCATCTAGTTTGTGATGGGTGTAAGATTTTGTGAATATCAGTATTTGTAGACATTTGAAATTGTTTAAAATCATGTTGCCTTTTTTATTTTTAAAGTGACTATATATATTTCTCACCAAATCTTCGCATTTTTTTGGTAATTTTTGCAGGATTCACTAGCACAGAGATGTACAGAGTGGCAAATACATTTCATAATTACAATGCCGGGATAATGTTCAATGAATCGGGAAGCGACACTGTTATGTTGGCCCATCATAACGTTCGTTCCATCCGATCCAAAACCAACTACATTTTCCGGAGGTATACCATACTCCGCAAAAGAATTTACAATAGACAAGTATAAGTGCTCCGCAGTTGCACCCTGTCTATTTTCTACATCGGAATATACTTGAACAAGTTCCCAAAACTTGCTAACAATATTACCCGTTTCTTCGTTAAAGTACCGTACTACAATACAGCTGCATTTTTCGGAAGATATATCCGTTGACTCGTCGGTTAGTATGCTGAATTTACATGCCTTTAATGTTTTAGCTAATTCGTTTTTATGTTCCTGACCTATCACATTTTTTACAATTTGAGTGAGTTTTGTTCTCCCCAAACGCAAATCTTTCGCAACTTGAGAATCGGGAAAAATATCCTTCATTAACTTAGTTAAATGATCACTTAATGAAAATGGTACATTATGTTCCGCAAAAAAACCAGCAAGTTTTAGTTGTGCTCGTACAACTTTTCCCTCTGGTAACTCAGATTTCGGTCTAATAAAACCTATCAGTGATGCTTGCGATTTCTGCGATTTAACCATTTATTTATGTTTTGCACTATTCTCATGGAGTTTCAATACCTGAACCACCGATTTTAATGAACAGGAACAAACTTTACAGTACGCTTTTATTTTAGAGTTTTTATCACCACAAACCCAGTTAAAAGTTGATTCCCATTCTTGCCGATATTTTTGGGTTCTTTTAACACATATTCTCTTTTTTGGAGGAGTTGAGGGACCCTCTTCATTATCGCTCTTATCCATTCTTGTAATATATAGGTAATTTATAAGTAATGCGAATTCTACAAGTAAAATAATACTTGTAATTATATACATATTATCAGAACAAAATCATTTAAACTTACTTGAAAATACCACCAACAACAATAAGCTACTTATTTATGATCTTATTTTATAACTACACCAATAACGAATTAATTGTCTCAATTATCTGAGCTAAACTGATACAGTCTCTCTTCTCTTTCTTTGGTAAATAATAAATCGGGACACCCCCCTTAATAATTCATAACGGGTGTTCAGAAACATTCGAAGTCAAAGTAGTCCTTGAAAATATGAAGTCATGTCTGAGATAGTTGATTTTTGACAGACAACAGTTGACATTTAATAATTATTATAAATCAGATACTTAAGTAAAATTATATACGATTTTTTGTTCAGAGCCCACTTGACATCGAATGTTTCTGAACACCCGTTACTAAAGTTTACAGATTTACAGTTCAATTCCACCATTAAACATTAGATGGCGCTAGAAGCGATTTCTCAAATTATTCAAATTTCATGTTGAAGTTGTCAGTATAGTGATGTGTGACAGGTGTTATTATTATAATTAGTGAATCTATGAATTTTTGTATATTGAGAAGAAACTTGAAATTATAGTACAAAATGCGTACTATATTACCTTTGAAATTTTATAGTACATGAAGTTGTGATTATCGTACAAATACTATAATTATAGTACGGTTGGCAACGCTGATCTGTAACTGTGCACGTGGATAATACACCTCCTATTTTCAGCAATTACTATAAGTTGTAAATATTTTAAAATGACATAAACCTAACCTCATATATTATTTACTAACAAAACGCAATGTAAATTTGTCAACCCTGTTTTGTAACTATTTATCACGTGTCTCGTCTGTTATCGTGCAAGACCTATACAAGATGTCCCGCATCGTTATGTTAAAATTTTAGGAGTGTAAATTAGACTTCATTTCAAGTAACAAATACGCAGAACTTGTATATCCATTTCTATTTGTTTCAGAGTTACAGATCTATGAATGTGATTGTCGGATCATGAAAAAAAATGTAATCCTAAAGTCAATACAAACTGATTTTATTTAAAAAAAAGGTATACGATTCAATAACAGGCCTGTGATTGTTAACATCGCATAATAAAATGTTATCCTAAAATAAATAAACACGTGTCGTAGTGCATACAGTAATTTCTTGGAGATCTACAAAAAAGAGTACTGGAAATTGATTTATGACAAAGGTTCTTATTTATTTCGTAAGTGCTGAACCATGAATATCATACAATAAACAAATGTTCAGATGACTGTTAACGTTGAATTTTTTAATGAAGGATTACATTACGTTTCAGCTCATACAAAAGCTTATTAGTGAGTGGACACCTTTTCTTTATTCAAAATGCCTTACCGATTTTCTTCTCAAGAGTATGCGAACATGCATTTTGTGTATGGCTACTGTCACGGGAGTGCACGTCAAGCAGTTATTGAATCGGTTTCCCGATAGGCGCATTCCTCATTACAGAACGAGGAGTAAATTTGCCAGCAGACTTAGATTATGAAGCAGTAGCTATTGTTACAAGGGATCCAACTCTCAGTGTACGTTGAATCGCTAGACAACTAGTGCCACGAACAACAGTTTGGCGAATTTTAAAACGTGAGGGCTTATATCCATATCACTATCGCAGGGGACACGGTTTGCTTGAGGCACGTTTAGTTTATTCTACCTACATATTAAGACAGTCACGGCTTCATTTTAATTTCAGCAGAACAGTCCTCTGGACAGATGAATCTACGTTCAAGAGAAGTTGTGTTACAAATCTGAGAAACCTTCACAGGTGGTCATCAGAAAATCTCAAAGCTATACGCCCATCTAAATTTGAACGTGAATTTTCTATTAACGTTTGGGCGGCCCTAATCTATGACTTGTTGATTGGTCCTGTCGTTCTTCCTGGGAGGTTAAATGCGGACAATTACCTTCAATTTCTTATTGACGAACTGCCAGGTCTTTTAGAGGATGTCCACTGAATGTTCGATGAGACATGTGGTTTCACATGGATGGGGCACCACCACATTTCGGAATTGCTGCCCGAAATTGAGTTAACGTCAATTATCCAAGATGGATTGGTTGACGTGGTCCTTTGCATGGCCACCCAAATCACCCGATCTTAATCCCCTTGACTTTTATTTATGGGGGTATATGAAAAATTTAATCTACCCGCAAGTTTCGAACACAAGAGAAGAGTTGTTGGATCGTATTAACCTGGCTACCGAGCAAATCCGACAAAACAAGTATGAAATTCGGATAAGTACTTCTTCTGTTGGCTTACGGGCACCAGCCTGCATTCAACAAGGAGGTGGACATTTCGAAAATATTATTAATTGAACTTTTTTAAATAAAATCAGTTTTTATTGACTTTAGGATTACATTTTTTTCCATGATCTGAGAATCACATTCATAGATCTGTAACTTTGAAACAAATAAAAATGGATATACAAGTTTTGCGTTTTTGGTACTTGAAATGAAGTCTACTTTACACTCCTAAAATTTGAACATAACGATACGGAACAGCTTGTATAGCACACAAACAATTCTTAATTACAAACATAACACGCTAAATATTAGAGTCCATAAAGGATTTCATTAAACAAAAAGCACTATTATTAAGTTAAAGTTTTAATTTCCGTTCAAATCTGCTGATGATAATATTTTTAAATCTTCCGCTAACCGCTTGTGTTTTTTCCGGTCCTTAATATATCCGGATACTTCTGGGTTGCCTGAAAACGATGGTACGGTACACTTTAAGTAATGTAACTCAAATATGCAAAGCGCATATTTTACATATTATATGCATTTTTTAAAAATATTTTCATATATCCTTAATAAATTGCATATTGTGCATAATTGAAAGAATTTTGAATTATATAGATCTTTGGCAGGCGTTTCAAGAGCTCAAGATAAACAATTTTAGAATTCTTCCATTATTAAGTAATTTATTTTACTGTGTGCAGTTCTCAAGAAAAAAATATGAGGTGCAAGAGTGTGGGTATTCCGAAAATTCAAAATAGATCGTTTTAAATAGTTAATTGACGAAGGAGATACTTGTTGAAACTTCATTATAACCCTAAGAAATAAGTAATTAAACTTCTAGTTTCAAAAATTCTTTTATTGTAAATACCACTACAATATTGTTTCGCCATACAATGGCTTCATCAGGTGGATGAAATACTGTATTTCATCCACCTGATGAAGCCATTGTATGGCGAAACAAACAGTCTCTTATTTGTTAGGGATTTAGATCTAAATATTGATCAATTTGATATTTTAATTTTTGGTTTTTTTCATTGCAGATACCATGCGATAAAAAATATTAAATAGACCAACACGTGAAAACTTCTGTTCATATTACTAAATGGGGTAAGATGAAATCTGGAGACGTGTAACAACTCACATTAACGCAATGTTCCCAACCAATATCCAAAAAGCTAAACGAACAAGACATCTTTAACCGAGACCTATGTCATGCAATGATGACGTCAAATATTCCCTTGCCAAAGCTACGTAATCAAAACTTCCCTTCTTTTCTCCAGAAGTATTGCAAATTCAATGTCCCAGGTGAAACAGCGCTACGTAGAAACGACGTAAATTCCTTGTATTCAGAGGTAATTGAGGAAATTAAAGCTAAAATTCGAAATAAACATTTTTACATATTGCTATAGACTTTTCCCCGCAAATATTTTGAAAAATTTAATAATTTATTGTTGTACATTTATTTTGGATGCCAGTGTATAATTTTTGAAAAACATTATATATGAATGTATATTTTATCTTGATTTATATTTTTGACTTGCGTAGTTGTAGTACGCCGGTTACCTTGATATTTTCGGCAGACATTATTGTACATCAAGTTTAGAAAGACGTATATGAGGAGATAAAATTTTTTATCTTTATTAATTAACTTCGTGATTTGATTTAATTTTGTTGGTGTGTGAATTCATTACCGTTATTTATTTACGAGTTTGTAGTACTCGTAATTGTTTATTTAAATAGCTTTCTAAACTCATATGTCTCGAAAAAAAAATATATTTTTTTTACTATTCTACGTAAGTAAAGATTTTGTTCTTATTATCTTTAATATTATCTTGTATGTATTGATTTATATTTTACTCTTAGTATTTGAATTAGATGACAAACAACATTTTTTAAAATTTCTAAGTAAAAAAATTTTCTATAACGATAAAATTTTGTACGTTGGATTCAAGGGCATATATTTTTTTATGTGGCTTGCACATGCGTAGAGGTTAGTTCGGTCTGTCACATCTAGTTTGTTTACGGTAAATATTGTGGGAGAAATTGAAATACTTCTTTGTAATTTATTAGTTGTAACTTTGATCGGCATTCAATAAGGAAGTTTAATTATATGGTCCAGTCATTTTCATATAATAATTTTACCTTAATAATATTGTTTAATGACGCAATATTGATCTCTATACTTCATAAAGATATTTTTTTTGCTTTTTTTTATTATTGTATTAAAGTTTCATTTAAAATTCATTGTGTTTTTGAATTTAAACCTTTATTCTTTTGTGCTCTTAAGTACCTCAAAGACATTATTAATATTTTTCTCAAACAAGTTTTGAGTGGCGTCCAATATAAAACTAGTAAGCTAATACATTTGTGTTTTCCACTTTTCCGATTGGAACCCTGAGGGAAAAGCAGTCTCATCCTGGAAATTAAACCGACTGAATATCGAAGCTGGACACATTGGTTGTGAATTGTGAATAAGCAGTATATAAAATCACAATTCATAGCAATATGTATTGATGAAATCATCGATTCAAGAGGGCGTTGCATTGTTCATTTGTTGATTGGTGTTTTTAGTGACAAAATTCTGCCAAAATCTTACCTCATTGCCTGTAAAGAGTTATAAAAAAACAAATACACAGTGGCCAGATTTATTTCTGGTATGGAACGCATGTTTTTAGTTCTAAATTTTAGTACAGTCAAACTCGGATATAACGTACCCTAGATCTAGCGAACGCTCGGTGATAACGAACAAAAACAATTTCCCCGATCAAATATCCTATGCTCGCAATATATTTTGCGCTTGCTTATAACGAACTCGTTTGTAGCGAACTCTCGCTTTTAAAGTTCAAGGTGTTAAGAGAAATATCTGCAATCACGCTTGGATATAACGAACCATAACCCTTATCGCGACGGTTATTCTTCGGTAATTCCCCGTTGTATATGTATAGGTACATTGTAGGATCGAGATGTTATTCTTGCTTTAGTTGTAGTCTAACTGTGGTCTGATACATAGATGCTAACGTTTATACATACATAAATAATAATGGTGAAACGAAAAGTGTTAACGATAAAAGAAAAATTATCTATTATTTCGGAATTAGAAGCAGGGCGTTCAAATTCAGATATAAGCCGGCAAATTAATTTACCAAAATCAACAGTGTCCACAATTAAAAAAAATAAAGAAAAGTTAAAAGGAGCAATCAATTTAAATGATAGTAAATTAAGAAGAATTAGAAAACCTATAAGAAAAGACGTGAATAATGGTTTAATAAGATGGTTTAGCTACCAAAGAAATCAACGTGCATCGATTACTGGAGAAATGTTAAAATTTAAAGCAGAAAAGTTAGGAAAACTCCAGAATACTAATTTTACATGTAGCAGAGGCTGGATAGACAGATTTAAAAAAAGATATAATATCGTTGCAGGAAAAATACATGGCGAAGCCGCAAGTGTGTCAAAGCAAACTGTTAGCTCCTGGATTAAACATATTTGGCCGAATTTAAGAAGAGGATATGAAGATGTTGATATCTTTAACGCAGACGAAACAGGACTATTTTACAGAGTAACACCTGATAAAACTTTAAAATATCAAGGGGAAAAGTGTGTTGGCGGTAAGCATAGTAAAGAACGCATAACCGTATTAGTGTGTGCAAACATGACCGGATCGGAAAAGCGAAAGCTATTAGTTGTGGGAAAGTCGAGGACTCCTAGATGTTTTAAAAATTGTAATCAATTACCCGTTTCTTATGCATCAAACAAAAGTGCGTGGATGACGTCTGTATTGTTTGAAAATGAGCTAAGACAATGGGACAAGGAATTAAAAAACAAAAATAGAAAAATTTTATTAATGGTGGATAATTGCCCAGCGCATCCCCATATAGAAAATTTAAAATTCATTAAGCTGGTCTACCTACCACCTTGTACTACAGCAATACTACAACCGATGGATCAAGGAGTAATTTACTGCCTGAAATCACATTACAAAAGAATTCTTTTGACTCGGTTATTTAACTGCCTTGAAAATAAAGAGAATTTAAACATTTCATTACTAGACGCTATAGTAATGATTAATACTGCTTGGACACGAGTAACTTCAAAAACTATTGAAAACTGTTTCCGCCATGCTGGTTTTCTGCGTAATGCGTTATTTGATGAGAATGATGATCTTCCGTTATCACAATGGATTTTAAAATATGCTGGTGATGAAGATGATGATAACCTTCCTCTTTCAACGTGGATAGATAGAAATAACATTAATAATCCATTTAACAATGAAGATTTGACCAGATATACAAATGTTGACAGCGAATTAATAACTACTGAAGCTCCATCTGATGCAGAACTTATAACAAATTCTTTTGAAGATGATTTGCAAGAGGTCATGGAATATTCAGATATGGAAGAAAACGCAGCGAGACTACCTACCATTGGAGAAGTGTATAATGCCTTGAATGTTTTATCAACTTATATTACCTTTACAGATGTAGATCATAGTATAAAAGACATGTTTAATCTGTTACAAAGTAAGATTGAAAAAGATATGTTAACAAAAAAATCTACTCAATTAAAAATCACGAATTATTTTTTGTCAGAATGATGTTTTTTAATACTACAGTTATACTTTCTTAATGTAAGTATGTATTTACTATGTTTATTTAGTTCTATGTGAAAATTAAATATGTTTATATGAATTAAACTCTAGTGAATATTATTTTAAATACAAAGTATGAAAAATACTAAAAATCGTTTATAACGAACACTTGCTTTGAACGAACAATTTTTTTCCTTTTGCGCGTTCCATATAACCGAGTTCTACTGTATTTATAAAACTAAAACGTGATGAAAACAATAACCTATTGACATTGAATGTCAAATACAAAAATTGTTGTGTAACACAGATACATTTTTAAACACAATCTGTTTCGTTACATTGTATGCCTAATATAAAGGTATAATTAAGAATTTCTATACGTAAGGACATAAGTTTGTTTTATCTATAGATGTCACACAGGTTGCATTTAAAATACCGCCCGTTTCAAATCTGTTTCATTACTGTTTCTCTTCCCTTACATTAATTTAAATTACCTTGTTTTGGAAAGATACATAGCAGTATGTTTAGCAGTTAGCGCTAGCAGTAAGCGCGACCTCCTTCGCGCTTCTGTGTTTCCGAATATTATTGACTACTGTAGGTGACTATAGAACACTCTCTCATACGGTATGTGCCAATGTAACCAAATACATTTGCTATAATTTATTGTCGGTATGAATATGACGTTAATTATTTACCGCGAAGAACTTTTTTCATATAATAAATACACTGCAATTATCTCTTTAAATAAAATAATATTCTCTTATTAAACTCGACGCGGTTTCTAATCTTATTATAATTCTTCTATATTTTTACCTCATTAATTCGCCTACGCTCATGAATAATGTCATAATGTTTCAATATTTATGAGCTTGTCCATATATATATATTTATTTTTGAGTTCGAATAGGTATATACATGTATACATAATTGATATACTAATGCATGTTTGAATTAACATTACGAATGTGACAGGTATGTGTACATCAGCGTGAATTTATTTGTATAACGATGAGCAACTAGTTAATAAAAGTAGAATAAAATTCGACGAGATGAAAGTAGCACCTTTGTGGCTTGGCGGTGGAGATGTGTAAGTTTATTTTTAAATAGATTCGTGGTTTGTTAGGATAATGGGAACGATAAAATATTGTTCTAGAAAATTTCTTCTTTTGTCTGTATTATAAATATGTTTATAATGTAAGGAAAGTTGCAAAATTATTATCTTTTGTTTTTTTTTGTTTTTAATTGAGAAGTAGTTCATAATAAATTTGGTATTAATTTTTTAACTTCTCTCTTTTTCTTATGAGATACCGGCCTAGATCGAGTCGAATAGACTGTAATAACGGATATCCAGAAAGGATAGGGGATATTTGTAAATTCAATAAAAATAATATTACAAGTCAGAAAAATATTTTTTTATTTTAACCTTTAGACCAGTGATGCACAGACTTATAGGGAACAGGGGCCACTCGGGAAAATTATAAGCACTACAAAGAATACTTATTAACAAAAATATTTTTATTTCTAAATAGTATGAATTACTACAAATGATAAAAATAAAAGAACATTCAAAAATGTTGTAATTATGTAATCGTAATGTAATCTAATCATTACAATGTAATATTTCATGTTTTATTATTTTGATGCATGACATTGCATTGACCTATTAATTTTGTTTATGTTTGGCTCCAAATTACTTGTCGCAACACGTAAAATTGCTTCCAGATTTTCATTTGCCAGGCGGTTTCGATATTTTGTTTTGTTAAGTTTCATCACTGAAAACGTTTGCTCACAAATATATGTCGATCCAAATAAGCTTGCGCATTTCAATGCATTTATTCGCAACTCTTTATAAGCGGTTTTGTCTACGCAACGGTAAAATTTGAGTAAATTACCTTCATTAAACTTGTTTCGTAAATTATCATCATTTTGCATGTCTATCAATTCCAGCTGTATTGATTCCGGTGCATTTTCGGGTGAAATGTTGAAAGGATTGCTGAAAATGTCTAATAGAGGTTTAACTTTTTTGAAGTCTAGAAAACGATCATGAAAAGCTTGTATTAAAATATCAATTTTTTCAACATAAGCGAAATTGACATCAGTTTTATTAAATTTCTCCATAATTTTTTTGTAGTTCGGATAATGGCTGTAATTGGCTGAATTGATTTGTGTCCTAAAAATACTCAATTTACATTGAAAGGACGAAACATGAGAGTATAACCGCGAAATCAATTGATCTTTGTCTTGGAGTCGCGTATTTAAGACATTCAAGTGATTTGTGATGTCTACAAGAAACGCTAGGTCACACAGCCAATCAGGGTTGTCGAGTTCGGAGACGTCCTTTTTCTTTTCCACCAGAAATATTTTGATTTCTTCAATCAAGTTAAGAAACCGCTCTAGTGACAACCCACGACTTAGCCACCCTACTTCAGTGTAAAACAGGAGATCACCATATTCGCTTTCAATATGCTCGAGAAATTGTGTGAATTGTCGGTGATTGAGACCTCGTGATTTTATAAAGTTTACAGTACTACAACTTTCTTCACATTTTCAAATCCCAATAATTTTGAACTGAGGGCCTCTTGATGTATAATGCAATGAAACTGCATTAATTCCTTGGTATCTATGTTTTTAATTTGTAAATACTCTTTTAACATAGTTATTATCCCAGATTTACTTCCAACCATTGAAGGTGCTCCGTCAGTCGTAATTCCAGATAATTTCGTTAATTCCAAATCCATTATAGAACATTTTTCCAGAAGAGCTTTGAGCATGTCACTCCCCTTGGTTTGACTTGTCAAAGAACTCATACCAATAAGTTCTTCACTCACTTCAAAATTTTGCGTTATATGTACCTCGTAAAAATATTAAAAGTTGGGCGGTGGTAGTACTTTTTTCTTACAAGTTGACGTTTGCTACTAATATACTCTATTTACGCTAACACAAAATAACATTTGTTTAATCTTGAATGAATTGTATTTTATGAAAACTTAAAATAATGTGTATAAGTTAAATGTAAATGTCAGGAAGATGTTATTTTTTAAAAAATAACATCAGACAATTGTCAAATTTGAAAGGCGAAATGTAAATGATATTGTTATTTGAGATACCATTAACCCTACGAGGTTCAAGGGTTTTTGGGCGCTAACTGGTACAACTAGGTCTGCGCAGACCTACATGGAATTTATATGTTAATATATAGGCAGGGTATCAAAAGTGTATGTAAATGTGTTTAATGGTAGGAAGAATATGAATTAAACATAAAAACATATCTTTATATATTTTGGGTAACAATATATCATATTTTATTTATCATATATATATATATATATATTTATCATAGGTAATCAAATAAAAGTTAGGCACGGCATTCAAGGCACGCGTATTTGGCATGTGAATCTTGTAGACATACCGGTTTCTTGCAATACATGCAATGGAACCGAGTTTTTCGCTGCTTTTTATCAGACTTATAGCACAGCGAGCACGATGGTCGAGTTGCAGAGGAAATGGCATGAATTGGTTGATCGTCTATCGGTGGGCCTGTCGCTACCTACAAAAAAAAATGGAAAAATTTTTTCATAATTTGAATTGAATGTATGTGTAAATGAAATGCTTACCTCTACACCGAATAATGCCATTGCGTGTTTGACGTGTTGAATACCTCGTACAATGGGATTCGTTGCTCTTTGCTCCATGTGTGGGACCACTAGCTGTTGTGCCAATTCCATAAGGAAGACACGTCTTCGATCGTTCCTCTTGACATGACCCAATTTGTCATGAATAACAAATGCAGCCAAGCCCGCTACGTCCAACATGTTATAGAACAGAGCTAACGGCCATCGGTTTGTGCCCCTATTGCACGTATAACTACCAAGCATCTGATCCATGGTGTCGACTCCAGATTTATACTTATTATAATCTAAAATTTGAAATGGCTTTTGCGATGGCTTTGATGAGTCGACCACAACCACAACTTTTTTATTTTTTGGCACGTATGAGCAAAGCGCAATATTATTATTGTGGTAACCGAATAATGTGCTTAATATATCGCGTTTTGTAACCAACATCTCCTTCGGTATACAGGCTTTGTTCTTGCGCATGGTTCCTACATACGCCAACCTTTTCGTCATCAAAACAGCAGCCAAATCACAAGAAGAGAAGAAATTATCGGCATATACTGTTCGTCCAGAACCGGCGTACTTTTCGACCAATTTTAGAACGATGTTCTCGCCTTGATTTACCGCACGCGCTTCATTTGCCTGTTTTCCAACATATATCAATCCCTTAAGTGGGTAATTGGAATTGGCGTCGCACATCCAAAAGATTTTAATTCCGTATTTAGCTGGTTTTGACGGTATATATTGAGTGAAGCGCGTACGGGCTCGGTACGGGAACAATTGCTCATCAATAGTTATCTGCGCACCTGGAACATATAAACGCTCTAAATTGCTCATGAGCATATTCCAAACGTCGTCGATAGCGGCTGATTTGCTTTCTAATAGCCGAGGAGTTCTAGTGTTGCCGTTGTCGAATCGAATTTATTGTAAAATAGCTTTATATCGGTGAGCAGACATCGTCGCCTTATAGATAGGATTTCCGTTGTTGCCCCACAACTCAAGAGCAGGCTGACTATTTGACCCGAAAATGCCAGCAAACAAGGTTAAGCCAAAAAATGCGTATATTTCATTTTCCGCTACAGGTTTCGTCCATAACCGCGGTGTCTTGTCAAGATTATTGACACACCATAGACGGCATAGCTCCTGGGCTTTCCGGTTTGTTTCACGTACAATTATACTTACGATTTCAGGTGTTATTAGTGACTTAAATATTGAAACCGGGTTTCGCATAATCCCTGGAGCCGGGCCTTCACGACCCATAGTGGCGCAGTTATGAGCACGAAGCCTACCTGTACCCGCTGGAGCACTTGACCAAATTTTACCATCTTTTGAACGGTATTTGATAACCGAGTTCCCTGAACGGGGCTCCATTTCCATATCGACGAATTCAAGAGCGTCGGTGGCAGCTGTAGCGCCTTCATAGAAATCTTCTAAATCCTCATCATCGTCATATGTGCTCTCGGTTTCTATAACGATGTCTGCCTCAGCATCGGCTTCTGATGCTGAGGCAGACATCGTTATAGAAACCGAGAGCACACCCTAATCAGGGTCCGTAATGTCGTCGTCGCCTTCGAATGGATTGAGTTCCCCGACCTCTTCATTCGCACCAGTCATCCATTTGGCTAACTTGTTATCCATTTTATTCCTCTCTTCTTCCGATAAATTTTGATATCTTCTGGTGCAATTCACCACGTCCATTATATCATCATCGATAATAGATGGTGAAGTCATTTTGCTACATGTAGCCAAAGGGAACTAATTGCCAATTTATATTTATTATATATATATATATATATATATATATATATATATATATATATATATATTATATATATATTATATATATTTTTGGGAAAACCCTCAAATAAACTCACTTCAAACTAAATCACTCAGATCTTTACACAACAAACACTGCTGCTGTACTGGCAAATTGCCTGTCTTCTTTTTAAAATAAAAGCCGTTACACACAATTCGCATTCTCTACCTTAGCAACAAGCTAGGTCTGCACAGACCTGCTTGGTATGTATGAACCATTTCACTTGTAAACAGGAATAAAACCGAAAATACCCACATAAGTGGTATAATTCCATACTTATTGTGTTCTCCGTAGCAGTTTCTAGAAAGTCATGGACGGGCTTATCTCTAACACGTAAAACAAAAGAGTTATACACACATTTATATGCAAAAGGTCTGCACAGACCTGGTTGAACCTCGTAGGGTTAAACAAGTAGCTGCCTTAATTGTGTCGTGTAGACATTTCCCGTTGCTGTAGACACTTTTGACCTACACTAAATTAAGAGTATGCCCTCCGCGTCTCAAAAAACTCTGGCCATCACTTTTTCCGCAAACAAATTGCGTTTTTGCCTTCTTGGGCGGTGAAGAGTCCTTATGAAGCCATTGCATGGTCTCTTGCTTCGTGGGAGGGACCAATTTGTGTACCCAAATTTCATCCCCAGTTAGAATTCTATTTAAGAAGTCTTTATCTTGAGATAAAACAGTCGAATTCTCATTACTTGAAACCATGTTTCCATATTCAACCCTTCAAACTGCTGCAGTTGTGAAATCAAAAAGTTCCTTACCGTTCACTGTTTACCGTAAGTGCTTGCCCTCGCCGGTCTTCAAAAAAATAAGCGTTCACCAGACATGGCAGCCTACACTTTTGGACTATGTAATGGTCATTCATGTTTCTGTCTTGGATTTTTGTTGGCCTAGTAGCAGCAGTTGTGTTTATTTACGTGGCCATTCAAGTGAAAGTTCGCTTCGTCATTAATAAGAATGTTCTCGAAAGTTGGGAAACGTTGGAACATTTCATTTGTAAAATTCAGCCGGAGAGGATAGCCGGTAACATTCAAGTTTTGAACAAATTGAATTTTGTAGTCTGTAAGTTGTAAATATTGCTTCAGAATCTTGGGCAACGACGATTTTTTTATGTTAAAGTTCTTGACTGCGTTTGCGAGCTGATTGAGACCGATTTTCACGCACTGAATCTCTCACTTCTTCAATCGTTTGTTGGCTTCAAACAGAGTGCGGACGACCTAGATTGGCAATTTTTACAGTTTCAAACATTCGAATCCATTTTCTGTTGGTATCGTGCTTCGGTGCATCCCGTACGTTAAATTCTGTTCGATATAAACGTTGATCTGTGACTATCAAATCACCATATAGGCGCGTTACGAAAAAAACGTGATGGTCTCCCGGGTACACTTCCAAGGCTACTATATCTCTAAAGAGCAGTGCAACAACCTATCCCTTACCGCGTCCCTATATATATATATATATATATATATATATATATATATATAAGGTAAACTTAATTAGTCGGCGATTAAAGGTCTGGTTATTACTTCAAAGTGTATATATTTAAAATAATCCTACATGTTTCGGCAATGATGCCTTTGTCAAGGATATAAAAAATATAAAATATATACACTTTGAAGTAATAACCAGACCTTTAATCGCCGACTAATTAAGTTTACCTTATCATACCAAGGTCACGAATATACTATATTTATATATATATATATATATATATATATATATATATATATATATAATCACCTATAGTAGTCGGAAATAATGCGGTGGAAGTCGCGTTCATGGCTAAACACATGTGGACAATGTAACTAGCGCTGGCTGTCGAGTGGAATTCATCTATCGTAGAGTCACATTTTGTCGTAATTCCTTAATTCTATTTATTGTTTGCAGTTAATCTAGTATTTTCTTTTGTTAACGGTTACTTGTTTTTCTTTCCGCCATATTTATTATTATTTCCGTTGATACTGATTTTATTTCTACCAATGGGAATTACCACAAATCAAAGTGTCGAACATGGCCCCATGTGCGACACCTTGATTAGTGGTTTTACCTACTGATGATGACAACTTAGTTGTCGAAATACGTATTTAGGATACGATCATTAATTGTGGTAAGGGGTTTTATACCTTTTTGAGTTTATATTTTTACAAAGCAAACGGTGAAGGTGCTCACTTATTGTTACGGTGGTTACAATCACTCTTAAAAATCACAGCACTTTTGAAATCACGCTTGCCTTTTCACTGTTAATGTAAAATCATCGTTAATATCATCTCTTTTTATGAGACTTGAATTTTGTTGTGGTCGGAGTTGCCTCCATTTCCACTCCATTGATTCGTATTTCCCAGGGTTGTGACGTGTTTGTGTCTGATTAATAAATAATCGTGTGTTGTGTGTTTTTGTGCGGTCCTGTGTTGCGTATGTGTAGTCTGTGTCTGTGTGTATGTGCTTAATGTTTGTTGTTGTAGAGTGTGATTATTTTCTGTGTTTGTGTTACGAAGTATTGTATCTGTTCTGTTGTTGCGTTTGTGGAGTGTAATGTTATTAGCCTATTGCCTAAGGCAATTCGTTCGTCAGTTGTGTTAGGTGTTGTGTTTCTTAGTTTTTGTGTCCATGGGTTCGTTGTTGGGGTGGTGCTGGTATGTATTCGGGTTTGGGTGTGGTTTTGTTTACAGGGTTGTTTGGATTGTTAGGACAGTTAAGGAAAGTGGATAAGTGAGGACCACCGCAGTTTGCACATTTTGGTGGGGTTGTTTTGGGTTTTGTACATAGGTGTGTTGAGTGTTCGTCTCCGCATTTCATGTATTTGTAGTGTATGTTACAGTTTTTTTGGTGGTGTCCAAATGTCTGACATTTGTGGCATTGTATTATGTCTGTCCGTTTGTTTAGTGGTTCGATTTTAATTGTGAGTCCGCAGCAGTCGTGTATGTTGTAAATTGATTTGTGTTGTCTCGTCAGTTCTATTAGTACATGTGGTGCAGGTATGCCGTGTTTGCCGTTCATTCTTTTTATTTTTAGTGTCGGGTAGCCTTGGTCAGTCAAGTCGTTTGTAATGTCTGTGTCAGTGATAAAGGTAGGAATGCTTCGCATAACTACCTTTAGTGTTTTTTCGCTTCGTAATTGAAACGTGTAAAATTGAATGTGTTCTGTGTTGAGTATGTGTTTAAGTGTGCGGTAGTCTTCGTCAGTTTTCGGTTCGATGTGAATGGTTTCACTAGTTTGTTTTGTACGGTGTTAATGTTGTGTGTTTTAAGTATTTGTCGTATATGTGCCTATTTGTCTTTGTCTGTTATTATGATTGGTGCGATTTTGTGTGTTTTGCGTGTTTCGGTGTTTGTGTTTTGTGTGGTGTTTGTCTTGTCACTTACCCTGGGTGTGCTGCCTGAAGTTGACGGTTGTGGAGTGAATTCAGCTTCTTCTTGTGCCATCTTTTCCTCGGGTTTGGTTTCGAGGGCACTGTAGAAGTTTTTTGTTTCGATCGGTGTAGTTGTTTCGTCTGTTTTCAGCTTCTTTGTAAATTTAGGGTAGATGAAGTCTCCGATTTTCTTTTCCGGATGTATTATGTTCTGTTTTCTGCGGTGTTTTTCTTTTTTGGTCGGTTCGGGATCTGTTATTTCTACTTGTATCTTCGGTTGATCTGGGTTTATAACAAATAAATTCGGTGAAGTCCGTAGTCGTTCTTGAACGCCACTTTCGCTGTGGGTTTCATCGATTATCGCCTGTGTTTGTTGTAGTAATTCAGGTGGCCAGAGTTCAACCAAGTTGGTATATAGTTTTAAGTTTGTTATCGTAATAATTCGTCCGGCCATTGCTTCCGGGTTCGCTTTGACGGTTACCGTCGTATGTTTAAATGCAATATGTACGTGTGTTCGTCTCAAAGACTAGCACACGAATGCGATATCATCTCTAGCGTGTAGTGCTTTATATACCCACATAGACAGATATAATTTGATTGGCTTCAGAGTAAAAAGGGCGTGGTTTAATTGCTCTGACGTAGGAAGCATGTAACGACATATTCAGACATGTCCACTCAGTGTTCGACAAAACAAGTATCTTTCTTGTATAAAAGTAATTTTGTAAAATTTTATGTTTTTTGAAAAAACTATTTTAGAAAATATCTCAAAATCCTGACGAGGTGAGCAAATTTTAAATCAGAATCGGCATGACAAAAGACATAAACTACACGAATTGGTTTATGAGAAAACCAAATTGTGTTGACCAGTGTAATCAGAACGAGTGCAAACATAGTATTATAAAAATCTGTTCATAGATTTTAATCTTATTCCAAGAAATTCTAAAGAAATATAATTAACACGTACATATCCTTATATTGATTTTAATCTATTCAATACGAGAGAATCTAGCAGAAATGAACTTGAATCGAAAGTATTTACGGCACTAAAAAACGTCTAATGCTAATTATATTACACAAAACAGAAGACGCACTAATTGCATTTGAAAGAAGTGGACTCGCAGGAAATGAATATATTAAACTTGTACACACATACACATACACTTTGAAGAGGAAACAACACTAATTTGCAAAAAACTAGAAAACAACATTAACTAGTTTACGTAATTACGTAACATCTGTTTCAATTTAAAGAACATAATGATGTAGCATGGAGATAACGTAATGCTAATCCTATCTTATACCCAAAGCACGAAAATATACTTAAGTTCATAAGTAGGCGTTAGATGCAAGTTTTGTAATGTGTACAGTCCTATTTTACGCAATCGAGATAGTTCTTTTTTTTAATACATTAAAGTAAATACAGAGTGTTTATAATGTGTTGTAAACGAAGTGGAAATACTGAAGTGGAGTTTAATAAAATCGCGTCGATATTGTTTTTTGCCATCAAAAATAAACACTGGTGATTGCCATCGAGGAATGAATGGTAACTTGTTTAAGCCATGGGTAAATGACTTATACCAAATGTTGAGATAAGGATGGCTCACTCCTTACCTGAATGTTATTGTTTTCTTACCAAAACATTCTCGACTGCACTTATAGCGATGTTATTTTTTTATGGATATCAATAATAGCCTTTACGTCGAATATGTCAACAAACCTATGCCAGATTAATTAAAATGTGTTTCAAATTAAATACTTTGAACGTTAAAAGTAAAACAATTATATTTATGATAAAAGAAAAAGCTTTATGTAGCCTGTCCATGGCGTGTCCAATGGGATAAATATCTGGTTTTTAGATATTTTAAATTTGTGTATGGTACTGACAAATACCGATAGAACAATATAATTAATTGGTGAAGAGAATCACTGATGAATTAGAGGTGAAAGCCCGTATTGCGTTTCACGTTCACGGCTTTATGGAGAAAGCTTACTTAGTTGTCAAATTTTTCAATACAATCTGTAAACTGATAAAATAATTTTTGAAGTTTGATTCTAAAATAACCTCCCTTGACGCTGTTGTCCTACCACATAACCTACATGAATTAAACATGTTATTATAATGAATTGTTTATATTGAATTGTAGTTTTCCAATTAGAAATATCAGCAATCGACTGAATTCCCCTGAAAATTGTATTATGTGCCTCCCATGGCCTCCAACGATTCAAAATGTCTATAGAAAATACCGCTATTTAAATTTAAGCGCAAACACACGCTGAAATGTTTATGTTTATAAAAAAGATAACATTGTTTAGACAGATTTGTATGCTAAGGATTTGATAATCTCGTACGGAAAGTCAGCTGTTAAAAATTTATACTTGCATGTGAATTTTTAAAAGAACATCTAAGATGTGTGCTCTACAGGGCATTTCAGGTCAATTTGGTTACAATCTACCTTTAATCGAAGACGTAATTGTAAATCATATCGAACGTACATATGTAAACATGCAACAATTGACAACTGACTGAATCGGAGACGCAGTTGTTTCGATATTTAAAGCTGACCGACAATAATAAGGAGTGAGCCACAAAAAAAGTTTTCAGAGTATGTATTAGTGATGTGTCGATCCGGATGGATTCGTTCCAAAGGAACGAATCCATCCGTGGAACGAATTGGAACGAATCCGAAATTGTAACTGTATGTCGTTCCTCTATTTCGTTCCATTGAGATTATTCAATCTATAACCATGAAAGAACGTTGAAATTAGTTAATAATATTAATTAATAAATTAATAAATAATAATATATATTAATAATATTTTGTAGAAGTTTAATATGGTAACATTAATACTGCCATAAAAATCATCAATGAGCATCATTTCCATGTACATGATACAAAGCACCGAAGAAATTACAGCCACTGGTTTAACGAAAAAATACATGATAAAAGATGTCGAGGCAACATTTTATTTTAATGAAGTTTCTTTGTCTTATTGGGGTGCACTAACTTGCAATATTATCAAACGTGGTCTTCAGAAAATCCTCATGTGTTTGTTAAATATGATCTTCACAATATGGATTTGGATTGCATTATCTACCAGAGGAATTATTATAGTATTATTTTCTTAAGAAACAATAAAATATTAAATGTAGACTATATAAATGGTTTTAATTATTCTTCATAGAGTTACGCACATAACTTTAACATTCTTTTCCAATATATTAAACCTTATTCAAAATAGAAGCGATTATATACAGCGTTAGTAAAAAGTCCCGGAACGGTCGAATAACTTTGTTATTTGAAATTTATGATTTCTGAAATTTGGTATGGGGGTATAGTTAATATAAATGCATTTTATGCAATACACTTAATATTTTTTTCACTTCCGGTTTAATCGGCAATACGTCCAACTTTTTTTTTTTAATGGAACGGCCAGATTTTTTTAACACTTTTGAATGCAAAATAAAAAACTACGTTCAGGAAGTATTAAGATGTTTATTTTTATTCACAAGAAAACAGTTAAAAAATTAAAAAAGTGTCCTAATACAGAAAAATCAAGGTACCTTTGAAAATAGTTGTTGTTTAGTGTTTTCATTCTTTTTGCTGTCACATTTGACAATTTTAAAAGCGTTTTAAATTTTGCATCGCTATAAATTTACTTATTTTAGACATTAACACATTTGAAAATGGCAGTAAAACTTCCTGAATCAGAACGAATTGAGATATTAATGATGCGTGGGTACGGTGATCGTCAACGTTCTTTTGAAGAGGTTCGTATTTTGTTTAATACTGTTTATCCGGATCGTCACATTAGTAAAAGTACGGTATGCCGAACAATTCAAAAGTTTGAAGTATTTCGTCAGGTGAAGGATTTACCTAGAAGGGGACGTCCATTAACAGCAACAGATGAAGAAACTAGTTTGAATGTGTTACTTACAGTGGAAGAAAATCATCACGTGTCCACAACAGAATTAGGTCAAATTCATGAGATCTCTCAAAAATCTGCTCATAAAATTCTTAAATCAGCAAAAATGAAAGCCTATAAAATGTATCCCGTCCATGAGTTAACTGAAGATGATCCAGATCGTAGACTACAATTTTGCGAAAGAATGACGGAATTGATCGAGCAGCAGCCTAATGTTTTAGATCACATCATTTTTTCAGATGAGGCAACGTTTTGTCTCAACGGTACTGTGAACAGACATAATTGTCGCTACTGGTCAATTGAAAATCCGCATTGGATTGAGGAAGTCCATACACAGCGTCCTCAAAAGGTGAATGTCTGGGCTAGTTTTGTTGGAAACAACATCGTAGGACCATTTTTTATAAGAGGAAATTTAACTGGCAACGTCTACTTAAATTTATTGCGAAATGAGATTGTTCCAGCACTTGCGGCCCTCTTCCCAAATGCAAACATAGGTGATCACCCTAATGCACATTTTTGGTTTCAACTAGATGGAGCTCCCCCCCATTTTGCCCATAATGTCCGCGATTATTTGAATGACATTTTTCCGGGACGTTGGATCGGACGTAGAGGAGCATTCGAATGGCCAGCACGTTCGCCAGATCTCTCGCCATTAGATTTTTTCTTTTGGGGTCACTTGAAATGTCAAGTGTACAAAAATCGTCCCCATAATCTTGAACAATTGGAAGAGAGAATAGTTCAAGAAGCCAATCGCATCACTCCAGAACAAATACAAAATTCAATAAGAAATTTTACTGACCGTTTACATTTTTGTCAAATTGTAAATGGAGAGCATTTTGAACAATTATTGTAATCGCAACCTGAATAGACAGGTACCTTGATTTTTCTGTATTAGGACACTTTTTTAATTTTTTAACTGTTTTCTTGTGAATAAAAATAAACATTTTAAAACTTCCTGAACGTTGTTTTTTATTTTGCATTCAATAGTGTTAAAAAAAACTGGCCGTTCCATTAAAAAAAAAAAAGTTGGACGTATTGCCGATTAAACCGGAAGTGAAAAAAATATTAAGTGTATTGCATAAAATGCATTTATATTAACTATACCCCCATACCAAATTTCAGAAATCATAATTTTCAAATAACAAAGTTATTCGACCGTTCCGGGACTTTTTACTAACGCTGTATATTAAGTAGAAATCCAAATTATACATCGAATTCATACATTACCAATATTCTTAGCCCAAATATATTGCAAGAAAATTATTTCGGTAAGTATGTCATTCTTAATAATGCGAACAGTTTTAAACATTAAAGCTCTTTTTCAATATCCATACATTTAATTATTTATATCTGAATTTTTGATCGAATATTAAAGTAATAATTTGCGCATAGTTTTCTTAGGTGGAAAATACTTATACAAAACTAGCAAAGAAACAATACTTTTGAACTATTTCATGTTTCCACTTTATTCATTATTATTATTTTGATATGTAGGTTAATGTATATGCTTTCTTAGATTATATTTCAAGTAACATAAACACATAAGTTGTGTCGTTAGTCGTTACATTTACTTGAATAAGATCTTTTATTAAAAATGGTAGATATTACCGAAACAATATTGTCAGAACAATAATATCAAACAGTGAAACTTAATAAGTGCTTTTATTATCATTAGTACTAGATATATCTCGCCAAGAATCAACTGCAGCATCTATTAACTATATTATACGAGTCCCTTCGTGAAAAATAAAATCAAATTCAACGACTAGCTTAGCGAGGGATTTGCCAATTCTATTAGTTGACTTCTTCTTCGTTTAACTTGGTATACATTCGTGCCGCTATTAATGTGGCTGTTGTTGTTGTTGCGGTCGTTATATACACGAATAGATTGCATAATCTCAGTTCTAGGCAACTAGCGAGAGGTAAACGACCTGGCACACTATACTATGTTAATGAAACGAAAGCCATTTATTTTATATACCCACTCCATGCAGAGGACTTATGCGTTGATATACTGGTTCACTTGTATCTGAGATCAGCTGTTGCTAGCTGACGCGAAGTTTTATTTCTTTTTTTTTGTATTAGATTTCTTCCATAAAAATCTGTTTTTTTTTAAGTATTTTTATGTAAATACGAACGAATAATGATTTATCTTCTTCATGCTTTAGTGTTTTGTTATGTAGAAATATACGCTTGTTCAAATTTTTGAAAATTGTCATACAAGTGTCCCGTATCGTTATGTTTAAATTTTAAGAGTGTAAAGTAGACTTCATTTCAAGTAACAAGAATCCAAAACATGTATATCCATTTTTATTTGTTTCAAAGTTACAGATCTATGATTGTGATTGTCAGATCATGAAAAAAAATGTAATCCTAAAGTCAATAAAAACTGATTTTATTTAAAAAAGTTCAATTAATAATATTTTCGAAATGTCCACCTCCTTGTTGAATGCAGGCTTGTGCCCGTAAGCCAACAGAAGAAGTACTTATCCGAATTTCATACTTGTTTTAACGGATTTGCTCGGCAGCCAGGTGAATACGATCAAACAACTCTTCTCTTGTGTTCGAAACTTGCGCGTAGACTAAATTTTTCATGTATCCCCATAAATAAGAGTCAAGGAGATTAAGATCGGGTGATATGGGTGGCCATGCAACAGGACCACCTCGACCAATCCATCTTGGATAATTGACGCTAACCCAATTTCGGACAGCAATTCCGAAATGTGGTGGTGCCCCCATCCATTTGAAACCACATGTCTCATCGAACATTCAGTCGGACATCCTTTAATAGACCTGGCAGTTCGTCAATAAGAAATTGAAGGTAATTGTCCGCATTTAACCTCCCAGGAAGAACGACAGGACCAATCCAGCAAGTCATCGATTAGGGCCGCCCAAATGTTACTAGAAAATTTATGTTGAAATTTAGATGGGCGTATAGCTTTGAGATTTTTTGATGACCGCCTGTGCAGGTTTCTCAGATTTGTAATACTACTTCTCGTGAACGTAGATTCATCTGTCCAGAGGACTGTTCTGCAGAAATTAAAATGAAGCCGTGACTGTCTTAATATCCAGGTAGAATAAACTAGACGAGCATAGTGGTCTGCCTCAAGCAAACTGTGTCTCCTGCGATAGTTATATGGATATAAGTCCTCACGTTTTAAAAGTCGCCAAACTGTCGTTCGTGGCACTCCTAGTTGTCTAGCGATTCGACGTACACTGAGAGTTGGATCCCTTGTAACAATAGCTACTGCTTCTTCCTCTAAGTCTGCTGGCAAATTTACTCCTCAGTCGAAAAGATAATATCACGCAGTCCGCATTTCCGAAATTGTCTGTGTACTTCCAGCAACGTTCTGTAATGAGGAATGCGCCTAGCGGGAAACCGATGTCGGTGTTCAATAACTGCTTGACGTGCACTGCCGTTACAGTAACCATACACAAAATGCATGTCCGCATACTCTTGAGAAGGTAATCGGTAAGGCATTTTGAATAAAGAAAACGTGTCCACTCACTAATAAGCTGTTGTATGAACTGAAACGTAATGTAATCCTTTATGATATTCTTGGTTCAGCAGTTACGAAATAAGTAAGAACCTTCTTTATCATAAATCAATTTTCAGTACTCTTTTTTGTAGATCTCCAAGAAATTAGTGTATGCACTACGACACGTGTTTATTTATTTTAGGATAACATTTTATTATGCGACGTTAACAATCACAGACCTGTTATTGAATCGTATAACTTTTTTTTAAAAAAAATCAGTTTGTATTGACTTTAGGATTACATTTTTTTTCATGATCTGACAATCACATTCACAGATCTGTAACTTTGAAATAGATAAAAATGGATATACAAGTTTTGCGTTTTTGTTACTTGGAATGATGTCCACTTTACATTCCTAAAATTTGAACATAGCGATACGGGATACTTGTATAGTTTTGAACAAGAAATTTATCAACAACAGAAGAAAGCTGTTTAATATAATATATGATCAAAAAGTCTTTGGATCGCGATAGTCATGAAGTGTAAAAAACATCTATAGAATTATTTACTTCTGTACTTTGAAGTACACATAAGTCACAAAAAAGTAGATTTTAGGTTATGGTAATTAGTTGCATTTTATGTATATTTTATAACCAGCTGACTTGAAAGTTGTCAAATAAATGTCAAAACTAATTGAAATAAATAATTTCATAGAAATTCCACGGCAATAGCGATCCAAAGACTTTTTGATCATACGACACTTGTCCTGTTAGCGAATGTTAACTACAGAAATATGTTTAAAATGCAAAAGACACCTTTCTTTAATAACCAATACCGTATTGGTTAAAATTACGACGGGAGATTGATATAAAGGTCTCCAACAACGTCATTGTGTCAAAAACTCAAAAAAAAGTATAAAACCCCTTACCACAATTAATAATCGTATCCTGTATACGTATTTCGACAACTAAGTTGTCATAGTCAGTAGGTAAAATCACTAATCAAAGTGTTGAATATGAGGCACAGTAAAGCTAACAAAACAAAATCACGTACTACTTTACACAGCGTCTACGTATACTTTACGTAGACATTAAAATGAAAACACAAACTAAAAATAACGTCCACTTACCCTTCTTAAGAAAACGGCATTACCATGTGCTTATTCTCAACGCGCTACCTTTTCTACCTCTTTTCTAAGAATCGAAAAAGACAACTGCATGGAATAGGACCGTTGTCCGAGTTAAACGTATTAAATTTGTTTTTAACGATATGAATGCTTTCGTATTTACAAGTATTATCCCTTTTACCGATATGCTGTGATCCGTGGCCAAGGCATGGTTCGCGACGTTTAATTTTTCTGGTCTATTAAATTTAATATGTGATATGTGTTCTTTAAAACGGGTTATTATTGAGCGTTTCGTTTGATCTATATATTTCAAATTACAATCGTCGCAATTAATTTCGTATATACTTGATTTCAAATTCAAATTAACTTTATCTTTGATATTACCTAGGAGACTTTTGATGATATTTTTGGACCGAAACGCAACTTGGAGACCTTGTTCTTTGACAACTCCATTAATGTTTTTGTTATTGGATGGTATTGTAAACACATGTACTTTTTCTCCTGGTTACGTTGAGATATCAAACTTGTGAACTCGCGGATCTTTTTTAAATTCATTTCTATAATTAATTTATTAATTATTTCTACGTCAAAGCCATTATACCTCGCGATGTTTTTAATTAAGAAATTAAAAGAAGCTGTCTTATGTTGAGAACTATGAGTTGAATCCGCGGTGATGAATCTATAGACATTGGTTTCTTTCCGGAAAATATCGATTTCTATTTTATGCTTATTTCTAATTACTAGTATTACTAATTAGTGTAGTAAAGTAAGTCTCGTTATTGAATATATTTAACGTAAGAAATTTACTATGCTTTGGTGAAGGGAGGGTGTCCAAAGCGTAGCATCCTTGATAGTTACAAATGAAACAGACATGCAATATACATATCTGTAACTGTACACATGGACAATACACCTCGTATTTTCAGAATTTACTTCTGCTTAAGACACGTGTTTCTGCCATCTATAGGCGTCATCAGTCAAGCTAGTGAAGCTATGTAATACAAATTAATACAAATCTTTTTAAAAGATGTATTTAAAAGATGGTGTATTGCCCATGTGTACAGGTACAGATATGTATATTGCATGTCTGTGTCATTTGTAACAAATGCCTTATACGTGCATAACGTATTGATATACTTAAAACCTTTTTGTATATTTACTGCCATCTGGCTCGTGTTAATGGACTACACCGATATACGTATTTTTTCGTTTATGGTACCAGCTTAGCTGGTCAAGCGAAAGGTCGCCTTTTTTCGGCATAGTCTCTTTCGTCCGTCAGATGTCACTTATTAAATAGTGCCACCTTATAGGACGAAATTTGCTATGTCTTGTAGGTGATTTCAGTGTAAATGTATGTACAGATACAAATCTGTTTTTTAAAAAGATTTGTATTAATTTGTATTACATTGCTTCACTAGCTTGACTGATGACGCCTATACATGGCAGAAACAAGTGTCTTAAGCAGAGGTAAATGCTGAAAATACGAGGTGTATTGTCCATGTGTACAGTTACAGTTATGTATATTGCATGTCTGTTTCATTTGTAACAAATGCCTTATACGTGCATAACGTATTGATATACTTAAAACCTTTTTGTATATTTACTGCCATCTGGCTCGTGTTAATGGACTACACCGATATACGAATTTTTCGTTTATGTACCAGCTTAGCTGGTCAAGCGAAAGGTCGCCTTTTTCGGTATAGTCTCTTTCGTCCGTCAGATGTCACTTATTAAATAGTGCCACCTTATAGGACGAAATTTGATATGTCTTGTAGGCGATTTCAGTGTAAATGTATATACAGATACAAATCTGTTTTTTAAAAAGATTTGTATTAATTTGTATTACATTGCTTCACTTGCTTGACTGATGACGCCTATAGATGGCAGAAACACGTGTCTTAAGCAGAAGTAAATGTTGAAAATACGAGGTGTATTATCCATGTGTACAGTTACAGACAGATATGTACGTATATTGCATGTCTGTTTCATTTGTAACAAATGCCTTATACGTGCATAACATATTGATATACTTAAAACCTTTTTGTTTATTCTTGATAGTGTTTTTACTTTTATAAGACTCTATACATCGGCACACAAAAATACAAATATTATTTATATCAAATTATTAACTTACAAAGTTAGACCATTTCAAATGCATATTTACATATTAATAAAGTTGGCTTATCGATGCTCCATAAAAAATAAGCTTTTAGAAATTACAACCATATATTACCCATCGTTTGTATATTTGACGTTCGCTAATCTCCTGAAAAAAGTATGGCAAACGGAAAAATATGGTTTATTGGATAATAATTTATGAAAACCCATTAACACGTTTAGGTTGTTATCGATGAAACGACTGATATCGATTGAATTTGTTTTCGCTTCATATTTCACTGACAGGCCAAAAGTCATGTAATGAATGACGTGAATCAATCAAATAAAATCTTATTTTTTTAAATTATTTATTGTAAGTGCGAGATGATAAGTTGTAATAGGAAATGATTGAAAGTGGTGTTTATATGGAATTAATTAAAATTTTAAATCTAATTTGTTTCAAAACATACTTCGACATTTACGTTGGAAATTCATTTTGAAGTTTGATGATGTGCAAACTCAAGCGGCCCTTTAAATATTCATTTATTTATTGCGGGATATACTTCTTGCATGCGCTAATGCTCTCGGGAAGTTTGTTCTTGATTTCAACGTTAAAAGAGAACTTTTCGGTTTCTTACAAGAGGATTTATAGGAAAATTATAGAATGAATGCAAGCAAGGTTAAAAGAACAGATTAATTGTTAAGTGGAACTTACCTATCAGATAGAATGAGATGATGTTACAGAAATATAGAAATTTTGTTTAGCAGTTAGTTTCATCTTTATGGCCCTGAATACAACAGGCAGCTGATGGTATATCCTCCATGTGTAGCAAAATTCAAAAAGTTCCATCAGCGTAGAAAGCCATGTACGAATGTCATTCAAAATATCAGTGTGGGTGATCAACCATTAATTCAATAAGACAGCAAAACTTTACGATCACTAAAGAAACGTATTCGCGGAGTAAGGTTGGAAAGAACGAATTTTTTCTTGCATCACTTCAATGCCGGGCCGCATTGCAGCATAGAAATGACGAAGACAGTGATGAGCCTGAAATTCATAGTTGTTTCGCACGCTCTGTACAGTCTTGATTTGGCAATTTCAAATTTCTGGTTGTTCCCAAAGCAGAAGGTGGTATGATACGGTCAACATTTTTCATCAGACTCTGAAGTTCGAACTGTTGCTCGTAATTGCATCAACAGTAAACAAAAAAGTTTTTTGATGGGTAAAATGAAGAAATAGATTCATTAATAGTAGCAACCAGTCAAATGTTCCGTTTGTGCACGCAAATCCTAGGCATAGTGATTCTCTTACCGTTTGACCAGCCTATCAGTGTAACAGTAAATGCGCAGCAAATGTTGGAAGCTCATGGCTTGTCTTGATGTTCAATGGTTAAGCCAAAATAGTGAAAATATAACTTTTCTATTAACTGTGTAATATTCCGCTTATGCTGATGGGTAGTGAATTCTCTATACATGAGGGATGTCCAGTTCCAAAAGTATATTTGCGCAGCACACTGCCTGTGTTACTCCGATCAGGTTGAAATTTGCACGCATTTTAGATGCGTATATGTACTGCATAGGTGGCTATTGTCATTACCTTAGGTTCAGTACAACGTGTGCAGTGACAGCCGCACAATGTCATACTCCGTACAAACATACTCCAAGTTTGAAGTGCGAGCGGTCATTCGTTTTTTGCATGCAAATAATTCATAAAAAAATACTGAAGACTTACGGAGAAGGCGTTAACAGTTCAAAAGTGACCGCACAGCTCTGAACGATGATCCTGAAGGTGTGCGAAAAAAAACATCAACAACGAAAACGGATGAGAATCAATTAAAAGTCGATACGCTGATTCAAGAAGATCGTCGGTTGAAAACACGGGAAATTGCTCTACTGACCGACATTCCTAAAAGCTTTGTTTATGAAATCGTATCTGAATTACGCTATCGAAAAGTGTCCGCGAAATGGGTACCAAAACTGTTGACCGACCAACACAAAATCCAACGAATGGCGACGGCAATGGAACTTTTAACATGCTATCGTTAATAGTTACAGGGGACTAAACGTGGGTATACCACCATACCTCCGAATCAAAAAAAGACTCGATGACGTGGAAGCATTCGAGTTCATCGACACCGAAAAAATTCAAAGCCAAAAAGGCAATGACAACTGTGTTTTGAGATATGCAAGGCATTTTGCTCATAGAGTTTCTACCACCGAAAACGACAATCAGCAGCAATATTTATTGTCAAACTCTCGAAAAACTGTACCAAGCCATTTGACAGAAACGAATCAGGTTGTTGCATGACAATGCAAGACCGCACACCTCAAATCCGATGAAAGCCTGGCTTCAGAAACACAATTGGGAAGTTATTGTCCATCCGCCCCATAGTCCAGACCAGGCTCCTTCTGATTTTCATTTGTTTGGGACGTTGAAACCTCATATTGGGTAAAAGGTTTGAAGACGACGACGACCTTCAAGATGAAGTACGGCAGTATTAAAGGCATTAAAGACTATGAAGTTCATTAAAATAAATTTATAAGATTACTTGCTTTATATGGATATTTATTTGATCGTGTGTAAATTTCAATTTCTATTTTAAAAACAAAGGATATAACACAGATATCTTTTGAATTGTAAGTAGAGTCTAGATCTCACGAACATTTAAGGATATCTGTTTTTTTTTTGAACTCGCAATTAAAAGTTTCATTAAATATTTGAAATACATTAAATATAACAAATTGTGTGGTATTGAGTATTTCATGTGGTAATGTACAGTTTCGTCACATGAATATGAAATAACACATTTCTCTTTTGAAATATTATCACTTTATAAAACTACAAAATCCATAAACTTTACAATTTACCAATTTAAAAAAAAAAGACTGTGTCATACTTTAGTATTTTGTAGAGTATAAGACTGACTGGTCTAAAGTGATACACAGCTGTATTTTGGAAGATTTATTAAAATCAAACAAAGATCTTCAAAGTTATATTTTTAGATATATAGATATCTTTGCGTATATTTTGACTAGATATAAAGATTTACATACCATGTTTTATTATGAAAAAATAATATAATTAAAGAAATTTATCACATTGAAAATTAATGTATATTTTTGCGAATTCTGAATAATAAATATATTTAATTTAACATGCTATCGTATCATTTCTCTCGTTATTACATTGGATACTAGGCCTAGTTAAAAGGAACCCCTTGTATAGAAGAAAAACCCTGAGAACAATTTTTAAGAGTCTAAACTATGAATATGTGTCTATGACGACTAATGTTTAATAATTGGAGCCCATTTTGAATCAAAGTACGCAACAGTATGTAAATATACATATTGCTATGGGTTTTCCCCAATAAACCATATTTTAAATTTAATTATAAATGTATGTACCATTATTTTGAAATCGTATGTATATTTCATGTGCTTGTAGCAAAAACTAGTTTTATTCGAGGTCGTCTTTATGCTAAAGCGATTTGACCTTTAGACACAAGTTAACAGTTAGATGAGAAAGTTCAGTTTATTTAAAATAGATAATTATCTATTGTAATGTAACTTCGGTTTATTTTTGAGTTTTATTAGTTGTTGGTGTTGTAATTTCAATTACCGATATTTCTACGAGTTATTAATCTCGTAATTTTTGATTTTTTACGCTTTCTGGTCTACGTGTCTCATATATTTTTTACGTAAGTAATATATATTTTTGAAAAAGGATATCTTTTTAAATTCGAAAGATTTGAATATTGTATTTCTATTGTATTAATATTGTTGTATTGAGATTTAGTCTTAATTAATTGATATAGATAACAAAGAGGATTTTTAACATTTCTAAGTTAAAAAAACTGTAACTGTAAAATTTTGCACGTTGGGATTTCAAGGGCATTTTTTCTTGGACATGCGAGTGCGCATGTTTTTAGAGTTTTGTTCGAGCTGTCAAGTTTGTTTATTTTTATATTGTTCTCTGGGGAGAAATTAAAAATATTCTTTGTGATTTAGTTTATTTTTAAGTTGTTTTGGTATTCATTAAGGTTTTTTTGAATGCACATAGCTGCGTTAGCTCCGTGCGTTATTTTTACCTTTTATAATATTGTTTAATGATGCAATATTAATCTTTATACTCTATAAAGATTGATTTTTTTTTCTTTTTTTGGATTTTGTATTAAATTTTCATTTAAATTTTATATTGTGCATATTATTTCTTATACCTTTCATCAAACATTTTAGTAAGTAACTTAAAGATATTATAATAACTTTTCTCAAACAAATTTTGAGTGGCGCCTAACAAACTTATTTGTGTTCCACGTTTCCATTGGAACCCTGAGAAGAAAGCAGTTCCATTTTTTGGAAATAAACCGACTGAATATCCTAGTTGGATAGATTTGTCGTGAACGGTGGTATAGTAAATATAAAAACCACAGTTCATAGCAATATGTGTGTTAGGTATTTATTGTTTATACACATTTTGAATATTTTGAATTCATAGGTGTTACATAATACAATTTTCAGTGTGCTTTTAATCTCGGGATTTATTGAAAATATTTTAGATTTATGTTCCATATAATAACATCTTTCCATGTATCATACATTGTCTCCTTATTTCAAGGACACTCGGTATGCACTGATTTTCGAAAATCGTTCGATCAACTTGACTATTCCTTAATTCTCCTGAAACTGGAGAAATACGACATAATTGGGAATGTCTCAACATTTTGTTGTTACATCTGGTGTACCTCAGAGGAATCACTTGGGTCCCATTTTTGCTATTATTATTCTTACTATTAACATATTTTTAGTATTCATAAACGATATATAATTTTGTCTTTATTCCTGTCATTTTCTTTTATTAAGTTATATCATTTGTTGTGAAAGAAAAATGGTCCTTTAACAGCACAATACTTTTTGATTAATACTCCTCTTGAGAGACTAGAATGAATTCAAAACTTGGAAATCACTCTGGACAATAAACTTAGATTTCACTTGCACTAGCTCCCAGTTAGTTAAATTCGTTTGCAATACTCAAATTCCTTTCTGTTGATTTGCACAATAATTAACGATTTCATTTATTTGTTTTCTTATTTTTTAGACTGCAAATTCATCTTCTTGATTTAAAACAAACATGATTACTTTGTTGATTAAGAACTTAAGTGATATTATATTTTGCTTGCTGTAAAAATCTACTTGTGTAAACGTTCTGTTCACAATCGTCGACACTAAGTTTACTTAATCTTAAAATATCGAAGAATTTGTCTATTAACAAATCTTATTTGTCAGTTTTACTTTTGAATTACCGGCATAAATAACTTTTTTAATATTATTACAAGTTCTTTAAGTAAGATTGTTGGCAAACAGAATGAATATAAATCACTTCGAAAAGAAAATTAGTAAACTATTGAGATGGTATAATTTACATTAAATTATTATGCTATTTCAACAAAATAAGTAATTAAATTATCAGTACGCAGTTAACTTAAAGTATTAGGTTTTAAAGAATAAATAAACGTTTCGAACCGGTAAGATACAAATAACTTTCCACGTAAATTATATTTTCCAATAATTTATCTTGTAAAGCGTGCCTTTTGGCGTGTTCGTATGTATGTATATACCGATTGACTATAAAATTATTCAAGCAAATATTTACGAGGACGGATTTATTAATTCGCGCGATCGTATAGAAACAAATGAATACTTTAAGTAAAAAAAACTTGATTTTTTTACGTAATTTCCTCTTAATTCGATTTGGACATTTGGTCCATCTCTGTTCAAGTTTCCTTATTTCGCCTCAAAAGTGATATTCTCTAACCCTGTAAAATAAACGTCCAATATTCATGTTCATTTAGGGATGGAAATACTGACTTTAGAGGTAGAATGCTGATATGAAACCTTGTTTTGTCACGACTCCCTATCACCAAAATTAGATAGATCTAATAGATTAAGAAATCGTGGCTGCAACAGATTAACTAGCGAAACACACCTGTGAAATATACTTTTTTGGTATCATTTGTAAGATTTTTTGGGGTCTAGAATCCACAACTTTTATCAGGGTGACACATTCTTCTCCACCAGTTTTATTTGCTTAGAGACTCAAACACATGAAATATATTTACCTTTTTTTCTGTCCCATTGGAGCATTTTGCAATAACCTATCTACAACATTTTTTTGGAATACCACTTTGACAAAAAATGTTACTAGTTTCAAAGCTATCTGAAATTCATGCAGACACATGGTTGGGAAAGGGTAAAGCCAAAAGCTATTCACATCACAGATAACCATTTGACCTTAATTTTTTACTTTTCTAGGAAAGGTTTGCTGTTGAATTTACTACATCGTAACTCTTGTTTTTAACTCGTAACGACTCATCGTTACTGTAAAATGTTTCTATTAAAACAAATATGGGATAATGTGACACCACATACACTGTTATTTTTTAAAATAGTAAAATATTAATAATGGAATTGGTTAGGCTCACAGAAACGTTTACAGTTTCAGTGAAAATACTATTCGAAACTTAATAAAGTTGAATACTACCTTTATCTGGTTTACATTAGCTTGTAGTGTGCTAATTATTTAAGAATTTGCCCACACTTAATAGTAACTTGTAAAGAGCAGCTCGACAAGACATAAACTTACGGGTTTTGCAGGTTTCAAATAAATCAGTAATTACAATGCGATTAATTATTTTTTATCTAACGTTCAAAGTCTTAGCTGGAAAGCAAAATAAAGTTAAAATTCAAAATATCTGACGAATAAAATACGAAAACAAAAAATGAAAAAAAAATTGCGGATCAATGGTCTTGAACTGGGTCATTTAGTCCACAGCGAAACGTGATAACCACTAGACTACCGACAACTATAGATAAAAGTTTTTAAAAATGGAAAAAGTGTGGAAAAAGTCTTCTGCGGCACACAATGTAGATTGCTTTCACAGATTTCCAACCATTTATTTAAAATAACCAAGGTTCTTCATTTGGGTGAGCTTTAGTTTCCAAATTAGGGTACGCACTAACCGATATTAAACACAAGATAAATTTACATAATAAAATATAATTTTTTTTTTTTTAATTTATGGCTCAATAGGATTGAACGAGGATCATGTAGTCCATAGAAACGTGATAACCACTAGGACAGCGCACAATTTGAAAATTTTTCTAGCAGTAGTTCTCGAAAATTGTTAATAGGTCAGCTCCTAATACAGATATTTGAAAACGGAAAAGAGCGTCATCTGCAGCCCATATGTAAAATTTTCGGCCATTTATTTAAAGTAGTCAGAATTTTTCATTCGGGTGAACTTTACCTTTCAAATTTAAAAATATTTTCATATATCTCTTTACGCTCACGCATCTTCGATTCGAAGAAAATATGTCCAGCGCTATTGATCACGAAGATTCTGAAAATAATACCGCCTTCGAGCAATATCTATTTCCCTGAAAAAAAAAAGTTGAAGGCAAAACTCCAATTTTGCACATTTTTTGAAACATATTTTCTACACAAATGAAAACAGACATGCAATATACATATCTGTAACTGTACACATGGACAATACACCTCGTATTTTCAGCATTTACTTCTGCTTAAGACACGTGTTTCTGCATTTACTATTAGGCGTCATCAGTTAAGCTAGTGAAGTAATTAAAGCTTAAATCGCCTATAAGGTATAGCAAATTTTGTCCTATCAGGTAGCACCATATAATATAGTGACATATGACGGACGAAAGAGACTATGCCGAAAATGGCAACCCTTCCCTTGACCGGCTATGCCAGTACAGAAGGGAAGAAAATACGTATATAGGTGTAAGTCCATTAACACGATGCCAGATAATATACAATAGAGGTTTAAGTATATCAATACGTTAAGCACGTATTACGCATTTGTTACAAATGAAAACAGACATGCAATATACATACATGATAGGACAAAATTTGTTATACCTTATAGGCGATTTAAGCTTTAATTACTTCACTAGCTTAACTGATGACGCCTAATAGTAAATGGCAGAAACACGTGTCTTAAGCTCAAGTAAATGCTGAAAATACGAGGTGTATTGTCCATGTGTACAGTTACAGATATGTATATTGCATGACTGTTTTCATTTGTAACAAATGCGTAATACGTGCTTAACGTATTGATATACTTAAACCTTTTTTGTATATTTACTGCCATCTGGCATCGTGTTAATGGACTTACACCTATATACGTATTTTCTTCCCTTCTGTACCGGCATAGCCGGTCAAGGGAAGGGTTGCCATTTTCGACATATTCTCTTTCGTCCGTCAGATGTCACTATATTATATGGTGCTACCTGATAGCACAAAATTTGCTATACCTTATAGGCGATTTAAGCTTTAATTACTTCACTAGCTTAACTGATGACGCCTAATAGTAAATGGCAGAAACACGTGTCTTAAGCACAAGTAAATGCTGAAAATACGAGGTGTATTGTCCATGTGTAGAGTTACAGATATGTATATTGCATGTCTGTTTTCATTTGTAACAAATGCGTAATACGTACTTAACGTATTGATATACTTAAACCGTTTTTGTATATCTTTTCTACAGGTTCTTAATTACTAGAGACCGGACACATCGGGCTGAAATGACGTCATTCCTACGGACAATATAAATAGGCTACAACATCTGTAAGTACATCTAGAGAACGGACACGCTTACCACATGACGCAAAGCCCAGTGCAGTACCGGCGAAAGGCTGTATTTCTAAAATATTTAATTTAATTAAATAATTGGAAAACGAACGGGTGGTGATCTATAAAATTACGAAATACATATTTATTTGTTGAAAAATTGTATTTATAAAGTTTTTAATTTTATTTATATAATTGGAAAACATACGGGTGGTGATCTATCTATCTAAAATTACGAAATACATATTTATTAATTAATTTTATTTATATAATTGGAAAACAAACGGGTGGTGATCTATAAAATTACGAAATACATATGTATTTGTTGAAAAGTTATATTTTTAAAGTTTTTAATTTTATTTCTATAATTGGAACATTTTTATTTGTTCATTTTGTCTTTCAAGTTGAGTAAAGGAGTATTAATATTGACTAGCAATAGTTCCTCAAGGTTTTCTTCTGTCAATTTTGTTCTCTTTGAATTAAGTAGGTACTTCCTTATAAATAGAAAACGTCCTTTCTACATCGCAACTGGTTATAGGTGCATACTGGAAATATTCTTTTATTTCTTCATATTTAGCCGTTAGATTTTGTGGAATTGTCTCCATACATAATTGCTGCAATGTAATTAAATCTGGATTTCCATTAAGAATTGCTTCAAACTTTTGCCGAAGGCCACATCCGAAGTCACTTGGAATACTTTTCAAATTATTAATAGCCACATCTAATGTGGTTAATCCGTCATTTAATTTGAGATTTCGATTTTCAAAATAATTGATTAGTTTTGGCAATTTTCCAAAGTGTTCGTGAAGAAAGTACAACTGATTTTTTAAATTTTGGATTTGTGTGAGCTCCTTGCACTCACCAATACTTCTAGCATCCTCCTTTAGCAGTGTTACGAAATGTTTTAGACTATCGAAATTCTCAGCATAATAACTAGTAGCTTCCAGCCCATGTTCCCCATCTAGTTATTACTGGAGTGGGAGGCAGTGACAGAGATGGAAATTTTTCCCTGAAAAGAGCTACTCTCAATGGTGCTTTTCTGAAAACTTTTTTAAAAGCTGATACAAGTCTATCAACTTCCGGAAAAGTGTCTCTGATATATACACAGATTCTGTGGGGAGCATGTGCTACACAAATAATATGCAGCATATTAGGATATGTTTTCTTCAATAGTCTGCCTGTTTTTAACATATACGCAGCACTATCACTGACAAATAAACGTATTTTTTCTTTGTACGTGGCGTCCGAATAAAGCATGTTTTGCATATTCTCCTTAATGGTTTCAGCAACTGTTTTCGCATCAACTCTATTTATAACACTTGTTGCTATTACATATGAGTTATAGGGCATAGTTGGATGTAGTACACCAGCTACAACATTTACCACACAGCGTCCTAACATATCCACCGTTTCGTCGGCGCTTACCCATATGTATTGATTTAAAAGATGGCTTCTAATGCGTTCTACTGTTCTCGTATAGCACCTAGAAACATAATATTTGCGTAAAGTTGATTCATCAGGAACATTTCGACCAGTACATTTTTTCAGAAATATTTTTGAAGTGGGATTACTAAGTTTATTTAATGGAATATTAGCCGCCATAAAAGTTTTACAGAGCTCAGATGTGTTTGCGATCCTAAGTGACGAATTTTTGACGATATTTTACGGATTTTGTAATAAATTTCGGAATCACTGACAATGGACATACAATCAGTATGACCGTCAATCCAACTCGCCATTGTTTTACAATGCCGTTCTAGACATTGTTCCATATCATGTCTGAAAAAGTAACTTAAACAATGCTCTAGATCTAAAAACTAAAAATGTGTGCGTAAGTTATTGAAACTGAACGAAATTCAATGCACACTTACGTCGAAATAATATGGGAGAAGTAGATTCAATCAAACGATATTAAACAGGATCTATCACAAAAATTACGATGTAAATAACAGTTAGAACTACGAAAACAAGAAATTAACTCACAACACTTTATTTATCTTACGAAATATAAACTAATAAATAAAATACATTATAAAAACCCCGCTTCTATCTACGCTCATGAAAACACTATAAAAAGCACTATATTCTACGAATACAATAGCTGGCTTGTCCATTGTAATCGCAGCGAGCCCAGGTGGCTGAGTAAGTCAAACAAATACTTCATTGAATTACGCCGGGATGTACTCAGCGACGTTATACACAATTCCAATTGCCGATTGCGTTTTATGGAAATTGCGTCCGTTCTCTAGTGATGTACTTACAGATTTTGTTATATTTATAAAAGCGATAAGTTTTATTATGGTAAGCATTCGATAACCTGAGTCAGCTATTTATTTGTATAAATTTATACTTGTAAATTCTTAAAGCTGATATATTGCAAGATGTATGCTTTACGTGCATTTAAGTTATAATATACCCGAAAAATTTTAACGATTGACAACATAACGAACTTAAAGCGAGATATACAATAATAAGTCGATTCATTTATTTTGTTATTGTGTGTCACCTTTAAGATTCGTCTCCGATAGTATTTATGATATATTCAGTACCGCAACACAATTTTTTTGCAATATCTTTGCCATTTTTTTCTCGCTTATGAAAGGGAACATGAGAAAAGGGAACATGAGGTATATGAGGATTATTTTGAAGGACACCGCATCAAAAAAACTTTAATGGTTACTGAGATCTAGGATAATAGAAACTTTTCGTTATGCCAAGTATATTAGGGTATGCACTAACGTGCTCATTCTGATTACGGGTATTTCAGGTACAATTCGTAGAAAATCCATAATTGTTATTTGTAAATTATACTTTGGTTATTAAGCTGTTCCTAGACAATTAATTGTAGAAGCCGTTGCTTTGCAATAGTTAATAAATTCACAAACTATTTATTTTTCATCCGTTTATTATACGTAATAGATAACGTTACCGCAGTTTCGACATTAATGTCGATGTCCATCCTCATGATACTATAGGTTCTTTGTCCAATGCGAAAACCCTTCCACTAAGCTAAATAAATAGCTCGTTAGTGGCAATAACCAAGTTTGAACTTAATAAACTTTCCATCGTTGAATTGCAGTGAAAATTATTCTGACAAATTTTGCCTAAGATCCTATATTTTATAAATAATTTCTTGTTAAAGCAATATACGTACAGGGTCAGTTAAAAGTATGGAGACGGCGATTTATTGTCGTTAATATTCATTTTAGGGATTTATGTTCAATATAAAAGTTTGTTGGGATATTTTGATCTACATTTGAGAATATTTTATTTTTTTTCTTCTTCAATTGTTTTTTAGTTACGCCTTCCGCGCATTTTTTTTAAATGGGAACTAGTAAATTTTACTCTACCATTCGAGTTTTTTTTTCTCTTTACAATTTTTTTTTTGTTTTTTTTAAATTCATTTTAAACACTTTTTTATAAGAAAAAGCCGGTTCATGTGTTTAACAGATGTTCGGTACATCACAGATAGACAGAAGCGTAGCGATAAACAAACTTGAGCGACATAATTTTATCTCTGGTTATTGTGTACGTCAAATCTTTGACAGAAATAATTCATTTGTGCAATTTGTTGCTCTTAATATTAACAATGGCGAGTTTAAGTTAACATGAACGAATTGAAATACTTATGATGTTGGGTTATGGAGATAGACGTAGAAGTTTACAAGACGTTTGTAATTTATTTAATGATAAGCATTCAAATAGAAATCCAATTTCTAAATCCGTTGTTGGCAAAACTTTAAGACGCTTTAAACAAACGGGTAGCGTTAAAGATTTGCCAAGGAGTGGTAGACCTAGAACAGCAAAAAGCGATGATAACAAACTGGATATTTTATTGGCTGTATCTGAATATCCCCATTTATCAATAAATCAATTAGCGGCCAATTTCAATCTTTCACAGTCGTCGATCGTGTCGTTTTTAAAAAGTGAAAAGTATATACCTTATAAGGTACACCTTGTACACGAGTTAACGGAAGATGATTTTGATCGGAGATTACAATTTTCTGAAGAAATGTTAAATATTTGCAATAATAATGAAAATTTTGTCAACAATATTCTTTTCTCAGAAGAAGTTACTTTTTGCCTTACCGGTGAAGTAAACAGACATAACTGCAGATACTGGTCATCGGAAAATCCCTCTTGGTTTTTGGAGCACCATAGGCAGTACCCCCAAAAGGTTAATGTTTGGGTTGGCATTCTAGGCGGTCATATTATCGGTCCCTTTTTCATAAATGGCAATTTAACTTCAGCTCTGTATTTGCAGTTATTGCAAAATGAAATAATACCTGCTAGTGCTACGCTCTATCCTCATGAAAACAATGAACACCTGCCCAATGACAGTATCTGGTTCCAGCAAGATGGCGCCCCACCACATTATGGTGTAAATGTTCGTCAATATCTGGACAACGTTTTTCCCCACAGATGGATTGGAAGACGAGGAACCATTGCCCGTTCGCCAGATTTAAGTCCTTTAGATTTCTTTCTTTGGGGATACGTAAAAAACAAAGTTTACAAAGAAAAGCCCGATAACGTCGAAGATTTACAAATCCGAATTACCAGAACGATACAAGAAATTCCCCGAGATTTCTTACAGAACTCTGTTCGGGGTTTTGTAAATCGATTGGGTCATTGTCAAATTATTAATGGACGGCAATTTGAACACTTACTTCAATTTACTTTGTTATTAATTTGTTTAATTTTTCTTGTAAAAAAGTTATTGAAATTAATTTAAAAAAAAAAAATATTATTGTAAAGAGAAAAAAAATCTCTATGGAATGGTAGAGTAAAATTTACTAGTTCCCATTTAAAAAAAATGCGCGGACAGGCGTAACCAAAAAACAATTGAAGAAAAAAAAATTCAAATATTCTCAAATGTAGATCAAAATATCCTAACAAACTTTTATATTGAACATAAATCCATAAAATGAATATTAACGACAATAAATCGCCGTCTCCATACTTTTAACTAAGCCTGTATATTACTGCATAATTTTTTACACACAAATTAATTGCAATGTAAAATATTCCGAAAAATAGTAAGACTAACATGAATCTTTCTAACACAAAATAAAGAATAATCAAAATCAGAAATTCTAAAACTCCACTTCATTACAACTGACAAAACATATCAAAACGAAACAATTTATTTCTAAACAAATAATTGACTACTGCGTGACTCCACCATTTCTCTAGTAATTGCTTTAACAATGCTCCGCCCGCCCACTTACCTTTCTATTTACTATTCTCTACTCAACCCCTTACGACTGTTCCTAAACAAGCGCTGGTGGCCCCCTTTACAAGCGCATAATTAAGCAGTGGCGTGTCAGGCGATCGGTTAACTAATGAGAACTAATACGCAAAGCATGATTTCTCATCAGGACACGAGGGTGAGTTTAATTCGACATCATGAAATTGTGATTGTCAAAGGATAAACTTTTTTCCGACAGCTAACAAACGAAAAACTTTGATTAATTACATTGTAAGGCAGTGAAAAAGTTTAAAAACTAAAATGATTGTTCGTAGATTAATATAAGCATTTTAAATGATGAATATATAAAATTAGATTCTGTGATTGATTGGAATGGAATTGTATGCATAAACTATCATAACATAATTCCTACTCCTTTTAGACTTTATTATAAAAACAATACAATTTTAACGTTAAGAAAGAAGTAATAAATTTATAACTGGCTTTTAGATTGTGCAAGACAGCTTCTAGGGCTCCGAGCTGTATTCGCATCCTTGGTACGGCTACCTACTTCACCGACGTTTCATTCGCTGTTGTAAGGGTCATCTTCAGGGATGCTACTGTCGTTGTTATTAAAAACCTTAAAAAGGCACAAAACCCCTTACCACGATTGATACTCGTATCCAAAATACGTATTTCGACAAATAAATTGTAATCGTCAGTAGGTCAAAAATCATAATCACACTGTTGAATATGGGGCATAGCTAACACAAAAATCATGTAACACTACAAGACGTCCACATATATGCTTAGTTCTATCTGTCTATCTATCTAATTCTTTGGGTTGGACGTTAGTAAGTCTTAAGCATTTAACCACAGTGCTCTTTGTGCCATCCCCAGTAGATCTCTCAATTTTAATAGAGATCTCTTCCGAAATGATTCCGTCTTGAATCCCTTCAGTTCTTTACAAGTGATTACATGTACATATGCTTCCTTAAAATACAGTGTGCGGTTATCAAGCCGGTAATAGTTTTAATTTCTTTTTTATTATTACGAATAAGATTGCCTGAAAGTCTAGCGCTCGGTTCCTCTAGTAGTGTCCTAGTATGGAGTCGACCTTTTGTTAGCCTCTATTTCTTTTTATGTTCTAGCGGAATTCTTAGTGATTCCGCATTAATCTCCTCATGTTCTGGCACCTATATCAGTGATACTGTATTGTCTTGTGCCAGTGTGTTGGGGACCTATTTACAATGTTCAACCAGTTTAGACCTGATAGATGGATTCAAAATTGATTTAATAGCCGCTTGACTATAAGTCATTGTGTTGATTTTTTTATTTGCGCAACCAGCTTCCCGAAATTTATTGGTGCAGGATGCGACTGAAAACAGCCTAGAGATCCGTCATAAGTTACCCATATCTTCCTTCTAGAGCTCCTTCCACATATACCTGCACCTGTGCCCCGATTGGATTGTCATCCATCCGCGTAGCAGGTGCCGGCACTCCAATCGCTCGGGCGACTTTTTGCCTGTTCCTTGGTCGGTGTAGATATGTTCAGCTCAGTCGTAAATTTAGGACGCTTACCCTTATTCAGAAATAACACATGTGTTCGTTCTTACGGACACTTCTTATATCTATTCTAAGAAGTCGTACAAGCATGTATAGGGAATTGGACCCTTATCGGCGTTATATGTGCTATTTTCGTTTTTAATTATACAAATGCCTACATATATGTTCAATTCCCTCGAATGATTTATATTTTACAATCTTCCGTCATATTTATGATAGGTTTCTAAACCATGACGAGCAGCACTCGATTTTTCCGATTTATTGAATTTAACATGTTCTTCATAACGGGATATTATAGAGCATTTTGTTTAACCAATATATTTAAATTTACAATCGAGGCAATTAATTTTACATGTACTGATTTCTGATTCATATCTTATTTATCTTTTATGTATCCAAGAAGCGATTTAATTGGGCTTCCGGACCGAAAAGCAACTTCCTTCTTTAACAACCTTATTTAGGTTTTTCGTAATTTGATGATACGTAAGTTTTTGTCACGATTTTCCTGAGATAACAAACCCATGGAATCGCGTGTTGTCTTTTCTAGATTAGTTTTTCTAATTAATTTATTAATTATTTCTGTGTCAAAACCATTGTATCTCAATTCCTTTAATGAAATCTAATTTGTTCGTATTTCTCTTTTGTTAATGGAAAGTTTGGCAACCGATTGACTAGAAAATTGAACGAAGCCGTCTTTTGTTGGAAACTGTGGTTAGAATCCGCGATGATAAATCTATTAACATTGGTATCTTTCCGGAAAATCTAAGAATGGCATCTTATCATTGCTTTCCTTTTTTACCGTGAATTGAATAGACGGAAATTTCTAGTTTAACAGTTTGATAAACATGTACAATTCACACTTACGTGTATCAAAAATCGCAAAAATATCATGTACGTTACTAACCCAAATCCTTGGGAAATACCGAGCGTTACTTTGAAATTCCCCTTCAATGTAAGTCATAATAAATTGGCTATGAATGGAAATGGGCAATTACCTATTGCTGTGCCATGTTTCTGTTCATAAAATCTGCCTCCAACTTGGAAACAATTTTGCGATATGCAAAGTAGAACTGCAAGTATTCCTTGATTTTTGATGTTCTTCTTATAAAGTCAATCGCTTTAGAAGAACAACATCTCTCTAGCAATCCAGTTAAAATGATAACATCTGGCATCTTCTTGTTTACTATCCACGTTACAATAAAATAAGTAACACAACTTAAAAGATTGTCGAGTAGGTTATCTTCTTGTTACTTCTTTTACACAGTTATTTCACAGGAAGGGTTGTATTTGTCCTATTATCATTTCCTGTTATGCAATATTTACTTTGATATCCATCTCCTTTCTGCCACCATATGTTATTGTAACTCCCAGATACTTGTATAATGTAGCCTGTTCAATGTGAAATACTTCCAAGTTGAAATCTCTACCAATTTCTCTGATTACCATATACTGTGTCTTCTCTAGGTTCATTTCTAGATCGAGTTTTGTATTCATCAATTAGTTTTCTCACATACGAGGGTTGTCTTTTATATTTTGCATATAGAGCTGTAATAAAATAGTAGATAGCTTTTAAAGATTTTATTGTTTTTCGAAGTATTCCCGCGTAGATTAGTGCACTTTTACATGCGCTCGAACCAACTCCGAAAGCAATTATTCCACTCGTTTGTTAGTACAGACAAAATTGCGTTTTTGAAGGCATCGACTGGTCCTTTTGACGACTGGAACTTTGGCCACGCAATCCTTCCCTGATTTTCGGAAAGATAAATAAATCGTTTGGACTTAAAGGGATGCCTTTTGTCGGCTTTTCGACACCCAAACAGACTACTGGCGTTTATTTTCTGGCTCATAAGAGTAAATCCAAGATTCATCATTACTCACGATGTTGTACACGTTTTTAGAGTTTCCTGCGTTGAAGCGGTATAGAGTTTCTTGACACCAATTCACCCTAGCTGTTTTCTGTCTTTCGTTCAACAGATGCGGTATCTAACGGGAAACAAATTTTTTTACACACAATTTTTCATGCAAAATTGTTGAATTGAGGTCTATGAAATCCCCAATGATGCATTAATTTCGCGATATATCACATAACGATCTTAGTTGATGAGCTTGCGCACAGCATCGACGTTTTCCTTAGTGACTGCCGTTTTTGGTGCACCTGCTCTTGGATCGTCGCTAAGATCATCCGTTCACGTTTGAATTCTCCATACCAACGAGAAATTGTTGACCGATGTGGTGCTTCATTATCGAAAAGAGAAAACAACTCAGCGAGGCATTCTTGTTGAGATAATTGTCTCGAAAGTTATAAAAAATTATTATACGAAAAATTTTCACGGTTTAATTCCATTTTTCGACTAACTTGTCAATTTTGACAGTTCGCTGTAGCTACAACACTACACGTATCGGACAGAAACTTTGAATTTAGGCGAACTAAAAATAGAGGTTAATTTTTAGTACTGACATTTGATTAGTGACGCCCTCTATTCTCCAGTATGCAAAACATAAGAAACATCCCCCGTGTAACTGGCACCATATTTATCTTCTGCTAATATTAATTGGTCATTGGCGCACAAAAGTGTATAGAAGTTCATCCCGTTTAATATCAGTACAGTGGCAGCTCGGGGTGGTTCACATAGGGAGTGCATAATTTCAAAATTAAAAAGTGTAATACAAAAACGCTTACCCAATCCTTATAAATTTCACCGACGTACTGTTCCAGACAGGTACTGTTCATTGTAGAGTTTGTTTTGAGGGAATAGTAAATATTTCACTACACAGTTTAATTACATCTGCCGATAAACGAAGTCCATTTTACGTGTCTTTGACTTGCAGAACAGTTCTATCACTTTTTCATTAAAGTTTGGGAAATCATTTATACATTCTTTTTCACAATATAACATAGTAAGGGCATTTAATCTCTCTTCTTTCATTGTATTTCTCAGGAAAGTTTTTATTCTCTTCAGCCGTGAAAACTGGCGTTCCGCTTCGGACGTTGTCATTGGAATTGTAATGACAATTTTTAAAAGCGTAACAACTTCATTAAAGGTGTCGCTTAATCCATCCAGCAGAAGACCTAGCAAGACCTACAGCACCGACTTCTATATTTTGCCTAAATTCTTCTAACGTTTAATTCAGTTCGTAGTCTGCTTTCATTGAGGCATGGATAAAATTTTACTGCTTCTTTAAGGCAATCTTCCGGAAATTTTTTTTGAAAGGAGGAGAACTGTTTAAAAGAAATTAAGTTTGCTAATATTAAGTGCCCTGTATACCGAAATCTAGTTTTTATTTCTGGCAAAATAATATCGCACACTTCAATAGTTTCCCTCCTTCTTTGGCTATCATCAGTTACTCTTCGCCGCTTTGATTGTCGAGGAGTCAGTTCTGGGTCATTTTGTTTAACCAACTGATTATCTGTGTCAGCGATTTCGGTTCGAATTTTTCCAATAGCTAGTTCAAAATTATCTAAATTATTCTTGATTTTTAATGCATCTGTATTGACATTTTGTAATTGATTAAACAATATGTCCACATGTGGCATAATTTTATGAAAGAAAGTTAACCAATAGATACAATTTTTTAACTAACTTAACTAATTTCGTTAAGGATGGAGGCAGATAAAGAATTAGCATCATGTCCACTAGGCAGAAGAAATTTCCAAAATCTTTCGACCGGTCTCGCGTTCACAATATATCTTAAAACAAACACCAACTGAAACTGATTGGACACATCTGTGGTTTCATCAGCTATTACAGATATGAAATCGGTTGCTTTAATTTCACTTTAATTTCTGGCATGATACACGTTCAACATTGCATCAAGCAGCTCATTCTGTATCGTTTTTGATAATCCCTTAAAAACCGGTGCTGCTTCGATGTGATCTCTGAGCGATTTATCCAATTCTGCCGTAAAATTTATCAATTCCCGAAAAATGTCCTTGTTATTCGACGTTTGCTGTTCATCATGACCCCGAAGTGCCAGTTCAAACGCGCCACAAAATCTAATGCAATTTATTATTAAATTTAACACATGCCTATTTTTTGTTACCTTTTCATTGTGTTGTTGAATTGCTTTTCTATATGATGAATCTAAAACATTCTGAATGTTATTTTTTCCTAACATTCTTAGACTAAATATATTTTTCAAATGCCCTTCGGAATTTTCATGTTTAATAATTTTAGCACTAAGATGAATTAAGTCTTATTCCGTTCTTTGACCAAGACGGTTCACCACCAAACAAAAGGCACGGAAAACAAAACAAAGTATTTTTAATTTCACACCCACAAATCCAGTCATTTTTCTGATAAATATTCATTTTGAATTTTCTTATAACGTCTTTACCCTTAACAGATTGTTTATTTTCTAAACGTAATTGAGGCATGCCGATGCCTCAATTATGTTTAAGATTTTTTACTGCGATTTTTTCATTATACGTTAACGCGAAAACGCGTTGTTCTCTAAAAAAGACTCGGAATTATTGTAACAACGCCCGAGAGCAGTCTGGTTCAGTTGCTCCAAGGCTATGTATTATACGACATTGAAGTACGGCAAAATACAGTTCTCCCACCGTCAATCTAATGTTAATGCCTTAACAGAGCAAGAGTTGGGCTTTGCTCAGTATATCTGTGACAACGATTGGTGTATGTACGTTGTTAGCGTGCCACGTTCCTCGTCAATAACTATGAAAGTATGAATACATAATATACATAATAAATAAAAACTTTCACAGTTAGTCGCCGCTTGGTTTGTTTTGTTTCATAATTCCAGGGGGTGCAATTGCTCACTTGCTCTCATTAAAGAGCCGCCACTGTATCAGTATATTCTTGCTGTTTTTCATCCAGTTTTGCAAGCTTTAGCTCGGATACAGTTTGAATAATGTAGATGATATAATACATTCCTGTTTTGTTATTAGCTTAATTTGTCAGAAATGTGTAATCGTTAATAGCTCTATATATTTATTGTTTATATTTTAAGAATCAAATATTTTGTCGACAAAGTGTAAAGTCGAAAACCTTCCACCGTTATTTATACACGCATGACGGAACACTTTTTCTTTAATATCACTTAATTATTATTAAACCCAGTTTGATAATTTAATGTCTTCGCAGTTAGGCACCCAAGTATTCGGAGTTAATTAAAAAAGTCACATAAATCAGTTGATGCTGTAAACTACACAATCAAAAGTTTAAATATAAATTACGGCGGTTTTTGTGACGGGCCATAATTTCTGAAATTAATATCTCCTGAGGAATTAGGCGCTTTCACGAATTTTCTTGTATAATGGGCTGCGACCACAAACAAGGGAGATAACGATTTTTTAATTTTTTTTTTACCGGTAATATATTGTCGAACGGTGACAACTAAATTCATAAATTTAATGGATATTCAATTTTCAAAATATTGACTAGAATCTATTAATTTTATTTAAAAATTTACTTGAAAATTTTGTTATCTGTGGATTGTATAAATATTACTTAAGACACCAATAAATATAACACGGATTCAATTTAATACGAGCGCTGATTGATATATAAGGTCTTCAACTATACAAAATAAGAATAAGAAAAGACAAAATAATAAAATTTGTTTCAAAATGAAGTAAATTTATTGTACTAAAAATATACGTCATTATTAGGGACCGGACGCACCAGGTCGATATTACGATGGATCATATAAATAAATAGTCTATAACATCGCTAAGTACAACACGCAGTTATTGAATAGCACTATTCATTCGGTTAACCGCACATCTGGTTTTTGTCGTTGAATTGCGACGCAATTACTTCCATCTTATAGTGAAATTCCTTTCTTCACGGGCGTAGCTAGAAGCTGGGTTTTTATAAAAACTTAAAAAACGTATATAACCCATTACCACAATTATTAATCGTCTCCTAAATACGTATTTCGACAACTAAGTTGTCATCATCAGTAGGTAAAACCACGTCCACGTATACATTGCAGTGTATACGTGGGCGCCGTGTAAAGTTGTTGCGTGATCAGTTGTGCTAGCCTTACGGCAGAAACACACAAAAGCAAATTGTTTTCGAGTGATAAGAGACGATACCTGCATTTTGATTTTAGTGAATTCTGTGACTAAATTTCCATATTCATTTCGACGAGATAGCCAAATCGTATTTAAATCTTCAGATGTAAATTGCAGTTTTAGCGTTTTGTCAGTAGACTTTTCGATGAGCTGGTCGTGAATCTCAACTGGGAACTTAGCAGCGACAACAACGTTTTCACTAAATCATTTTTATCTTACGGGAAGTACTCCGCCTACTGAGTTTTTAATTCACGCAAATGCATCTTCATGTAATCCAAACTGTGGTGAATAGTAGTGTCTTGTTCATTGAAATTTTTCTCAATATAAACCGAAGTGAGTGGGAGCATATTAAAATATTTGTTTTCAAGGCGAATAATAGATATTAAGTTTTTAATACCAGCTGTCATTAATAAAATGTTTTTATCATGTCCATGTAAATTCACACGAAAGTTGTTTAAATAAGAAAATACATCAGTTAAGTAATCCAACAACAATAACATACAACAACAATAACATTATTCTGTAAAAACAATGGGATAAATGTGCCATCCAATTTATTTTATAAATTGGATGGCACATATCCACCTCGTGGCACTGACTACGGGAGTTTATTAAATAGAAACGATTTCACTTCCCTAAACCAAAGAAGAGATTAAGCAAGCGGCAAGTTCCCGATTAAACTCATTAGCAGTGATGTTTTACTCTGCCTGCGGGGGGGGGGGGTGGATTGAGTAGCTCCAAAACCCCAGCAGCCGGTCCCAAGCCCGGATAAAAGAGGAGGGTTCTGCGATAGGCCAGTAACCTATCCAGGCAAAAGGAAGAACCACTTACACACCTTTAAGCGACGCCTCGGATTGGACTGATAACAAAGATGACAACCGCAAACGTAGAAAGGAACAAAGATTGGGTATACGAGAACACTTAAAAATTGCTACGTGGAACGTGCGAGGATTAGCACATAAACTGGATGAATTACAGGAAGTACTGAATGAACATAAGATAGAGATAGCAATGATAACAGAAACAAAAAAAAAGCTAAATGGTTCGCTAGACCTAAAGAACTATACTATGATATATGCTGGGGTGGAACAACAACAGAGAGCATCGGCAGGAGTAGCGGTCTTAATGAACAATAAATGGAAAGATAGAATACAATATTATAAGTGGGTGAATGAGAGAATTATAGTTATAAGTAAAGACGGCAGACTATGTGCCCCAGCAGTGGCGTTGCGTGGAGAGTTTATCAGAATAACAGTGCGCTTACTTAAAAATAAATATATCGAATCCCTATACAAAACGTTAAGAAAAAACATAAATAACTTACCCAACATGTTTACATTGTTGCAAAAAAATGCGGATGTGCGCGATGAAAAAACTGCACCATAATATATGTTTCTGTATTAGTCTCGGAAAGGTTCGTATGTAGCGACGTATATATATATATATGTTTATATACAGAGAAGGATTGTTCGACGTTGAGAAATGTTATATTTGCATAGTTAAAGCGCTCTTTGTATCTGTACAACGGATCTTCAGTATTGGTAAAAAGTTGCCCTAATTTTGTAAAATCTACATTTTTATCTAATACACTGTTAAATTTTTCACGGACACGATCACTTTTTTCATCTTCAAGGATATGCAGCACTAGTTTTACGTGGTCAATAATTGCTAATGCGTCCGATAAGGACAGCGCAGTGTTCTGTAAATTTTTTATTGCGTCCAGTATTGGAACGGAACTGTCGTAAATCATTTTTAAATTTGCTGCAACTTGAGGATTGTTAAATTGAACCTGGCTGAGCCGTATTGCAACTGCTTCTTTGGCATCTAGTTGTAAAATCACTCATTTAATTTTTTCAAAATGTTTATAATAATAAAATGCTGCTTCTAACCAAGTACCCCATCGTATAAGAATTGGTTGCGGCGGCTCGGGTATATCAGGACACAGCGAATGAAATAGCTGAATCCGTTTCGGAGATTTAAGAAAAACCGCTTTTGTTTGTCCTATCAGTTGATCCACATCAGGATAAGTTGTACGTATAGTGTTTGTTACAAGATGTAAAGCGTGAAGCAAACATGTGACATGCAGCAGGTTTGGTTGAATCGTTTTGAGTGTTTGCCGTGGAGCACATAACCTTGGCAGCATCGGTAACTAACATTAACACTTGCTTCGGTAAAATCTCAAATTTGTGTAGTGTTTCTATTAATACATCATATATCGCTCTGGCAGTACACCCTTGCATTCGTTTACAGGTTAGTAAATAAGGAGGAGAAGGTTCTTGCGGAGTAAGCGTCCGTACTAGAATGGCTAGGATGTACTGTTTTTTAATATCTGTAGTTTCGTCTATTGTTAACCACAGGAATTTTTTTTTTCCGTATTTTTCGTACAATTTACAATTCTCTCACGCACTGACGGTACGTAATTCCGTAGCGTACTTCTTGCTGGTAATTTCCACGTAGGATTGTATTTCTTCCAAAACTGACGAAACATTGGGTGTTCCACTTTCTGCATTGGTATATTGGTCGCAATTAACATCATTGTTAAATCACACACAAATTTATTATATGATCTGCGTCCACTATTATTCGATTTATATTTGTCACTATTTATATGTCTTTGGCACTGACTTGCTTTCCAAGTTAATAAAGTTGTTTCACAAACTAAACATTTCACTACGGTACCGTAATATATTAAATCGGGAAACCGACGTAAAAATTTCTTTACTAGGTTAGCATGCAACCGAGTCGATGCATTGTTTCTACGCCCTCCCGACATCTTCAACACGATTGTGTTAACAATGTATCGCTTACAACGTCTCAACGGCAACTGAATTGATAGTCGTACGCCTCTACTCGATCCCTCCACATCACGCTACTGTTCGGGCACATAGTCTGCCGTCTTTAGTTATAAGATACAGAGTAGATAGAGGACATCTGAGCCTAATCTGTACATACGCTCCTGAAGAAGGGAGAAAAGAAGAAACAGAAGTATACTACCAAATACTTCAGTCAGAACTAGACAAAATAAACAAAAATGCTTACATAATAATGGGTGGAGACTTGAATGCAAGAATCGGGAATAGACCGGTGGAGAATGTAATGGCGACCAACGAAGAAATAACGCTAAACAACAACGGCAAACAATTGATAAATTTTGCCAGCTACAATAATATGAGGATTATGAACACATACTATAAACACAAAAATATCCATAAGATTACCTGGTCAGCCAGAGGGCAAAGCTCTATAATAGATTACTTCCTTTCGAACCAAAAAACAGCATCACTCTTTGAAGATACAAGAATATTCAGAGGAGCAGACATTAACAGCGATCACTACATGCTAGTAGCAAAAATAAAACTACTAACTAGATGGTACAAGCAAAAAATAAATGTAGATAACCAAAAACTGAAGGTCTACCTTTTGAAGGAAGATTCGATAAAAACACTCTACCAACAGAGGTCACAAAAATACAATAAAGAAATAAAACCAAACAAGAAAATAAATGACGAATGGAAAAATATCCAAGAGATAATAATGACAACGGCCACTGAAACCCTTGGATATCGAAAACAAAAAATTAAAAGCTAGAAACTGAAATACTGGAATCAAGAAATCAAAGAAATGATCACTAAAAAGAAACAAGCATATTTGACATGGACACAGAACAAAACAGAAGAAAATAGAATAGCATATAAGAACATAACAGCTGAAGTGAAGAGAATATGTAGAAAAAATAATCAAGATAGTTGGGACCGATTTATTTCAAATGTAGAAGAGATATACACGAGAGACAGGAGTTCGCTTACAAAATGATGAAACACCTGAATAAAACCGAAAAAGATGATGCGAAGATCAACATCATAAATAAAGATGAATGGCTGGCATATTATACAAAGCTCTGGACAAAGGAAGAGAAAATAGCAAATCCAGGAAGTAGAAACGAAAAAGATGATGAAGAGGATAGAAGTGTAGACCAGATAGAAATGAGAGAACTAGAAGAAGCACTACAAAAAACAAAAACCGAAAAGCCCCAGGACAAGATAATATAAACCCGGAACTTCTCAAATTTGCCCACATAGAGGTGAAATCAAGATTTTTACAACTACTAAATAAATGCTGGAGAACAAAAACAATACCTGACAGTTGGAAGATCGCGAAGATAACACCAATATTTAAAAAAGGGGACAGATCCAACTGCGAAAACTGTAGAGGTATATCCCTGCTAAACACTGCATATAAAATATATTCAAAAATAGTGACAGCCAGATTAAATAAAACAGCGGAAAATATACTTATGGAGGAACAGACGGGTTTTAGAAGAGGAAGATCTTGCACCGACAATACTTTTACAATTAAGCAAATAATAGAGAAACATCGAGAACATAACAAACAAACACATATTGCAGTGGAATGTGCTTTTTAATTGCTTATTAATATTTTTATTCACACTACAACTTATGCTGCCGGCTGTTCAGTCTAGTAGATTCCTCGAGCTCACATCTCACGGATCGCTCTTCTCAGATTAGGGCCAGGTTATGTTAGAAGTAAAACAATAAATGTCAATAAAAGTCTCGGTTAGCTAATTTACAAATTTTAATAAAAAAAAAATCAAAAAAAATCCCTTTACCGAATGTATAGGGTGCTAAAGCAACATTAACAGTAGCATTAAGAGGAAAGACTCTTTGTGAATATGACTCGCACACAGAGAAAAACCCCCTGTGACTCTCGAACAAATATAAAATTAATAAATAATGGAGAAATTTGCCAAGTTTGACCTCTACTTTAACCCCTACAATATCAAATGTCAAAAACAACAAAGTTTTCAAAACCGCGTAAATTGGCTTACAGCCATGCGCAAATAAAACACGACACAATTCAACCCACAACTAAAAAAATCCAACCTGAATTTAAAACGTTCTAGAATATCTTGAAGAAAAAACTCCACTAACTAAAAAAAAAACATGACAACTTTCTCTAGTATTCATATACTACTTCAAATATCAAAATTATTACAAAGAATACATGAAATTATAATTAGCAAAATAATCGTAGTATCAAATATATAAATCAAATATTTTTAACGAACTTACATAGATCTATGCACTGATAACACAAAAAAAAACTACGTGAGAGATATCATACTTATTTTAGATCCCAAACTCTTGTAAAAATCGCAATAACATTACATGCACCTGAATAATATGCATAAACAAAAATAAAAACCCGATTTTACTTAAAACAGAGAATAAAAAAAGGAACTTCTTATCCTCTAACAACCCGGTCACTTTAGAAGTTTAGATATCTCTGCTAAAATTTACCGCGAAAAATTCCTACATCTACTTCAATAGTACCACAACTGTCCACATCCATACGTTTAAACTAATAAACATACAGAGTCAGTTCAAAAATGTAATTACAAATATAATAAATATTAATAAAATTCAACAATTGTTCAAATTTTAAATCTTCCATCTTTTTCTCTCTCTCTGGATAGAAAAATCCACTACAATATGTTGTTTATAGACTACAAAAAAGCTTTTGACAGAGTAGTAAGAGAAAAACTATGGGACATACTGGAAAGACGAGGAATACATTTACATTTGATTAAAGTTATTAAGAGTATGTATAAAAACTCAAAGATTACCATAACCGATAGCGAAACGGAAGTGGCAACCGTCAACCTAGGACTACGACAGGGTTGCAGCCTGTCACCTATACTCTTTAATATATATATTGATGACGTACTACGGGAATGGCTGACAAATACTAAGCACTACACACATGACCTAAACAGACAAGAGTACCTAATGACAATACTCTTCGCCGACGATCAAGCTCTAATAGCCAGTGACGAGGACACACTTCAAAGAGCTGTCTACGATTTAAATAGAATAACCGAGAAATACAATCTAATGATATCAACAGAAAAAACTAAAGTAATGGCCTTCAGCGGAAACGAAACAGTGCGATCAAAAATAATAATTAATAATAAGCCAATAGAACAAGTAAAAACATTGAACTTCCTCGGATCCACTATATCGTATTTATACGATGACACGGATATACACACGAAACTAACAAAATTCAACAGAATAAATGGCACCATAGCCAGAACACTAAAAAATAAAGTGAGGAAGGACACGCTGATAAAATTCTATAAAACAATGGCAATCCCATGTGGTATATATGGGAGTGAAAGCTGGACCATTACCAAAGCGAATGAAAGAAGAATCCAAACATCGGAGATGAGGTTCCTAAGAAGAGCAGTAGGCTACACAAGAATGGATAGGAAGAGGAACACAGAAATAAGACAGGAACTTGGAGTTGAAGATGCGAACGAGATGATAAGAGAATACAGACGTAAATGGAGAGAACACGTAGAAAGGATGGAAGATGATAGGATACCCAAACGAAAATGGAAATATAAGGCGAAAGGAAGAAGAGCGACGGGACGCCCACGGAAGAGATGGGCAGACCAAAAATAAAGGTCGTAACAGGCTCAAAGCCTAATACGTGAAGTAAGAAGAAGAAGAAGCAGTGTTGTTAATTCACCTTTTCTGCTTCGACAAATTAAGTTTCTCGTGCCGAAGTTTAGTATTACGTCATCGCATACGTTCTATGTACCTAAACAATTGTGCTTTACAAAGCTACGTAATTGCATATGTGTAATAATGTTAATAGATTATGTCCTGATTTTTGAGACTTTCTGCTCTAAGACAATGATCCGTTACAAGCAGGTGTTTGCAATCTCAACTACGGGGAGTTCATGGTATTCTAATTAGCATAGAAACAGTTTGTGTAAACGTCTAATAGAAGCTAATTTGGTATGTCGTGTGCCAGCTCGGGGTCCAGTCTTGTCCGTAGAATATCGGAGACTTCGCTTGAATTTTTATAGGAATCATGTTAATTAGTTGCAGTTCTCTTTACAGACGAATCCAGATGAAGGTTCTGTAATGGTGTGAGAAGACATTTCTTTGGCAACTCGTACGGACTTAGTAATGTTAAACAAGTATTAATGCTAATGAGTACATAAATAACATCCTTCAAGACCATATTGTATCATTCGCGCCTAATATCGGACCAAATTTTTATTAATGCAAGATAATGCACGACCCCACAGTGGTCGCATAATTCAAAATTATCTTGAGGAAGTTGAAATCGACACCATGGATTGGCCAGCAAGAAGTCCAGACCTCAATCCAATAGAGCATGTCTGGGACATGCTTGGCAAACAGTATTGGTCGTGATGTCAAGCTATTATTAAAAGAAGAGGTGGAAATACTCGATATTGAAGCCATTTCAATAAAAGTGTTAATTAAAAGTTTTTCAAAATTTTCCTTTTTTCATTGTTTTAAGGTTTGTTAATTATCAAAGAATCTAATAATTTCATAAAGGATTCAGTGGTGCGTTAATTTCTTGGAGTAGTGTATTTTTTTTCTCTCTTTCTTTTCCTCCTTGACTTTTGATTTATTGATGTTATATTCTTAGTGTACACTGACTGTAAATAAGTTTATATTGTATTATCTTGTAAATAGTTATGTAACTATTAGAAAATAAACTATTATTTTTATTATTATTATTATCAAAATTAGTAAGAAAAAAATGAAATAATCTATCCTATCGTGATTTATTTCCCTTGAGGTTAAACTAGTGAATTAAATAGTTTTAACGTCGAGATTGTGTCCGAAGTGGACAACAATAAAGATTATCTTAAAAGATAAACACTTTTCTGAAGTTGGGATTAGTACAGCAAGTGTTGCAAACTGTCCACTCAGTGGACGATAAATCCCTTGAGAAGGGTGAGTAATTTCGTTTGAGAAAATCCCTATTTTTGCTCTCTTTACATGAAGGATAGCATGATACAAATCAATAAAGGTAAGGTAGTTTACGTTCGTTTTATATAAAATAAGAGGGATATTTGTATAATACTGAGCCTAATCAAGTAGGCTTTATAATAATATTTTTTTTCATTAGAGATTGTGGACCTGTTTTATATGAATCCTTATCATCTTCAATTTAATTATCTTTAAATAGTTAATTGACGAAGAAGATACTTGTTGAAACTTCATTATAACGCTAAGAAATAAGTAATTAAACTTCTAGTTTCAAAAATTCTTTTATTGTAAATACCACTATAATATTGTTTCGCCATACAATGGCTTCATCAGGTGGATGAAATACTGAATATGTACAATACAAATTTGAATATTTATGTAAAAATTATTGGGGAAATGGTGGTGGAAAAATTTTTACAATCTTAAATTTAGTAGAGGGGAGTTGTTTAAATCTAGTTGGTCATTTATAGCTAATCCTAAACTATTGTATCTATTAATTTCTAAGTTTTCTAACAGGTTAAGTTTTTTACTTTTTTCTTGAATGTGTAAAATTTTGAAATCTATATTAAATCTATGATTGATATCTATACAATGACTTGCGAAAGTTGAATCTGATTTCTTTTCTTTATGGCTTCTTGCGTGTTCTTTCATCTTAATTTTGAATGTCCTCCCCGTTTGTCCTATGTATACCTAATTACAATCTTCGCATGTTAACTTATATACACCAGAGTTTGATTCTTTGTCTATTTTATCTTTGTTGTTTATAATAATGTTCTGTATAGTATTGTCTGTTTTAAATGATATATGTTCGTTATTAAGTTTTTTAATGAAAGTACCAATTTTTTCCGAAATTTTTCCTAAGTAAGTGATTGAATTATAGTAATTAATTATCTTGTATTTTAATTTTGAATAAACTAAGGAAAAGGTTTTAGATTTTTGTTGGCTATTTAGGATATTACGGATAAATATTGTCAATAATTGTAAAAAAAACTACAAATGTATCCATTCAAATCAATATTTCTTAACTTTTTATTTTATTCGAACTTTTGTAATTGTTAGTAAGATATGTATCTTTAAGTACCTACTACTTTCTTGTTCAGGTTTACTACGTAGGACAGGTATGCTCCTCGTCGTTCCAAGCATATTGTTACGAGACTAGAAATCTGTCGAACCAACTAGATTACTCGAAGAATCGCGAAACACGTCGGCATTAGCCCCGAACAATGCTCACCAAAAAATTCTCTTAAATAATCCAAAGATTCTGCAGTACACTGACAAGGTGCTGCGTCTTGATGGAAATATGCATTTTGAAGTTCATCATCATGCAACTGATTGATAAATGGTTGTAAAATTTCCGTACGGTATCTTTGAGCAGTTAACGTTCCCTGAAAAAATATTGGTCCAATGATTCGCCTTTGGCTTATCGCTGCCCAAACACCAATTTTCTCTGGATGTAGCGATTCTTCATTAATTAGATGTGGATTTTCACTAATCCAAATTCTTGTATTTTGTGAATTTAGGTATCCCGTTTTATAAAGCCATGCTTCATCAGTAAAGATGACTCTTTGCGAAAGTTCTCCATTATTGTTCATATTTACAAACCAATTACAAAACTGTAGTCTACGTGGGTAATCAATTTCTAACAATTCTTGTACAGCTATGACACGGTATGGATAAAATTGCATATCTTTTTTTAATACCTTGACGATTGACGATTGACAACTTGAGGTGTACGTTTCTTAACTGCTCCACTGCCCGATTTTCTTAAGAGACTACCAGTTTCAGAAAAAAGTTTTGAATTTCTATCCAAAGTATTCTTAAATTGTATATAATCTATTACAAAATGTGGAAACTCAACTTGAAATTCTACCATGCAATCTTGAACTGAATAAACCCATAAACCATAAATTTTATTACCACTTCGAAAATAAGCCTGGACTAAAAAATTTTATGTTCTAAAGTGAAAGCCATTTTAAAACTGAGAAGCAATTTATTTAAACCAGAATCGACGCACGATTATTTTATGCACTAGCTGATATTTGTGATTGACATTATCAAATGTCATTTGGATTTACGTTTAAGGAACAACAAACACATACACATATATTTGCGTCTTATTCTATCAAAATTTCAAAGTAACCTAGATTGACTTTTCAAATGAACACTTGTTATAAATTGAAACGGATGTTTTACATTCCATGGCTATCCTTTATCAATATAATTTTTGATCTGACGGTATAATATTTAACACATTTTTATAATAAGCAATTTTCGAAGAGCTAGTAGATCATTAAATCGCGTGCTCTTTAAAATTAAATTTATGTCGATGATTTGAATTGTATTAAAGTAATTTATCATTCGACTCCACACTTGATCAAATTAAACCATCTCCTTTTCTAGATCCATAAGAGGAAATGGCTTTTGAAAAAGAAGGTTACTTTACACGTATGTACCGTGTATATTCATCGCCGGTACAATCTTATTTTGACAAATAAATCTCGCCTTAATGAAGTACACCTGTGGCAAGCGGAATGATTCTTAAATAAAATTTAAAGCACACCATACAAAAGAACTCGTTACATGGGATTGGCAAGCCGAAGAAGTGGAAAGTTCCATTACATTGTACCTTATACAAGCCATACAAACAGTCTTAAGTATCGTAAGATCCTATCTTGAGTTAACCTTGACCGAAGGAGTTTTTTCTTCTTTAAAAAATCTTCCGTTCTTGTCGTTTCTATTATACGTCTCGCTCGTACCACCTCTATAAATCTGTTTCTTCGGGATCCATTTAATAAATCTCCTGGAGTTATATAAAGGTAGCTGTTAAAGTTAGGTTTTTTTCTCTTCTTCATTGTGTGGTTTGCTGTTTCACCAACAATAAGTCGAGCTGAACCACATTCGGAGAAATATGTTTATTGTTTGACTTTTACGGAAGAATACCAGATTAAAAGCGGAATTTTTTATTATAATAAAACGTAATTCTTATTCAATTTTAGTTGCTGGCCCTCTTTTAAATATCGTTGATTCATTTTCAATTTAATTGACGGAAGTTTAGCTTTATTTAAACGTTACAGTCCGTGGCCAATATTGCAAACATGTTGAAATTAAATATTTTTTGAATACTCGTATAATAATATTGAAAATACAAGGCATATTTTTTAAATAAGGTCCGCTCCGTTTTTGAATTAGAAGAAAAATAATGTAAATATCATTAAAATATATTATTTCCACATTGTACATAAACGGTGTCCCATTAAGACCGTCTATTTTGAAATTTGAAAAAACGCAGTGTTTATTAGAAAAGTTCTGATGTTTTTGTTGTAAAAGAGTGTAAACATCAAAGTTATGTATGGAACACAATATCCCATAAATGGCCGTCTCGTAACTGATGGCACTTGTTGGTTGTTTTGGCGAAATTTTCGATGACCTTTTGGCATAGTGCCGGCTAAATTTCGTCAATAGTGCGTCAAATCTCCTCTTTCAGTTCAGGAATTGTTCTTGGGCTATTGGCATACACTTTTCCTTTCAAAAAAAACTTAAGAAGGAAGTCCAACGGCGCCAAATCGCATGATCTTGGTGTCCAATTCACATCACCGCGGCGCGAGATAAGCCTCCATTAAAATCTCGTCTTCAACAATTCCATTGTTTCGTTCGCTGTGTGGCAAGTTGCGTCGTCCTGTTGAAACCACATATCTTGGAGATTCATTTCAGAAAATTGAGACCAGAAGAAGTTGTTTATCATCTCACGGTAACTAACGCCGTTGATGGTAACTACATTACCAGCCGCATTCTCGAAGAAGAACGATCCAATCACTCTGCCAGCCCAGAATGCGCACCAAACAGTGACTCGTGGTGAATGAATGGAACGTTGGATTCCCAGCTCCCAAAATACGACAATTCTGTTTGTTGATATAGCCATCGATTTCGAAATGCGCCTCATCAGAGAAGATGTTTTTCTTCAAAAAATCACCATTCGCTCAATTCTGTAAACGTTTGGCGCTGTGCATGGTCTTCTGCCTTCGAATGTTGTGTCAACTGAATCTTGTAAGCACGCAAATGCAGATCTTTAGTGAAAAGTCGCTGTAAACTGCTTCGTGAAAAGATTCTGGTCAGCGCTCTCATTAACTGCTGCAATGTTTTCATTAGATCAAGCTTCACAAATACGGACTGGTCTTTGCTGGATTTGAACTGACCCAATCGCCTCAAATTTCTCTACTAATCGGATCACTGTACGTGTTCTGCTATTTGTAATCTAAGCATCAATTTTCATCGGATAAAGGTCTGCTTCAAGAAAAAATTGAGAATCGTCTATTACCACGTACAGGAATTCTCTGTTTTGACATTAACCTGGCAAGTGAAGGTATGCTTCTCAGAGAAAAAGGTTAACTCTAAGTCTGCGTCATTATTAAAAGTATTGTTAAACCAACGACAATAATTTTGTTGTTGCTCAAAGTAAGTGATGTAAAGCGCATGTGCAATCGCTTCTTCAATACAGTCCGAACACTTTCATAAGAGGCACATAAATAAAACAAAAAATATACCGAAACTATATTTTGATTTCCAAAACGTTGTGGCTGTTTGAGTGGATAACTTTCTAAAATACTTGTTTATACTAGTCTCTTTTCTACTTGGAATATCATTCCACAATGTCACCAGTAAACATAGTTTGTTTGCTTTTCTGATTTTCGATACCGCTCAAATAGCGTCAAAGCATATTGGTAGCAGACGCGCATGTGCACTGCTACGATCGTACGTGATTTTCATTCTCGTCACAAACTGACCTTATTTAAAAAATATCCTTCATATATTCTGTTATAATTAATTTGATTATACGAGGGTAGACTAATAAATTCTCAGCCTCAAACTTAAATTTCATTGCTACAACATGCGTTTAGAAGCCGTTCATCTTCAAAAATTAACACTAAGAATGCGTTCAAGAAATGTCCAATATTAGTAGCGTCTACTCAAAAATATAAATTAAGTGTGAGTAATCCGTTGGTTCCGAGAATGTACTGCCTATCTAAGATACATAAACCAACTAACTCGATGAGACCAATTGTTTCAGATATCAACTCACCAACTTACTTGATTTCAAAATAGTTAGTGAATGAATTTGAAAATTTACCCGTAAAACCAGAAAGTTTGTCAGTTGGAAATTTCTTAGAATTTGTTCAAACAAAAGATCGTAAACTGGAAGACGGTGAGAGTTTAGTTTCATTCGATGTAGCATCATTGTTTCCTTCGGTGCAGAAACATCAAACAGTTAAAAGTCAAGGAATACTTGCGATTGACAACTCTTTGCATGGCGCAAAATTGTTTCCAAGTTGGAGGTAAATTTAACGAACAGAAACAAGGTAATTGGCTATCTTCATTCATAGCTAATTTATTTATGAGTCACTTCGAAGTAGAATTAAAAAATAACACTAAATATTTCCTGAGAGTTTGGATTAGTTACGTATATGATATTTTCGCAATTTTTGATATACGTAAGTGTGAATTAGACATGTTTGTAAAACAGCTAAATTTGAAATTTACGACTATTAAATTCACGGTGGAAAAGGAAAACAATATAGCATTCGATTCATAGATAATTAAAAATAAGCATAAAAAAGAAATTGATATTTTCCGGAAAGAAACCAATAGGTCTATCACCGCGACTTCAAACCATAATTTCCGGCTTCTTTCAATTTTCTAGTCAATCGGTTACTAAACTTTCCGTTAACAAAAGAGAAATACGAAAAAGAATTAGTTACATATTTAAAAAATTCACGAGATACAATTAAAAAAGACAATCCGTGATTCCGCGGGTAAACGTTGGCCTACTGGCGTTTACCCTTAAAGTCGACGTTGAGCTGCCCTATACCAGGGGGCCGCTCCCTGGGGGATTATCTCGTCGGCATCTTACAGCAGGTAGGCGACGTTGGCGAGACTATAAGTAGTTCTCTGTTCACCGAGCTGACCATTGCCAGTTGGCTGGGGAATCCCTCGGAGTTCACTTAGGAACTGGCCGGTTGTTACCCTGATCTCTGGGGCAGCTGTATTACGCCTCGGTGAAGTCTCTATACCAGGTTTTCTGGGACAATGAGCCATCGGGTGTCGGAGGTATAAGGTAGAACTTCGGTTCGGCCGTTGCCCGTCTTTCGGCTTCCTAAACGGGCCAGCTGACCAAACTTCACAGTTCGGCTGTTGGGCCCCCTTGACCTACCACCCCATACCATCTAGGATCAGTCCTAGTGGGCGAACGGGCGGTCCGGGGCTACAAGAGACTGCTTCAGACTACTGAGCACGACGGATACCCATTAAACTTTGGCGAAGGAATTCATCTAACTTTGGCACTGCGGGGGAAGTAGGGCCAACCGGTCTGGCTTGCCAGTCTACTTCCACGAGGTGTCAGACTCGCAGAGGCAATGGTTCTTGGGAAACGTGTGTTCGTGGTCCAGGATTGTGAGTGCATCGGCCTCGAGATGGGGGCATCAGCCATCCCCGCCGGAAATCCTAAGCCCCCGGTCTCCAAGAGTAGCAATGCCGGATGTATTTCTGGTCCCTGACGCCTTGGGCAATAGGCGAAATGTGCGAGGAATAGTGAGGTGCTTGGACATCCGACCACGATTTTAGAGTGGGTGCTATACCTGGGAGTGTTGCTGAGCGATGCTTATCCTGTAACGATGAATTCGGGGTGCGCCCCTCTATAGGTCGCGCTTCCTGGGGAAGTGTTATACCTGTAAGCGGCTTTTAGTCGTCATTCTGGAACGATGAATTTCGAGGTGAGTTTAATCTACGAGGGTACGCGGCACGGTACTTTGTACCGCTTCCGACTCCCTCCAGGCTGACGTGAACGCGACTTTGAGCGCCGTTGGGCCCGGTCAAGCCCTGGGCAGTGGTAAACCACTGGCAGCTGCGTGACTACCCTTCGGACTTCGCTCCGCTCAGTCGCTCGGGCCGGCGGTAGTAACTATGACTCTCTTAAGTTTGTTATCTCAAAAAAAATCGTGAGAAAAAGTTTATGTATTTACACGAATAACCTAAATAGGGTTGTTAAAGAACAGAGTCCCCAAGTTGTTTTTCGACGGAAAACTCAATAAAATCTCTTCTGGGCAACGCAAAGTATAATTTAGATACGAACGAGAAATCGGGTGAATAAATTAGAATATAAATATATTGGTCAAACAAAATGCAATAATAACCCGTTATGAAGAACATATATCGCATATTAAATTCAATAAACCGTAAAAATCGAGTGTTGCCCGTCATGTGTTAAAGGCCGATCATAACATCACGGTAGATTGTTTCAAACTTATTAAAAATATCAACGAACCGAGGTACGAAAGTATTCATATTATTAAAAGCCGTGACCTGCTTGTTAGACTTCTTAGAATAGATAGGAGATAGGAGCAGAGGGTATGAGAACACACAACCATATGTGTTTGTTCTCATTTCTGAAGAGGGGTAAGTGAAATAATTTTAGTTTCTTAAAATTTGGTGTATACGTGGACGCCTTGTAAAGTATTTCACAATTCTTTGTGTTAGCTTTACTGTGTCCCATGTTCAACGTTGTAGTTATCAATTTTACCTGCTGAGAATGACAAATTAGTTGACGAAATACGTATCTAGGATTCGATACCACGATTAATTGTGGTAAGGGGTTTTATATTTTTTTTAAAAATAACTAGTGCGTCGGTTAAACGAAGGTTTAACCTAACAAAAATTTCCTAACTGGTTACAGTCTTTTAAAAGTTAGGTTACTGACTGATACTATTTCTAGGTTCAACCATTTCATTTTCGCATATGAAACGACAGCTTGACGCTAGATTTCCTTTTTTTTTTCTTAAGTGTAAGTGCAGTAAACCTAGTAAATAAGAATTAGAATTGTATAATTTACATTTAAAGTTAACAAAAACTATGAACAACAGTGATACGTAGACGCCTTGTAAAGTGTTTCAAGATTCTTTGCGCTAGCTTTGTTGTGCCCCATATACAACACTTTGATTAGTTATTTTATCTACTGATGAAGACAACTTAGTTGTCGAAATACGTATTTACGTGCGAGTATTAAATGTGGTAAGACGTTTTATACTTTTTTTAAGTTGTTATAGCAAACGCCAATTAAGTTGGCGCGAGGAGGGGTAAGTTCACGCAGGATTAAAAGTAGTGGGGAGATTAGTATTTGGTTTTACATCAAATGCAGTGACGCGCCGTCCATATAGGCAAGGTCGTGCAGCGCACAACGGCGCCAAGGCCTTAAAGGCGCCTACGGCCACTTGTGATAAGTTAAATTTTAAAAATATTAAAAACATTTTTTGAAAGTTTACAACAAATCAACAAATTTACATAAAACAATTATTACAATTATTTTAGCATTGACAGCAATAATTTTATTGTTACTTCAAAGAGTGTACTTGATATTTGCATCTACACTGTTTTTTGTATAAATTTAAGATCATTTTCTAAATTAAAGTTAATTAAGGATTACTTACGATCTAGAATGGGCCAGGAGCGGCTAGAAAATCTTGCTATCATTTCTATAGAGTCTGACTTTTTAAAGCAGCTGAATATTGAAAATCTTATTAATGAATTTGCCAAAAGTAAAGCTAGAAAAGTCCAATTTCTATAAGACATTTCCGTTGTTTTCCTTCACGTTTATCTATTTAAAAACACGGGCACTCTAAAAATATTTTATTTGACCTTTTGTTTTTTAATAATTTGGAATACTGTTTTTTATTTTGTTACTGTTGTTTCAGTGTGCAATAAAAATTTTAATAATATTTTTTTGTATGTGAACCTATTGTTTGCCTCAAATAAAAAATACCTACCAGTACTAACAAGTCTAAAGAGTTCGTCATAAATTTCAATGTTGAACTGTGGGAGAGTGGCTGGTAATTTTGGCTCAATACATATAGGGTAAAGGCGCCTATCAGTATTTCGCACGACGGCGCCGAAGATACTTGGCGCGTTACTGATCAAATGTCAGATAATTCTGACCTCTGAGCGTGTATCACTTTATGATCCCCTAGCAAAGACATTATGTTCCGTCAAACGTCAATGACAAATGTATTCTGACAATTACTTGAGTAGTGGGGGTGAACGTTTTTAAAAACGGCTTCTGCGCACCCCCTCCTCGCGCCAACTAGTTGGCGTTTGCTATACCTTGTTATTAGTTCTTTCGTGTCTTTATATCGCTTCTCATATGAAATAAATAAATTTATCTAATTAATTAATATACCAATTAGTATGTATATTTCAGCAAGATATATTAATTCTTAATATACATATATAGTAAATGTTACTTTGGTTTACAATTCCCACAATATTTTAATACTTTAAATTTCAGGAGATACACGAATAAAGTTTTTCATTACCAAACTAAATTTAATTAAGCAACGATTAATTAAAAGTTTAGCTTAGCGTATTTTAAGACGTAAAATTTATTTATTGTACGATCAGTAAGCAAATCCACAAGTTCTTGCGCGAATCGTCTTTCAAAGTATACCTATTACTTTCATCAGAGAGATTTCCGATAAAGTGTTCACATTAAACATTTACACTTTCGTGATATAATACTATCTTATACAAACAATATTGAAGAACTCCCGTGTTTTCTGAAGATATAAATCTAACAGATTACGAAATTAAGATTTATCATTTTGTAAATGTTTGACGACGGAACAAGCTTACCCGTTGTGATCATTTCTATACATACAACTGCCTGTTTATAACACTGATTAACAAATTGAAACTTTTTTCTGGTGACTTGATTAGATATATTTTATATTAAAAAATGTGCAATGATGTTCAACGATTAATTCAAAATGTTATTGCAAAACTTTACGATAACTAAAGAATCATATCTGTAAAGTAATGTCGGAAAGATCGATTTTTTTCTTGCATCACGACAACGTCAAGCAACAAAACGATGAAGATAGCGACAAGCCTGAAATTCACGGACTTATGGTAGAGAACGGACGCAATTTCCATAAAACGCAATCGGCAATTGGAATTGTGTATAACGTCGCTCAGTACATCCCGGCGTAATTCAATGAAGTATTTGTTTGACTTACTCGGACACCTGGTCTCGCCGCGATAACAGTGGACAAGCCAGCTATTGTATTCCGAGAATATAGTGCTTTTTAAAGTGTTTTCATGAGCGTAGATAGAAGCGGGGTTTTTATAATGTATTTTATTTAAGAGTTTATATTTCGTAAGATAAATAAAGTGCTGTGAGTAAGTTTCTTGTTTTCATAGTTTTAACTGTTAATTACATCGTAATTTTTGTGATAGATCCTGTTTAATATGGTTTGATTGAATCTATTTCTACCAATTATTTCGACGTAAGAGTGTGCATTGAATTTCGTTCAGTTTCAATAACTTACGCACACATTTTTAGTTTTCATTTATTTAGATCTAGAGCATTGTTTAAGTTACTTTTTCAGACATGATATGGAAGAATATCGAGAACGGCATTGTAAAACAATGGCGAGTTGGATTGACGGTCATACTGATTGAATGTCCATTGTCAGTGATTCCGAAATTTAATACAAAATCCGTAAAATATCGTCAAAAATTCTTCACTTAGGATCGCAAACACATCTGAACTCTGTAAAACTTTTATGGCGGCTAATATTCCATTAAATAAACTTAGTAATCCCACTTTAAAAATATTTCTGAAAAAATATACTGGTCGAAATGTTCCTGATGAATCAACATTACGCAAATATTATGTTTCTAGGTGCTATACGAGAACAGTAGAACGCATTAGAAGCCATCTTTTAAATCAATACATATGGATAAGCGCCGACGAAACGGTGGATATGTTAGGACACTGTGTGGTAAATGTTGTAGCTGGTGTACTACATCCAACTATTCCCTATAACTCATATGTAATAGCAACAAGTGTTATAAATAGAGTTGATGCGGAAACAGTTGCTGAAACCATTAAGGAGAATATGAAAAAAATGCTTCATTCGGAGGGCCACGTACAAAGAAAAAATACTTTTATTTGTCAGTGATAGTGCTGCGTATATGTTAAAAACAGGCAGACTATTGAAGAAAACATATCCTAATATGCTGCATATTACTTGTGTAGCACATGCTCTCCACAGAATCTGTGAATATATCAGAGACACTTTTCCGGAAGTTGATAGACTTGTATCAGCTTTTAAAAAAAAATTCAGAAAAGCACCATTGAGAGTAGCTCTTTTCAGGGAAAAATTTCCATCTCTGTCACTGCCTCCCACTCCAGTAATAACTAGATAGGGAACATGGCTGGAAGCTACTAGTTATTATGCTGAGAATTTCGATAGTCTAAAACATTTCGTAACACTGCTAAAGGAGGATGCTAGAAGGATTAACCACATTAGATGTAGCTGTTAATAATTTGAAAAGTATTCCAAGTGACTTCCGATGTGGCCTTCGGCAAAAGTTTGAAGCAATTCTTAATAGAAATCCAGATTTAATTACATTGCTGCAATTATGTATGGAAACAATTCCACAAAATCTAACGGCTAAATATGAAGAAATAAAAGAATATTTCCAGTATGCACCTATAACCAGTTGCGATGTAGAAAGGACGTTTTCTATTTATAAGGATGTACTTAATTCAAAGAGAACAAAATTGACAGAAGAAAACCTTGAGAAACTATTGCTAAAAAATTCTTTCAATGGAGACTGTGGTTAAATAATAATTTAAAAAAAAAAAAAAAAAAAAAAAAAAAAAAAAAAAAAAAAAAAAAAAAAAAAGAATTGCTATGAGAGGCCGGCCTTTACTATATATATATACACGACCTTTTAACCATTTGTTTATGGAAATGTTTTTACACTCGGACCATATAGATTTTGTCACTCCCTGCGTACGAAATTAACACGTTAAATAATAACTATTAATTTGTACATTGCACATGAAATGCTCATACAGTTAATTATACTAGTGTTTTGTGGAAATATAATGTGTTTCATTTAGTTTATTAGTAGGTCACCGTAGCTTTAAAATCGTTTTTTTAGTTGGCGCCTTCTTTAGAGAAGAATTATTGCCGTCCCTTTGTTCGATATTTGAACACATGTTTAAGAACCTTTCTAAGAGTGTTGTCTCGTAGTTTGAAATGTGCATGGTAAATTTAGTCTTTACAGGGTTGCAGTGTATAGTAGTTGTGCGGAAGCGTTCATCTTACTTTATTGTGCCCCGTGTGACTTTAATTAGTAGTTTTTACCTACTGATGATGACAACTTAGTTGTCGAAATACGTATTTAGGATACGACTAATAATTGTGGTAAGGGGTTATATACCTTTTTTAAACTATTGCTAGTCAATATTCAATATTAATACTCCTTTACTCAACTTGAACGACAAAATGAACAAATACAAATGTTCCAATTATAGAAATAAAATTAAAAACTTTAAAAATACAACTTTTCAACAAATACATATGTATTTCGTAATTTTATAGATCACCACCCGTTCGTTTTCCAATTATATAAATAAAATTAAATATTTTAGAAATACAGCCTTTCGCCAGTACTGCACTGGGTGGTAAGCGTGTCCGTTCTCTACTTATGAGGTTATCGTGTTTTTTTCACATTCCGGGTACCTAGGAATGTGAAAAAAAACACAATAATTTGTTCTTACAACTTATTCACTGCCATCCCCTTCAAAGTACGCTCCTTCCGCGTGAATACACCGATCCCAGCGACTTCTCCATGGCTGGTAGCAGTGTTGGAAGTCTTCGCGTATTAACGTGTTCAACGCTGCCCGTGATTTGGTCTGAATCTTCTCAATCATCTAAAAACGGGCGCCCTTGGTTGGTGCATTGTCGTGGTGTGGGATCTACGAATTGTTGCGCCACTTGGTAGGCCCCTTCCGATGAATCTTTTCTATTAGTCGCTGAAGAACATCGCAATAAAATCGTCCATTAACTGTTTCACCTGGTGGGAGAAATTATTTGCACTATGCCATCATTGTCAAAGCAGCAAATCGACTTGACGTTGTTTCGAACTTGCTGTGATTTTTTCAGAGTGGTGACGATGGCATCTTCCACTTCGATGACTGCAGCTTTATTTCGGGATCATACCCGTACACCCATGATTCGTCGCCAGTAATGATTCTGATACTGAAGCTCGCATCCTTTTCAGCAGTTTCGTTCAACTCTGTGTACACATGAACACGGTGCCGTTTTTGTACAATGCTGAGTAACCTTAGAATAAACTTCGCAGCAATACGTCTCATAGAGTTCGCCGGACAGAATACGCTGACAAACGCAGTACGACAGGCCGAAAGTGTACAAATGTCATGGATTGTTGTCCTACGGACTTGCAGCATAGCATCATGCGCACTTTTGCTAAATTTTCTGGCGTGTTTCCTGTTGGATGGACTACCGGATCACTCATCATCGTCAACCGATACATGTCGATTTTTAAAACCATTATACCACTCATAAGTTTGCGTCTGGCCTAAAGCATCCTCCTCATACGCATGTTTAAGCATTTTCAGAGTCTTGCCTGCCGTTTTATCAAGTTTGAAACAGAACTTGACAAATGCTCTTTGCTATTTCACATCAGACAGTGTAGTGTGTTTAAATAACTCAAACACAACTAAACAAATATAAACACAAAAACTGTTTGTCTCCACCTAGCAAAGTACTGTTTGACAGACTGACTTAGTGTAGACGCAGCTAACATCATCTAGTGCTATAAAGCTGTACTACCATATATATATATATATATATATATATATATATATATAAATCAAAAACATTTAATTTGTTATTTATAGACTCACAAAACTACATAATCGATTTTGATAAAATTTTGCGTGTGCGAAGACATTCATAGATGCGTACATAACAAGTGTTCATTTGAAAAGTCAATCTAGTAGCATGTGATTTACTGAGAACGTTTTGAAGTATGTCGTAAATTAAAATTTCCTACTTAACCTACGAAGTCGTATATTTTGACAGTTTCATACATACAAATAAATAACAAATAATAGGTATTTATTGAAAACTATAACAAACGTCGAAAGATCAATGCACTGTAAAATCCTCCGTTCAAAATTTCTGATGATATTCTGCAACATTACAGGATTGTTATTAATTTCCATGCATTTCTGTTCGATTCTCTGTAGCATATCATTCAAATTCAATATAGGTGTTCGAAATATATTAGTTTTTAGATAAGGCCACAAAAAGAAGTCGCAAGGTGTTAAATCGCATGAACGTGCAGGCCAGGCAATTTCAGTATTTCGACTAATTATACGCTCATCAAAAAATTCTCTTAAATAATCCAAAGATTCTGCAGTACAGTGACAAGATGCTCCGTCTTGTTGGAAATATGCATTTTGAAGTTCATCATCATGCAACTGATTGACAAATGGTTGTAAAATTTCCGTACGGTACCTTTGAGCAGTTAACGTTCCCTGAAAAAATATTGGTCCAATGATTCGCCTTTGGCTTATCGCTGCCCAAACACCAATTTTCTCTGGATGTAGCGATTCTTCATTAATTACATGTGGATTCTCACTACTCCAAATTCTTGTATTTTGTGAATTTAGGTATCCCGTTTTATAAGACCATGCTTCATCAGTAAAGATGACTCTTTGCGAAAGTTCTCCATTATTGTTCATATTTACAAACCAATTACAAAACTGTAGTCTACGTGGGTAATCAATTTCTAACAATTCTTGTACTGCTGTGACACGGTATGGATAAAGTTGCATATCTTTTTTTAATAACTTGTGAGTTGTACCAACAGAAAGGTTTATTTGTTGACTCAAATGTCGAACAGATGTTTGTGGTTCATTTTCCATTATTTCTTCAACACGATTAACAACTTGAGGTGTACATTTCTTAACTGCTCCGCTGCCTGATTTACTTAAGAGACTACCAGTTTCAGAAAAAAGTTTTAAAGTTATATCCAAAGTATTCTTAAATTGTATATAATCTATTACAACATGTGGAAACTCAACTTGAAATTCTACCGTGCAATCTTGAACTGAAACATAAACTATCAATTTTATTACCACTTCGAAAATAAGCCTGGACTAAAAAAAAATTTATGTTCTAAAGTGAAGCCATTTTAAAACTGAGAAGCAATTTATTTAAACCAGAATCGACGCACGATTATTTTATGCACTGATATTTGTGATTGACATTATCAAATGTCATTTGGATTTACGTTTACGGAACAACAGACACATACTAATATATTTGCGTCTTATTCTATCAAAATTTCAAAGTAACCTAGATTGACTTTTCAAATGAACACTTGTTATATGCATACATACATACATACATAAATGTCTTCCCGCACCGGTGAAATCTTCGGTGCGCTTTGACATAAGTAGTGCAAAAATTTCTGAAATACTTGATTTGGTAGTACTTTTTTATTACAAGTTGTCTTTTGCTAATCATATACTTTATTTACGCTTACATATTGTTATAAAATCTTAGTGATGAGAGGGAAAATAACTTTAATTTAATCTCGAATGAATTGTCCTATATGAAAACTTAAAATAATGTGTATAGGATTGATTTAAATGTCATAAAAAATATGACAGATAATTGTCAAATTTGAAAGGCGAAAATATTAAATATATTGATCTTTGAAAAACAATTAAACAACTAACTGAGTTTTTGTAAGAAAAAAAAGGAGAAATTATTATTGATTTTTAGATAGCAACTAAAAAATTTTGGAAAGAAAAATAATAATTGTGCAAGAGGTATATAAAAGGTACTATTTTAATAATTTAATAGTATTAAATGTGAAAAAGAAAGTAAATATTATTAACAAGTTTGCTGGTATTAATGTTAAACATATATATTTGTAATAAATTGTCAATCGAAAACTTATAACTGGAATAAGAATAGTATTGGTGAAAGGAATTTCATAATAAATGTAAACAGAATTAAAAATAATAGGAAACAGGAATAGATAAGTCGTTATAGAAAGAAGTTAAAAATAAAGTGATATAAAATCAAAACATAAAGGATCACAAGAAAGGAAGATAAAATATTTAAGAGAATACAACACTATTGTATTTATTCAAGATAGGATTGAAGAAAAGAGAACATATAGGATACAAATATTATTAAAAGAAGTTAAATAAGACTAATTGTGGGATATTTGAAAGGTGACGATATTGAAGTAATTTCAAAAAAGTGTCAAAAGCCAAGTCACAGGAACATTATTAAAATAGCAGGTTACATAGTTATAAGAAGCTATGTTGAATAACTAAACGGACAAACAAAAAATGTAGTCAATCCATTAGCTTTACAATAAAAAATAATTTTTGGCGAAAAACATTTTTATCCTCCTTTCCATTCATTTCACATAGCCACAGCAACGCAAGAAAGGGTATTGAATTGAATGATGTGTTTTCTCGGTTCGTTACAATACTTTTATTTACTTTCCCATTCATTTCACATCAGATTGAACCACAACAAACCGTAACCGGGTTTAGCTAGTTATATTATAAAAACTTATTTGTTACGCAAAGTTTAAATACGAAAGCCATATATACTTAAGACTATTAAAGAGGTACACATTAAAGTAATTATAAGAACAGCAATGCATGCTAACAATTTGCGGTATTTAGATTAGAACTTGCGGTCGACACTTGATAATAATTTTATTGTTCATATAAAGCATATCTCCATTTTTTTAATATCCTGTATTATTTTTTATTCAGATTATTCGCATAGTAAATAGCGATAAGCAAACAATATATGTACATGAAGTCATTTTATAACATGCAGAACTATAATGTATTAGTAACTGCAAGAAATTATGTCATCGCTGATAATACGAAAAATAATCCGTGAAAAGCGTATTCCCCGCCTTTAATGTTATTTTTTAACGCTGTTTTATTGTAAAGATACCGTTTTAAGTTTCGCTAGTCAATTCTTTATTCTTCAATTAAAAGGGTATTATGCAAATCTCAGATTTGTTTGATAATTTTTCGGTTTTAGTGGTTACTTCGCTTTCATATTGATTAGAAATTATTAAATAAAGTTTGCTAAACACGTCTTATGCATAACGAATTATTCGCAGTTAAAATGCTTAAATTCTTCTTTGTTCAAACACCTAGTTATACGAGGGAGGCACGATAAATAGTTAGACTAGACAAGAAAACCCAAACCTTTTTTGCAAAAAATTATTTTATTTTTCATGTTCTTAACACACGAAGTTTGTTCTAAAAAAGACTGAATTTTCGTCATAAAAACTTTATTATTATACTTTCAACTTTATAAACGTTTGTTCCCTTTGAAGTACACCGCCTTGCTTGCTATGCACTGCTCCCATCGTTTCTCTCATTATTCGTATGCTCCCTGGAACTCGTTTGGTATTATGTCTCGTAGCTGCGCCAGCGATTTCTCTTGAATAACTTCTACACTTTGAAACCGACATCCTTTCAAGGAGATTTTTAGTTTTGGAAATAGAAAAAAGTCTGCTGGAACTATATCTGGAGAGTACGGAGGTTGGGGAAGGACGACTGTCCAAAAATTGGCCAACGAACATGGTGCAACATCCAGCTCTTGTTTTTCCACAGTTCAGGCCTCTTAGATCGCACAGATCGAACAGCAAAATGTTTTCATCGTTTGTAAACGCCGAGGATCGTCCCGATATTGGAGCTTTGTCAATCAATGATCTTCCCGATTTGAAACATGCTAAACCACTCGTATCATTGTGTATGGCTCATACAGTCCCCTTTACAGGCCCGCTAAAGCAATGCCAACGAAAAAGATTTACCATTGTTTAAGCAAAATTTAATATTACAACATTCCTCCACTTCCTCCAGTACTTCATCATCACTCTCTCACTATTTTCTAAAGCACTGACATGTTCATCTAATAGACTCTAATTCACTAACCGATCAAACCAGAGAAAACCTATTGAGAATGGCTACCCAATATTAACATTTTGATTCGCATATGTGGCACCATCTATCCGATCGGCACCCAACTATAGTAATAAAAGTTGGAAACTGTGTCTTTGAAGTGGTTAACACGACTAACCGCGAAATTCAAAATACATAGACTTCATTAATTTCTTTAAATATTGAATGCTCGTTGGCACCGCTTAGAATAAGTAGCCTTTAAATTTAAGTAACAGTTACAATACATTACGGGATATGAATTTTGAATATCACCTAAAGTAAAGGATACTTAAGCTAAGCGATGCAAACGGGTAAAAATTTAGCAATAATAAAACAGACATTAAATCATATCGTTATTATTAGAGACTGGAACGCATCGGGTCGAAATTACGATGAACCTAATAAATAGTCTATAACATCGATTAGTACAACACGCAGTTATTCAATAGCACTATTCATTCGGTTAATCGCACACCTATTCTTTGTCGTTGAATTGTGACGGAATTACTTCGATGTAACAGTTAAATTTCTTTCTTCATGGGCGTATATAGCGTGAGAAGTTTTTAAAAATTATTTTATTTATTAGTTTATATTTCGTAAGATGAATAAAGTCCGGTGAGTTAGTTTCAATTACCTAGGTATTTCGTAATTTTTGTAATATATCCTTTTTAATATCGTTTCATCGAATCTACTTCTCGCAATTATTTTGACGTATGTCTCCGGTGAATTTCGTTAAGTTTCAATAACTTACGCATACATTTTTAATTTTCATTTATTTAGATCTAGAACATTGTTTAAGTTACTTTTTCCGATATGACATGGAACAACGTCGAGAATAGCATCGTGAAACAATGGCGAGTTGGTTTAAGGAACATACAATCAGTATGTCCCTTAATCAAAATTTCGCTACATGTTTAAATGACGATGCTCGAAGTATTTCTGAGTGCAAGGAACTAAGACAAATTCCAAATTTTATAGATCACCCGTTTGTTTTCCAATTATACAGGGTGGCGCAAAACTACCGTTATGGTTTGAATGTTTAATAACTTTTTTATTTAATGGTTAATTATTATTATTATCTTTTGTTATAAAGTATATTAATGGGGAATATTTTTGGCTTAAGTATGAAAAATTATATCCCGCAAGTGGTGGCCATTTTCGGCTTCGCACATTCGTGCTCTTTCCAGTACATTTTGCATAACTTTTCGGTGTTATGGCTTGAATTTCATTGCGAATGTTTTGTTTTAAGCTGTGGTATGGTCGCTGGCTTATTTACGTATACCCTTTCTTTCAAATAACCCCAAAGAAAAGTCTGGCGCTGTTAAATCCGGTGAACGTGGGGGCCAATTGAAATCGCTTCTGCGCGAAATAATGCGTTCGCCAAAGAGGTCCTGTAACATAGCCATTGTATCCCTTGCAGTGTGGGCTGTGGCTCCATCTTATTGGAAGCACAAATGTGGATGGTTTTCTACAGCTGGCCTCAAAAAATTGTCCAGCATCGTTCGATATTCAGCACCATTAACCGTAACTGAGGCGCCATGTTCATTTTCAAAGAAATATGGACCAATGATCCTTTCGGACGATACACCGCACCAAACAGTACACTTAACTGGGTGTAATTGTTGCTGATGAACTGTTCTCGGATTTTCCGTAGCCCATATCCTGGAATTTTGCTTGTTTACGAAACCATTCAAATGGAAATGGGCTTCATCGCTCATTATCAAATTGTTAATGAAATCGCGATTTTCTTCTGCTTTTTGTCGGAATGAAATGGCATAATCTAGCCGTTGTTGGTAGTCTAACGGCTTCAATTCTTGCACAAGCTGAACCTTATACGGGAACATGTGCAATGCAGCCATAATCCTCTGAACGGACCTCCGCGATAGCCCTAGTTGTGCCGAACGTCTTCTTGTTGATGTTTCTGGACTGTCCTGCACACTATCCACAACACGTTGGATATTTTCTTCCGTGTGGACCGTACGTGGTCTTCCGGTACATGGAAGGTGCCTTACTGTACCATGTTGTCGAAAATGTTCAACCAGGCGGTTTATTGTTGGTGCTGAAGGTCCAGTACGCACATTAAAAAAACCACGATAAGCACGCTGCGTCAATACAATTGGCCGATGATTTTCAAAATAAAATTGAACAAGTTTTGATCGCTGTTCTGTGGTGTATCGTTCCATTTCAAATTTCCCAACTTTTCTTCCCAAAATTCTGAAATAAAAATAAAAAATATAAATTTATTAAAAAAGTTATTAAATATTCAAACCATAACGGTAGTTTTGCGCCACCCGGTATAACTAAAATTAAAAACTCTTTAAAAATTCAAATTTTCAATAGTACGCTCGTGGGCGATGAGTCATCATCCTCTCGTGTTTGGTCCCTGGTAGTAACAGTAATGTATTTTGACATTTTTCGATATTTATTGCCTAATTTATTCTTGCGTCTTGTAAAGTGTTACACGATTTTTGTGTTAGCTTTTCCTGTGCGCCATGTTCAACACTGTTATTTCTATCTACTGAGGACGACAACTTAGTTGTCAAAATATGTATTTAGGATAGGACCATTAATGTAATAAGAGGTTTTATACCTTTTTATTGCTTAACAACAATCCCGTAATTTTCGAAAATATTAAATTTATCAATTACTTATTTTGGAATCCTGTATATTTAATTTATCAAAAAAAAAATTCCTTTATTAATAAAATTATTTCTTATCATTATCTCTTATTCAAAGTAAATACGTGAAAACCATTTATTACACTTTCACAAAGCGTTCTGTTCGCACAAAAATCGAACAGATGATACTTCGAATACGAACTGCATACATACAATGAAATATCGAACGCCGCGTAAAAAAGTCGTCCTCCCTAAACATTTCTGACCTAGCAACAGTGCACTCCATTACGTCATTCCCTGCGTTTCCATCAGTCAACCCAGCGATATTCACAGCGGGACGCGTTAGGGACCCCAACTACTAGCGTTAAAATATGAGTTATTGAATTCTGGAAGCCGGAGATTTGCTTGAACCACCCCTACTATGCAGGAACCTCCGCTCTATACATTCGAACACACACACACTCACACAGGCACGTACATACACAAAATGGGACGTAAATTGAACACGTTCGGATCTGTCAAACCTTCACTACGCATAAAGATGTTTGTTTGTTCCACTGTAAACTTCTGATATATCTTCTTTGTTTTAGGCTTTCATCTTGTTGGCGTCGTCCTCGCCGTTATTGTTGTTTTCGTGTTGTCGTAGATTGGTTAAATGACACCGGCGACAAAGGAAAAAGATGAAAATCAGGACAGAGAAGAAGTACATGCATAGTTTCGTATGTATCGCATGTACCGTATGTATGCATGCGTGAAGAAATCGCTGATAAAAAGACATGTCGTGTTTTCTTTTGTTGCTTCCAGGAAGTAGATATGAGTGAAAATGTTTTCGCTATAAGATAAATTACTAAATTAAATTCGAGAAAGACAACTCTTTTTATTATATTGAGGGTAGATGTTTGAACTAATACAATAAACTTATTATATATATATATATATATATACAGTGCTTCTCAAAAGTCCCCTCCCCCCCTCTTATCTTTGGAACGATTATACATACACATGTGAAATTTGGAAACTGAATATTATAGGTTATAAACTTCCCTACTAGTGATGATAGATGACGAAATCGTCATAGATGACGTCACAAGGCCATTGTGACCAATAATTTTAAATGGAACGCTACGGCAAGCGACACCTCTTTTAAAAGGTATCGAAAAAAACTATTCAATGATACTAATTTTGTTTGTGTTTGAGGCAGTATGATATTAAATACAGATTTAAGAAACAGTATGTACTTAAAGAAATTGCTCGAAGTGACCTCCATTTACTTCCTGACAGTAAAATATCCTATTTTTAAACTCTTCTCGTACTTCTTCAAATGTGTCTGCGGAAACACCCTCACATTCTGCAACAATACGTTGTTTTAAAACGTCAATATTGTCAAGTTCAGTGGCGTAAATCTTCGATTTAAGGTACCCCCACAGAAAGAAATCCAAAGGTGTGAGGTCCGGTGATCGAGGTGGCCATTCCGTTGAACCTCGTCGTCCAATCCATCTACCAGGATACTCCTCATGCAAAATACCGTCTTACTGCACCGTAATAGTGTGGAGGAGCACCATCCTGTTGGAATGTTATTTCCAAATTGCCGATTTCATCTGGATTATCTTCCAAAATTTCAAGGAATAACGGTTCTATTGCGTTTTGCAACATCTCCAGATAAACCTCACCAGTTAAATTAGTATTTAAAAAAAGAGGCCCAACGATGTGGTTTCCCAGGATACCTGCCCAAACATTCACCTTCTGGGGAAATTGGGTATGTGTTTCACGAAACAGGTGAGGATTTGCGTCACTCCAATACCTCACATTCTGTGTATTTACATTTCCATTTAGATAGAAAGTACTTTCGTCACTAAAACAAATTGTTTTGACGTAGTCTGGCTGTTGGTTAATTTTAGTTTCCATATTTTCACAAAATTCTAGTCTTCGGTCTGGGTCGTCGTCTGAGAGTTGATGAACCATTTTTAATTTGTATGGATGAAATTTGTATTTTTTCAACACCCTGTGTACTGTACTTCGACTAACTTCACAGGTAGATGCAACTTGAGTTGTTGAAGAAGTAGGATTAACTCTTACTTCTGCCAGTATATCAATTTTTTTCTCATCAGAAATTTGTGGTCTGCCAGATCGTTTCGCATCATTAATACTACCCGTTGTTTCAAACTTACGAAGAAGCTCCCTTAAATAAGTCCTCGAAATGGGGCGATCGGGAAACCTCTCATTAAAAATGCGCTCAGCTGCATGAATATTTTGTCTAGTTTCACCAAGAATTAGGACCGCTGCTACTTTATCACCTAAAGCACGTATCATTTCGCTTCTTGAAGCACTTAAACTTTCGACTCACAACAGTTTAACAAATTATTAAAATGTACAAAAATATTAAAAGTACCATAAGCTGTAAAAACAGTGAGACGTTCGATCAACAATACACAAATTATTAAATGTACAAAAACTTGGACAATTACAAAAACGTCGAATATTGGAGACTAACAAAAACGTCAGATTATTTGACAACTAACCATAGGCGGAGCTTGAATTTGGAATTTTAGTATTAACTTGACAATTTGACGTTTTAAAACAACGTATTGTTGCAGAATGTGAGGCTGTTTCCGCAGACACATTTGAAGAAGTACGAGAAGAGTTTAAAAATAGGATATTTTACTGTCAGGAAGTAAATGGAGGTCACTTCGAGCAATTTCTTTAAGTACATACTCTTTCTTAAATCTGTATTTAATATCATACTGAATGGAATTTAAATTTTCATGTTTACTAATGAGCCATTAAAACTGCCTCAAACACAAACAAAATTAGTATCATTGAATAGGTTTTTTCGATACCTTTTAAAAGAGCCGTAGCGTTCCATTTAAAATTATTGGTCACAATGGCCTTGTGACGTCATCTATGACGATTTCGTCATCTATCATCACTAGTAGGAAAGTTTATAACCTATAATTTTCAGTTTCCAAATTTCATATGTGTATGTATAATCGTTCCAAAGATAAGAGGGGGGGAGGGGACTTTTGAGATTATATACCTAGATAAAAATATAAGTGTTTCTTGGGAGTAGTGGCCAGGTAATTAAAACAATATTTAATTTATGTTTACGTTTCGGTTCTATATATAGAACCTTTTTCACAACTGTAATTATTATTGAAGTGTTAAAATGGTAAGAGTAATATTAAAATAAATGCACTTACATTAGAATTGTGTTGTTAATATATTGCACTGTTCTCGTTATATAGAGGCATTTTAAAATTTAAAAAATACGTCTAATTTGTGTATGTTAGTTCACCGTATTTGGAACGTCTGGTTTATATCGTAATTTGACGGGTGGAAATGTAGGTGGTGTCACCATCATGGTTTAAACTGTTCTCGGATATGAGTTTTTAAAATTCATTTTTGTAATGTTTGTATTGTCATAAAATTGTTATAAAATAGGGAAGTACATTGTAGACAGGTTTTCTGTGTCTGTTTTGTTGTTTATAGAATCTGCGTTTTTTTGTATGTGGATACTTTCTAATATACTTCTTGTCTTGTTATTTTTTTCAGAATTAATTATTGAAGATTTATCGAAATTGAAAGTGTGATTGGTCTGCTTAATATGTTTTTTTAAGGCTGTACTATTGTCTGAGAATTTGTATCCACTTAAACGTTTTTGTAGATATTGTGTTGTTTGGCCGATGTATACAAACCTTTGCAATCGTTGCATGAGATTTCATAAAAACGTCTTTTTAATGTAGGTATTTTGTCTTTTAATTTTGAGCGTAAGTTGTTGAGATTATTGGAGTTTTTATGTTATATGGTGTTAAGATTTTAGTTACTTTATTATTATTAAGTATTGAGACATATTTATAAGTAGTTTGAGGGTTGTTTTCTTATATTTTTATTTATCTAGTATTATAACTACGGCCAAGAGAATAATAAATTCCTTCTTATATATACATATATATATATATATATATATATATATATATATATATATATATATATATATATATATATATATTTAGTGTTAATAAGAATTAAAATTTATTTCTTATTTATTTTATTGGCCGTGTCATAATATTAAAATCAAATTAAAAAAATAATGAAATCAAACATATCCCTTTTCCAAAACAACTATGAAAAGAAAAAAGAAAAAAACTTGTGAAGTGTATTGTTTAAGATAGTTTAGTTCATGAAATGCATTAATTAATGAATAGAACATTGGTGAGTTTGGTTATGCAAAAATTTTCATATAAAATATTATTAAATACATAATTTCTTGTTCCGTTACAGTATACAAACTTGACAAAGACTAATAATTAATAAAAGTCGAAACGTCGTAGTAAAAAACTGAAATTCATTAAAGGTCGCTAAACCAAGAAAAAGTCTATTATTTTAATATATATATATATATATATATATATATATATATATATATATATATATTTAGTGTTTAAAGAATTTTGTTTTTCTTTTTTATTTTATTGGCCGTGTTTTAATATTAAAAATAATAGATTTTTATTGGTTTTAGCGATCTTTTATTGAATTTAGATGTTTGTTTGCGACGTTTCGACTTTTATCAATTCAGTCTTTTTCAAGCATCTGGAAACAAGAATCATTACAATGAACATGAGAACTGTGTTTGTTTTGTGTGATATAACAATTGAATTAACCATTTTAAATTTAACATTATATTAAGAAATGAATTACGGATTAGGTTAGTGTTTTACGTTGAAAATTAAATAACATTAAATTAAAATAGCTTAGAATGGTAGGGGGACATTTATGTGATTAATATCTGTATGAATTAATTGGAGACTTAACAAATATTAACAATTTTTAAGTTTACAATTAGATTAAAGATGATTACAAATTGAGTTAACATTTAACGTTGAAACTTACATAAAATAAAAATAAGAATGGCTAAAATGAACAGGAAAGTTGAATTACAATACAATACGTAAAGAGAACAAAGAAAAGTCAAATAAAACTCACATTTCAAACATTTCAAACAAAGACATTTCTGAAAAAATATACTGGTCGAAATGTTCCTGATGAATCAACTTTACGCAAATATTATGTTTCTAGGTGCTATACGAGAACAGTAGAACACATTAGAAGCCATCTTTTAAATCAATAAATATGGATAAGCGCCGACGAAACGGTGGATATGTTAGGACGCTGTGTGGTAAATGTTGTAGCTGGTGTACTACATCCAACTATTCCCTATAACTCATATGTAATAGCAACAAGTGTTATAAATAGAGTTGATGCGGAAACAGTTGCTGAAACCATTAAGGAGAAAATGCTTCATTCGGACGCCACGTACAAAGAAAAAATACTTTTATTTGTCAGTGATAGTGCTGCGTATATGTTAAAAACAGGCAGACTATTGAAGAAAACATATCCTAATATGCTGCATATTACTTGTGTAGCACATGCTCTCCACAGAATCTGTGAATATATCAGAGACACTTTTCCGGAAGTTGATAGACTTGTATCAGCTTTTAAAAAAGTTTTCAGAAAAGCAACTCTCTATTAGCTCTTTTCAGGGAAAAATTTCCATCTCTGTCACTGCCTCCCACTCCAGTAATAACTAGATGGGGAACATGGCTGGAAGCTACTAGTTATTATGCTGAGAATTTCGATAGTCTAAAACATTTCGTAACACTGCTAAAGGAGGATGCTAGAAGTATTGGTGAGTGCAAGGAGCTCACACAAATCCCAAATTTAAAAAATCAGTTGTACTTTCTTCACGAACACTTTGGAAAATTGCCAAAACTAATCACTTATTTTGAAAATCGAAATCTCAAATTAAATGACGGATTAACCACATTAGATGTGGCTGTTAATAATTTGAAAAGTATTCCAAGTGACTTCGGATATGGCCTTCGGCAAAAGTTTGAAGCAATTCTTAATAGAAATCCAGATTTAATTACATTGCAGCAATTATGAATGGAGACAATTCCACAAAACCTAACGGCTAAATATGAAGAAATAAAAGAATATTTCCAGTATGCACCTATAACCAGTTGCGATGTAGAAAGGGCGTTTTCTATTTATAAGGAATTTACTTAATTCAAAGAGAACAAAATTGACAGAAGGAAACCTTGAGAAACGATTGCTAGTCAATATTAATACTCCTTTACTCAACTTGAACGACAAAATGAACAAATAAAAATGTTCCAATTATAGAAATAAAATTAAAAACTTTAAAAATACAACTTTTCAACAAATACATATGTATTTCGTAATTTTATAGATCACCACCCGTTTGTTTTCCAATTATATAAATAAAATTAATTAATAAATATGTATTTCGTAATTTTAGATAGATAGATCACCACCCGTATGTTTTCCAATTATATAAATAAAATTAAAAACTTTATAAATACAACTTTTCAACAAATAAATATGTATTTCGTAATTTTATAGATCACCACCCGTTCGTTTTCCAATTACATAAACAAAATTAAATATTTTAGAAATACAGCCTTTCGCCAGTACTGCACTGGGCTTTGCGTCATGTGGTAAGCGTGTCCGTTCTCTAGTAATGACTATTAAATTTAATTCTCAGAGCTAGTGTAATATATTACCATTCTGGCTACTAAAGTAAGTTATAGTTCATATCTTAGATATGTTTACTATAGATTTATTTATAGTAATCTACTAACTTAACCGTGTTTCTTCTACCACTTCTGATAACGTTTCTTCATATCTAAAATTCTTTTAACATGTCGCCACTTATTTCAAACCCCAGTATCATTTAGGAAGCGAAAAATTCAGTAGAACCTACTCTATTGAATCTAGTCGAAACTTTAATTCTTCAAATTGAGAGATATTAAAATACTTATGAATCTGACTGTATAGCAGAGAGGTTATAAAGTTGTCTTCAAGTTACTGTAACTGAAGCCTAATTTCTTTTCTTTTTTTTACTAAAGAATACTTCCACGTTAATACCTGCTTTATTTTAAGCAATTATTAAAAACCGTTCAAATAAACAAGTTATATCCGTTGGATTTTTTTGGAGCACACGAAATATTAGACAAATGGGACCATCCAAGTGACACTACGGTGTTTGTGAAACATTTTGTGTATATTGTATGATTGTGTGTGTGTGTGTAAGTATGCACTTGTGATCCAAGAGCTCTGTTGGCCAGATAACTGTGTACTAATAACAGAGTTTATAATATAAACTTCCTCTTCCTTCGCTATATTTTTATTAACATATTTATCAAATCGGTTTGTTTTACGTCCTATATTATAAACTGTTGTTCGTCTTCGTGAATAGAGGCAAGCGACTACGATCTATATTTATGTTCAAAACAAACATGATCGTTAAAGAAACACACTATCGCAGTGTATATTTGTGCACATGTCCAGGATTGGATTAAGAAAATATATTTGCGAAAATGTTGAAATGTATAAGGACTAGAATGTAACACTTGAAGGATCGGCAAACTATGTAGAAAATTAATCGTAAATAGTGATAATGATAAGATAATTACACTCATATCTACATAAAATTGAGAAAAAGAAGTAATTACTAAGCACACACTTTCTTATGCAATTTTGTAAAACTGATGTAAATGTAGAGCTTGTCTGTTGCTGGTGTTGGATGCATTACTATAGATCAGTGATTCTCAACTTTTTTAGCTCCGCGACCCCTCAAATAGTAAATGTGAATAAAATTAAAATATCAAAGGTATAATAACAGTAAGCCTTACTGTAAATAGTGCTTTGTACATTTTACGACGCTAGTTATTCGAATTTTTTTAATGAAAAAATTCGTCCTTAAGCAGGATTCGCACCCACGTCCATGGCTTGCCGGACCATTGCTCTACCACTAAGCTATTAAGGACTGTGGTTCCGGGAAGTTTTAAGTTACATTAACCCTGGAACGCTATACTTATTTTCAGGACTTAATCTGCTACAGTGGGGTCCAGGTGTACCCCAAATAAAAGTTAGCTAATTTTTGTCAATAAATGTGTTTATTTAAATATAACGCAAAAACAAGTTAAAATAACTTTCTACATTTGGGTTTATTCAGCAAAATAGTATTTTATTATCACTCCGCACAAGTTGGACAAATTTTCTTTTGATGTTGTAAACAAATAAATTTTCTGCATATATCGCAGTTGACCCTCGATTTTCGGTCTTGGTTTCTGTGGCAAAATGAACATCTACCGGTGGTAGCAGGTGGCCTTGTTAGTACTTCTACTGGAGGGGTTATTTTTAGTACATTGCATATAGTTTGACGGAGTTCACGCCTCATAGTTGAAGTTTGCAAGCGGCTTTGCATATGAGGTTTCACTAAATCAAGTGCAAGTTTTTTCAGGTAATCTCTTCCGTTTTTGACAATTTCTTTATTTGGTGCATTCGAACCTCTTAAAAGTACCAACGAGTTATATCCCACAATATTTAGCAAATTATAAAACAGGCATAATGGCCAACGGCGTGTTTTTCTACTAGTAGAATAAGTGTGGCACAGTTGGTCCAAAGTGTCCACTCCTCCCTTGGTGGATTATAAAATTCTATAATTTCTGGTAATTTGGTGGTATTTGACTCATCACCTTGTTCATGCATTGTTGAAAGCATGATAACAGTTTTTTTCTTAGTTTTTGGTGGACAATATGATAATAATGTAAGTTGGTCACTATAGCAAAACATGGCGGAGTTTATCTGCCTCTCCTTGAGGTCCAAGAATGATGGAGGAGTTTCTGTTTTATTTTTCTTCAGTGTACCTACAACTGTAATTTTTTTTTCTAAAAGGTTTTTTGCTGTCGGCACAGATGTGAACCAGTTGTCCATTGTCAGATTTCTATTGGTTCCTTGAAAAGAAGTGGTAAGTTTATCGCAATAATACTGGGCAACAGGAATATTAGATGGTGTGGAGTTTTTGCCTATATAAACTTTAGCGTCGAGTACATAAGCCGTTTTAGCATCACAGCACATCACAATTTTAATCCCATATTTATCGGGTTTTGAAGGAATATACATTTTGAAAGGACATCGGCCACGAAATCCAACCAATTGTTCATCAATTGTGGTGTACTCCGAAGGTACATATAAGTTTTTCATTTTGTTTATAGCTCTCAAAAACTTCTCGAAATGCTGCAAGGTTGTCGATTTCTCTTTTTTCAGCTCTGGTGTTTTTATCGTCAAACCGGAGGCAGTTTACTAATTAAAATCTAAAACGTGCTTCGGGCATTGTTGCTCGAAATATGGGTATACCATTGTCTTTATCAAAGAGTTCTTTTGTAAATACTCCATTCGTCTTCATTACGCCGGCATAATAGAATAAACAAAAGACCATTTGAATCCATTTTTGCCCCTTAGTTTGGTGGAAACCTTGAAAACTTTAACCTTATCTTGGTCTGCAAGCTGTATCTGTGCCAAGGGTGCATCGTCCTCAGAATCATAGACGGGTGGTAAGGGATCCTGAGGTTGGACTGGAATAGAGGAAACTATTGGGTCGTCTTCAGTTTCAGACTCTTTGTCCTCTTCGAGGTCCTCTCTAAAATCTGGTATAATAACATCGTCCTCATCGATCTCGTCCTGAGAACCCTCGGATTCAGAATCATAAAGAATACGGTGTATTTCAGCTAGATCATCAGGATTTGTTAGATCGAAAATCTTATTTCGAGAAGCCATTACTTGCGTGATCTAAAAAACAACAATTAAATTAAAAAATAGCATAAACTATGCAGTAAAAACATTAATAATCAAATAATTTAGTAAAACAAATATATACTTACAAGCGAAAATAAATTTAATACAGTCTTATTCTGCTACACTGGGGTGCACATGTACTCCAACTATCAAATATCTCAAAGATGCAAAGGCGCTGTCTTTCACCAATATCGCACATGAACTGTCGCATGGTGTGCGGAAACTACTCAAAAGCCCGCGAGCGCAGCTCCATCTATTTTCGATTAACGGGATTTTTGAAGAAGGCTGGGGTACCTGTGTACCACAAATAGCATTTCAGGGTTAAGGAAACAGATGTTCAAATTTTTTTTTGTAGTTGGCACTAGTTGCAAATTAATTCCATTTTCGCGAAGTAATATTTTCACATTACTTTCGCGAAGTAATATGAAACATTACTTCGCGAGTAGAAATTTGATATCCACAATTATATAAAAAAATTAAAAAGTTCTACGCTTATAAGATGATGCTACTCAAAATTTTGATATGACTTCTTTTGTCTTATAAAACTGTAAACGTACCAAATTTCAGCAAAATTGGGTGAGACGCTTTGTATTTATAATAAGAAACGATTTCAGAAGTGTAACGTCAGCGCCGTATAGCGCCCAAAGTAAGCAACTTTGTATTAAGATAAGTTGTCATAAATCGATTTATTTTGGTGTAAGGAATATGTGGTAGGTGACAGTATAAAAAATGTAATACGACTATTCTTATTATGTCGCTGCGTTTATAGCGACGGGTATGAACATGCATGTATGACTTGTACCGACATGAGCAATTTACAAGTTCCAACTTGTGTACGTGTTCTTTGTAACTTGGTCTCCTTCTATAATACTCGCTGTGAGAGCATGCTTAAACATGCATTTGGATGCCCTTGAACATGTCATGCGGTCACCACTACAAAATAGGCGCTTGCGATTGCGAAACTTCAGTTAAGTTAAGAATGTGAAGCCTGCGTCTGGTGCTTTTATTTTAGTATGCGGTCAGCCATGAAACTGAATTGTTTTTTTTTCAAATTTCTGTGAAATGGATAAATTTGTGAAAAAACGAAGTGAACCATCTACATTCGGTGAATCGGTTGGTAAAAGACAATGACAGTTATTTAAATTATGGTTTTACCTCATTGGATGGAAAGCCACAGTGCGTTGTTTGCTTTCAAGTTCTTTCCGTTGAAAGCCTAAACCCATCAAAATTAGTTCGACACCTGGAAACTAAACATCCGGCTCATAAAAACTCTTGGAATTCTTCGAAAGAAAATTACATACCTTGAGAAATCAACAAACTTCTATTTGTAAGTCAAGCTATACTGATAAAAGTGACTTGAAGCATCTTATCTCGTATCATTAAAAGTAGCTGAGATGTCCAAACCCCATACAATTGCCGAAAACCTCATATTGCCTGCTGTAATTGATATGGTCAGTGTTTTAATGGGCGTGAAAGAAGCAAACAAATTTAAAAAATCCGCTTTCTAACGACACAATATGAAGACGAATCGATGATATCGCGATCAGATAATTTCCGAGGTGAGCTGAAATGAATTTTTTAGTATTCAATTTGGTGAATCAACAGATGTAGCAAACGTCTCAGTTCTTATATTTTGTGAGGTATGAATGTGATAGAGACACATCAATCAAAGAAAATATGTTGTTTTGCATTCAATGGCACTGTTGAATGCAAAACACTATATAGACTGGACAAAATGTATTGCAGTATGTAGTGATGGTACAAAGGCGATAACGTGAAATAACAGTGAGTTAATGTAAATATTAATAGATCGTCTTATACCAAGGGCGGAATGGATATGCTGCTTCCTTCACAGAGATGCTCTTGTTGCAAAAAACATGGCGGAAAATCTCAATCAAATTCTTTGTGAAGCTGTAAAAATGATTAATATTATTCAAAGATTACCGTTACAGAACAGCCTGTTTGGTAAACTATGCAATGAAGTACGCGAAAATAAAAAATCTCTTCTTTTCCATACAGAAGTTAGATGGTCACCGCAAGGGAAAAGTGTTGACCCGGTTAAAAGTTAGATGGTTATCGCGAGGGAAAGTATTAACCCGTGTATTGGAATTGCGAGATGAATTAATAATATTTTAGAATAATAAGTGTATGTTGTTGTTAGCTAACTTAACTGAACGACGTGATAAAAACATTTTATTAATGACCAGACACAGTTCATGCTTTCATTACGAAACTTGATATCTAGATTATTCGCCTTCAAAGCAAAAAGGCAGGATGGATTCCCAGGCCGCTCAGTCCCTAACAAAAATTTTGTAGACTTTCTAAATAGAATTTCTGAAGAGATTTTGACTGTTTCATCTCAAGATGATGACTTCCTATATAGAATTGTAATTGGGAATGAACCTTGGGTACACCACTAGAACCCTCCCACGAAACGAGAATCAATGCAATGGGTTCACAAGGCTTCTCCACTGCCCAAGAAGGCAAAAACGCAATTTTCTGCGGGAAAAGTGACGGCCACAGTTTTCAGGGACTCTGATAGAGGATTCTGATAATAATAATAATAATAATATTTATTTATTTGCCCAACAGGTAATCCCAATTACAGAGCAATAAGTACACAAATTAGATGTATGAATACACATACATACTATGTTAAACTATTACATAACTAAAATAATTTTGATATATAACAAATAAGTAATACCGGTAATTATGATGTCAAGGTTCACATATCCTTAGTGTCCACCTTTCCAATGAATATGTCACTATAATATGCCTCAGCATTCCTCATCATGTGGAATATCGGTGATCTCATCAGTAGATTCGTCCTTGGAGTCGACAGCAAGAAAGTAACAGGGTTACGGGTACTCACACTAGGCACATTGAATCTGACCCTAGACAACAGCGCGGCACAATCACTTTTATTGTGGAGAAGATAATAAAGAAACCTTGCGCTGTAGTTAACTCGACGAACAGTCAAAGACTGAACCCCATAGAGTCGAAGCAGTTCTTCATAGGAAGTGTTTCAGTCAGGATATACACGATTAGATTTGAAGAAGAGGTATTTTACAAATCGGCGCTGTATACGTTCAACTGGAAACTGTTGCGAGATGTAGAAGGGATACCAAACAATAGACGCATACTCGAGTTTCGGAACTATAAGAGTGAAATACAAAGATTTTAGCAAGGAGATGCTGCTGAAGCACCCCGAGGCTCTAATGAGGAAGCCCAATGCTCTCGAAGACGAGTGGCAGATGCCCACAATGTGATCATTAAAAGATAGCTCCGGATCAAACGTCACTCCCAGGTCCCTTACTGAGTTTGTGTTATTCAACTGCTGATTATTTATAAAATAACGTGATAAGACTGGCGCGTTCTTCCTGGAGAATGACATCACCACACACTTGTCGATATTCAAAGACAATTCATTCCTCTGAGACCACTCCACAAGAATGTTAACATCATGCTGCAAGCCAATAGCATCACCTGGTTTGGCGATATCAGAAAATAGTTTGATGTCAGTATAAGCAGTAGATATTTGTGATTTCGTTAGTGTACGCAGTCTTCTGAACTCTTCATAGAACATCGGACTATTAGTACCTTTCCATTTACGCCTATAATCATTTTTTGCTTTAATGTTACATTTAATTTCATTATTGAACCAAGCAGGAAAATGCGAGGTGCTTCTCGACATCTTCGGAATAGTTGAATCAAATATATCGCTCAGAACATTGTAAAACCAATCCAGGGCGAGATTAACATCATTAATACCATCCAGAAAGGACCAATCAACCTCCACCAGGTCCTCATACAGTTTTTCATAATTCGCCTTTCTGAAGTTGTACTGACAATTAGTAGATGGAAACTGATCCGGTCTCAATGTAGATAAAAACTCCATATTAACTGACAAGGCAGGATGATATGCGTCTTCAGGAACAAAGGGATGCTGGTCGTGGGTAGTGCTTAGATTGTGATCCAAGTTCGACAAGACCAAATCAAGAAGTCGACCGTCAGCATTCACAATCGCATTGTATTGCTTGAGTTGTAAAAAATCACAAAATTCCAGGAAAGCAGAAACTCTAGTACTCACTGTACTGGAACTAATATGTTCATAATATTGTGGTAAATTAAAATCACCAATAATTAAAATAGGTTTGTTTATTATAAGGATTTGAAGTGCTTCGAAGAATTCGGCAATTCAGGTGGAATGTATATAACGGAAATAGAGAAATTGAAATTATGAATAGTGCACTTGCAAATGAGAAGGTCAATCGACGGCACCAGAGTTTTTAATTCAGAGATGTCAAGCACCTCTAATGTAAATTCAGTTGCTAAGCCCAACAGAACACCACCACCTGTGGATTTTCCCACAGAGGCAAAATCTCTGTCGCATCTGACAATATTGTAGTAGGGAGGAAAAAATTCACAGCTGTCGAAAGACTCGTCAAGCCATGTTTCAGATATAAGTATGACATCATATGCCAAATCAGAAGAACTTGGATAGAAAATATGCGACTTACAGCGAAGGCTGCGAGTGTTTTGGTAATAAATACTTAATGTCCGGGAGATACTGTCGGGCTTTGCTGGTTTTCCGATATAATAACAGGGATACCGCTCCTATACACAATTCTCAAGGCATGCTCACCCTGATCCAATCGCTGCTCTAATTGTGCCCTAACACTTTTATAAAGTTCCCGCTGCATGAGAGTGCGATCGCGAGAAAAACCAAAACCGCGCCACTGATTAAGAGATTTTATTTTGTCAGTTTTCCTCAACAAAGCAGTAACAATAGACTCGCCTGGAAACTGTATTTTAATAGGACGACAACGGCTGCTGCTGCCAGGGTCAAACTTACCCAATCTATATACCTGAAAGTCAGGTGCATCTATGCTTACGGCAGAAAGCATATCCTTTATAGAAATGATATCAGTAGCTATTTGCTCCTTGCTGGAGGTAGCTGACTCAGTACAGCCGTATATAATTACATTATTTCTGCGTTTCTCGCGATCCTGCACCTCTTGAATAATTTTCTCAGTCTCCAACAATGATAAAGAGGACGAAACAACGCAAGGAGAGGCAATACTTGTTTTAAGCATCTGGATCTCGTCACGAAGAGCAACAATAACAGCCTTAAGACTATTTAGATCATTACCAAGATCCTTACAAGAGACGCATGTCCACGTGTAGACGCCATTATGAATCCTTCTCGCCTCCGCATTAGAGATATCGACGCACCCAACCGCATAAGGCTTCTGGCACACAGAACAATTCACGATCTTATGAGACTCTGCGGTAATGGAACAGTGCGAACATTTAATTAAACTCATATTGAAAGAAAAAGGAAAAGGATTAAATACGAGGACACACACTTCACCCTACGGGGTCTGTCGTAGGGACTTTTTTAAAAAAAGACAAGACACAGGATAGGAGGACAACGGATAATCAGCAACAGAAACAAGAGGAAAACAAACAAATAAATACGAATAGCGAGGCACCGATAAAAACAAAACAAAAACACCGAAAGTACGTATACCCGAAAGAACAGCAACAAAAACTGTACCCGATATAACAGTAAAATTACTTACAATGCATACAGCAGCCACAGTGTTGTTTAAGATAGAAAACTGATTCAATATATGGATAGACACAAAAATAGGCTATACACTGATATAAATTAATATAATAATTTAAACGATTTTACTACCGAAAAAAGAGAATAACATCATAGCGATTAGCATGCGTGTATTCACATCAAACACGAACGTAGATAATTGAGTATATGCCAAAAGGGATGACAATAACGGAAAATGTCTATAGAGACACAATTAAGAACCTAAACACGGTTATACGCGAAAAAAAGCCCAACAATTTTGATCAGAAAACTCTGCTTTTGCATAACTGCAGAGTGCAGAAGGCACGAATTGTTTAAGCAGTAAATAATCAATGAATGCTGTTTTAAGGAATTACAACATCCACTCTACCATCCCGACCTCACCCCCTGTGTTTCCAAAACTCAAAAAACACTTGACAGGGCGTGGATTTTGATCGAATGGCGACATGGAAAACGCTGTGATGTCGTATTTTGGGGAATTGCCAAAAGAAGGCATAGCGTTATTAAAGGGACGTTGGAATAAGTGTGTTAGCGATAATGGTTCTTACATTGAAAAATTTTTGTTTTGTTTTCTAACTTGTCGCACAAACAACATAAAAACTCTTGTTGTATAGCAAACGCCAATTAAGTTGGCGCGAGGAGGAGTAAGTTCGTGCAGGATTAGAAGTATGTAGTAGGGAGATTTGTATTTGGTTTTACATCAAATGTCAGAAAATTCTAACCTCTGAGCGTGTATCACTTTATGATCTCCTAGCGAAGACATTATGTTCTGTCAAATGTCAATGACAAATGTATTCTGACAATTACTTGAGTAGTGGGGGTGGACGTTTTTAAATACGGCTTCTGCGCACCCCCTCCTCGCGCCAACTTAATTGGCGATTGCTATAGTTTAGTAATATATTTCAATATTCGGTATGAAAATTCTCCAAGAATATCAAATATGTTTCAAGAAAATCATGTCTTTTCACTTCTTAAAGAACTCTCATAATAAATATTCATAAATAATAATAAATATAATTCATTGGAACTTCGAAGTAATAAAATATATATGCCAACACAGAATGATTCTTTTATAAGTTTTGTATTTCCTTCTAAAGTGCAAATAGGACACATATTGTATGTATTTAACACAAACGTCAGTTTAAGTAAATGTTTAATAATTTTTCTATTGCAATATTTCCTGTTCTTTTACGTCTTCCCATACAAAAACGAGTTTTTGTTAGTGTCTTTTAAAGATATAAACCAATGTTGAATGTCTAAATATTCGTATTTTTGTATCTTATATACATAAAACTAGACATACTTCTCTTTATATGTGCAATTACGTTGATCTAACCAAACCAGAACATATATTTTTATTGCTTGTTGAATAGAATAAACATTAATGTCATGGCAAACGCTTTTTTGCTATCATTACCTACTATCGTAGTTACATATTTACGATGAAAATCATTTTTTAGTTGGTACCTTAGGCAATGTCGCCAATGTAGGTGCAAGCTTTCATACATAAGTTATTTAAAATTTTAGTTTTTGTAGCTTATTTTGTAAGATACATATATACAGTCTGTCACACAAAAAACGCCACAAGCTGTAACTTTGTTATTAATATTTCAATTTCCATGAGATAGGTAGTAGGTACCAAATGAAATGGTTTGATAAGTACTACTCGTATGTTTGAGGCTACATTTACTTTTTTCCAGCGCCATCTTCAATTCCTAGCGATTGTCAATTTTTTTTTTCAAATTGCACGGTATACTTTTTTTTGCATAGTTTAACAGAGATTTTTTTCCTGAATCCATCGATGTACAATACATCCATTTTAATTGTAAATTTAGAAGAGAAAAAAATTAAAACACTTTCCAAACATTCTCTTAAGAGTGACTTGTATTATACTCAATATAAACTTGTAGCATGTCAGTAAGTTGATTGAAATTCATGATTTATTTCAAAACTGTCAGAATATGCTTGCTTAGTACAGAAAAGTCAAAGATGACACAATATGAAACAAACATGTAAATAATTTACATATCTGTAACTATGCACATGGACAATACAGTTACAGTTACAGTTACAGATATGTAAATTATTTACATGTTTGTTTCATATTGTACAAACGCTTTATACATGCTTAACGTATTGTCATACTTAAACAAAACCTTTTTGTCAAAGATGACAGCTACATATGCGTAATACGTTATTTTTCCATCGCACACTACAGTATAACACAAGTGACTAAGAGCATATGCTGACAGTGTTTTAATAACTTTTTTCTTCTAAATGTAACTAAAATTGATGTATTGCACATCAATGGATTCAGGAACAAAATCTCTATTCAATTATGCAAAAATGCAAAAAAATCGACAATCGCTACGAATTGAAGATGGCGCCGGAAAAAAATAAATGTAGCTTCGAACATAGCACTCATAAAACCATTTCATTTGGTACCTATCTCATGAAAATCGAAATATAAATAACAGAGTTACAGCTTGGGGCGTTTTTTGTGTGACAGCCTGTGTATATATATAAGGTAAACAATAAGTCGGCGATTAAAGGTCTGGTTCATTATTTCAAAGTATATATATTTAAAACAACCCTACATGTTTCGGCAATGATGCCTTTGTCAAGGGAATAAAAAATATAAATGACAGAATATAAATGTCAAATAATTGAGTTGCTATGGTTTAAATTATTCAAAGATACATTCCAATAATAATAATAAATCATGCCTTAGTATTCCAAAAAATAGATAGCAAGGTGTGAAAACATGTGTTGTTCGTTGTCAGCAGCTTGTGTCTCTTTCTGGGTATGAATTTGTGTGTTGGTTGCTGGTTTTTTATTCCCTTGACAAAGGCATCATTGCCGAAACATGTAGGGTTGTTTTAAATATATATACTTTGAAGTAATGAACCAGACCTTTAATCGCCGACTTATTAAGTTTACCTTATATATATATATATATATATATATATATATATATATATATATATATATATACAAGGTGTGTATAAATTGTCGCAAAAGCTACACGTAGCGACATTCTTCGTTCGGTTCTGAATAAAAAATCTTAATGTTAAAATGTATCATGCTTCGTAAATTCGTAAATGTCAAAATTTGACAGTAATGATTTTGATTGAACTCACTTTGAAATACAAACTTATTGTTCCACAACGTTGCCAAATGTGTTTTTCGTGGAAGTACGTTAATGAATAAATGTTAAAAACAAGCTTTTAAATCAAAAAGAAAACGTTTACGAAATAATACATACTAGTAAAAATTTTTTCTTTAAACTAAATTGCATCTATCTCTCTTAACAGATATCGAAGAGCAAAGGTTAGTCACGCACTAAAAGTCTGAACTTCAAGAACCCCGTGAAAACAAACGAAGCATGATACGACATTTTAACATTAAGATTTTTTATTCAGAACCGAACGAAGAATGTCGCTGCATGTAGCTTTTGCGACAATTTATACACACGTTATATAAATAATTTAAAATAAATTGTCGACCGTATTATATTGATTAAAATAAATTAAGAACGGGCAAGCGGTCTGTCAATTAAAACTCATTTATTAATTATCTCTATATTTCGCAACGAGTTTGTTGTTTCGTCAGGAGATAAAAATGTAGAGTTCAAAAAAAAATCTAAACGATTTTAACGTCTGTGTACGTCACTTTTTTGAACTCTACATTTTTATCTCCCGAAGAAGCAACAAACTCGTTGCGAAATATAGAGATAATTAATAAATAAGTTTGAATTGATAAAGCGGTCTATCAAATCAAGTCCGTTTTTAATTTATTTTAACATATATATATATATATATATATATATATATATATATATATATATATATATATATAATATATAAATACAAAATATAAATGATTTATATTTTGTATTCTCTTGATAAAGGCGTACTGCCGAAACATGTAGAGTTTTTTAAATACATATATTTTGAAGTAATATACAGACCTTTAATCGCCTACTGATTAGGTTTACCATATCATACCATGGTCACGAAGTTATTATATATATATATATATATATATATATATATATATATATATATATATAGTATTTTCGTGACCTTGGTATGATAAGGTAAACTTAATTAGTCGGCGATTAAAGGTCTGGTTATTACTTCAAAGTGTATATATTTAAAATAATCCTACATGTTTCGGCAATGATGCCTTTGTCAAGGATATAAAAAATATAAATGATTTATATTTATATTTTTTATATCCTTGACAAAGGCATCATTGCCGAAACATGTAGGATTATTTTAAATATATACACTTTGAAGTAATAACCAGACCTTTAATCGCCGACTAATTAAGTTTACCTTATATATATATATATATATATAGATATATATATATATATATATATAGATATTTTTTTCTTGATCTTTGTATATTAGAGTAAATTTAGATAATCGGTGATTTAAGGTCTGTTCTATTTTAATATGAATATATATTTAAAATAATCTCTTACATGTTTCGACAATTACTGCCTTTTTCAAAGAATTTTAAATCATAAATGACAGTATATTAATGTCATATTTATATATGTAAAGTTGTCAAGGATAAAAATGACATTATTCAAAAATACATTTAAGTTTAATAATAATAATTCATGCCCTAACATTCCCCAAAAGCTTGACTCCAATTACAGGGGGCATTGGCAAACCATGAATTATTATTATGCCTGCGCCCGTGGAGTGACGACTTAAGATGTTCAGCTGTCGGCATTCGCCTAGAACGAGAAGAAAAACCACGAAAACCTACTTGTACAGCCTAGTCCCGGATCTAAACTCGGGACTGCCAGCATGATAAGCCAGTGTGCAAATATTTAAATAGCAATTGTATATATTCATGATGGTAAATTGCAGATAGTTATAGATTTTTTATATCACTTCTGTTGTAAATTGAATTTTTTTTCTTGTTTAATATTAATCAATTCTTTAGTTTCCCTTTTCATGGTGTGTTGTTCTTTATCTGTGTGTTTTCAAAATCGAAATGAGGATCGCGTTGCAGTTTGTGTGTAAATAAAGCAGTTTTGTCTGTTTTGTATTTGTGGGCTTGTATTCTTTTGTATAAATATTGTTTAGTTTGCCCTATGTAGTAACTATCGCAATCGCGACAAGGTATTTTATAGATGACATGTGTTTCTCGATTTTTTTTCTATTTTAGGTTTTAAAAATAGATGTTTACTAGTATTGCTAAGTTTATATGTTGTAGCCATATCATATTTTTTTAAAGTATATTTAATTTATTCTGATAATCGTAGAATGATATATGTTGATTCATTGTTTAAATTGTTATTGGTGTCTGCAATGTTGTATGTTTGGTGAATTCTTTTTTAATTGTTTGTTTTATAAGTTGTGGTGGATTAACTTGTTAACTTGTTAACTTGTCTATTAAGATCGTTTTAATTTTCTTGATGTTATCTTTTCTGTATTGAGTATGTGATAGTTTTACTACTCTATCAGTCAAATTATTTATAAATATTTTAGTGAATAATGTAGGTGCATTTGGGTGGTAGTTCATATATCGAAAAGAAGCTCATTAACCCTAAGACATACCTCCTATGTATGTATAATACCTGTTCTTGTTTTAATATGATTTTAGTTCTCCACGACAGCGTTAATATTTTTATTATTTTTTGTCACACGTAAAATTAATCTTTCCTTTACAAAAACCACACTTTCATAAATAACTTCAAATAATCGAAAAAAAAAATTTCTACCAAAGAAATTTGTCTATTATTCGCTTTATTTAACTAAGGTTGGACCTGTAAAAACACTGTTAACTGAAAGAAAAAAAAACTTTTATACAAACGCCACTTTAAAATGACATACGCGCCCGTTCAGATTTACATTTGATCACAGGAAATCGTATGTCATTTCAGACTTCGATTTCTTTTACGTTTGGTCCACTAAATATGACAACTGGTCTTTTAGATTGACGAGTCGATAGTGTTTGTGTTATTGTTGCTAAAACTGTTTCTTTCCGTTTTAATATTTCTATAGATATTATTTAGAGATAGTTAAAAAAAATCAAGGTGAAATATTGAATGAGTTTGGTAAGGAGTGAGTCATATTTGTTTAAACATTTAAAAGTAAAAAAAGAAATTATATTTTGCAAGGTGAAAGAAATATATTAGTCCGTTTTTATTTACAAATTCTTATACTTTTTATATGTCGATTTTAGTAGGATTCATTGTTTTTTAAGAGAATCATTATTGCAAATATGCAAGAACGGAGCTTTGTAGAAGAGATTCGAAGCGCTTTAGGTACATAGAACGTATACAATAACTTAATGTTACGAGAAGAATTTATATTATATATATATTATATATACTTTGTATATATTTTTTATCATTACACATACATCACCCTATGTGTAAAGCTTTAAAAAAAAGGTGGCATAGTAGACAACCAGTTACACTTATACACCAGTGACGTATTTTGCTGAATGTCAAATATTTCTAATTTAACCCTACACTGCGCAGTGTTGCAGATCTGATACAACTACCTTTAAACCTATAAATGTAATATAGAGAGCATGAAATTCACACTGTGACTTTTGTAGATAATCTAATACATCCCTATACCGATAGTACCAGCTCGGAACGGGCCATAGTCAACAATGAGTGGCAACAGCGTATCCCCTCTACGCGCCGCAGCTTCAATTGCAGTTAAGAATTTAGTAAGACTTAAACCGCGCAAGGATATAGTCGTCTGCATATTCGTTCTGTATACGTAATTTGCCCATTTGTTTCAGACATATTTGAAATCGCAGTACAACATAATACAAACTTATTTGTTGTGAAATGTCTTTTTTGGTTCGAAATTATTTGTTGACTGCTAGTAAATTAGAACTTGTACGATTACAGAGAGAAATTTTGAAAAAGGAACATGACATGGAGCAAGAAAAATAAAGTTTAGCAATTGAACTTTCAAAAATTAAATTAGAGCAAACAAAGTATTGTACTTGCACTAAGTTATAGATTTATTATAAGAAACATATAATATATACAAACAATCGTTATTTTATTTATTGTCTTCACCAAATTATATGAATTTGTTGTGTATATTAAAAATTTAAAGTTAACAGAAGATTAGAACCAAAACAAATAAGGCAGTCGAATGTATCTCGCAAAAACTTGCTACAAAAAGATGAAAACACATTCAAATGTATTTAATTGAACATATATTTTTATATGCATTCGACCATCGGACTTATGTTGCGCGCGCGGAGTGGCTTCGTACACACGTTGCCACATCGCATTACGTTCCATACGTATATTGTTGCCTATGGCCCGTAGCGGGCTGGACCTATCGGTATACGCTATAACTACGGTTGATTTTTGTACCAACGCGTCTGCGCATATTTTCTACTTATGGAACAGGTGAATGTATTGTGTGTTGAAAACCACGTGCAAGAAAGTATTATAAAACTATCGTATAATTACATATCGATAACAAACAATTATAAAATTATGGACACCTAAGGTTCATATAATACATTAAGTGTCATATTCAGTGGAAACAATAAATTTTCTAAGAAATATCGTCATTGAAAATGAGATGTATCATATCTGATACATTGTGTTAGAGAGTGTTATTTGTTTATATGTGAGTGAAATAATGTCGGATAAAAAAAATAAATGGGTTGCGAAGTATCTACGACAGGAAGAACTGGAAGATATAATCGCACATCTCTCTGAAAGTGAAGACGATTATGATAGCATAAAGGAGAGCGACGAAGAATCAGAAATATATCAAGAAATTAGAAATTCTATGTTAGCTATGCCTATTGAGTTTGAAGACGGGTTAGTGATTGAAGATAATAATATCGAGAATAACGAAGAATACTCGGAAGAAGAAGAAGATCAAAGAAATGAAGAGGAAGTAGAAAACGAAGGAAGTGAGCTTGCTGAAGCTAGCGATAATTTGCAACATATGCAGAAGGATCCTAAGAAAGAAGCAAAAGAGCTAAAAGAAAGATATAAAAATATTTTATGGCGAAAAAAAATTTGATTATAGATGACAACGCTTTAACTTTCCGAGGAATAGCAAATTTTCCACACGATATAGATAATCTGAGCAGTCCTTTGTCATTCTTTAAATATTTTTTTGATAAAGAACTCATTTTGACAATAGTAGAGCAAGGTAATCTATTCTCCATACAAAAAGATCCCAGTAAACCTGCCAAAATAACTGAGCAAGATTTAAACAAATACATATATTGAAATTTGTATATATATGTCGTTAGTGCGAATGCCTGATGTAAGAAGTTACTGGTCCTCCACACTTGGTTTTGATAAAATCAGAGAAGTCATGAGCTATAACAACTTTGTTAAAATCCGACAATATCTGCACTTTAATGACAACACAAAAATGAAGCCAAGGGATGATCCGGATCACGATCGACTGCATAAATTACGGCCGGCAATAAACAAATTGAATGATAAATTTCAATCTGTTCCATTACAACAATATCTTTGTGTCGACGAGCAACTATGTGCAACAAAAAGCAGACACTATATAAAACAGTATCTACCGATGAAACCACACAAATGGGGATATAAATTGTATGTGCTTTGTGGGACAGACGGATTTTCGTACAAATTTGAAATTTACACAGGTGGCGAAAATAATCCGAAGTATAGAAAACCAGAAGAGCCAGATTTAGGAACCAGTGCAAATATTGTCATACGTTTATGCAGGAGCGTACCACATAATGAGAACTACAGAGTATATTTTGACAATTTCTCTAATTGTTCACTTGGCTAAATGCGGTATACATTCACATGTAAAACGGTTTGACAAAAAAGAGAAGAAAACCGTCGAAATCTCATGCCCCAATCTAGTAAAAGAGTACAATAGACATATGGGGGGTGTCGACCTGCTAGATGGATTGATCGGTCGTTACAAGGTAGCAATGCGAACTAAAAAATGGTACTTACGATTATTTTATCATTTGTTAGACTTGACTATAATAAATTCATGGCTGTTGTATAGGAAAGTCAGTACAACTCGGAATGAGAAATATTTGCCTTTAGCACAATTCCACGCTGAAATAGCATATTGTTTATGCAACCAAGGAAGTACATCTACACTTAAAAGAGGAAGGCCTAGTGACATTGAAAAAAGTGTTCAAGCCAAAAAGACACGCTCTGCTACGACTGTCTACGTACCTCCAAAAGAAGTGCGTCAGGACTCCTATAGCCACTGGCCAACTCACGATGAAACGAGACAACGCTGCAAAAATCCAGGATGTAAATCTTTTTCTTTCATAAAGTGTTCCAAATGTTCTTTACACTTATGTCTTAATAAGCATAATAATTGTTTCTTGCTATTTCATACGAAATAGTGACTTATATTCTTACATACTACTTCTGCACAATGTAGCAAATTTGATACATATACATTTATTTAAATAAAAACTTAATGTTTACACATGGATTTTTTTAATTATTTTTCCATATTTTTACATTTTTTTTCGGCGAAGAAAAAAAAATTGCGCAGTGTAGGGTTAATAGTTAGAAAGCGTAGCAAGATGAAATCCACTGAGTTATTTCTTTAGCTAATAGGAAAAGGTTGGGTGTAATTTTAATAAAATAAATACTTAGGTTATGTATTAATATTTTTAAAATGTTTATTTAGGCACATTATCATATTAACATTTTTCGAATTTAGTCTTGCACGCCTTTGCTCTATTATTAAACAAGCTGTACTAAACATTCTTTCACTTTCTGCTGAACTCTCTGGAATACGAAGTATTTCCTAGCACATTATTCTAAGGGTTTCAGCTCCGTTTCTCTTGCTCCTGAACTTACCCTTTAGATATTGCCTTTTAGTTATTATTACATCATCTGTATCGATTTTACTTTCCCTTTTATTCTTTCTTGCAAAATTCCAAATAATGAAATCGACTTTTGATGTGGATTAATGTCTGTTTCGATTACAGACATTCGTTCATTATTATCAGGATCTATTTTCTTTATAATGTTTAACGTTTCTTGTTCTAGAAAAGAAGTAGCCCCAGTAGGGGATGGGACGTTTCGTCGCCGCCGTTTCGGGGCCGCCGATTCGGAGCCGCCGTTTCGTGGTCGGGACGTTTGGGAGCCGAGCCGTTTCGGAGCCGAGCCGTTTCGGAGCCGAGCCGTTTCGGCGCCGAACCGTTTCGGAGCGAGCCGTTTCGCGGCCGAGACGATTCGCAGCCGGGCGGTTCGGAGCGGGGCAAAGTGAATATTTTTTAAGAAGAATTTTGGGGGTAAATTTTTATTGTTTTAGCAAGTAGCAAGAATAACTTTTCTTGGCACAGAGACTCGCTTAACGGACACCACTCAATAACAGACACGAACATGCAAAAATGTGGACTTTGAATATAATGTCATTTACAAAATTACCTACTGATTACCAATAACCATTAAACAGATACTTTTATGATGCTACAAAGCAGGGTGTCGTTATAATAATCCGTTTACACAAAAATGAATGGATAATCTGGGAACTTTTAGTATTAAAGGTATTCCTGACATGAAATCTAGAAGGGTGGAATGGAAATATATAGGTTTAGATTTAGATTTATAACTAAAATATCATTTGTGCTCTTCAGACTTTTTATTTTATTTGCGTTATGATTTATGAATGATACAGAAAGTGTTCGGGAATTTTCAAAAAAATTAATTTAAAAAAAGAAACAAAGAAATTTACAAACAAAAAAAAATACAAAAACTAATGATTATTTTACTATAGTAATATTAGTAAAATTGAATCGGTATTGTAAATTTTTAACATCCAGCATGAGGTTGAAATAGGTATGTACAATTGACATATCGGTATTGTAAATTTTTTACATCCAGCATAATGTTATGCCATAGTTACCAGACTATTTTTGTGAATGTAAAGGACCGTTTAACCGACAGAAACCGATTAAAGTCATTTCTTCTTGCTAACATGTGGATTAAGATTATAAGCCGATAAACAGTGTTTACTTTCATTCGATTTTAAAAGTATCAAAAATATTCACTTTGCCCCGCTCCGAACCGCCCGGCTGCGAATCGTCTCGGCCCCGAAAGGGCTCGGCCCCAAAACGGCTCGGCCTCGAAACGGCTTGGCCCCGAAACGGCTCGGCTCCGAACCGGCTCGGCTCCCAAACGTCCCGGCCACGAAACGGCGACTCCGAATCGGCTGCCCCGAAACGGCGGCGACGAAACGTCCTAGACCCGCCCCAGTAGCATCTTCAGTACTACGAAAACCTTCTCTTTTAAATCGACGGTCTAAAACAGTTGCTAACTGATCGTCCTACATATGAAAATAACCTTGCTTTAACAGATACCAAAAGCGTATTGCATAATGCCTTCCCTTCTTCAATTTTTAATTCCAATAGTGATACTGTCAGATAATTGTAAGTCCATAAGTTATTGGGATTATTAAAGAAATAGTAACATATTTATTACCTACAAGAATTTCCCACTATTGCTTTTTAAGATAAATTTCTTCATTTTATAAAACCACTTGTTCGTAAGATACCGCGAGGTGTTATTTATTTTTATCGTTTACTAAAATGCCCGTAATACGTTGGTTACGTTCGGTAATTCGTTGGAAGTATGATGAACAAAATGTGAGAACGTTCTAAAATCTTATATAATGGTAAAATATATTTGTACTTTTTTGTTATCAACGCTTTCATATTTTCTACGTTTTTTGATACACTAACTTTATTATCTTAAATATATTTCATCCCTATACATTTTCTTTAAATTTGTTAAAAATATTTAAAATTTTCATCTCACAAGGTATACGCCTGTTAGGATAATTAACTGTTTTAAATAAATTATATATATTTCAATAAAATGTATCTAATTTAAAATTTAAGTATGAATGATAAATCAGAAATATTTGACATTTAGAAAAATACGTCACTAGTGTATAAGTATAAATGGCTGCCTACAATGCCACCAATGCATTGACTTTTCTTTTTGTAGCTTTATAATTATTTCTTGACCTAAGTATGTTATGGTAGATTCAATTAGTTGGCGATTTATGGTCTGGTTTTACTTCAATACGTATATATTTAAAACAATCTTACATATTTCGACATATGATGCCTATATCAAAGAAATTTAAAATATAAATGAGAGTATCATATGCCGAAACATGTAAGATTGTTTTAAATATACACATATTGAAGTAAAACCAGACCTTACTGTCTGTTTTACTTTGATATGTATATATTTAAAATACTCGTACATGTTTCGGTACGTAGTGCCTTTAGCAAAAAAGAAATTGAAAATATAATATATGAAAATAAATAAAATAAATGAAAATATCTGTAGTTGTCATGGCTAAAATTAAAATACTCATAGATACATTCGTACATAATAAATTAATGTTTCAGAACTCAAGACAGCAAGACGTCAGTTACGGGGAATTGGCAAGCCATAAGTTATTATTATGTATGAGCCCGTGGAGCGACTTAAGATGTTAAGCTGTCGGCATTCGAACGAGAACTTGAACGAGAAACCACGAAGGCCTACTCGGACAGCCGAGTCAGGGATCTAAACACGGAACTGCCAGCATGATAAGCCAGTGTACAGATATTTAAAGGACATATGGTAGGAATTTATATAATGACTAGATATATTCATGATGGTAAATTGCAGATCATTAAATATATACATTTCAAAGTAAAACAGACCTTAAATCGACAACTAATTTAATTTACTGTATATATAAGGAATAATTTATCAATATGCCGAATTTCATGAAAAATCAACCTTATATATATATTAAAATAATAAGCTTTTTCTGGTTTAGCGACCTTTATTGAAATTCAATTTATTTAACTAACGACGTTTCGACTTTTTTGTATATAATTAAGTCTTTTTCAAGTGATTTAGAACTAAAAAACTACAAACGAAAGGTAAGAATTATATTTACATTATATGAAAGAGTTAAAATTAAAATAATGATTAGAGTAAAGTAAAACACGATGTTAAAACACATGCCCAGTGTAATATGCATGGCCGGAAACGTGTCGACCCTTCACTACAGGGTCCGACCGTGTATCTCGGAATCTTAAGTGTAACTAAATGTCTTGTTATAGAAATGAAATTTTTTTATTATATTATTTCGTTTTAAATTTGTTTGGTCAGGCCATGTGTTTGGGAAAATACAGTATGTTTACAATGGGAGAAAAAAAAAAAATTTTGTGTGGGTGGGGTTGTCTTCTATTGTTTAATGAGCGGATAATACAGTTGTGAAAGTCCATCAATCTCGCTACGGTCGTTGATTGTTTTGTTATTTTTGAAAATGTGAATCATTTCTAATACCTCCCTAACCTTTGTATTTTTTGGCTTGATTATTATTTTTGTGTTTTCAAAATCAAAATTGTGTTTTAATGTTATATGGTGTTTTTTTCAAAGCTGTCTGATTTTTTGCGTATTTGTGTCCTTTTAATCTTTCCTGTAGTAACTGTTTTGTTTGGCCTATGTATACTTTGTCACAGTCTTTGCAGGGTATGTTATATATTGTATGTTACTGTTTAAGTGTTGGTGTTGAGTCTTTTAGTTTTATGTGTAGGAATTTTAGATTTTTTCCGCTTTGATGTGCTATTTTAAAATTAAATGGTTTAACTATATTGTTTAGTTTTTCGGATAATCCAGTTATATAGGGTGTAGTGATATATGTTAATTCATTGGTTGTTTTATTTATATTTTGGCACTTTGTTTTGTTATATATTTTATTAAGTCTCTGTTTTATAATGTTTTGTATAAATTGCGGTGGATAATTGTTTTCTGTTAAAATAGTTTTTACTTTATTCAGTACTGTTGGTCTGAAAACTGGATTGGTGAGATTTAAAGCCCTGTCCACTAACGCCGTTACAACATTTTTTTTGTGGGATAGGGGTTGGTTTGAATAAAAGTTTACGTATCTGCCGGATGTGATTGATTTGGTGTACCATTTTGTTTGTATGTTATTGTTTGTTTTTATTAGTGTTAAATCTAAGTAGTTTATGGAGTTGTTTTTTTCAATTTCAATGGTAAAGTTTAAATTTGGATGGAAGCTGTTGAATATATATATATATATATACACATAGACTTGTAAGTATTATCGACCATAGTATATTAGTGAATAAATAATTGAATGGAGTCTCCATATTTCGTAATCATTGATTACTTCCTCAGAAGATCAATTACAGCGTTAAAATTTAGCAAAGACGCAAATAAACATGTTAAATAATTGTCTACATTAAAACATTAACTTATCTAGATATTGATTTCACGTCAACCCGACGTTGACATATCTAATTAATTTAATGTATAGAGTTTTTGCTTAAAATAATAAAAGAAACACACTAAAGTATGTATAAAAATAGCTTACTTTCTCAAAAAAATACACTAGCATTATACTTTCATCAGTTCTTAGTGCGTCTTTCGTCGTTCTTCAATTACAAAATATTCTGTATACCTTCTCGTATTTTTCCTTGGATTTTAAAGGAAGCAAGCTCGAAGACGCTTCTCGAGCGGCATTTAAAATATCTTCAGAACAATTTTCTATAATTATTTTCAGTAGCAAAACTCATTTTTATAATTAATTTAACTTAAACTCAATTCAACTCACAAATATGAAATTTGTTAGCTGTCGTTAATTAAATCAACAAAGCCGTGTCAGGTTACTAGATTACGGAGATCCTACCCACAGGTACATACTATGAATTTTTTTAAATTGATAATTTTGTAATGCTTATATATATATATATATATATATATATATATATATATATATATATAAGATTATTTGCTTATAATTGCTAACACAAAATGCAAAAAAATAGTATAAACAAGCCTCGTAAGGAAAGCAGTTTTACTAAACTCATACAGCGTTAAATAACGCTTGCTGTGCTCGTTCGTACTTAAAAGCTAACGAGCGATCAAGATAATTTGTAATAGCGTCATTCATGAATTCGAAATTGTATGTCGTTACTTGAACTGCATTTACGTTACAAACGTCAAGTATTGTTATTCGACTGACATTTTACTTGATGTTTGTAATGTAAGTGCAGTTCAAGTAACGACATACAATTTCGAATTCATGAATGACTCGATTACAAATTATCTTGATCGCTCGTTATATTCGTTTAGTAACACTTTGCTTTTCTTAACTTGTTTAATATTCTATTATCACTAGAGTTCCCCACATTCCAGAATCCTACAGTATAAGTTAATATATACGTACGAACGTTTTCAAAACATATCGGGTTTTATAAAGAACACGTGTTCATATGAAATTACAACTCAGTATTTTTGTTAACATATACAGTCCGATAAGATTTAAGTATTAACAAAGAAATTACTTATTGTAAGAGATGTTTACGAAAAGTTTTGTTTTTTTAACATGCACTGAATAGGACTCTCGAATGTGTAGAAAAATAATAACTCTAATTATCACCTTGTTTTTGTCATAAAATGATACATTTTTTATTAACATAACATTAACAATATTTTTTTAAAATCGCTGCTCATACGAAATAAATATACTAGCTTTTTACTTCTTTCCTGCTTTCTTTATATTCAGAATAATTGAAACATACATGAGTGGGTAAAACCCCACCAGTGTTGTATAATACAAAGGTATTTTTAATAATATAAAATATTATTAAATTCTTCACACCAGATTTTTAATAATATTTTATATTATTAAAAATACCTTTCTTTATATTTTTCATTGTCTCCTAATTCTTTTGTAGTTAGGTGTTTTCTTCATCTATCTTTTCTCTCTTGAATAACATCTTTTATATCAACTATCCACTATTCTGTTCCTCGCATTTTTATATTTTTTATTTATAAAACTAATTACAGATATTGGATTTTATTTTTGGAATGCAGTGTATATTACGATATTTCTAGAAAGTAAACGTGTCTTATTTATGTAGTAATATATATGTAGTAATTTAATACAAAACTTTTCTTGTCGTATTAGTCGAAATTAATCTTCTTCTTTAATTATATGATCTAAATATATAGGAAAGTCCAAAAAGCTTCTCTAAGCTATTACTTAATCCATTAATCGTAATTTATGAACTAATTTATCTGCACACGTCAGTTGTGTTCATGTGTATGTATGTATTTGTATATGTGTACAGCAAATATATACAAGTTGTTTATCCACTCGCTTAACCCTTATCTTCCAGTCTGAAAACATATCAAGAGATTTAACAATTTCCTTTTGTAAAACGAGGATAACAACTCTTCCTGTTATGATGATTTTAATTGTAAATTAATTTAATCGAACAACATTACGTTTATGTTTTTATTAAGTTTAAAGTACGGTCAGTCAAAATAAAATGTATGATTTATTTATTTTATTACAGAGACAAATTTAAAATCAAAATTTTGTGGCATATTCCTTAAAAATTAATTTAAGAAACCGTTACTACAATAAAAATTTATATCCTGGATACAATTTCGACAACTAAGCGATCATCATCAGTAGTAAGACGAAGTTTCTTACACTCTGAGCCCTAGCGACATACTAACGAGGGCAGATTAATATACAGTGGACTCCGCTATTCGCGGAGGTTGCGTTCCACGAAAACAACACGAATATCGGGGTACAAAGATAATAGTATGTGTGTATATACTGGGTATCTCAGTTATGTTGTTCCAATGGCATACCTCTGTTATATAATAAAATAAAAATTTGAAATTTGGGGCATCTGATATACACCTAATGTTCTTTAAATTGAGACTAATATTTATATTCTTTCTCTTCCAGTTTAACAAGAAATAACCCTAGCATTTTTAAATAGCACCCTGCATATTTTCCTCAAAATTTGAATTCTACGAAAAATTCTCTTTCCCATGAAGTATTATACTTCTTATATACTTATATACTTATTATACTTATATGTAGACCTCAAAACAGAGATGAAATTGTATTTTAAATATTCAAAAATTGAGATCGTAGAAACCCAACCGGTCTATGGAAACTAAAGCAAAATTTGACATTATTTGTTTGTTAACTTTGACAGTTCATAAAGTGTTATTAAAATTTGTCTCAAAGTTGCTTCAAACAAAGCTTTATTTAAAATGAATTATGATTTTACAAATGAGGAAAAATTGAATATGATCCTCATTTGTAGGGAATGTATAAAAAATAGGCGTATTTACGGACAGCAGTATCCTGATAGACGTATGCCAAGTGCTATGCATTTTACACATCTGGCTTAAAATTTGGAGACATTTCGAAAGGTGTCTCTGATATATTCACAGATTCTGTGGAGAGCATGTGCTACACAAGTAATATGCAGCATATTAGGATGTGTTTCCTCAGAGACACATTTCCGGGAGTTGATAGACTTGTATCCGCTTTTAAAAAAGTTTTCGGAAAAGCACCATTGAGAGTAGCTCTCTACAGGGAAAAATTTCCATGTTTGTCACTGTCTCCCTCTACAGTAATAGCTAGATAGAGAACCTGGTTGGAAGCTTCTAGTTTTTATGAGAGTTTACAAAATTTCGTTATATGTTTAACTGACGACGCTCGAAGTATTTCTGAGTGGAAAGAACTAATAGAAATGCCAAATTTAAAAAATCACCTGTACTTTCTTCAGGAATCGCTTATTTTGAAGATCAAAATCTCAAATTAAATGATGAATTAACCACGTTAGATGTGGCTGTTAATAATTTGAAAAATTTTCCAAGTGACTTCGAATGTGGCCTTCGGCAAGAGTTGGATGCAGTTTTTAATAGAAATTCAGATTTAATAACATTGCGGCAATTATGTATGGGGAAAATGCCACAACATCTAACTGCAAAATACGCGGAAATAAAAGAATATTTCCAGTATGCACCTATAACCAGTTGCGATGTAGGAAGGATGTTTTCTATCATCATTCAAAGAGAACAAATTTTACAGAAGAGAACCTTGAGAAAGTATTGCTAGTTAATATTATTACTCCTTTACTAGACTTGAACTACAAAATGAACAAATAAAAATGTATTTCGTATTTTATAGGTCACCACCCTTTGTTTTCCAATTACGGTAAGGTTCCGCTAATCCGAACATCCCCTAATCCGGATGTCCTTGTAGTTCGGACTAAATTAAAAATTTTGCATTATGTACCTTATAATACGGATCGACTACGGATTCCATACCCCGAATAAAACAAGGAATCCCCGACAAGGCTTGGAACGTAAACAGGGAAATAGAGTTAGTTTGAATCAACATGGCCCGAAAAGGAAGCACAAAACATTAACAATCCCTGTAAAACATCGAATATTACAGAAACTAAATAGTGGTGCAAGTGGAAAAGTGTTGGCCGCAAAATATGGCGATCCACAATTTCCGATATTAAAAAGAATAAGGAAAAAATAGAAAGGTTTGTACTTCTTCCTTTTATGAATTGCTAATTTACTACTGCGTTTTTGTATCCTCACAGTTACGTTGCAAGCCATGTCTTAGTACCAAAGCGTAGAAAAATTATCCGAAAACCAGAATTTCCAGAAATCGAAAATGACTTACACAAATGGTTGCTGATGCAACGAAATTGATATGCGACTCTCACAGCTAATATTTTAAATGAAAAAGCTGCTAAAATTTATTGTATACATTGTAATGATCACAAGTTTATTAATAGTAAAAGAAGGCTAAACAGGTTCAGAATGAGAAATGGCATTCGTCATCTTAAAGTGATTGGAGGGAAGCTGTCTAGCGATTCATCTCCATACAACCATTTTTTACGAAAATTCACTGATAAAATGAATAAGTTAAGCCTAGTATCAAGCCAAATATATAATGCAGACGAATCTGTATTACTTTTGAAATTGCCAACTGATAGGACATTGGCACATGTCAGAGAAACAATCGCCCCTGGACGAAAACCTTCAAAAGAAAGAGTGACTCTTTATACCTGTGCAAATGGCGATGGTACACATAAAATTAAAATAACGATCATTGGAAAAGCAAAATATCCCAGAGCATTTAAAAGTTGTGGTATTCTCCCAGTAAATAAAGTCTTGCCAGATACATTAATGTTGGATAAACATACTTTACTATTCAGCTGATACTAAATTCAGAAAGTGAATGGGATTTAAAGAAAGATGGGATGGCGATCGTTAAGAATTTGGTGAAATATCCTCCCTCCTCTGATGAAGAAGTTGACACAGATTAGACATTAGGAGCTTCAACACGTGCACTCAATGGGCGGAGGAAAACAGAGAATTAAATATTTAATTATTCTCAGACTTTTGCGGTAGCGCGCGATAGATGCTAAACAATCTTACACTCGCCAAACTAACATTATTGAATTTTAAAATATCGAAAATTATTTTAAATTTTTTAATATATTTGTGTGTATTTGTAAAATATATGTGCATGTTTTTTTTTAATACATTTGTTACATTTGCCCTTTCTTAACCCATTTAATCCCATAGTTTCGTTAACGCATAACCAAAAAAAATTTTTTTTTTCGTACTAAAAAGTAATAATTTTGGATGTACTGTCAATAGCATTGCGTTAATAAATATTTAAACCACCTAATAAACATTTTGGGAACGGGTAATCGCATTTTCAATTTTGAATAAAACTATGGAATTTTCAAGAAAAGAACTTGTGTATCTAAGTTTAAATTAAATGACATACAGTTTACTTTTTCATTTATCATTAAGAGGTTTCATATAAAAGATACTTCACATAACATTATTTTGGAAAAAAATCAATCCCCTTTTTTCCGGAAATATTTCTCAAACGGATTTGAAACATAACGTTGCGAAAACGCAACATTGGGACAAATGGTGTAATTGTAGTCATTAGTAATACTCCTGTCTGAACATGCTTTTTCATGTCTGGGAGAAGTTTATTGGGTATCCGTTGTGTGATGCGAGTTTATTCAGTTCATTTACGCTGTGTGATAGAGAAGTTGAAGAAGTTAGAGTTCATAATAGTGTTATCTTGTAGTATCTTGTAGTGTATCTCTTATACAACAATTTCTGAAGTACGTGTTGGTCGTTGATGTTCATAATAAAATTATTTTAGAGTCACGTGAATTATCGCGATGATCCTACCAGACCGTTGACTTTGAAAGAACTTGAGGCAATTGTTGAAGATCTTGATCTGAATGAGGAAATTGATATTTGTTATATACCACCCGACGTCGATGATATAACGGACGAGGTGCACATTGGTGATAATGTTATAGGTGGAGTAGAAAATTTGCATGTAGATATAGCGGGATCTTTTGAGATAGTGTGTCCGAATAACGAAATTGAGATAGAGGTTGGTATACATCATGAGGCAGCTTTATCTACACCAAGCAAAACGGCAAGAATTGAAGACATTATTTGGTGTAAAACGCCCGTTGGCTACGAGGAAGATGTTACGTCAAATGAGGAAAGGAATGTACAGAATATTGTTGAGACGCTACATGGAAAGTCTGTGCTTGATTTCTTTATGCAAATGTTTGATAAAAATGTTGGCCAGCTTATTATTTCAAATCCATAAAAGATGCGAGAGATAATAACCGTACTCAATTCGCCTTAGATCAAAATTAACTAGGAATTTTTCTGGGAATATTGATTTTGAGTGGGTATCACACTCTTCCACAGGTAAAACTTTACTGGTCATCTGATGAAGATAAAGGTGTTCAATTTGTGACAAACGCGATGTCTCGAAACAGATTTCTCGACGTAAAGCAGAACATTCATCTTGCAGATAACAATCAATTAGACAAGGCAGACAAATTTGCGAAAGTAAGACCGCTGGTTGATCTCTTGAACAGAAGTTTCTTGAAGTATGGTCTTTTTAGACATCACTTATCCATTGATGAGCAAATGGTACCCTACTTCGGCCGCCATTCAACGAAAATGTTTTTGAAAGGGAAGCCGGTACGTTTCGGGTTCAAAATATGGTGTCTGGCACCTAGCGATGGATATTTATATCAATTTATACCTTATGCTGGAACAACTGATGAAAATGCCAAAAAAGAATTTGGTTTAGGTGACACAGTGGTCATCAATCTTCTAAACGTATTAGAAAATAAGTCGACTCATAAGGTACACTTTGATAACTTTTTTACGAGCTACAAGCTATTAGTTCATCTGAAACGTCAAGGATACCTTGCTACTGGAACTGTACGTGAGAACAGAATGCTGAAATGCCCTTTAGAGACTTGTAAGTCTATAGGATAAAGCCTCGTGGTACAATGGATTCTCGTTACGATCACGTAAATGAAATAAGCGTGGTCCGTTGGAATGACAATTCTGTTGTTACAGTAGCAACCAATTGTGAGTCTGCACTGCCTAATGTGTTTGTGAATAGGTACAATCGTAGAGAAAAAAAGACATGTCTATACCACAACCAAATATGATTGACAAATATAACAAATATATGGGAGGCGTTGATCTACACGATAACGCAGTTGCAAATTACCGAATAAATAGTCGTGGAAAGAAATGGTGGTGGCCGTTATTTATAAATATGTTAGATTGTACTGTGGTGAATGCTTGGAAACTGCACAGACTTGTATACACAGAGAAACCCATTTCACAGCTGGATTTCAGGTCTGAACTTGTACGAAGCCTCATTAGTGCTAACAAATGTAAAATACAATCTGTTCGAGGACGTGGTTCCAGTGCGTCTCTATCATCCAGTGCACGTTTAGATAATGTGGGTCACTTAATTAAAAGAAATCGTGAAAATTGGAGGAGACGTTGTAGAGTATGCAAAAGTACAACCGTATTTATGTGTAATAAATGTGGAGTTCCATTACATTCACATTGCTTCAAAGACTACCATAATTAATAATTGTAATATTTTTTTGTGCATATTGTCCCATTGTTGCGTTAACGCAACGCAAAAAAAATATAAGTATCAATGGTATGTCTTTTTTTTTACTTTAAAGGATGTTTATAAATAGAGCTGAGGATGTTTGCGGTACGGCAGGACCGTATGTAGTGCATCCCCACCAGCGTATAAACACGATGCAGCGAAACACTTTAGTTAGTCGTGAACTGGCAACGTGATCGTGTGTTGTCTTGAGCTCTATTTAATAAGTATGACGGACGTGCCCAAGCCAAGAAAGCGCCCATTGTATAACGACGTGAAGAAATTTATCCGAGACTTTCCCGATTTGTATTATAATGGAGCAAAAGTGGTTTGTAAATTATGCGATAAACAGTTACTTTGCTGGGACAAATACGACTGTAAAAGACATGTTGAAAGTGTACACCACAAAGACAAAAAAAAAATGTGCTGTCTAAAACGCAATTCATTTTCGATTTATTGACAATGCTACTCGTCTGCGATGTGCCAGTTCACCTGCTAGATAAAAAAGCCTTTCACGACTTTTGGAATAAATACAATTCCAACATAAAGCTACCGTCACGGAGAACGTTACTCACCTATTTACCAAATGTGCGTGAGGACATTGAAAACAGAATGAAAGCAGTAGTAAATGATAAACAGTTATGGGTATGTGTCGACGAAACGACAGATCGAAAAAAACATTCTATTGTGAATATTATAGTGCGTGTACTAGATCCTGTCAAATCAACATTTCCCATTTTATTAGCCAGCAAAAGATTGGAAAAGTGCACTAGCGAAGTAATTACGAAGGTAGTGCTCGATACGCTACAAAAATTTCAAGTTTCAACTAATCAACTCCTGATGTTTATGAGCGATGGTGCTGCGACAATGCGTTCTGTAGGCCGTTCTCTTAAAGCAGATTGTGAGAGACTTTTGCATGTGACATGTAAAGTTCATGCTTTACACCTTGTGGCACAAACTATTCGGCAATGTTATCCAGAGGTGGATGCATTAATAGCAACCACAAAAAAAGTGTTTCTAAAATCTCCCAAACGAATTCGAGAGTTTCACAGTCGGTGCCCTGGTATTCCCGAACCACCAGAGCCAATCCTTACACGTTGGGGAAGTTGGTTAAAGGCGGCATTTTATTATGCCAAGTATTTCCAACAAATAAAATCTGTGGTTCTACAATTCAATCCTGCCGAAGCTGTAGCCATTAAGGAAAGCCAGAGACTCTTTCAAAACCCTTCCCTTGATGCAGATTTACAAACTATTTATAACAATCATATAGGATTGTTTAACGCAATCGAGAAATTTCAAAATACTGCATTATCGTTAGCAGAGTCACTGCAAATACTGGACGATGTACACGCCCAGCTATGCGCAGTAAATGACAACAAAAATGTTAATGTAATAGAAAAGTTCGAGAGTGTGATAAACAATGATTTTGATTTTACCAGATTAAAACAAATTAGTAATGGTGCAAGTGTAGATTCGGTTTCTATCTATAAAGATTATTTTAATTGTGCGTGTGTTACATCCGTAGATGTCGAGCGGTCTTTCTCAAAATATAAAAAAATTTATTCATCACGGCGTACATCGCTCACCGCTACAAATATGGAAACGTATCTAATGCTACAAACTTACTGCAAGTCTTATCCACTTGGCGCTATGCTATAATAATCGTAAATAAGGTAAGTGTGTTATTTATATACAGTACACATAACTGACATACCTAAGTGATATAAATAACGAATGCATGTAAAGCAAAAAAATCACGCATGCATCACCGATCGAAACAAGGTCATTATATTCGTGCGTTTAACTGAATACTATCCTGGCACACCGCAAACATCCCCAGCTCTATTTATAAATACCTAAATAAAAGTTTATTCCTTAAAGAATTTGCGTTTTCCTTGATTTGTCTAATAGTGGTCCTAAATGGGTTAATTGTGTAGTTTAATATTGGCTTTGTTAATTCGAATGTCTCGATAGTTCGGATTGGGGTCAGTTTTAATTGATCTGAATTAGTGGAGGTTCACTGTACATATACATAATATAAATAAAATTAAAAATTCTTTAAAAATACACATTTTCAAAAGTATCATCGACCTCTCGTGTCAAATTATTTTATTTAATTAACAAAGAATTATTCATCTTCAAATTGGTGAATGTTTTGTTTTTATTGCACTAGTATGACCGGTTCATTTCTATGAATCATCTCGTGTTTTCGCAAAGTTTAAAATTTCGTCAGTGCGAGAGAGAAAACATATACATACGCTTTTTATCGCAATATTAGCACTACAACGAAAAGAACTAAATGCACAGGTTGTAGTTGTGTACGGACATACATGTAAATAACAGGTTTCCTGATTTAACTATTACATGTATTATCTGTGCTACCGTTTATTTTGCCAGAAACCGTAAATTGCAACATCTCTTTGATATACAGGATGTACTAAATTACACGGCTCCAATTTTATTAACTGTATAGTATTAAAAACGAAATATATCCTACTATAATACGAAAAAGAATAAAAATAAAGAAATCAACGAGTAATTTGCGGAAGTTGTTCATTCACGCCAGGTTGCAAGATGAACGTGATTTTGTTAATTATTTTGTGTCATTGTATTGTAATTAAATTTCATGAAATGTTGTATTGCATATATTCAGTTTTTCAGTCGTCTTCCGGCGTTTCTTTTTTTCAACATCGTGCAGCTCGTTTATTACTAAGAGCTTGATATATTTCGAAGTACATGTCACTATAATTTATAAACTTTTTTCTGTATGTAATGGACCAGATATGATTTATTACGTTCGAGTAAGTCTCGCTTGGATGTTCACCTCTAAAAATTATTAAAAATTTATTTCCGCATTTTATAATTTTCGTCTCGTATTAGCTTTTGTATTAATTTATTTCTTCCATATTCTCAACTCCTGTCTTATACGAGGTGGTACTCAAAAATTCCCGGAATTCGAATGTGGTGCCCGAAAGGATGGTCATAGAGGTCTATAACGCTAGATGGCGTGAGATATGTTTATATTAAGTCAGTCTATCAAACGGTGTAAATAGTTTTTGTATTTATATTTGTTGAGTTGTGTTTGAGATATTCTGCAACACTAAAATGAAAGAACGTGCATCAAATTCTGCTTCAAACTTGGTGAAATGGCAACGGAAGCTCTGAAAATTCTTAAACAAGCATTTAATGAGGATGCTTTAGACGCAAATTTGTGAGTGGGATAATCGTTTTAAAAATGGTCGTGTATCGGTTGATGATGACGAGAGTTCCGGTCGTCCATCGACGGAAAACACGCCCCAAAATGTGGCAAAACTGCGTGATGCTATCCTGCAAGACTGAAGGAGAGCAGTTAAAGACATTTATTGCATTGTCAGCTTGTCGTACGACGTTTGTCAGCGTATTGTGTCCGGCTAACTCTATATGCAACGTATTGCTGTGAAGTTTGTGCCAAGATTACCCAGCATTGAAGAAAAACCGGCACCGTATTCATGTATGCACAGAGCTGAAAGAAACTGCCGAAATGGATGTAAACTTGAGTTACCGGCGACGTATCACGGATGCACGGGTATGATCGCGAAACAAAGGAGTAGTCATCACAGTAGAAGACACTATCATCACCACGACCGAAGAAGCAACTTTGCTTCTGTGACGCTATTGGCATCGTGCACAAAGAATTTCTTCCAACAAGTTAAACAGTTAATGGAGGACAATGCACCAATTCACACGTACTTATTGTGCGTCAATTTCTATCCTCAATGATGACGGCAGTACTATTCGATCCTTCACATCCTCTAGATATTGCCCCTTAGATAGGCTTACCGTTGAATTGCGCCCCAGCTATGCGAATCTGAAGAATACGTATAAATGTCGAACTGAAAATCAAAAAGAAAATTTATTCGTAATTCATCAAAAATGTCCAAACTTTTAGTGCCAAAATATAGTTAAAGTCGGTCCATATCTTTATTTATTGAAATGCAGCTGTAAACTCAAGTTCATTAACCAGCAAAAGAAAAAGTCCATAACATTCCGACAAGACGGTTTTTTTTTGTGAATATCTTTACGTCGAATATGTCCACATACCTACGCGGTATTAATTAAAATGTAATTAAAACTAAATAATTTGAACGTTAGATTTCTTTTAATAGTAAAATTATTATGTTTATAATAAAACAAAAATCGCTGTAAAATAAAAAGCTTTATGTAGCGTATCCAATGGAATAATGCTTGGTTTATAATTATTTGCATATACCTAATTTTTTTGTTTTTAAATTTGTTCTACTGACAAATGATGAATTGGAGATGGAAGCCTGTATTGCTGCCCGTATATTTACCTGCGACAGGGCCGGTGTCGAATAAAGAAAAATCATTTTCTCGTTACTACGTAAACATTGGACAGCGATTTTTTGTATAAAAGCATTATTCACAATTCACATATACCTTCCACCCCGTTTTTTCTTTGTCACTATATACAACTAGTATTGTATACTATATTTGTTCCTCATTTTATAGTTTTCGTTTCGCACTAACTTTATTTCTTCCATCTTCTCAACTCTGTTCTATAAAGCAAAATATTTTTATAAAAATACTTTGCTTTATTAAGTGTTAAAGTTCTCTAATCTGCTTATTCGATTGTAAAGTATTAAGATTAAATAATGTTCTTATTCTGAATTTAGCTTACGATATTATTTTCCTAATTAATGCTAATTTATTAGAATTTAGTGCGATAAGACACAAATTTATCAATTAGCGATTTTTTCGTGTCATTTCAAAAATCGTATGATTTCGTAATCAATTAATCTCAATCTTATACATGAAATTCGGCTTGATAATTATTCATCAAATAAAACTAGTCATTTTAACGTTTCGATTTTTATTTTAACTTCATCAAAATTAATTTGATTATAATATATTATAAAATAATTAAGAGTATGCGGAAATGCATTTTGTGTATGGCTATGCACGTCAAACAGTTATTGAATACCGACATCGGTTTCCCGGTAGGCACATTTCTCATTACAGAACGTTTCTGGAAGTACACAGATAATTTCGGGAATGCGGACTGCGTGATTATCTTTTCGACCGAGGAGTAAATTTGCCAGCAGACTTAGAGGAAGAAGTAGTAGCTATTGTTACAAGGGATCCAACTCTCAGTGTACGTCGAATCGCTAGACAATTAGGAGTGCCACGAATGACAGTTTGGCGAATTTTAAAACGTGAGGGCTTATATCCATATCACTATCGCAGGGGACACGATTTGCTTGAGGCAGACCACTATGCTCGTCTAGTTTATTCTACCTGGATATTAAGACAGTCAAGGCTTCATTTTAATTTCTGCAGAACAGTCCTCTGGACAGATGAATCTACGTTCAAGATAAATGGTGTTACAAATCTGGGAAACCTGCACAGGTGGTCATCTGAAAATCCTAAAGCTATACGCCCATCTCAATTTCAACATGAATTTTCTATTAACGTTTGGGTGGCCCTAATCGATGACTTGTTGATTGGTCCTGTCGTTCTTCCTGGGAGGTTAAATGCGGACAATTACCTTCAATTTCTTATTGACGAATTGCCAGATCTTTTAGAGGATGTCCCACTGAATGTTTGACGAGACATGTGGTTTCACATGGATGGGGCACCACCACATTTCGGAATTGCTGTCCGAAATTGGGTTAACGTCAATTATCCAAGATGGATTGGTCAAGGTGGTCCTGTTGCATGGCCACCCAGATCACCCGATCTTAATCCCCTTGACTTTTATTTATGGGGGTACATGAAAAATTTAGCCTACGCGCAAGTTTAGAACACAAGAGAAGAGTTGTTGGATCGTATTCACCTGGCTGCCGAGCAAATCAGACATAACAAGTATGAAATTCGGATAAGTACTTCTTCTGTTGGCTTACGGACACAGGCCTGCATTCATCAAGGAGGTGGACATTTTGAAAATATTATTAATTGAACTTTTTTAAATAAAATCTGTTTTTATTGACTTTGGGATTACATTTTTTTCATGATCTGACAATCACATTCATAGATCTGTAACTTTAAAAAAAAATAAAAATGAATATACAAGTTTTGAGTTTTTGTTACTTGAAATGAAGTATACTTTACACTCCCAAAATTTGAACATAACGATACGGGACACTTGTATAAATGATACTCACAATTTTTATTCTTCCTTTTTACATTTTTTTAGCAGTTTGAAATATTTTACTTAAAATAATTGGTATATTGTACTTTCAACATATGGAAGTAGACTGAATTTTAGTAGGCCTAAAGAATGTATATATTTTTAATTTTTGTGTCTTGTTCTTACCTGTAATTTAATACTTTCGGCTTCGTGGTGGGCGAGTTTTTAAACGTGTTATTGAACTTGAATTTTTACGTTATTTGTGTTATGGATATGTTATATTAATGAGAAATATAATTTTGACAGATTTTAAATTTCATGGCGGTCATTAACGGCGTTTTCTATTTGACCTACATTAATTATATAGGTCAAACAGAACAACATTTAAAAGACAGAATCAATGGTCACAAATATTCAAAGAACATCAAAGCTTTAAAAAAACATGAAACTAAAAATAACCACACTTTCAACTACAAAGATGTTAAAGTACTACAAACGGAAACAAACTGCAAAGCAAGATCAGTATTAGAATCAACTCATATTAAAAAGCATGAATAAGACGCCGTTAATGACCGTCATGAAATTTCAAATCTGTCAAAATTTTATTTCTCATTAATATAACATATCCATAATATAAATATCGTAAAAATTCAAATCCAATAACACTTAAATCTTTTAAAAGCTCACCCATCCCAAAGCCGAAAGTATCAAATTACAGGCAAGGACAAAACACAAACCCCTGACTACTTCTTAACGTTTATTTCTTATTAAAAAAAAACTACTTAAATATACAATCCTTTGTATTAGTTTTCCTCGCTCTTGGTAAATTTATTTATTTTAACTATTCAATTTGATGGTGCTTTATAATTCCATTAAAATTTATATTTCTTCCCTTTTAGTAAATATATTACCACATAATTCTATTTAATATTAAGTCACTTTGTATTCTGTTTTTATAATTCTTATTATTTTTACTTTTTATTTAGTAAAATAATCAATATTATTTTTACCACTTAAATTTTTCTTGACTTATTTTTTCACGTTACTATCGATAATCTCATTCGCAAATTTTTTTTTTCTGAATCTACTTATTTTCAAACTAGTTTAGATATGTCTTTTTAATTTACATAGAATTTATATCAGATTAACAATTATTGATACATATATTCGATACATTTTTTACATTACATACTTTTTTCACACACACACACACACACACATATATATATATATATATATATATATATATATATATATATGTATGTATATACAATAAAAAGAAGAAAGCTATTTTTTATACATATACCTATTAAATGACTAAATTGGAAATACCTAAATAGATAATTATGCTTCGGGTTTGTATGAAAAAAAGTGTTATCGATTTAAATCAAGTCAACTCGACACCAATTAAAGTAATTGTTCTTTCAAAACGTGGAAAATCCGAGAAAAAATAAGCTTCTAATAAAAGACGACAATGATAGAAAAATACAAATTAAATCTATTTATATTCACTTCTAAGCAAAATTAATTGGAATGAAATTATGAAAATGAACAAATTATTTTAAAAAAAACTTGAAAATTATTAAATATTTAGATGTTTAGTAAATAATAACATGTAATTACTATATAAAAAAATTAATAAGTCTTGTTATTAAAATTTGACTTTGGAAATTAGCAATTATTAAGTATATGGAAGCTTTTTTTGCAAAATAATTTAAATATGTTGTACTAAGTGCTTTTTACCTTCAGTATTTTATTAGAAGAATATTTGTGGGAGAATTTGGAAATCTAATAGTTTAACTATCACTTACGTTTTACAACTGTCATTTGCGTAAAATTTTACATTTCCAACTAATAAATCAGCTGACAAGATGTACTTAGGTGAACTAGATTTGTTTATACTCGTACAACATTTAAAATATAGTAAATTCGTGTAAAAATTGAATGCAATTTAACGCGGAAACAATGCATTGATTAACAGAATTTGGCTTTTGGGAATGAAGTTTCATTTAAGAGCAATGTTGTAGTAAAATTTTTGAGGTTTTTAATGAATAAATGTTATTTGCTATATGGTGATTACGCATGGACAATAATATCGACCAAATATTCCACAGCTTTGCCGGCACATCTTCACCAGCTAGTCTAAATTTTGGATGACATTTCGGCATCATTGGACCTCCCAATATGTCTTAGCAACTCGTTCTTTAGGTTCGGAATCGTTGCTAGTTTGTTGGCATGAGTTGACTTTTGAGATATCGCCAAAGGACCATAAATCCAATTGTTTCATCCTCCTGGTTTGAAGGAAGTTTTGTATGTATAATGCAATAGTTTTTGAATAACACTAATATATTTACAAATTTAGTCTTGGAGTTCCGTTAATTTAGTACAAATGCAGTATCTGGTATTAATACTAAAGACCGAGACAACTGGCTAATAAATAATATTTGCTCCTATTTAGATGACTGAGACCTAAGCTAGAACTATAGTTAACTCGAAGAGATCGTACTTGCAACTGTAATGAGCTCTAAGAGATCTTGTTTGGAACTGTTTTTTCATTTACTTATTTTTCGGCAGGAAAGTTTTGTCCCCCCCAGTTACAAGAGAGGGAGAAAACAACGAAATTGATTATACAGAAATTTCTATACAACTATTTTTACATTTCTTCCAAGAAAAGTAGATGCTGTAATTTCCAACGTCATCAATATATTAAAATAAACAATATACGCCGGAAACCCTTAATTATAGAAAATAAAATAACTCTTAAAATAATAAATATACAATACACAGGAAATGCGTTAGAGATAACATAATAATTCGCAGAATCGTATCGAACCGAACTATTTAACCTATTATAATAATATAACACTTTATCTATAACAGGAGATATGTCAATAAAACTTATTATATTATACATTACATTTACAACTACTAAATGGATGGGTTAACAAGAAGGTTGTGCCTGTAATAAAATAAATAGTTTTTATGGCTGTAGAAAACAAGACAATGAATAAAGAAATGTAATACCTGACTAGGCCTAGGTAATTGACAACATTAAATATATCGGAACTCCAAGAACCTATTCTATATACACTTTACAATATTTACAATTTAAAACTAGGATTGAAACATTAACATAAATATACCTATATGTGTTTGCTTATATTTCAATGAAACCAAAAAAATACAAAATTAAATCTATTTTTCCCGAACACCAATGGTGTCAAATTCCATGATCTCGGTGGCCAATTAATTTCGCTGTTTCGTGAAATAATGCAATCTGTGAACTTCTCACGCAATAATTTGTATTGCATGTGGCATCGTCTTGTTGTAACCACATATTGTCCACATTCATAGACTTGACTAAATAAAAGGGCCAGTGTATTGCAAGATATAACAACAAAATGCTATTGAAATCGCGAGATAAAAGAGAGGTATTGCCCCTTAGTATAATTCATAGAGTTAACATGATGGAAAAAGAGAAGCGAGGCGTTCTAGCAAGGAAGGCGGAAACAGTCCTTGATTATGTTATGATTCATAACATAATCAAGGATTCATAACTTATGAATCATTTCGGAGTGCTTCAGGTTCTGGTAGTCGGCGTGTCACTAATGCAAAAGAAGATATCGATTTAGTAAACAGTAGTATATGGGGCCCTTCAGGACACACCTTAAAATATGATGCAAAATCATCAAATTTTATGCAAAATCTTCAAATTTTGAGTACAATTTCAACAAGATTTTTGGATAATAATCATGAAAAAATAGGTAAACAGTTCAAATATTGAATATTTTTCAAAAATTACGCTCAAAGATTGAATATTTATGAAAATACATCAGTTTTTCACTCATTTACCCATAATTTTAACCGTTAAAAAATTAAAATAAAAAAAAAATAAAAAAAAGAAAAACTTGAGTTTTTCAGTCAAAAAATTGGAAAAAATATTTAGAATATGAAAATAATTTCTGAATTAGTGTTACTTTATAAATTTTGAGTATCAGGCCCTTCAGAACAATTGTATAAAGATATGAAATTGAAATGAAACTTTATCATTTTTATTAAAATGTTGTCTTTTGTAATTCTTGTTTGTAAAATCCACCAATAATTTCTTCACCGTCCAAATCTTTTATTTTATATGTAATGGGATTTGTCATTAGAACTTGATCAACAACAAATACCTCCCTCGTCCATTTAATTTTATATTTACTTTGAAATGCTTCTTTCTTTCTTGTTATTCTAACCCTATCACCAATCTTAAATACAGGATCATCATTACCAATTTCATATTTATAGATAGTATTCAACAGATGTTTTTCATTGGATTTGTTTACTTTTGCGGGAGTCATTCCAATAGTTCTGTGAATGTTGGAATAATTGTATTTGTGTAATATATCTGGTAGAATACCAATCCATCTAAAATTCTTATTAATTTCGAAATATATTTTCATTTTTTCATTTATTGTTCTATTGAATCGTTCCACAAAATAGCTGATTTTTCTTCGTTCTCTGTATGATATAATTTTATTTTATATTTTTCTAAAATATTTCTAAAATATTTATTTTTAAATTCTGTTCCTTTATCAGTATGTAATAAATTTGGTGGGTTATGTTTTACTTTTCTACTTCTTTTATAATTTTTTCAAAAGATTTCATTACTTCTTCTCCATTTTTTGTCTTCAGAGGTTTCCTCCATGCATATTTTGAAAATGTATCAATAACATTTATCATATATTTATATCCGTCATTTTCTTTTGAATATTTATTCATTATTACTAAATCAGCAGCCCATAAGTCATCTATTCCATGAGTAATTATTTTCCTTTTTTTAAATTTTGTAATTACAGGTTTATGTAATTCCTGCGCTTCTAGTTTTTTTTTTATAAATTGACTTTTGGATGAATTACAATCTGAACATTTAGAAGATAATCTTGTTTTTCCATTTTTTGTTTTGACAACACTTGAATTATTATTCAAAGTGATTTTTTTACATTTAACACAATATGTTTTTGATTTTTCATTTATATCTATAAAATTTAGTAATATCCCCACGGTTTTGTGTCAAAGTTTTCTTCTACTAATCTTTTATTATATTCAAATTTAAATTTCTTTGTTACGTCTTTCTTAGTAACAATTTTCTTTGTTTTAGTATCTCTCATAATCATATCATATTTTAATACAACGTCATCTAATTCTTTTAATAACATTTTCTCAATTGCTACTTCATTCAATTTTTTGGAATTTTCATAATTCAACGTAAATCCTTTTATTTTCATTACTTCTTTACCTTTATATGTTTTATAATAATAACTTTTTGGACCTGTTGTCACTACCCAATTCATCTGTACATTCTCCTAATAAACAATCTGTATTAATAGTTTCAATACCATCATCAATATACACAATAGAATCTGTATCATAGTATACTACTTTCTCTCCTAATTTATCCAACATATCGTATAATCTCAATCTTGCATTTGATGTTGTAAATGTAGCCACATGAATGTTTACATTGTTTGAATTTTCAACAAATACGTCTTTATATTTATATGTAACTTGTACTGTCTCTTCATTTATAAATACTGTATTTGATATTTCTATTTTATCGTCTAATAATAATTAGAGCTGGGGATGTTTGCGGTGTGCCAGGATAGTATTCAGTTAAACGCACGAATATAATGACCTTGTTTCGATCGGTGATGCATGCGTGATTTTATTGCTTTACATGCATTCGCTATTTATATCACTTAGGTATGTCAGTTATGTGTACTGTATATAAATAACACACTTACCTTATTTACGATTATTATAGCATAGCGCCAAGTGGATAAGACTTGCAGTAAGTTTGTAGCATTAGATACGTTTCCATATTTGTAGCGGTGAGCGATGTACGCCGTGATGAATAATTTTTTTTATATTTTGAGAAAGACCGCTCGACATCTACGGATGTAACACACGCACAATTAAAATAATCTTTATAGATAGAAACCGAATCTACACTTGCACCATTACTAATTTGTTTTAATCTGGTAAAATCAAAATCATTGTTTATCACACTCTCGAACTTTTCTATTACATTAACATTTTTGTTGTCATTTACTGCGCATAGCTGGGCGTGTACATCGTCCAGTATTTGCAGTGACTCCGCTAACGATAATGCAGTATTTTGAAATTTCTCGATTGCGTTAAACAATCCTATATGATTGTTATAAATAGTTTGTAAATCTGCATCAAGGGAAGGGTTTTGAAAGAGTCTCTGGCTTTCCTTAATGCCTACAGCTTCGGCAGGATTGAATTGTAGAACCACAGATTTTATTTGTTGGAAATACTTGGCATAATAAAATGCCGCCTTTAACCAACTTCCCCAACGTGTAAGGATTGGCTCTGGTGGTTCGGGAATACCAGGGCACCGACTGTGAAACTCTCGAATTCGTTTGGGAGATTTTAGAAACACTTTTTTTGTGGTTGCTATTAATGCATCCACCTCTGGATAACATTGCCGAATAGTTTGTGCCACAAGGTGTAAAGCATGAACTTTACATGTCACATGCAAAAGTCTCTCACAATCTGCTTTAAGAGAACGGCCTACAGAACGCATTGTCGCAGCACCATCGCTCATAAACATCAGGAGTTGATTAGTTGAAACTTGAAATTTTTGTAGCGTATCGAGCACTACCTTCGTAATTACTTCGCTAGTGCACTTTTCCAATCTTTTGCTGGCTAATAAAATGGGAAATGTTGATTTGACAGGATCTAGTACACGCACTATAATATTCACAATAAAATGTTTTTTTCGATCTGTCGTTTCGTCGACACATACCCATAACTGTTTATCATTTACCACTGCTTTCATTCTGTTTTTAATGTCCTCACGCACAATTGGTAAATAGGTGAGTAACGTTCTCCGTGACGGTAGCTTTATGTTGGAATTGTATTTATTCCAAAAGTCGTGAAAGGCTTTTTTATCTAGCAGGTGAACTGGCACATCGCAGACGAGTAGCATTGTCAATAAATCGAAAATGAATTGCGTTTTAGACAGCACATTATTTTTTTTTGTCTTTGTGGTGTACACTTTCAACATGTCTTTTACAGTCGTATTTGTCCCAGCAAAGTAACTGTTTATCGCATAATTTACAAACCACTTTTGCTCCATTATAATACAAATCGGGAAAGTCTCGGATAAATTTCTTCACGTCGTTATACAATGGGCGCTTTCTTGGCTTGGGCACGTCCGTCATACTTATTAAATAGAGCTCAAGACAACACACGATCACGTTGCCAGTTCACGACTAACTAAAGTGTTTCGCTGCATCGTGTTTATACGCTGGTGGGGATGCACTACATACGGTCCTGCCGTACCGCAAACATCCTCAGCTCTGTTTATAAATACTGTATTTGATATTTCTATTTTATCGTCTAATAATAATTCATACCATCTTCTTACATTTGTTACGTATTCTGTCTGACTCATATTTTGTCTTTGTCCAAACTTACCCCAAAAACTATTCAAACATAGTTTAGCTACTGCTCTTCTTCCAGGATTATTTTCAATTTTCTCAGGATCTAATTCTATATTAAGTTTTTCTTTAATTATTTGTATATATTCATCTTTACTTTTATATTTATTCTCCCAAGGACTAGATTCTAATTTAATTTTCATAAAATCTCTCACATAACCTTGAAATAATTGATTACTCTTTTTTTCAAAATGATGTACATCATATATTTCTTTAATTATGTACCCTTTTTCTAATGCTTTCTTCATTTCTATAGTTGTCCATGTACCTATTATAGATCTTTCTTCTTCTGTATGATTACATTTCTTAGATTTTTCTTCATAACATTTCTGACATAGTAGAAACAATAATTTCTCTTCCTTGATTGGTAGTACAGGATGATATAATTCTTTTGGTGGTAATACTTTAGCTTTTATATATCCAAACCAATTATCATCCCAAACGTTTTATATCTTTAATAATTCTTGAATGACCAACTGGATAATAATCATAATAATTTACTGTTGGATATAAACTACAAACATCTATATATCTTAATTTTTTTCCATTTATTTTTAATTTTGTTGCATTTGTTCTTCCTCCGTAGAATCCATCTCTATATTTTATTTTTTCTATAATTTTGTGTTTTATTTTTTTATATTTTGTAGAATTAATCCAATCACATCCCCACATTTCTACAACGTTATATCCAGCATCTATAATTTGTTTTGTTCTACGTTTTGATTTGTCATTTAGATCTCCCATACATTCTTTATTGACATTATTAACTGTGAATTCTTTGTAACATTTAGGACATCCGTGCCAGAAACAACCGTGATATTGATATACAGTTCTAGTTTTTTCATTATAACCATCAACTTTATTACAACATATATTTACTTCACCACCATTCATTGCGTGTTTCACATCTTCAAAAGTGTTCAACCAAGATATTGATGCTTTACTAAATACATCGTTTTTATCATCTTCTATTACTCCGATTGTATCTTTTTGTAAATATTTGGATCTATATATAGCCATAAACACACTTGCAATTGTTAAATATTGAAATGGATCTATATTTGCAATTTCTAAAAATTGTTTACGTAATTCTAAACAACCTCTTCTCAGAATGTTAACATCTGAGCTACAGTATTCAACTTATTCATTCTTGAAGTTAAATATATAATTTTCTTGAGTTCTGTCTTTATACCATTTTAAAAATTCTTTTCTTTGTTCTTGTTTCATAGTATCCGGACTATAATATTTGGTATCAGGAATTTTTCCAACATAATTTTGATTTTCTGGAATATTAAATAAATGTGGAAAGTATCCTTTTTTTAGTTCTGTTAATCCAAATGTTTTTGGAAATGATGATAATGGTCCTGGAATAAAGTTCATTGAATCTATAATTTTTAATCTGATTGATGGAATTTCTAACAACATTAATTTAGTACCATTGTATATTGTATAAGGTTTTATACCATTCTCAACACAATATTTTAAAATAAAATACGAATCATAACCTTTAGCATTGTGTGCTATAGCAGTATATCCTTTATGTTTTTTAGATATTAACCATCTACAGAAACGTTCATTAGATGTAAAATTTCTTCTTCCGTTATCAGCAAATATAATCTTTTCTCCATTATAATCCTCGGTTATTATTAAATTTGGTATGTGTATTCCTGTATTTTGTTGAGTTTCATAATCAAAGAATATATATTTCTCATAATATGTACATTATGATGACTGTTCATCACTTCTATTACTACATGTACAAGGGTTAATACATATACCACCTTTCTGTTTTCTATGTTGCATATAACATTTATGTTCATTTTCTTTAACCACACATTCACAATTTCTACATTTGTAGTATCCACAATTGTGATCCTCGCTTCTTAATAAAATCTTATTACAGTCATTACTAGAGCTGGGGATGTTTGCGGTGTGCCAGGATAGTATTCAGTTAAACGCACGAATATAATGACCTTGTTTCGATCGGTGATGCATGCGTGATTTTAGTTCTTTACATGCATTCGCTATTTATATCACTTAGGTATGTCAGTTATGTGTACTGTATATAAATAACACACTTACCTTATTTACGATTATTATAGCATAGCGCCAAGTGGATAAGACTTGCAGTGCAGTAAGTTTGTAGCATTAGATACGTTTCCATATTTGTAGCGGTGAGCGATGTACGCCGTGATGAATAATTTTTTTTATATTTTGAGAAAGACCGCTCGACATCTACGGATGTAACACACGCACAATTAAAATAATCTTTATAGATAGAAACCGAATCTACACTTGCACCATTACTAATTTGTTTTAATCTGGTAAAATCAAAATCATTGTTTATCACACTCTCGAACTTTTCTATTACATTAACATTTTTGTTGTCATTTACTGCGCATAGCTGGGCGTGTTCATCGTCCAGTATTTGCAGTGACTCCGCTAACGATAATGCAGTATTTTGAAATTTCTCGATTGCGTTAAACAATCCTATATGATTGTTATAAATAGTTTGTAAATCTGCATCAAGGGAAAGGTTTTGAAAGAGTCTCTGGCTTTCCTTAATGACTACAGCTTCGGCAGGATTGAATTGTTGAACCACAGATTTTATTTGTTGGAAATACTTGGCATAATAAAATGCCGCCTTTAACCAACTTCCCCAACGTGTAAGGATTGGCTCTGGTGGTTCGGGAATACCAGGGCACCGACTGTGAAACTCTCGAATTCGTTTGGGAGATTTTAGAAACACTTTTTTTGTGGTTGCTATTAATGCATCCACCTCTGGATAACATTGCCGAATAGTTTGTGCCACAAGGTGTAAAGCATGAACTTTACATGTCACATGCAAAAGTCTCTCACAATCTGCTTTAAGAGAACGGCCTACAGAACGCATTGTCGCAGCACCATCGCTCATAAACATCAGGAGTTGATTAGTTGAAACTTGAAATTTTTGTAGCGTATCGAGCACTACCTTCGTAATTACTTCGCTAGTGCACTTTTCCAATCTTTTGCTGGCTAATAAAATGGGAAATGTTGATTTGACAGGATCTGGTACACGCACTATAATATTCCCAATAGAATGTTTTTTTCGATCTGTCGTTTCGTCGACACATACCCATAACTGTTTATCATTTACTACTGCTTTCATTCTGTTTTCAATGTCCTCACGCACAATTGGTAAATAGGTGAGTAACGTTCTCCGTGACGGTAGCTTTATGTTGGAATTGTATTTATTCCAAAAGTCGTGAAAGGCTTTTTTATCTAGCAGGTGAACTGGCACATCGCAGAGGAGTAGCATTGTCAATAAATCGAAAATGAATTGCGTTTTAGACAGCACATTATTTTTTTTGTCTTTGTGGTGTACACTTTCAACATGTCTTTTACAGTCATATTTGTCCCAGCAAAGTAACTGTTTATCGCATAATTTACAAACCACTTTTGCTCCATTATAATACAAATCGGGAAAGTCTCGGATAAATTTCTTCACGTCGTTATACAATGGGCGCTTTCTTGGCTTGGGCACGTCCGTCATACTTATTAAATAGAGCTCAAGACAACACACGATCACGTTGCCAGTTCACGACTAACTAAAGTGTTTCGCTGCATCGTGTTTATACGCTGGTGGGGATGCACTACATACGGTCCTGCCGTACCACAAACATCCTCAGCTCTAGTCATTACAATTATAAACATTCTCACACACTTTTTTGTGATATTCTAAACATTCCTGATTATAACAAAATCTATTACATTTTTCACAATAAATTTTATTAATATCACTATGTTCTGGTCTTTTACAAAGATTACATACTGTAAAAGTTTGTCTTTTCGGGTTCTTAAGTAAAACTAACAATAACATTAGACACACACACTGTATTAATATTAAAACGTATAACAATATAAAACTAACTATTAACAACAATAAGTACATTTATGTATTTTATATTTATGTAACTATATTTATGTTTACTTCGCGAGATTCGGGTATCGAATGAATGTCCATCCCTTCTTCGACGCGGCTTTTATATCTGGTGAATACTTTTCTAGAGCGTTCACGTAGGCCTCGAGAAAACATCCAGAGGGATGACGCGCTTCGCGTCATCGGATGAGTCATTACAATACTTTTGTGTCTTCTTTACATTTATGATCATTTTTGTTTTTATATACTTCATCACACATTTCACAATAATATGAACTTCCATAGAATCCTGTTAAACTGTTTATAACATCAAAATGATTTTTATTTTTATATAAATATATTTTTAATTTTCTATATTCACCTTTATAAATTATATTATTGAAATTCTCTGAACAAATTATAACTATTTGTATCTTTAATAATTTCTCAATCTTTTCTATTTCATCTAAGGTAAACATATCCTCATAATTTCTTCCAAGTTCATCACATAATTCTTTTGCCAACATTTCTTGAAGTATTCTCCCTTTCCTTATGTATGTTATTTCATTTTCTGTTAATTTTAATTTTAAAATATTATTTGTTTTATAAGTTAGAGCAGTAATCACAGCTCTTGGGCAACATAAATTATCTTGATTTTTAATTTGAGTTATAGATTTTTTTGTTCTCTTATCTTCAGCTATATTTAATATTTTACAGCCTCTACCACCTCTTGGGATATTTATCACTTGAAAGTCAAACAAATTCTAAAACATCTATCGATTCATTTGATGTAATAATTTTAGATATATGATCCAAAAGATTTCTAGTATTTATAGTTGGTGATAATGGAGTAGATATAGAATGATTAAATCCAGGATGTGACACAGTAATTCTCATCATATCACCTTTCTTAAAACTCGTATAATTTTTTACATATTTAATCATTTTTGAAACACCTTTTTTAAAATCCTGTCCTATTTTTAATTTTAATCTCAAATTAAGTTCTTGTGCATTAAATTTTCTATTTATTCTAGGAGGAGATACATGTGTAACTAGAAATCTTTCATCTTGTTGTGTAAATAAATCATCACTAAAATTTATGAATGGTTCTTTTTCTCTATTTTTTTGTAGAATATCTTTGGTAACAATTTTAGCTAATTCATGTTTCTTTAGTACAGAGCATCTTTTGATTCCATTCTCTCTACAATAATTAATTATTTCATTTCTGTTAAATTTACGCTGTAACCATTTCTCTAATTTTTCTATGGTTGATTTGTATTTATTCTTTACATAAAGTTCTAAATCTTCATCATTCTTGTCTTCTCTTGGTTTATTTAAATATTGATCAAGATCTTCAACATTTACTATAATATTTTTCATTTTCTCAATCCATCCCGTTTTTATCGTTACCTTTATTTCTTCTCTTGAATATAATTTGTTAATAACTTTTTCTATTTCTTTATTACTTTTCTTTGAGTAATCTTCAAAGGGATTAAAAGCCATTTTCCAATTGGTAAGAGCATTTGAGTTTCTTCGTTTTATTAGGTAATCTGGTTCAAATCTTTTCTCATATTTCATTTCCAACATAATTTCCTTTAACTTTTGTTGTTTAATTTTATCAAAATTTTCAGGATATATTTTTTTAACAATATTTTGTAAATTTCGTAATGTTGGTTTAATATTTAAATTATTAAATGTTTTTTTCTTTTTTTCTTCTGCACTTGTTGATCCATTTATAAGACAAAAAATTTATTAAATAATTTTGTTTAGTCTATTCTTGTGTGTGTTAGTATTCAAGTGATCTTTAAGATAATATTTGTTTTCCACATTCACAATTAATTTTTTCTGAATTCCATCTCCTGATAATTTATTATTATGAAATTGATCATAACACTTTTCTATTTTACAACAACAACACTTTTTTATTTTATTAATTCTGTTTTTATGAATATTAGAATTTAAATGTTTTTTTAAATATTTTTTATTTATTTTTTTTCCACATTCACAATCAACTTTTTCATCGTTATTTGTAGAGAACGGACGCAATTTCCATAAAACGCAATCGGCAATTGGAATTGTGTATAACGTCGCTGAGTACATCCCGGCGTAATTCAATGAAGTATTTGTTTGACTTACTCGGACACCTGGTCTGGCAACGATAACAATGGACAAGTTACCTATTGTATTCGAAGAATATAGTGTTTTTTAAAGTGTTTTCATGAGCGTAGATAGAAGCGGGATTTTTATAATATATTTTATCTATTAGTTTATATTTCGTAAGATAAATAAAGTGCTGTGAGTTAGTTTCTTGTTTTCGTAGTTCTAACTGTTATTTACATCGTAATTTTTGTGATAGATCCTGTTTAATATCGTTTGATTGAATCTACTTCTCCCATATTATTTCGACGTAAGTGTGCATTGAATTTCGTTCAGTTTCAATATCTTACGCACACATTTTTAGTTTTCATTTATTTAGATCTAGAGCATTGTATAAGTTACTATTTCAGACATGATATGGAAGAATGTCGAGAACGGCATTGTAAAACAATGGCGAGTTGGATTGACGGTCATACTGATTGTATGTCCATTCTCAGTGATTCCGAAATTTATTACAAAATCCGTAAAATATCGTCAAAAATTCGTCACTTAGGATCGCAAACACATCTGAACTCTGTAAAACTTTTATGGCGGCTAATATTCCATTAAATAAACTTAGCAATCCCACTTTAAAAATATTTCTTCAACATATACTGGTCAACATACTGGTCGAAATGTTCCTGATGAATCAACTTTACGCAAATATTATGTTTCTAGGTGCTATACGAGAACAGTAGAACGCATTAGAAGCCATCTTTTAAATCAATACATATGGATAAGCGCCGACGAAACGGTGGATATGTTAGGACGCTGTGTGGTAAATGTTGTAGCTGGTGTACTACATCCAACTATTCCCTATAACTCATGTAATAGCAACAAGTGTTATAAATAGAGTTGATGCGGAAACAGTTGCTGAAACCATTAAGGAGAATATGCAAAAAATGCTTCATTCGGACGCCACGTACAAAGAAAAAATACTTTTATTTGTCAGTGATAGTGCTGCGTATATGTTAAAAACAGGCAGACTATTGAAGAAAACATATCCTAATATGCTGCATATTACTTGTGTAGCACATGCTCTCCACAGAATCTGTGAATATATCAGAGACACTTTTCCGGAAGTTGATAGACTTGTATCAGCTTTTAAAAAAGTTTTCAGAAAAGCATCATTGAGTGTAGCTCTTTTCATGGAAAAATTTCCATCTCTGTCACTGCCTCCCACTCCAGTAATAACTAGATGGGGAACATGGCTGGAAGCTACCAGTTATTATGCTGAGAATTTCGATAGTCTAAAACATTTCGTAACACTGCTAAAGGAGGATGCTAGAAGTATTGGTGAGTGCAAGGAGCTCACACAAATCCCAAATTTAAAAAATCAGTTGTACTTTCTTCACGAACACTTTGGAAAATTGCCAAAACTAATCACTTATTTTGAAAATCGAAATCTCAAATTAAATGACGGATTAACCACATTAGATGTGGCTGTTAATAATTTGAAAAGTATTCCAAGTGACTTCGGATGTGGCCTTCGGCAAAAGTTTGAAGCAATTCTAAATAGAAATCCAGATTTAATTACATTGCAGCAATTATGTATGGAGACAATTCCACAAAATCTAACGGCAAAATATGAAGAAATAAAAGAATATTTCCAGTATGCACCTATAACCAGTTGCGATGTAGAAAGGACGTTTTCTATTTATAAGGATGTATGTACTTAATTCAAAGAGAACAAAATTGACAGAAGAAAACCTTGAGAAACTATTGCTAGTCAATATTAATACTCCTTTACTCAACTTGAACGACAAAATGAACAAATAAAAATGTTCCAATTATATAAATAAAATTAAAAACTTTATAAATACAACTTTTCAACAAATAAATATGTATTTCGTAATTTTATAGATCACCACCCGTTCGTTTTCCAATTATATAAATAAAATTAAATATTTTAGAAATACAGCCTTTCGCCAGTACTGCACTGAGTGGTAAGCGTGTCCGTTCTCTTGTTATTTGTAATAACATAAACACATTGCTTACATCAAGATTGTAAATTATCTATAGTTATTTTTTTTCGATGATATTCCTCAAAAGGTTTAGAAATATTACATTTAGTACAGGTTTTCATATTTATTAGAATAAAATTTTATTCAATAGTTGTTAATCTTAATAACAGATTTCTTAATTGTTCCAAGATACTCTTATTAGGACAAATTATATTAAACAAACTTAAATCAAATTTACCAGCTCTCACTAGATTATTTGTAAATTCATTAAATTCGTAATAAGTAGAATTTTTTAAAAAATATAAATTTCCATTAATATATCGAAATACACTTGTAACATTTGTTGATATGCCAGGAAAACGTTCACTAATTATTCCATAATTGATTGGTTTAAACGTACATTCACTTAGTTCTAAATAATAATAGTTATCATAAAAAATATATGCTTTACCTGAATAAGTACTAAAAATTGTATTTATTTTATTTATTGTCTTAATTCCTAGATTTTCCAATGATCTACCATTCCAACCATTTTTAATTATTAAATTAGGAAAATCAACTAAATATAATAACTTATTTGAGGCAATTAGAATATCTCCATGAATTCTTTGATATATATGAGATATTGTTGAAAATGGTAAATAATCTGATATTTTTCTTGGTTGTCTATATTTATTTTCACCAAGTCTCAAAATCCAAACCCATTCTTTATAAAAAATATAAAAGTAATGATTTGATGTAATTAGAAAATTTTCTGGAATAATTTTACATAAATCAGGTGGATCAGAAATTATTTTTGGAACTTGAGTTGTTGATGTTGTAGATGATGTTACAGTAGATTGTTTAGATAATTTACCATATAGATTTTCAATTCCCAAAATATCATCTCTAGATAATTGTTTAAATTCGTCAATATAAAAGGAAACATTATTGAATTTCTAACAGAAGAATGACCTAAACCTAAAGTATGACCAATTTCATGTATTAATGTTGTATATAAATTTATTTTACCAATAGGAGCTGTATCTAAACCATAATACCAATCTTCAGTAATATCTAAATGAATTTCAGTAGGGGAGGGTGGGCCACATTGCGACAAAATTAACATGTCATTTTTCTTTTCAAAAGTAACTCCATTTTTTATTATTCTTAATTCTGTTTTAGAATCTATATACGTCAATGGTGTATTACTTTAAATAGCATCGAATTTACTTGACCACTTCTTGTGATTAATGTTGATTTTTAAATAGTATGTTTCGTCTCAGGGTGGCCCAAAATAAGGGCCTCCTTGAGACAATATAGAACTTTAAAAAACGAGCAATTAAATAACAAACTTTTTTATTTTCAAACAAAATAACGTACATTCTTAGCGGTATTATTAAATAATATAAAATATACAAAATATATGTAATATAATATGTGTCTATAAGGCAAATTATCGAATATCTAATTCACCAAAATTAATTCCAAAATTTAAGAAATTGTTTTGCCTTTTAGTCGTTCCTACTTTAGAAGGTGTTGGTAAAACGTGTTTTATGTCATTGAAATTTACCACAGATTGATCTGGATTAACTGGAAAGACAAAATAGGATTTATTTTTTTGACTACGTCTTAGAAACGAAACTGCATAGTCGTCGTTTTCAATGTTTAAAACTTTGGCCACGTAAAAAATTTTTTTCTTATCTCGAAATTCTACCAAAACGTAGGCACCAATATCAATTTGAATATTTTCCTTGTCAATTTCTTCAAGTTCCAGATGGTCAGATAGACTCTCTGAAGTGAATGAACCTTCAGAACCTGTTTCTGACTCAATTATTATTTTTCGTGTTAAATTTCTTTTTGTTGTCTTCATTTTTTTTAAAGCTTTTGTTCTATTTCTTTCCATATCCCTCTCCTCTATTAGATTTTTTTCAGGTGTGTCTGTAATAATTTTGCTGCTTCCTCTTTTATTTATTTTCCTTATCTTTTTTCTGGGAGGAGCGCTTCGAAATCCATACAATTTTTCTGGGGAAATAAACTCACTATTGTGGTTATCGTTGCTTCCGTTCTGCATATCAGGTTCGTTTCTGTTTTTACTTGACCCATCGTCTTTTTCCTCTGTTCTTTTCTGAGCACTTGTATTATCTTCATTCGTTTTATCTTCTATAATATCCCTATCGGTCACTTGACTTACTAAAAAGTCCTCGTCGGTAAAAATATTTCGATTGAATGGGTGAATTCCAGTTTTTATAAAACCTGACATAATATTTCGTCGTGTCATGGAACCATCAAAAGCTGCGCCAACGCATTCAGCTATTTGATAAATTGTTAAAGGTACGCCAGGGTTTCTCATCATCCACGAATCTATAGAAGCATTATAAAGACTTTTAAATGGCCCGTACACCGATACGTCCAGTGGCTGTAGCTTATGTGAGCTATGTGTTAATAATGTAACTCCATGATTTTTCGCCATATTAATCGTGGCAATCGACAGATGGCTTTCATGGTTATCCATTATGAGTAGCGAAGGATTTGTCACTGAACTGGATGTATATTTTATGAAATGCCCCATTACCTTGGTGAAGAGTTCGACCGTCATCCATCCAGAAGGATTTGCAAGGCCAAGAGTACCATCTGGCGCTCCTTTCAACATATGAGGTTTAAAATGCGTACGAGGAAACACCATTACTGGTGGAATAGTATTCCCTGTTGCGCTTATTATACAACAGGTTGTGACCAAAATTCCACGTTCTCCACTTGTACACTTATTAACCTGTTTGACGCCTTTGTGGGCCAAAATTTTTTTTGATTTTTGAACCGTCGTTGTAGATGTTTCATCTAAATTGAAGATCCTGGCGCCATCAGAAAACGCCGTAGATCTTGTTAAAATACTTTCTAAATTATCGTAAAATCGATTAACATTATGGCGATTAAACGATGTTGCCCTTGAGAGACTACATCCTTCAGGTTGTCTAATACTAATATCTGGATTTCTTTTAAAAACCCGTACAGCCAATCTTTTCCTGCACTTTTTTCAGTTTTCCATTGTTCTGGATATTTTATATCATTGTCCACTGCTAATTCATATGCTAAAACCCTTACATCTTTCGTAGATTTTCCATAACACATTTTCGAGCATTTAAGTATATAATTTACGAGCATCTTCTCTTGTGCATCATTAAATACTCTCCTAGTGTCGAAGCGTGGCTTCATTTTAATATCAACCCCCGGCGATTCCTTTTGCTTTTTAACATACCGCGCAAGAGTTTGATACTTGACTTCATTGCGCTTTGCCGCTACTCTTAAGCTCATGCTATTTTCAATAACATCTCGAACAGCATTTTTCATGGAAACCTCACTGAAATTACCCTATCACTCTTTCTCTTTCTTCCACGTGACATTTTTCTGCAACGAAAGATATGTGTTTATGATGGGCCTCCATGGGACAGTCTCAAAGTAGCCGAATGTTTTTGTCTCATGGTGGCCCACGAGCAGGATTCTCAACTACCGTTAATTGAGATTTTAATACGAAATGTTATATCGTTGTAATGCACAGTATTAGAACTTAATTAACCTCAACTACAAACAACTGAGCACATGATAATTTTGGAAAAATATATTGGTACGTATTTTTTCATATGTTAAATAGTAATAATAATGTAACTTACCCATATGCGAAATAAGAAAAACTTATATAAACTGCACAAGAAGAACTGGCAGTGCTGAAACTTTGAACAAATGACTGGACCCCGCTTTACAGCCTACTCTGGCCGCCACAACTAATCTAAATGCGGGAATTACAAAATTATTACTTCTGTCTCAAGGTGCACGTGTCTCGTGGTGGCCCACCCTCCCCTACATACATTAAATTTTGGAGGAAAAGCATGTCCTAGTATACCACCTATAGTATTAAGTTTATAAAAACATTTACCTTTTTTACATTTTGGATGATTTTTGTGATAAGTTCCATCAGAATCATATATTACTCTTTGAAATGAAATAACAATGTCAGGATTTATTATTCTATATTTAAAATTAAGATTTGATACATTTTCCCAAATATTAAATGCTTTTGTAGCAATCATTCTAGTATTATCATTTGTTAATGGAAAATACCAAAATAATTCAGATTTATTCCATTTTGTTCCAAATTTTCTAAATTCAAAAGGATTATCAACAACTCCACAACGTGGTCTTTGTATTAATTCTATTGTTTCATTATTTAACTTACCATCTAAAGGTAGATCATAATATTCTTGAAAATTAATTAACATTTCTTCTATGTTACTAAGTGCATTTGGATCTGATTCATTTATAAATCCAAAAGATTTTAAATATTCAATAACATCGGTATCGTTGATACAATTTACAAAATTAAATGTTAATAGAGTTATAAATAAGTTTATCATTTATTATATATTAAAAATCCTCAATAATTTATTGAATTAGTATCAAAAATGTTAAATTTCCAAGTATCACATTGATATTTTATAGTTATATAAAAGTTTTGGTCTTCTCGTTTTGTTTTTATATTATAATGTGGTTCAAACATATTATGAAATGCATCACTAGTCTTTGCAGCCTCACAAAATACATCAAAATTAGTTTTTTCTCCTATTCCAAACCTAAAATGATTGTCATAGTCAACACAAATAGTTACATAAAATATAACATTATTATTCTTTGGATTAATATAAGTTTCAATTTCATTTATTTTAACAACAGCAATATCACTGTTCATTAGATATTCGCAAATATGTTCCATTTATTAGATTTTAAATTTAAACAATGTAATTATAACATTAAGTCCCGCTTGTTTTATATACTCTTCTCTTGGAAAGAATTATGTATTTTCATTAAATTGTTTCTCTCTTAAATTAATTTCTTCATTTGTTATTTTTTCTGTATTATACAAATTTAACATTTGTTTATAAAATTTATAAGAAATTCTGTATTCTGATAAACGTTCATTCTGTTTAACTGACCTCTCTAATATTTCGATAATACTACTTCCTAAACCTAATAATGATAACGGAAGGTAGTAATATGCGGTTAAAACAGATGTACTGAATAATAATTTAAGAATGACTAATAAAAGTGATATTCTAGAATAAAACACATAACTTTTACGATATACGTACATATATTTTTCTAAATATTCTTTCATTTAATTTTTAAATAAAACATATGACTCATTTTATGTATTTTTATAGAGGATTAGAAATTATAAATAAAAAAGCTTAATTGCTCACATGGTCAAGTGTTGGACGAACAATCAAAAGGTTTTGGGTTCGATTCCCATCTCTACTATTTTTAATTGAGAATGCAGTTCTTATATCTGAACTGGTGAGATCTTGAGTGGCCATAGAGATCGATGATCCACAAAGATTGACGGATAACTGAGTGCTGGCAAATATTCTCAAAACATTTGTCGGTTTTGAGACTGACTCTTCCATCTATTCACTACTTACAGTAATATCGAACAATAATGACTACTTCTCATTAATTTGGGAAGTATTAGTCGTGCTGATGATTCTCTTCGATAGACACATACCTATAAACGGTATAAGCTGTCGTGATAGAGGAGATGCTGTAAGTATCAGAATAATTGAAACATACATGAGTAGGTAAACCCCACCAGTTTTGTATAATACAAAGGTATTTTTAATAATATAAAATATTATTAAAAATCTGGTGTGAAGAACACAAATGCAGGTTCACTATTAATATTTTCTATTAATATACGGACATGTTCACAGAAAATATTAATAGTGAACCTGCATTTGTGTTCTTCACACCAGATTTTTAATAATATTTTATATTATTAAAAATACCTTTGTAAGATGCTGTAAGAATAGAACGGATCAAAGTCGAAGCAAATTCGAGGGATGTTTTGCATTTTTTTATAAATAAATTTAACATATAACATATTATCTACATTCTAATTAATACTTTATGATCCTCATCTAATTTTAATTTTTTCAAATGTAAGTAAAGTGTAAATTCATCGAAACCTTCTTTTCCCAGTATGATCTAATAAATTTATATCTAATGTAGATAATTGTTTTAATCCTCTACGTAAAGGTACATATAACATATTTGTTGGTTTTTCAATTGTTTTACTTGAATCATAAGAGAATACATCAATTAAATCTTCTTCTTTATGTTTATGAATATGAATGTCATGTGAACTTATGCTTGATTCAACAATATCACAATGTATTTCTGTTGTAATTGGAGCAGGTGTTAATAAAGAAACTGAAAAATTATTAGTAATACTACCCTTAATTCTACTAGAAGCAAATGGCATAAATTCTTTTTTATGTATGAATCCTAATGATTTACATAAATCTTTGTCCATTGTAAAATTAATATCAGATGAAATTTCTATTGTTTTGTTATCATATAATTGAATCTCAAAATAATAATTGAGTGGTTTTATAAATTCAGAAATTTTTTTATTAATATCATTCAAAGAATAAAAACCGTTTGGAAATAATAATTCATTTTTTGTTACGCCGAAAGTCATTTTACTATCTGATTCAAGCTCAAATCCTGGATTCTTTTTACAATAAGGATAACGAAATGCAATTACTCCAATTTCATAATTATCATCAATAATAAGTGGATGTTCTAAATGAAGAGTACCTTTAGATAATTTTCCATCAATTTTAAATATTGTCATTTATAAATAAAAAATAACTTACATTCTCATCTTTATTTGTTTATTGTTTGTGTTTTGTCGATCTACACTTTGGTTACAATGTTTTAAATGTAAATATATGTTAAAATCTTTAAAGTATTCAGCATTATTTCCTTTATCATTTTTTAAAGTTAGTGTTATATTTTCAATAGATTTTATATTTTTATTTATAGAAATATATGTTGGATGTGAAGGTTTTTCTACTTTTCGAAATTGATCATATTTGAATGTATATATCAATTTTTCTTCTTGTGAATTTATACTTATGTAAATATCTATTATAAGTACGGCTTTTACCAGAGTAATAGAATTTCCTTTTGGAGATCTCTTAATTGATCTATTTTTATAATTTCTTAGTTCTGGAAAATATTCAGTAACATAAGGAATTCCTAAAACCCGACATAGATATGGATCAATAATAACATTTATATCGGATACAATCTCTAATTTTTACATTTTCATATTGTTGAAATGCAAAATTACAGTTTAATGGATTTGCAAAGTCTTGAATTGTTTTATTTAAATTTGGAAAAGTATAAAAACCTTTATTTATTAATAATGTTTCATTGTTACCAAATGATATTCTTGTATCTGAATTTAAGTAAATACCTTCAGGAATTTTAACATCTTTAAAATAATGATCAGAGACACCGATTTCATAATTCTCATCAACACTAATTTTATTATCCAAATTAAGAGAAGCAATAGATTGTTTTCCGTTGAGCTTTAGTAGTGACATTTATAAATAAAAAATTTAGGAATAAATGAAAAAATATAAAATAACTCCTAATAGAGTTTGAGAAAGAAGAATCTAACTCAATATTTCCATTACCACTTAGATGTTTAATTATTGGAAAATCTGGATCGGGAAAAACAACATTATTATGGAATATTATCACAAAATATTGGATACCATATGAAAATTTATATGTTTTCACAAAATCAATAGAGCAACCAATTTATCAAACATTACAACAAATATTTAATGACATTGATATTGAAACACATTTTTATGATAATTGTGATGATATATACCTGTTGATGAATGTGAACCAAATAGTTTAATAATTTTTGACGATTGTATTTTGGAGAAACAGGGAATTATAAAAGAATATTTTGTTAGATCAAGACCAAAAAATATATCTTGTATTTATTTATCTCAATCTTATAGTCTTGTAGATTTGAAAGTAATTAGAACAAATCTTAATTTTTTAATAATATTTGAAGAAAGTGAACATTATACTAAAAAAATATGGGAAGATTTTGTTGGAAGTGACATGACATTAAAAGAATTTAAAAATATTTGTAATAAATTCTGGAAACAACAATACGGTTTTATTTCAATAGATTTAAAAAATAGACGTTATATGAATCAACTTAATTCACGTTAGGATAATCATTACGTTATGTTAACGTTAGCGTCTACGTTAATTTTTGTTATAAATGGATGTTGAGAAAATAAAAAAAAATATCCGCAAAGAAATTGTAAAAGCAAAGAAAACTCAAGAACTTAAAGAAGATTTACAAAAAAAATTATCTAATGTTACTATCCCACAACATAAACAAAAAATAGGACAGTTCAAACCTGAATTAGATGATGATGAAATGAAAATGATAAAAGAACCTGATCAACCATTATCTACAGAAAAACTGAAAAAACTAGAAAGTACCAGGAAAGATTTACAGAAAATTTTTAAAAAATCTATAATTAATGAAAGAAGTGGAGAAGAATCTAAAGAAAAAGCTTTCAAACCAATCACTTCTGCTCTAGAAAAAGTAGAATCAGCAATTGAAAAAGTTGACTCTGATATTAAAAATGTTTTACCATTAATTCCAAAAAAGTCAGTAGTTGAAAGATCATTATCTCCAGCTATTCTTCCATCTTCTTCTACACCAAAGAAAGTAATTCAATTAGGTATGTTTGCTAAAGAATATCTACCAAGAGCTAATGATAAAGCATTTGGTATATGGTATGATGATGTAAATAATGTACATAAAATTGGAAAAGATAATATAAATTTTGATGGTGATGATATTATTCTAAATGATAAAAAAATAAAAGGAACAAGAGTATTGTGGAGATTATTAACATATATTAATGCTCCGGAAACAAATTTATATACAATGGACGATTTGAAAGCATATGCAAATATAATAGTAGAAACAGAGTCAATACAGGGTGTCATTTTGAAAACGTACCACCCTCTATATTTCGGCCCCTATAGAAATTCCAAAAATATGCAAAAACACGTCAAACTTATTTTTAAGGGGGACATTTTGTAGGCTGGTTTTCAATTAAATTACATCAACCCTCTAGCGGGGGTGGACATAACCTCTAAAAATTTAAATGGAAATGGGGGTTGAGTGATACCTCATTTTAAAGGTCGTTTAACCCGCTTTTCAAAAATGCTAAATTCTTGTCCTTTATTTTTAATACTTTTGAAGAAATCAAGTCAAACCATGAACATACAAGTATCAAGTGTTTTGCAATAAAACTTTAAAAAACTAATAAAAAGTAACTTATTTTATAAAATTTTCGAAATGTTGTCCATTATTTTCTAAACAGTGATAAAGTCTACTCTCAAACTCCTCTCTAACATTTCGAAACACTTCTGCCTGAAGTTCTCTACATGTAGCTATTATTCTTCTCTTTAAATCTTGCAAATCTCGAGGCGGTGTTTTATAAACAATCGATTTTAGATGCCCCCATAGGAAGAAATCTAGAGGCGATAAGTCGGGTGATCGTGGTGGCCATTCTATTGCTCCTCTTCGACCAATCCATCTGCCAGGAAATTTATCATTTAGCCACTGTCTAACTGGAAGATAGTAGTGTGGTGGAGCTCCATCTTGTTGGAAGTGTAGAAGATCTTCTTGCAAAACCATGTTACCAGCCGCGTCAATTTGATTTTCCAAACTAGTTGTTATTAAGGGGTCTATTATTTCTTCAAGCAAATTTAATTTGAGCTCACCAGTTAGATTTCCTTCACTGAATGAAGGTCCAATAATAGTATTCCCAAGGATACCAGCCCAAACGTTTACTTTTTCTGGATACTGTGTGTGACCTTCCCTAAAAAGTCGCGGATTTTCATCGCTCCAGTAGCGACAATTTTGCTTGTTAACATGCCCATTAAGAAAAAAAGTACACTCATCAGTAAAGCAAATATTGTGCAAGATATTTTGGTTTTCATTTATAAAATCCGTCATTGTTTCACAAAATTCAATCCTTCTGTCGAAATCGTCGTCAAAAAGCTGTTGTAGAATTTGCATTTTATAGGGGTGAAACTTATTTAACTTTAGTGCTTTCCTTACTGTTTCGTGAGACATTCCTACTTGGTGAGCCACAATGCGAAGTGATGTGGAGGGTTCTGCAGTAAAGGTGCCTAATACTTCTATTTGTGCTGCTTCATCCAAGACACGGCTAATATTTCTTTTTTTGTTAGCAACGGAACCAGTTTCACTAAACTTAGCGACTAATTGTAGAACATACTTATGATTTAAATTACTATTCGGATACCTTTCATTAAACATTCTTGATGTTCTTCTTGCGCATCTTCCACATTCCCCATAAATAAGAATAATTTCAATTCCTAGTTGAAGTGTAAACACCATTTTTAAAAATAATGTAATAAAATCGCAACTTTTACCTCGCAAAACTAATTTTACAATAAAGTAATTTTGGCTAAAATAAATGGAGTGACAAATAAAGAAAAATTTGACAAGAATGTCAAGAATGCTTAAACCAGGGCTCTTTTTTTTCTACGTTAAACTACCTGTACGACTATCACAAGTACTAGTTTAGGTAAATCACATTCTTTCCAATAATAATGTTTAACTGAATAGTATGCGTCTTTATTATTTCGTTGGATATTAGAAGTAAAAATAGTTTAAAAATTTACCGTTATGTAATACCTCAATTTCATTTATTTTAATTCATTAAAGCAATATCACAAAGTGTTTTTGATACCTAAACTTCTTTACAGTTTTCACCAAATATCTCGCGAACTGCTAAAAAGAAAAGGCAAGAATTTAGCATTTTTGAAAAGCGGGTTAGACGACCTTTAAAATGAGGTATCACTCAACCCCCATTTCCATTTAAATTTTTAGAGGTTATGTCCACCCCCGCTAGAGGGTTGATGTAATTTAATTGAAAACCAGCCTACAAAATGTCCCCCTTAAAAATAAGTTTGACGTGTTTTTGCATATTTTTGGAATTTCTATAGGGGCCGAAATATAGAGGGTGGTACGTTTTCAAAATGACACCCTGTATATCAAAATAATAATAAATTAACTGGAAAACCAAAATCAAGTAAGGGAAATAAATGTAATCTATTAATTTCAAATATTTGGGAAAATATAAAACGTGGTAAGGAATTCGTAGGTTCTGGATTAGTTCAATATAATGATAAACCAATAGAATATAAATACATTGGAAATTTAAATGAATTAGCAAATAGAATAAATTATATTGCAGCTCAAGAACAAGCTGGTAATAATAATTTTCATAATGAAAAACGTGGAATTTTACACTTTTTTAACAATGAAATGGAGAAACTCATTGATACTCCAAAACGTATACAATATTTAATAAGAATTATGTTTTCATTGCCAAAGAAAATTATTACTGGAGAAGGTTTATTTAATAATCTACTTAATATGTTACCATTACCTGAGATGCATTTACCAGGGTATAATTACTGTGGTCCTTTTACTGATCTAGATAAAAGATTAATAAGAGGTGATAAACCAATTAATAAATTAGATGAAGGTTGTCAAGAACATGATATATTTTATAGAGATAATAAAGATACAAAAGAAAGACATAAAGCAGATAAAGTTTTAGAAAATATAGCATGGGAAAGAGTAAAATCTAAAGATTCAACTATTGGTGAAAAAATAAATTCTTGGGGGGTTACAAATATAATGAAATTAAAGAGACATTTTGGAATGGGTTCGAAATATTAATATTTTTCTACTTTATAAATGGAATATAAATTAAATCTAAGTGAATATCAATCAAAAAAAATTATTGCGGCCCATAAGAAGAAAGTAGACATTATAATTCAACTAAAATCTCATCAAATTGATACTGGAGATCGAAAATTTCAATTAGATGCTAGACAAATTAATAAATTAAACAAAGCAAAAAAAGAAGGAGTTGGTACTAGAATAAAATTAAAATATGGTCAAATAAAACAAGGTGGGTTCTTAGCAGCAGCAGCAGCTATAGCTGGTATTGGCGCAGCTGTTGTTAAAGGAATAACAACCATTGTAGAGGCAGTGCATAATAAACAATCTAAAGATAAAGAATTAGAAGAACTGAAGAGACATAATAAGGCAATAGAAGGTAAAGGATTTTAAAAAAAATCAAGAAATAAAACCATTAACAAATCTTGATATTGAAAAATATGGTAAAAATATTAAAAATTTTAGAGGATGTTATATGAAAGATGAATTACCTAAACACCCAAGAGAAATTGAATGTGGAATACTAAATTTAGAAAGTTCATATCAGAATGGGTCTCATTGGACTGCATGGATAAAACAAGGAAATGTTAAATTTTATTTTGATTCTTATGGTGATGCATCTCCTCCTAAAGAATTAGTAAAATATCTAGGAATGGATAATCTTTATTATAATTATGATAGAATTCAAAACTTTGATGATCCCCCTATTTGTGGTCATTTATGTTTATCACTGTTGAGTAATTTTTTTACTAACTAAATGGAACCAATATTCGAGAAATATTCAACAACAGTTGAAAAAAATGAATTTTATGAATTTCCACCAAACTCAATATTGAACCATAATATTGTAAATAAAGACATAAATAAAAAACATAAACATAAAAATAAGATGGCGGCGTATACTTAAATTTTTGTTATGAAATTTTATAAAAATAGTATATTAAAGAACTCGTGTCATAAGACACTTATTGCACTTGTTCTTTAATATACTATTTTTATAAAATTTCATAACAAAAATGAAACTAAATATCAACAAGTGGTAATAAATTCTATAGTTTACTGTCTTACCAACAATACAAATAGATAAAATAAACAATAAACATAACCTATTTCTCTGTTGTAAATCATAAGTCGACAACGAATCGTTCTGCTGATTACTGATTTACTGTTTTTACTTAGAAACCATTAGAAACCAAGAATTATAGGTAACATAATTATCAACACTATTTTTGTCAATTAGTTTGTTTCTGTGTACATTTAAAGCCCATAATTGTATAAGCATAAACACATTTATCTAACCTTTTTTAGTAAAATGGAAAAGAAATATGGAGTGCCCTTGCAAAAAATTGAACAATTATTTGCCTTTCAAAAGAAATTCAGAAAGAAAAGAAAAATGGCTAACATTACTAAAATAATTCCAAGTGCAATTTTGAAACAGAATGAAAATATCAAAATTGAATTAACTAACTGTGCTATAACTGCAGACAATGATGGCATTACTATAAATTGGATTAAAACTATAAATAATCAATTGAAACATATTGCAACTATAGAATTTTCGGATATGATAGTATATGAATCCAACAAAAAAGACCTACTTTTAACAATACAATTACGAGCTGATGCTGCATATGAAAAATGTGTCTTTAAATTAAAAGATGAAAAACAATTAACAGAAGTTCTAAATATTTTACCAAACCCGCCAATACAGAATCAAATTGGCTTCGATGGAGATAATAGGTAAAAAAGGATCCTAGAATAGATTAGTACAATATTTTTATAACAATCTTTTTTAGCACTTCAAGCACTTGTAGTTCCGATACAGATTTTAATGATTCGGGAAGAAGCAAAACGAATTTATCATCATCCAATGAATCTAATGACAATAATCATGATAACTTTATTTAGCCCTTTTAAATTGTATAATATTGAGCCGTGAATGTGAGTAAATATTAGTAATTAGTATAAATTTGAAGTAAAATCTGTAAATTAAGTAGTTATGTATACAAAATAAAAATGTTCTTATGCTCAATATATTTTTAACCACAGTAGGTATTTAGGCTAAAGATAAGATCCTTCCAACAGACCGTAAAATTTATAAAACTTTAGAAATCATTAAAGGACCTCAAAGCAACTAATTTACCATATAAACTAAGGGTTGGAAACGTACCCTTAGGTCAAATAAAAAATTTAAAAAAACTAACCTTACATTTTGTATATTTTTAATACGTCCAGAACACGTTAAATACAGGATAATCGTGTAAATTGTGTGTGCTCCTGTTCAAATAAAATATCGCTTTAAACTATTTATGCTATACCAATCTTCCCTTTGTTTAAATAATCTCGCAAAACGATGTTAAAAATTGCAGTGACTTGCGATCGCTATTATTTTCAATTTTTTTTAAATTTAAAATAATTCACATATATCCAATCATTGACGTTTGGAAAAATTTACTTGAAATGGATACATAAAAATATTAATAGTAAAACTCTATGTGTTTAAGTTGGCAGTCTGGAATTTCAAACGTTTACGATAATGTCAATTTTTATGCGAAAATGGACCCTAAAATTAACAATATTTAACATCGTTTTACGAGATTATTTAAACAAAACGAAGATTGGTATAGAATAAATAGTTTAAAGCGATATTTTATTTGAACAGTAGCACACACAATTTACACGATTATCCTGGATTTGACGTGTTCTGGACGTATTAAAAATATACAAAATGTAAGGTTAGTTTTTTTTTAAATTTTTTATTTGACCTAAGGGTACGTTTCCAACCCTTAGTTTATATGGTAAATTAGTTCCTTTGAGGTCCTTTAATGATTTCTAAAGTTTTATAAATTTTACGGTCTGTTGGAAGGATCTTATCTTTAGCCAAAACGAGCAAAAATATGTCTATTTTTAGAGGTTCACAATTTGGTGGCAACTCGAAAAGCTGGTAAACAATATTTATTAATGATTTTTCATAAATAAATTAGTGATAGAAATTAGTAAAAACAGCAGTAAAACTAGAAAATATAATTATTTTTAGAGGTACACAATTTCGTGGTAATTCAAAAATAGAATTTTTCATGTAATTTTGAGGTTTGAATGAGTGAAAATGAGCGTTTTGAGGTAAACGTATTCAAAATGAGGATAAACAACACTAAATTTAGAAAATATGGATATTTTTAGTGGTTCACAATTTAGTGGGGACTCAGAAAATTGAATTTTTATGTTGATTTTCTAGTGTTAACGTTTTATGTTACGTTCAGTGTTCACCTTTACGTTTGACGTTACATGTTTACGTTCACAAAGACATGTTGATGATGATAAAATAAATTTTTGTCCCGTGTTTAAGTCCCGATTTCGTGGCTTTATCGGTTTGAAGGATGCTTTATTCGACTCGAACAGCACACGATCTCTTACGATTGAAAACGAATACTGACAATACAAAAATACCCTATATAACCTAATAATTTGATTGTTTTATTTTCCAAGTTTTGCACGTGTATTTTAAATATTTCGTTGTGAGTAATTAACAAATTAAACATGAAAAATATATTAAACACAAGTTCGAGTTCATCATCTGACGATGAAAGACCAATTATTGTAAGACATTGTAAAATATACAGGAAAAGAGAAAATTGTTTCCATAAGTACAACGACATAGAATTTTTTATTAGATTTAGATTAACTAAACCTACTGTAATCCAATTATTGAACCGAATTGAGAATCGGATAACTCATCGGATAACTGGGTGTATCCAGCCAATGATCCAGTTACTTCTCACATTACGTTTTTTTGCTACTGGAAGTATGTTGATATCTGCAGGTGATTTTGTGGGTGTGTCTAAAGCTTCTGCTGGTAGAATAGTACAGCGTGTTTCGACTGCAATAGCATCACTTTCTGGTGCATACATATATATGCCTCGAGATGAAGCCGAAATGGGTAGAAGTGCTCAAGAATTTTATACAATATCCAGATTCCCTCGTGTCATTGGAGCTATTGATTGTACCTTAATAAAAATTCAATCACCTGGGGGAAATGATGCTGAGATATATCGATCCAGGAAAGGCTACTTTTCACTAAATGTGCAAACTGTAGCTGATGCAAAGTTAAGAATTAGGAATATTGTTGCTAGATGGCCAGGTTCTAGTCACGATCAAACAGTATTTAATAATAGCCGTTTGAAACAAGAATTCCAGAGTGGTGGATATGGCCAGTATTTACTATTAGGCGATAGTGGTTATTCAATAGAACCTTATCTAATGACACCTCTACAACATACTGAGACAGCAATAGAAAATCTGTATAATTAATCACAGATAAGAACCCGGAATGTTGTAGAGAGACAGTATGGGGTATGGAAGAGAAGGTTTCCTATTCTAAGTAATGGCATAAAGTTAAATATAAACACTACAATGAATGTTATAGTTGCATAATATAGCTATAGACATGAATGAAGATATTCCACATGACTGGTTGGAAAATTTGAATATAGATGAAAATGAAAATCCACCATTGGAAAACAACAGAAATCGTGACACAGGGAGAAATGTACGCAGACTTATTATAAATGAACATTTTGCAGTGTTGTGAAAAATATATTAAATTATTAATTAAATTAATGATACGACAATAAAATCCTGTAAAAGTTGAATGAAATATATTTTCCTAACCCTTGTGAATATTGCTTTTTATTTCTCTATAGATATTTGGTTTTTTTCACAAGTACTTAACAAGAAACTCTAAGATGCAGTAGTATAGTCTGTTTGACTTGATCTTTTTTAAATAAACAGATTATCATTCACTGCCTGTGGCCAACAATTCTCAGTAAAGTTTTGTTACTGAAATAAAGTGACCATATGATAATAATGGGATTATAAAGGTTTTAGTTTAAATTTCTTTTGCGAAAGTCGAGTGCTATGTTCTTTTTGTATATTGGTGATTTTATAAATAATTATGATTCAGGTAAGGAAACACAAATTTCAATGGCAATATTTATTTTTTATTTAAATCTCTCAATGCAATTTCTGTTTGTAAATGCAAAAGTTTAATTTTTATATTATGCTCTTCTTCTTTCCTTTCTTCCTCCCTTCGCTCCCTTGCAGACCCCAATTCCTGTTCTTCCATCTCCTTCTTCATACATTGAATTTTTAATCTGTAGTAATCTTCTTTTAAGGAAGACGAAGAACTTTCTACAATTGTTGGCCGCAGTTTTGTATTTATCGGCCGCTTTAATTTCGTTGGAGTATACTTACTCCAATCATCAGTAGACTAAAAATAAGTACTGTAAATAATGCACTGAGAAAAAAAATTATACCTTTTTCTTATAGAATTAAATAATTTCTCCTGAAATAATATGATTCCAGAATTTTACAAAAACAATTATTAATTATTGTAATTACCTCAGTATCCCTAATTGAAACATCAGGTGCAATGCAACATGCATCCAGGTTCGGCACCATTAACTGTTAACAAAATTGTATATTACATATTCAAAATTATAATGTGTAGTAAATACCTCCTCGGATTGTTTAATATTCAAATCGACTGACATCGGTAAATATGTAATTACTGTAGCTTCTTCCTGAAAATATACAGTAAAACCTCTAATTATGGACACCTCCGACAATCGGACACCTCTAAAAAATGGACATTTTGTGTGGTACGAAATTTTATAATGGGTTTTCTTAACAGTAGTCACTCCTAATATTGGACCCTCCATAAATCGGACGCGGACACCCTTTATTTCACCGAAGCAATAAAACATCTGTAAATATATCTCTTAATTAAGGACAGACAAGACGGGCGGCGCCGAATAAAATTTTGCAATTATGTATGTATGTATGTACTTTTATTGCTGCACACGTGGAAGTATATCTACTCGGGTTTTTCCCATAATACATATGTATGTACAAAGTGCACACGTGGAAGTATATCTACTCGGGTTTTTCCCATAATACAAAGGAACGACGGTTTACCACTGGCCTACTCGTCAGGTGATAAGTGGAGTGATATGTATTTTGAATCAGTTTGAACTAGCCTTTGATAGTGTCAACATGGATTCTAGTAAAAGAAAGCGGTTAACAATCCAAGATAAAATTGATATTATTGCGGTTAGTGAACAGCAAAGCTTAAGTGTCCGAAAGCTCGCGGAAAAGTTTGGTGTCGGAAAGTCGCAAATTAGTGATATAGTGAAAAACAAAAGTGAAATAAAAGAACTTTTCGAGAAAAATGGAAACCTAGCTCAAAAAAGGAAGTTTCCAAAAACTAGTGGTTTAGCAATCGACGGAGCAGTGTTCAACTGGTTCTGTAAGGTGCGAAACAAACATATTCCCATGTCAGGACCCCTACTCAAAGAAAAGGCGCTGGAAGTAGCACAAAGTTTACAACTCACCGAATTCAAAGCGTCTAATGGTTGGTTGGAGAAATTTTGTCAAAGACATAAAATATCATTTAAAAGTGTGTGTGGTGAATCTGCCTATGTAAACATGCAAAATGTAGACGATTGGAAAGTCAAGTTGCAATCAATATGCAAAGATTACTATCCGAAAGATATGTTTAATGCTGATGAAACCGGTTTATTTTTCCGCGCCCTTCCGACAAAGACATTTGCGTTAAGAAGTGATAAATGTGCCGGAGGAAAATCTTCAAAAGAACGACTAACTATATTGTTGTGTTCAAATATGGAGGGTGATAAGGAAAGGCCGTTAGTCATCGGTAAAAGTAAGAAACTTAGATGTTTTAAAGGAGCTCATGTGGATAAGTTGCCGATAGGATGGATATCTAACAAAAAAGCGTGGATGACTTTGGATATTATGTCAGCTTGGTTAAAGAACTTTGATAACAAGATGAAGAAAGAAAAAAGGCATGTAATTTTGTTTCTTGATAATGCCACTTCTCATCCGAAGATTTCATTGGAAAACGTAAAATTGGTTTTTCTGCCTTCAAATACTACCTCGCATTGTCAACCTATGGACCAGGGTGTGATTCAAAACTTTAAGGTAATTTACCGGAGCATGCTTGTAAAAAGGCTTTTGGCGTTAATGGATACTGAAAATTCACTAGAAATGGTAGAAAAAATATTACGGTAGTCACTGCATTAATATGGATATCAGCTGCTTGGAAAAAACTCTCGCCTGTGACCGTAAGAAACTGTTTTCAAAAATGCGAATTCAATCAAAGTGACAGTGATCTAAGTGCAGAGTGCGATATAGAAGATAATATACCATTAGCATTTTTATTTCCCAATTTTAACATCACTAATTTAGATTTAAGCACATACGCATTAATTGATAATGAGTTATTTACTGAAAATCCTAATGTTTCCATTATAGATTGTATCGATGAAGTTACTGATATCAGTGATGAAATGGAAAATGAGATTGAAGAGGAATTTGTGACTAGTATATCAAATATTTCAGAAGCCCATCAAAAATTAAAAGATCTTGAGAACTATACTCAAGCTCTTCTTGAATGTGAATCTGAGATATTTAAACATAAAATGAAAAAAGCAAGACAAACAACAATTAATGATTAATTTCAAGTAAAATCTAGCATAAAATATTTATGTATGTATGTGTATTAAGTATTGTAAATTTTTTTCTACTTTCGTCTTATTATGTGTGATTAAATTGATATGAGAATGAATGTTTTTTTTCGTTTTTTTTTTCACCTCCACATTTTGGACACCTCCATATATTGGACATTTTAGGATTCCCCGTCAGTGTCCATTATAAGGAGGTTATACTGTACTTTCATGTTAAATCTAGCTATACATAGAAATCAAATCAATGCTTACAACAGGGGACGGTATTCTATCAAGTATTATATCGGCTGTCTGATCAGGGTTTTCAGTTGCTTCGATTGCATCCGTATTACTCTAAAAAATAAATAATAATAAATATTTTTGAAAAATACCTATGAAACATATTTACAAAAGCACCATCACCATCATACAGAGAGTTTAGCCCCACAACCGTCTTAATATTTATGATTTCCAATATTGCTTCGATCACAGGATCAAATCTATCACCAGGAAAAGGCCCACCACCTGTACCTTTTGTAAACATCTTTTGGTTTGCCACTACTTTTCTTGCCTGTTTTAATATTGTCATACTTTGATTTTAATTGTTCAATTGTACGACACAATCGATTTTTGCTATTAAAGTTGTTTCTAATTCTTTCCCATGCCTTTTCCTAATATATTACGATAACAATTAAAATTACCTCAATTATACTTAATTAAAATACCTTTTCAGAATTAGAAGTTTTATTTGTCTCTTTGCATTCTATAATAAATTTTTCTTTTTTCACTTCTTCCAGAAGTAATAGTTGCTCTTCGTTGGTGAAGTTACTTCCTCTGATTTTTTTACCACTGTCACACATTGTTTATTAATATAATTTTATTAACACTGAATAAGAGAAATATATAAAATTTGGTCATTCTAATAGGATTACTATCAACGAAATGTATAAAATAGCGCCAATTCTTATCGTCACTACAACGCCAAAAAATTAAAAGAACTATAAATTACAGTAAAAGCATATTGCCAACCGTAATATAATGTGTTGAAGTCTACTTTTCGTAAAGATTGAACGCCCGCCTATTATGAGACGCAACTGCGATGAAGTTGCGTATAAAGCTTACTTTGTCTCAAAGTTCACTTTGCTAAAAGGTTGCGCGTGTATTATGAAACCGGCTGTAAGTAATTTAAATAAAAAGGTTCCTTTAATAGTAAATTGCGAAAAAAAAAAATTGCGAATTGTCGCAAATGAATTAGAGATGGGCGAAATTGTTCCTTTTGCGGACTCGTTCCATTCTGCAGATGGAACGAGTCCAGAGGATTCGGTCCGTGGAACGATTATAACAATCTCGATGTTAAATGCCGATCGGAGTTGTAAAGTCCGACAAGTGACACATTCATTTCGATCTAGCTTTGTTGGATCGGAATGATTGCTTGTTTGTTTTATTTATTTATTTAAGAGCTTCATGAGTGTGTATATATATAATATTTATGTAGGAGAAGAATTTATAAGCAGGTACTTATTTTATATTTACTTGTACACTGACACCACTGACATGTTTTCATGTGAATCTTACAGCGATAAACAATAAATATAAACCTATAATACAGGTGTACAAACATTACATTAACACAAGTTATGTCACTTTGGATTATAATTTAAAAAAATATTTTTTCTACCTTTGAAGCAGATAATCTACTTCTTCGATCTGTTAGAATCTATGATTGCTTGTTATATATTTGTGTTTAAATTCTAATAAGTGCAGACACTACAAACCTATAAATTCAGCAAAACAAAAAATATACAAACGTAACATATATTTCATTACTAGTCTTTGCTATTACAACAAGCGACAATTGATGGAGTAGATATAGACCAAAGTTAAAATAAACAGAAATAGAGAGACTCTTGCCATTAAAGATTTGCTTACATTATGAAAAAATACGTGGCCAATATATACATTTATAAGTTATATCTTAGTAAGCAAGTATGTGGAACGACCGACAAAAGCTTGGTGACGTGCCGTTCTTTCATGGTTATAGATTGAATAATCTCAAAGGAACGAAATAGAGGAACGACATACAGTTACAATTTCGAATTCGTTCCACGGATGGATTCGTTCCTTTGGAACGAATCCATCCGGATCGACACATCATTAAAATGAATACTTAAACCATGACGAACAATTTTGGAGTAGTATTGTGTTCAGTTATGAAAAGGGTTTTAGTTCCTGTTATACTTGAAAAGTCCGTGTTTATCGGCCTTTTAATACTTGATATGAAGAGAATTATGTTCAAAAAGATCGATCGAACGGAAGCTTTTCCGTAAATGTGTGGGGTTGGGTAATTTCTGCAGGTTTAGAAATATGTCATCGAATAGAAGAACGACTGACAGGAAATGTATATCAAAACTTATTAGAAACTGTAATGGTATCTTCAGTGCTGGAAAGATTTCCAGATTATAATTATACATTTCAGCACGACAACTGTCCAAGTCATACCGCCAGAAGAGTTAGGGAATGGTTAAATACACAAAATTTTGAAATTTTACCCTGGCCATCGAGGAGTCCTGATTTGAACCCCATAGAAGACATTGTCGTAAAGAAATATATATGTACAGATGATTTGACCAGGAACGAGCTTTGGTAAGCCATTAAGGGTGCATGGCAAGATGCCTCTGAAAATTATGATACGAGAAATTTGATTCGATCGAAGAGGAAATGGTTTCAATCTATTTTAGATAATTATGGTTTTTCAATAAAAGTTATAGTTAGTTATACATTAAATTTGTTTATCTAATTATAAAAGTTCATTGCATTATTTAAATGACAGCGACGATGGGATAACCTAAATTTGCTATAGACAGTAAAAACATCATAGAAAGTATTTAGAAAAGAAGCCTAAATAGATTTGTCTAAAATTCCGTGCTCCAAGCTGTACCTATAAATGTCAAAAAGTAAATTGCCACCTGAAAGAAATCTTCATTTACAAATGCGTCTTCCCTAATGAGCATTTACAAAAATCCTTACTATTCCTTTTCAACGAGATTTAGGTTGTTTTCTAGTTAAAATTAGTTTACAAATGTTAACAGAATTTTCATAAATATGGAGCTTTATTTGTATAAGTTTCAAAAACTTTTGCTAATAGTCTACTATCATATGCCTAGTTAATATAGTTTTCTACACAATTTCAATATTCAATAACAATGCACTTAATTGGGATAAGTAGATATTTCAAAACATGTTTTTAACGTTTGTACAATAGAAGTACTTACATTGATTATAATTATCAACTATTTTGTTATTCCTTGTTTTTAAGATTGAAAAAAAATCATTTTCAAGGCCTCATTTTCCAGTAGGTTCGTAATTTTTGTTCGTCAGCATCTACCCATGCATCTGAATTACGAAATAGTACATCCAAGACACAAACACGTTACCTTAAGAATTAACACGTTAAGTGTGGTTTCGATGTTTTGATCACGTAGTACATCTTTCTTTCTGCAAATAATTTAGCTTATTATAAACAAAAATCGGTGCTAAGAGTTTTCCTGTATTTTTTTATCATAAATATTTATCCATATACTTGACACTTTTCAATTGATATTTTTAATGAAATGAATATTTGAAAAATATTTTTTTAATATTTATAAATATCATTTTGATATTAATATATTTAGTAATATTATAAATTTATATATATATATATATATATATATATATATATATATATATATATATATATATATAATATTTTCGTGACCTTGGTATGATATGGTAAATTCAATCATTTGGCGATTAAAGTCTGTTTTACTTCAAAGTACATATATTTAAAAAAATATATATATCCTTGATAAAGGCATCGTTGCGGAAACATATAGGGTTTTTTTAAATATATATATGTACATTGAAGTAAAACAGACCTTTAATCGCCAACTGATTGAACTTACCATATATATATATATATATATATATAAATATAGTATATTCGTGACCTTGGTATGATAAGGTAAACTTAATTAGTCGGCGATTAAAGGTCTGGTTATTACTTCAAAGTGTATATATTTAAAATAATCCTACATGTTTCGGCAATGATGCCTTTGTCAAGGATATAAAAAATATAAATGACAGAATATAAAATGTTTTGATTTTTTTATATTCTGTCATTTATATTTTTTATATCCTTGACAAAGGCATCATTGCCGAAACATGTAGGATTATTTTAAATATATACACTTTGAAGTAATAACCAGACCTTTAATCGCCGACTAATTAAGTTTACCTTATATATATATATATATATATATATATATATATATATATATATATATAACAAAGAGGTGGACATTTCGAAAATATTATTAATTGAACTTTTTTAAATAAAATCAGTTTTTATTGACTTTATAATTACTTAATAAAAACTGATTTTATTTAAAAAAGTTCAATTAATAATATTTTCGAAATGTCCACCTCTTTGTTGAATGCAGGCTTGTGCCCGTAAGTCAACATACTTCATACTTGTTTTGTCAGATTTGCTCGGCAGCCAGGTGAATACGATCTAACAACTTTCGAAACTTGCGCGTAGACTAAATTTTTCATGTACCCCCATAAATAAAAGTCAAGGGGATTAAGATCGGGTGATTTGCGTGCCATGCAACAGGACCACCTCGACCAATCCATCTTGGATAATTGACGTTAACCCAATATCGGACAGCAATTTCGAAATGTGGTGGTGCCCCATCCATGTGAAACCACATGTCTCGTCGAACGTTCAGTGACACATCCTCTAAAAGACCTGGCAGTTCGTCAATAATTAATTGAAGGTAATTATCCGCATTTAACCTCCCAGAAAGAACGACAGGACCAATCAACAAGTCATCGATTAGGGCCGCCCAAACGTTAATAGAAAATTCATGTTGAAATTTAGATGGGCTTATAGTTTTGGGATTTTCTGATGACCACCTGTGCAGGTTTCTCAGATTTGTAACACCACTTCTCGTGAACGTAGATTCATCTGTCCAGAGGACTGTTCTGCAGAAATTAAATGAAACCGTGTCTGTCTTAATATCCAGGTAGAATAAACTAGGCGAGCATAGTGGTCTGCCTCTAGCAAACCGTGTCCCCTACGATAGTAATGGATATAAGGTGTTCAATAACTGCTTGACGTGCACTGCCGTTACAGTAGCCATACACAAAATGCATGTTCGCATACTCTTGAGAAGAAAATCGGTAAGGCATTTTGAATAAAGAAAACGTGTCCACTCACTTATGAACTGAAACGCAATGTAATCCTTTATTAAAATGCAACGTTAGCGTCATCTGAACATTTGTTTATTGTATGATATTCATGGTTCAGCACTCATGAAATAAGTAAGAACCTTCCTTATCATAAATCAATTTCCAGTACTCTTTTTTGTAGATCTCGAAGAAATTACTGTATACGCTACGACACGTGTATCTTTATTTTAGGATATTATTAGAGAACGGACACGCTTACCACTCAGTGCAGTACTGGTGAAAGGCTGTATTTCTAAAATATTTAATTTTATTTATATAATTGGAAAACGAACGGGTGGTGATCTATAAAATTACGAAATACATATTTATTTGTTGAAAAGTTGTATTTATAAAGTTTTTAATTTTATTTATATAATTGGAAAACAAACGGGTGGTGATCTATAAAATTACGAAATACATTTGTATTTGTTGAAAAGTTGTATTTTTAAAGTTTTTAATTTTATTTCTATAATTGGAACATTTTTATTTGTTCATTTTGTCGTTCAAGTTGAGTAAAGGAGTATTAATATTGACTAGCAATAGTTTCTCAAGGTTTTCTTCTGTCAATTTTGTTCTCTTTGAATTAAGTACATCCTTATAAATAGAAAACGTCCTTTCTACATCGCAACTGGTTATAGGTGCATACTGGAAATATTCTTTTATTTCATCATATTTAGCCGTTAGATTTTGTGGAATTGTCTCCATACATAATTGCTGCAATGTAATTAAATCTGGATTTCTATTAAGAATTGCTTCAAACTTTTGCCGAAGGCCACATCCGAAGTCACTTGGAATACTTTTCAAATTATTAACAGCCACATCTAATGTGGTTAATCCGTCATTTAATTTGAGATTTCGATTTTCAAAATAAGTGATTAGTTTTGGCAATTTTCCAAAATGTTCGTGAAGAAAGTACAACTGATTTTTTAAATTTGGGATTTGTGTGAGCTCCTTGCACTCACCAATACTTCTAGCATCCTCCTTTGGCAGTGTTACGAAATGTTTTAGACTATCGAAGTTCTCAGCATAATAACTAGTAGCTTCCAGCCATGTTCCCCTTCTAGTTATTACTGGAGTTGGAGGCAGTGACAGAGATGGAAATTTTTCGCTGAAAAGAGCTACTCTCAATGGTGCTTTTCTGAAAACTTTTTTAAAAGCTGATACAAGTCTATCAACTTCCGGAAAAGTGTCTCTGATATATTCACAGATTCTGTGGAGAGCATGTGCTACACAAGTAATATGCAGCATATTAGGATATGTTTTCTTCAATAGTCTGCCTGTTTTTAACATATACGCAGCACTATCACTGACAAATAAAAGTATTTTTTCTTTGTACGTGGCGTCCGAATGAAGCATTTTTTGCATATTTTCCTTAATGGTTTCAGCAACTGTTTCCGCATCAACTCTATTTATAACACTTGTTGCTATTACATATGAGTTATAGGGAATAGTTGGATGTAGTACACCAGCTACAACATTTACCACACAGCGTCCTAACATATCCACCGTTTCGTCGGCGCTTATCCATATGTATTGACTTAAAAGATGGCTTCTAATGCGTTCTACTGTTCTCGTATAGCACCTAGAAACATAATATTTGCGTAAGTTGATTCATCAGGAACATTTCGACCAGTATATTTTTTAAGAAATATTTTTAAAGTGGGGTTGCTAAGTTTATTTAATGGAATATTAGCCGCCATAAAAGTTTTACAGAGTTCAGATGTGTTTGCGATCCTAAGTGACAAATTTTTGACGATATTTTACGGATTTTGTAATAAATTTCGGAATCACTGACAATGGACATACAATCAGTATGACCGTCAATCCAACTCGCCATTGTTTTACAATGCCGTTCTCGACATTCTTCCATATCATGTCTGAAAAAGTATCTTAAACAATGCTCTAGATCTAAATAAATGAAAACTAAAAATGTGTGCGTAAGTTATTGAAACTGAACGAAATTCAATGCACACTCTTACGTCGAAATAATTGGTAGAAATAGATTCAATCAAACGATATTAAACAGGATCTATCACAAAAATTACGATGTAATTAACAGTTAAAACTATGAAAACAAGAAACTTACTCACAGCACTTTATTTATCTTACGAAATATAAACTAATAAATAAAATACTTTATAAAAACCCCGCTTCTATCTACGCTCATGAAAACACTTTAAAAAACACTATATTCTCCGAATACAATAGCCTGGCTTGTCCATTGTTATCGCGGCGAGACCAGGTGTCCGAGTAAGTCAAACAAATACTTCATTGAATTACGCCGGGATGTACTGAGCGACGTTATACACAATTCCAATTGCCGATTGCGTTTTATGGAAATTGCGTCCGTTCTCTAGATATTATTTTGCGACGTTAACAATCGCAGGCTTGTTATTGAATCGTATACCTTTTTTTTTATAAAATCAGTTTGTATTGACTTTAGGATTACATTTTTTTTAATGATTTGACAATCACATTCATAGACCTGTAACTTTGAAACAAATAAAAATGGATATACAAGTTTTGCGTTTTTGTTACTTGAAATGAAGTCTACTTTACACTCCTAAAATTTGAACAATAACGATACGGGACAGCCTGTATAGTCCATCAGATGTTTCTTAAATTTTAAATATTAAATGTATACCTCCTGATATATTAAGATGTTAATTTGTGTTGTTTAAAATAATGAAAAGAATTTCATGTAATCACTGTAACATGTTCAAATGTATACTCGAGATCAGAAAAATCGCGTGTACTTTAAAAGTCAAGTAATATAGTTTTGGAAGTATTTTCTACATTGTAAATGTGGATTTTGAGATTGCATTTGCGAATAGGTTATAAACTATCATCGAAACTGTCACTATTTTATTTGAAAGCAAGTGAACTTATGTATTACTTATTATTTATTGAAACCAATTTATAAAATCGTTATTAGGTAAATAAAACACAACAACCAACAATTTTGATTTAATATATTTTATAAAGAACTGTAGATAACGATTAATATTTTGTTATTGCTCCATTAGATTCTAAAACCTGATTTAACATTGCAGGCATTGATGATATAAAGTCCCTCCTATAATTTTCATCCAAGTTCAATTCCTCCCATAGCCGTCCACAATTCTTTGCCGTTTTGAGGACAGAAATTTCGTTTATAAATTGTTTGACTAATAAACCCCAAATGTTCTCTATCGGCTTTACATCAGGACTGCATGAGTAGGCAGTAACTCGATATTATTTATCCCAAGCAATGGCGGCTCGGGGTGGTTCACATAGGGAGTGCATAATTTCAAAATTAAAAAGTGTAATACAAAAACGCTTACCCAATCCTTATAAATTTCACCGACGTACTGTTCCAGACAGGGACTGTTCATTGTAGAGTTTGTTTTGAGGGAATAGTAAATATTACACTACACAGTTTAATTACATCTGACGATAAACGAAGTCCATTTTACGTGTCTTAGACATGCAGAACAGTTCTATCACTTTTTCATTAAAGTTTGGGAAATCATTTATACATTCTTTTTCACAAGATAACATAGTAAGGGCATTTAATCTCTCTTCTTTCATTGTATTTCTCAAGAAAGTTTTTATTCTCTTCAGCCGTGAAAACTATCGTTCCGCATCGGACGTTGTCATTGGGATTGTAATGACAATTTTCAAAAGCTTAACACCTTCATTAAAGTTGTCGCTTAATCCATCCAGCAGAAGACCTAGCAGACCTACAGCACCGACATCTATGTTTTGCCTAAATTCTTCTCTAGAATATAGAACGCTTAATTCAGTTCGTAGTCTGCTTTCATTGAGGCATGGATAAAATTTTACTGCTTCTTTAAGGCAATCTTCCGGAAATTTTTTTTGAAAAGAGGAGAACTGTTTAAAAGAAATTAAGTTTGCTAATATTAAGTGCCCTGTATACCGAAATCTAGTTTTTATTTCTAGCAAAATAATATCGCACACTTCAATAGTTTCCCTCCTTCTTTGGCTACAATCAGTTACTCTTCGCCGCTTTGATGGTCGAGGAGTCAGTTCTGGGTCATTTTGTTTAACCAACTGATTATCTGTGTCAGCGATTTCGGTTCTAATTTTTCCAATAGCACGTTCAAAATTATCCAAATTATTCTTGATTTTTAATGCATCTATCTGTATTGACATTTTGTAATTGATTAAACAATATGTCCACATGTGGCATAATTTTATGAAAGAATGTTAACCAATAGATAAAATTTTCCTCCTCTAAAATTCGCAAATTGGCACTAGCTTGATTAATGGTAGTTTGTAAACTAGCTTCTCCCTCGATTTATTCTAGAGCTTCAATTATTTCTTCTCGGTGCTCATATATTGTATTCACTGTCCTAGAATTGAAGTTCCATCTTATTTTTGAAGAACGAGGTAAGCTTTTTCTCTGAAGGAATTCTTCCAATCTTGCAGTTCGTTGCGGTGAAGTGGAGAAAAATGTACATAATCCCGTCAGATTGGCAAAAAAAAATTCTGCAATTACTACTGCTCAATGTAGCATGTGACATAATTAGATTTGTCTGATGTGCATAACAATGTACAAAATTAGCCCTTGGATACTGGTCTTGGACATGTCTTTGCACGCCGTTAATAGCACCACTTATAACTGTTGCCCCATCATAGCTCTGTGCAATCAGTTTTTCTGGGTCATCAACAAGCAAACTAATTTCGTTGAGGATGTATGCAGATAAAGAATTAGCATCATGTCCACTAGGCAGAAGAAATTTCCAAAATCTTTCGACCGGTCTCGCGTTCACAATATATCTTAAAACCAACTGAAACTGATTGGACACATCTGTGGTTTCATCAGCTATCACAGATATGAAGTCGGTTGCTTTAATTTCACTGGCAAATTGTTCATGATACACGTTCAACATTGCATCAAGCAGCTCATTCTGTATCGTTTTTGATAATCCCTTAAAAATCGCTGCTGCTTCGATGTGATCTCTGAGCGATTTATCCAATTCTGCCGTAAAATTTATCAATTCCCGAAAAATGCCCTTGTTATTCGACGTTTGCTGTTCATCATGACCCCGAAGTGCCAGTTCAAACGCGCCACAAAATCTAATGCAATTTATTATTAAATTTAACACATGCCTATTTTTTGTTACCTTTTCATTGTGTTGTTGAATTGCTTTTCTATATGATGAATCTAAAACATTCTGAATGTTATTTTTTCCTAACATTCTTAGACTAAATATATTTTTCAAATGCCCTTCGGAATTTTCATGTTTAATAATTTTAGCACTAAGATGAATTAAGTCTCTCATTCCGCTCTTTGACCAAGACGGTTCACCACCAAACAAAAGACACCGAAAACAAAACAAAGTATTTTTAATTTCACACCCACAAATCCAGTCATTTTTCTGATAAATATTCATCTTGAATTTTCTAATTACGTCTTTACCTTTAACAGATTGTTTATTTTCTAAACATAATTGAGGCATCGGCCGTTTAAGATTTTTTACTGCGATTTTTTTCATTATACGTTAACCGCGAAAACGCGTTGTTCTGTAAAAAAGATACCGTATTCATTGTAACAACGCCCGAGAGCAGTCTGGTTCAGTTGCTCCAACGCTATGTATTATACGACATTGAAGTACGGCAAAATACAGTTCTCACCACCTTCAATGTAATGTTAATGCCTTTAGAGAGCAACAGTTGGGCTTTGCTCAGTGTATCTGTGACGACGATCGGTATATGTACGTTGTTAGCGTGCCACGTTCATCGTCAATAACTATGAATACATAATATATATAATAAATAAATACTTTCACAGTTAGTCGCCGCTTGGTTTGTTTTGTTTCATAATTCCAGGGTGTGCAATTGCTCACTTGCTCTCATTAAAGAGCCGCCACTGGCATGAAGGCCAAAGCAATAACTCGATATTATTTATCCCAAGCCACTACATTATCATCCTAGCTGAATGAACGGGGCAGTTATCTTGTGGGAAGATGAAGCTATTGTTGGAAAATATTTGGCCTACTAAAGGAAGCATAACATTTTCCAGTATATCAAGGATAAACTTGTCCGCTCAAGCGACCACCAACACATCACGCTATACCAGGACCATACGCACATATCCGTGGCCAAACACTAGCGGCAAATTGTCAAGATCTGTTCCATGAAGACACATATCTTTCATTGTATCGTGAATACCTTCTCGTCAGAAGAAATGACATTGTTCCAAAATTGAAGAGGGCGATAAATATAATTTAAGCAAAATAAGATACGTGATTGCTTCTGACCTTTCGTCAATATAATTTTCCTAGCACTTGCCGAGTTCTTCAAATTGGAACTTTCTACCCTTCGACGCCTGGGAAGCCGGAAAGTTAGTTGCAATTATGCATCCCTCGCCGTTTCAAGCAGATTTTTTCCTTAAATCATTTAAGATAGCTTGATCACTAGTCGATTTTTTTCTACGTCCCGTACCTTCTTTTCGGCTTACACTTCCTTCATGTTCCCATTTTTCTGATGATTCATAGCATAATCAAGGATTCATGACTAGAGCTGAGGATGTTTGCGGTACGGCAGGACCGTATGTAGTGCATCCCCACATTTAACTATTTATCTAAATATTCTCTGAAATGATTTGCCGGATCTCATAAATTAATAGAGTGATATTTTAGTATGCACTGGATATTGTTATTATACAAAATCATAATAGCCATTTGTATTTATGGATCATAAATAATAATACGCATGTATTTGTATTTGGTTGTGAATTCAATTTAAACTTAAAACGAATCGTAATATTTTAACGACAAGCCGTCCTTACAATACATGCATTCGAGACAAAGTGTGCAACTCTACGAATAACTTCCATAATTGATCGAAAATGAACATTTTGGAGCTGAAGTAAAGCCCCTATTCTTAGAAAATTTTATTACTGTCGTTAAGAACTATTATTATAAACAACAAAGGCCTTTTATTAGTGTTGAAGTTTTAGTTTCATTGAATTTCCATGTTGTAAGTAGTCAATTGTAAAGTGTTCATTCACAATATTCTAAAACAAGGTGTAAATTTAACTAAAATCCAGAAAACCACATTCTGATAATATATTACTAGATTAGAAGCTGTGTTTATTACTATTTATTATATTATTTTTATAACCAAATGCAATAAAAGCTACGAAAACAAAAGAAACCTCGATTTATAAAATCTTGTCACACAGCCTTTCAAAGCCTGGCAGCACATATTTTGCATATATTTTATATATACTACCTACTTGAACTAGGTGAATGAAGTTAGAAGTTATAACTTATAACTTTATAACGTTTCGTTAAATGTGGGGATGCACTACATACGGTCCTGCCGTACCGCAAACATCCTCAGCTCTAGTCATGACTGTACTTTTAGTAATACCATAACGATTTGCTACCTTTCTTACAGACCATTTTTCCTCTATTTTAGAAAGTATTAAAACTTTTTAATTTTCCCTTAATTTTGGTATTTTAGTTGTTTGACACTGACACATAAAAAGTCAAAACCAGTCGAAACCAACTTAATATATCGAAAAGTAGGTGTGCCCGATTTTTCTGCACGCCACCGTTCCCTCCCTAAAATTAGGGAAATTGTTGAAAACACTGTAATGAATTTACTTCGATCCCAATCAATTTTATATCAATTATAAAAAACTACTTGTAAATTTTGAAGAATGGCTCAAAGAAAATAAACTTTAGGTTATATCACAAAATGATTTAATGTACAACGGGCGAGTAATTTTTAAATAAAATAAAGGTCTTTACAATAAGAGTGCAAGATTTGTATTTGAAATGAAAGATGGTTTTCTATATATATTTATTGACTAATAATATAGACTTTTGGGAATTACGTATGGTACAAAGGTATTTTTAATAATATAAAATATTATTAAAAATCTGGTGTGAAGAACACAAATACAGGTTCACTATTAGTACCGTGATATCATAAAGTTTCTAGGACGAAGATGGCTTTGTAATATAAATTGTATGTCTGAACTTAAGTTAGGAACTATAACTCTTTTTTGTAAATTATTTTGACAGTGACATTATCTGTCATCCATTAATGTGTTAGAATTGCTGAAAGCAAGTTTGAACGTCGAGTTTGAAACATAGCACATTCGAGTAAATTCAAATATGGTTTACAATATAGTGCAAAAAGCGTAGTACATGATTGAAGCCTATTTTCGGAGTGGAGTGCGAATTGATGGAATTTGGGTGTACAGTCAACGTGCATGTTTGGATGATTTTAGAGAGCACTTTCCAGAGTTAGCTGTAATTCCCAAAGATTTTTATAATTGCCTTTCCAATTGTGTTGGTGTGTTTCGTGAGACTGGTTCTGTGGGTCATAAATCACGTACTGGTAGATCAACTGTTCGTTCGGAACAAGTTATAAATGATGTTCGTCAACGTTTGGTAAATGAACCCACGAAACCTTTGAAACGCCTTTCTCAAGAGATTGGACTTTCTTATGGAACATGTCAGAAAATTGTAAAGAAAAACTTACACATGCATCCGTATAAGATGCAATCACATCAGGCTATTTTGCCGGTAGACTACCCTAGACGTCATGCGTACTGCCAGTGGTTTGCAAATAACTTAATAGAAGATGATGACCTGCTAAATTTGTCATTTTTCTCTGATGAAGCATGGTTTCATCTTTCGGGGTATGTCAATTCCCAAAATACTCGAATGTGGAGTAGTGAAAATCCTCATATTTTTATTGAATCGTTTCTCCATAATGCGAAACTTGGTGTTTGGCTAGCAGTTTCTCGCCGCAGAGTTGTTGGCCCTATTTTTTTTAATTTCACAATTAATGCTGAGAGGTATAGAAACATTCTGAATGAATTTATTGAACAGTTACATGATGATGAATTGCAATATGGATACTTTCAACAAGATGGTGCAACGGCACACACAACACGAGAAAATATTGCTTTTCTTCGTGAGTTTTTTGACGATCGGATCATAAGTTTACATACGGAAGTTGAGTTTCCACCACGATCACCTTGTTTGACAATTATGGACTTTTTCGTGTTTCCTCACCTAAAGAATAGAATATTTAAAACTCCTGTTGCTAATTTGCAAGATATGCAACAAAGAATTATTGACGAATGTGCAACAAAGAATTATTGACGAATGTGCATTAATAACGCCCGAAATGCTGCAAAATGCCTTTAACAGCATGAAAAGGTGTCACATTGGGAATTGAAAATAACGGACAACAATTTCAACATTTGCTTTAATTTTACCTTTTTTTATTAATAAAATTTTGAATACAAGCTGAGCTTGTTGTTTTATTGTATCTTTATTAAATCAAATGACATATTTATTGATGTCACGATGACACTATCAAAATAATTTTCAAAAATTAAGGTTAAGTTACCAGTATGATAATATGGATAAAGTTCAGACATATATTTTCTATTTCAATGCCATCTTGGACCCAGAAACTTTATGATATCGCGGTATTTTTTTCTACAAACACCGTTAAAAGTTGACATTTTGACACGGCTAACTTCACTTAAAAATGCGATTTTATAGCGTAGCGTGTTAAAAAGGCCACTTTTAACACTTGTGTTAAAAGTAAATGACAGATTGTCAAAAATGACAAGAGAAAATTCCGTACATAGGTATCAAATGATTTTTATTACAATGAAAATTACAAATTCTTTGGATAATTAATATTAAATGTACAGTTTGTGCAATTGGAGATATTTATTCCATGTGTTGCTGTACTTGCAGAATTATTATTTGCAGACAAATAGTTCATAGGAACTAAAATATCGTGATTTAAATTATCATTTGCAATAGAATTATTAGATAGATCTGGGAAGATGGAGTGAGCAATTTTGTTTTTATTTTCTAGAGAATACTCTAGGTAACCTTCAGCAACGGTGGAACTTTTCCAGCCTCCATGTCGCTTAATTGAGCATAAGCTTGCACCAGAATCTGCTAGCAAAGTAGCAGATGAACGTCGGAAGCAATGTCCCGTATAAGATTCTGGATTCGGCAATTTCAAAAACATTGCGATAATTGCAGGCATCTTGCCAATTGAATTTATTCCAACCGCTTGACTTGTGCATTTATTATTAGCGTATTTAATCAATAAACGTCGATGTTTTATATTAGATGGACGTAATGCTTTGTATTTGCGATACAAGTTTATATATGAGCCAATAACGGTAAATATTCTTTGAGTATTGGTTTTAGTATCTGGTATAGTAACTACTAACACATTTCCTCTATCTTCAATGTCATCCACAGTCATACGGCATAACTCTTCCAGGCGACAAGCGCGAAATATACCCATAACAACAGCTAATTTGAACAGCATATATTTTTCATCTGATGCTTCAGAAATAAATCTATCAATTTCTTGTCTTGTCAATATTTTTGATTTTCTTGGTCGGTAACCTTCTCCTTTCCGTTTCAAAAATGCAATAAGTTTATAATATTTACTAATATCATGGTTGTCTTTTATATTTAGCAAAAGTTTTATCATCGAAAAATGTGACCAAAGAGTAGAAGATTTCCAAATTTTAGACCTCTCTTTAAAATATGCTAGTAGAACATTTTCGCAAAGTTTACCTATCACATTATTGCATCTGCACCATTCCATAAACCTTTTGTACGCAATTTCATATTGTTGCCTAGATTTTGCGGGCAACAAATCTAATGTCGCTTTATCAGCGTCTTCAATTATTGCACTCGGTATTACTTCATTTTCTTTATTAATACACGAACTCATCTTTTGTATGAATTGTGACAAATTAATTTGACGTAATTTAACGGTTGCGTCCAGTTGTGTCAAAACGTATTCATGAGCTGTCAAATTTGGTCAGTGGAGTTTCATTATATTTTATAATAAAAATTGTGTTTGTAGAAAAAATATTGTACGATACACATGTTAAAAATGCTATTTTATTTCACTCGTAAATTGCGACCCTCGCTAACGCTCGTGTCGCAAACTTTTACTCGTGAAATAAAATCGCACTTTTAACACTTGTATCGTAAATGACTATTGTGAACGTGTCCGAACATTATTAATATTAATAGTGAATCTGTATTTGTGTTCTTCACACGAGATTTTTATAATATTTTATATTATTAAAAATACCTTTGTATTATACAAAACTGGTGGGGTTTGCCTACTCATGTATGTTTCAATTATTCTGATAAATTACGTACGGAACAAACATCTGGCAAGTGGCCGTCATGGCTTTGGTGGCACAAGCGTATCCTTCTGGCAATAACGTTTTGGTATAAATTTGGCGGTATTTCGTTGATACACTTCAATTTCGGCCTTCAGTGTTAGAGTGGCCGTGAGCTCGTTGGCATGGACACGAGATTTCAAGAATCCCCACATAAAAAGTCCATAGGTGTTAAATCACAAGAATGTGACGGCCAATTCTGGTTGCCAAAACGAGAAATGCCACAACCAGGAAAAGACTAGTGCAAGATCGTTAATGTTTCTCAGGCGGTATGGCAAGTAGCACCGTCCTCCCGAAACCAAATAAAAGAACAATATCTTCCAATTGAGGTACAAAGAATTGGGTAATCATGTCACTATAACGTTCCCCATTCACCATTAATGCATTACCTCCCTTATTTATTTATTTGGCGCATGGCTTACATGGATTCAGATCTAAACAACGCTACGTATACATATACTTGTTGGTGGGCATTTTACATCAACTGTGTTTTCCCTCTTTCTTTCTTTCTTCTGGAATATCCTGCTGATGGGAGGCGCAATATGACTTCCTGTTGTTCGATTCTGAGAACATATTCTGAAAACTTTTTTTGTGGCTCACTCAATATCTTATTGTCACATGTTTATAGATAAGTTGTTAACCAAATCAGACGTAGTTTTTTTCCGTTTCGACTCCGTAATGTATGTTTCGTCGTTTTAATTACTTTCAATTTGATGGCCGTCCACCCCCTTGCGATTGAAAATACCGAGTGAATCTTAAAGAATTTTCCTTGTAAGAAAAGTAGTTCTGTATTCACTTCCAGCGAGAAAGCATCTCTTACATACACATTTATGTGAATATACTAGTTCATTTATGTAAATAAAAACAAACAAAAAAGTACCTTTAATATAGCAATTTAAAATAATATTTCTCACGGTTTTACTACCCGTGATTAAAAAAAAAGTGAAAAAACCCAGTACATAAAAATCTACAGCATTCGTTGAGCCTATCATCTCGTCATTGGTCCCGAATATTTCCTTACAGCACCATTTTTTCAACTTTAAGAACAAGAAAAAGTCACTTGTAGTCAGATATGGTGGAATATGGTGGAATATGGTGGATGAGGCAGCAATTCGTATCCTAATTCGATAAATTTAGTGATTGCCTAGCTTATGAATAAGAGGGTGCGTTATTTTGATCGAACAGAGCTTTTGTCTGAATAATGCGCTCTTTCAGACTAGTCAATATTTTCCTATTAATATATATGAATCTAATTATATTTCATATCCGAAACAATGTTAATATTTTTTCATATAAGTCCCGACACAGATATATTAGCACTTATCCGCGCAATCACAATATATTAAAAATTGATTAACACTTTGTTTACAGTAAAATGTTGAAATACTATAAAGTGATTGTATAAATAACTTACGTAGAATATTTTGAAAACAAGAAGCGATTATGACTCGCTGATTTTAATATGACGATGATATTACCTGACTATTTTTCACGGAAATTTTTGTCACTTTGCACTATCAAGAAACCGTTGGATTAATTAGTATAATATAAACTGGATTAGATTATAAAGAAATAACTATATTGTTAGTGCTTGCTTTACAGTTTAATACTTTGAGTAAACTTTTTCTTTATTATAATGCTGGTTGTAACAAGGAGACATTTAGGATGATTGTGAATATTAATTTTATTTGCGGATCCATGATAATTTTCTTTTAACACGAAAATGTTCCATTGAGAAGCTGTATTGTTTATACTATAAAAGATAATTATTTCGTAACCTTTGTATGTTATGATAAATTCAATTTGTTGGCGATATATATATATATATACAGGGTGAGTTTTTTTGAATGTTTAGCATTGGGATCTCAGAAACTACTGGAGATAGAAAAACGCTTAAATGTTTGATTTAAAACTGCTTTTGTTTCTCCGATAACTTTCATGACTTATTAGATATTCAAAGAAAACTAAATTTTACGATTTTCTTTAAACGTGCTTAGCATCGTTAATAGTAATTTTAGAGAAAAAGTGTTCAGACAAAAGTTTTAGATAATTTTACGCCAAATAAAACGATGTAGCTAATATTTTTTTTTCGTTCACCAATATCGAGTTATAACACAAACTTGTGTTTTTTTTAATTGGTAACCATAGTTGGTTTTGACATCATTAAAAAGCTTATTTTTTGCTGATTACAATGATATAAGGTTTGATATGGTTATTTTAAAAATTAAAGTTGATATAGACATTTTTATGGTTTTTATGGAAAATAATTGAATTTCGAACTGATAAAATACAAACCAAACGAAAACTTATTTTTAAATCTTATGTAGTAATAAAATGAAATCTATAAGAACTTTTATTAAGGGCACACAACATTATTAATGTTCAAAGATACCTCCATTATTATTAATACACAAATTGGATCTCTTCACAACAGAATTTGTAGCATTGCGGACTTTACGCCTATCGATGTTATTAAAAGTAACTAAGACAGCTTCTCTTAAATCGTCGATTGTTTCATATGTTCTTTTGTATACTGTGTCCTTTAGTACACCCCACAAGAAAAATCCAAAACTGATTAATAGGGGATCTAGCCGGCCATTCAATGGGTGCATTTCGTCCTATCCATTGATTAGGGAAGTTCAAATTTAAATAATTTCTAACATTCAGTTGATTGTGCGGAGGAGCTCCGTCATGTTGAAACCATTGCAGCATTGCTCGGGTTCTTAAATTTAAATTATCTAACATTTCCTCGAAATCTTGTTGTAAAAAATTAAGATAACGATTGCCAGTTAGTGATCCATCAAAAATAAAAGGAGGAAGAACAGTTGATCCTATAACACCACACCAAACATTAAACCCAAATTTAATTTGTGGTCTCCTATTTTCAACGTGAAGTGGATTTGTTTGAGACCATATGTGCTCATTGTGCCTATTAAAGATTCCACAATTTGTGAAACGAGATTCATCAGTCCATAATATTTTCATTGAAAAGTGTGGATCGTTTTGACACTGATCTTTAAACCATCTACAACAAGCTATTCGTCTGATGTTATCACCTTCATGTAAAGTTTGTGATACTGATAATTTGTAGGGACGAAATTTATGCTTCTTCAACACTCTGACAATAGTGCGTTGAGAGGAGCCCATTTCTGTTGAAATTTGTCGGGTCGATGTAGATGGATTCTGAGCGACACTTGCTAATATGTTTATTTCTCTATCTTCATCCATCCCTTTTTTTGATTTTGGTTTAACGAACGAACCATAATCTGCTAAATTATCCCATAATCTCTTAAAAGTAGGTAGCGACGGCTGACGTCGGTCAAAATAATTTTCAAAATAAACTTCAGCAGCTCTAGTAGAATTTTTCTGGCACTGAATGTAACATTCAACCATATCACGCTTTTCTATGTTAGAAAATTCCATAGCCAATGCAAACTTATGATTAACGGCCGTTTGCACCGTTTATAGTTAAGTTACTCGTACAATTAAATTAATATAGTTAATTATCAATGTTTGACAATTAACTTGACTTAAAAGTAAAAATTAACAGCTCTCACTTCTGTGACTCAACGTGAAAGCAATGTTAGTATATTTATCTCGACTGCTCCAACGAACACTATTGTAACTCAGATTTTTCGTTTTTTGAATTACAAAACACAAAACATTTTTTTTAAAGTTTTTATCTTATAAAGTGAACAATCATAGAAATTGCTATATCCTCTTTATTTTTTTAAATAACCATATTAAACCTTATATCATTGTAATCAGCAAAAAATAAGCTTTTTAATGATGTCAAAACCAACTATGGTTTCCATTTAAAAAAACACAAGTTTGTGTCATAACTCGATAATGGTGAACGAAAAAAAAATATTAGCTACATCGTTTTATTTGGCGTAAAATTATCTAAAACTTTTGTCTGAACACTTTTTATCTAAAATTACTATTAACGATGCTAAGCATGTTTAAAGAAAATCGTAAAATTTAGTTTTCTTTGAATATCTAATAAGCCATGAAAGTTATCGGAGAAACAAAAGCAGTTTTAAATCAAACTCGTAAAACTGCGCATCTTTCCCCATTTAAGCGTTTTTCTATCTCCAGTAGTTTCTGAAATCCCAATGCTAAACATTCAACAAAACTTACCCTGTATATATTTATATTTTATATTCCTTGAAAAAGTCATTATTTGCCGAAACGTGTAGGATTGTTTTAAATATATACATTTTGAAGTAAAACCAGACCTTAAATCGCCAACAAATTGAATTTACTGTATATCTATATATAGGTATATACTATATGTATATATATATATATACATATATATAAATATAATATTTTCGTGACCTTGGTATGATAAGGTAAACTTAATAAGTCGGCGATTAAAGGTCTGTTTCATTACATCAAAGTATATATATTTAAAACAACCCTACATGTTTCGGCAATGATGCCTTTGTCAGGGGAATAAAAAATATAAATGACAGAATATAAATGTCAAATAATTGAGTTGCTATGGTTTAAATTATTCAAAGATACATTCCAATAATAATAATAAGTCATGCCTTAGTATTCCAAAAAAATAGATAGCTGCTGGCAGCGAACAACACATATGTTCACACCTTGCTATCTATTTTTTGGAATACTAAGGCATGACTTATTATTATTATTGGAATGTATCTTTGAATAATTTAAACCATAGCAACTCAATTATTTGACATTTATATTCTATCATTTATATTTTTTATTCCCTTGACAAAGGCATGAAACATGTAGGGTTGTTTTAAATATATATACTTTGAAGTAATGAACCAGACCTTTAATCGCCGACTTATTAAGTTTACCTTTTATATATATATATATACATATATATATATATACATATATATATATATATTGAAGTATCGCTGAATGCCTTAATATATTTATCAAGCTAAATGATAAATAAATGCAAATTTTAATGTTTTAATAAACTGGTAGGTTAAATTTTTAAAATGTGAATTATAAATCTCTATATTAAATATGCTATCCAGTGTTACACATAGATGGGGTTGTATAACGTTAAATCTATTACTTGCGTATGATGCAAAGATACATAATTGTAAATAACGAAGTATACTTAACCTAAACAGCTGTTCATGTATATAACTTCTTATAAGTATATTTGGGTGGGCGAAAGTTTGTGTTATGTGTCCGGCTAGGAAGAACAATTTAGACTCTTGTTGTTGGGCATAGAAACATACCCTTTAAATGGTAGGTTCGGTGACTGCAATAGGACACTTACAAAATCAGCTGATGCCAATGCAATTAATAATGGTATTTTTATATTCCAAACTACGAAATAAAACGCGTGAGATAAGGACTAATATAAAAGACTTTAATGAAGTGATAGCAAAGAAAGAACACGTAAGTGAATAAATTAATTAAATTATGAATATATAAAATGTATCATGTCACGTGATAAAATAAATATGAAATAAAATCTAGGTTAAACAACACAACAAAATAAATGTGACATGAATAAAGCTAAACGCAAACATAATTCTATTATCTACTTTAATTATTTAACAGGAAACTGTATTCTTCGTGACTTAGTTTTAATTAAATTAATATTAATATGCAACATAGGTTATAATTATTAAAACTAATTTGATACTGGTTTCATGTGTTTAAGTAAATTAATTTATCATTTTCAAAAAATTCGTAGAATGATTAAAAAAAATACTTATGTGGATATGGACAGGACTTGATTATTCTGGATTTGGCTGGTAGATCCGTGAATGCAGGATACAGGTATGAACGGGCAATCGGATGGCGTCCCCCGCTTGTTGTTCGATCTAACGGCCGGCTTCCCGGTGAAATGTAATTTTCGTTTTCTTGGACACCGGTTACCGTCTGGACTCGCAAAATGCGTTAAACATGAGCTGGATATACTGGTAAGGTTTGACTAGATTTGACGTATGGGTTTTTTAGATTTATTAATGCTTTTTCTTTTAATTTACAGAGAGGCACTTAAAATACGTCGAGGTGTTAATGGAGAATTTTCTAGTGACGCCAACTCTCATTTGTTCTCAATCCTAACTTCTGATTCGTCCAACTGTATGTATTTTTATAATCTCGACGTTTGACGTGTGAATATTGATAATTGTATATAATGCTAATTTTATAGTAGGGATAATTCCCGCTGCAATTATTTTAAATTAGTACAGTGTCGCCTAAATAAATGGCGTCATTTATTATTAATCAATTAAGTTGAAATATCTTTGGAAATACAAGATATCGGAGTAAAATGACTTATGCGAATGAAAAGATAAAAATAAACAAATATGAGAATGAATTTAAAACAATTAAATACGCGAAATCAACTTTATTGATATTACATATGAAGAATTCAGTTTCAATATTTTTTAATTATTCTAAAGATTACATATATACCTTAAAATTCTATCTTTTGCTAACTGAGGCATTCTTAGGTGTAGGCTTGACCTACATCAATATATATATATATATATACATATATATATATATACATATATATATATATATATATATATATATATATATATATATATATATACAGTAAAACCTAATCAGTAGGCGATTAAAGGTCTGTATATTACTTCAAAATATATGTATTTAAAAAACTCTACATCTACTCTAATCGCCTACTGATTAGGTTTACCATATCATCCCAAGG